>OX439477.1:0-1221376 GCA_949320105.2 Crepidodera aurea
TCAACCTCCTAGTTTACAATGATACATAAATTACATTGATATTTGCATAATGAACACACCGAATTAAAGAAACTTTATTTTGACTTATGAAGGGCGGTTCTGCCAACTGTTAAAAATCAACAGGCACCAAATAAAATAAAAAAAAACTTGTAAGTATAGAGCAGGGCCATCAATAATTTGTAAAATTTAGGGTAAATTAAAAAAATCAAGTGACAGAGTAAAAGTTCCAGAAGGGGTGTGGGGGTACGTAAATATATGCTTTTAGGGTTTGATATAGGATTTATACGATTTGTGGTAGAAATATACATTCATTTCGGAAGCTCATAGTGGTTTGTATTTTAATTTCTCTCTCTCTTTCCACTGGATTAAAACCACTTAGTTGTTAAGAAAGCCGAAACGTCAATAAAAAAACTTTTTTACAACTAAGTGGTTTTAATCCAGTGGAAAGAGAGAGAGAAATTAAAATACAAACCACTATGAGCTTCCGAAATGAATGTATATTTCTGCCACAAATCGTATATCAAACCCTAAAAGTTTTTTAACAACTAAGTGGTTTTAATCCAGTGGAAAGAGAGTGTCATAAGATAGGCAACACACTCTACATGTAGTACGGGGTTTGTATTACAAGAATTATATTAAAATAAACAAGTATAGAATGTTTATTTATAATACATTAAACATTACGACATGGCGCTGCGAACAGTTTAAAAATAGAAGTACAAATATTTGTAAAGCAAAAAGATACAACAAATAAAAGTAAGGTTAAAAAAATGGAGGGAAGAATACCAGATCCTATGAGATACGAAGGGAATTTTAATGAGCAATTCAAAAAATTTTTTCAAAGCTTTGAAACGTACCTTATAGCCACAGAAAAAGATGGTAAACCATCCAAAGTCAAAGTGGCTTTATTGCTAAAGGAGTTGACTTATTCAACACGTTTGAATTTGAAGAAGAAGCTCACAAAGAAGATTATGGAAAAGTTGTAGAGGAGTTCAAAAGTTATTTTGCACCTAGAAGAAACAAAACATATGAAAGATTTGTCTTCAATAATAGACGTCAAGATGAAACTGAGACATTTGACCAATTTTTGAGTGACTTAAAAAAATTAGTGCAAACATGTGAATATGAGAGTCAAGAAGATTCAATTCTCATAGATAGAATAATATTGGGAATAAATGATCAAAAAATACAGGAAAAATTATTGAACACACAAAATATATCTTTAGAAATAGCAACTGAGTTATGTAGAAATGCTGAGGCAACAAAGTTGCAATTAAAAATGGTGAGAAATTTAAATAAAGAGGATGTAAGTGTAGACTATATAAGGAAAAAACAGAATTATGATGAAAGTAAGAATAGCAGGGTGTGTTTTAAATGCAACCTCTCTCACAAATATGGAGAATGTCCTGCATTTGGAAAGCAATGTCATAAGTGTGGGAAAAATAATCATTTTATGATAGCCTGTAAAGCAAAAGTTAAAGAAGTTAGAAGTATTTCGCAAAAAGATGAGTCAAATGAAACTGAAGATGATTTACTGTATGTACACAGTTTAGTAAAGATAGGAGAAGTTGTCCAAAACAAGAAAACTATATGGTCAGAAGTTATTAAAATAAATGGAAAATCCATAGATTTCAAGATAGATACTGGGTCCGAAGTTAATATTATATCAAAAGAACTGTTGGAGAAAGCATGCAGTGAGAGTATGAAAATAGGTTTGGCAAAATCAAGTACAATGTTAGAAGCATTTGGAGGCATGAAAATAAAACCTCTAGGAAAAATTCATATTCAGTGCTGTTATTCAGATAAGTTTGTAAATTTAGAATTTTTAGTTGTAAATTTAAATGTAAAACCAATAATAGGTTTACCTACATGTTATGAGTTGGGTTTTATAAGGAAAACCCAGAGTATTGTTGTAAATAATAAGGTTAAATTTATTAATGATAATATTGATGTCTTTGAAGGGCTAGGTACATTTCAAGATGAATGTAAAATTACTTTAAATAAAAACAGTGAACCCGTAGCTATGCCATGTAGACGCATACCATTAATTATTAAGGACCGTTTGCAAGCGGCTTTAGAAAAACTTGAGGGTAATGAAATAATTGTAAAAGTAGAGGGTGCAAGTGAATGGGTCAATTCATTAGTTATAATTGAAAAACCTAATAAAACGTTACGCCTATGTTTAGATCCGCAGGAATTAAATAAATGTATCAAGCGTGAATTTTATGAAATCCCAAGCATTGAGGATATTACTAGCAAATTGTCAGGTAAAAAATATTTTTCAGTTCTAGATTTTAAAGATGGGTTTTATCAAATTAAATTAGACGAAGAATCAAGTAGATTAACTACATTTTCTACTCCATTTGGCTACTACAGGTTTCTCAGGTTGCCATTTGGTCTGAGTTTGGCACCAGAATATTTTCAAAAAATGAACTTTAAAAATTTTGGAGATATAAATAACACAACGATATATTTTGATGATCTACTTATTGCTACGGACAGTTTAGAGGAACATAACAAGACACTGGAAAAAGTAATAGAAAGAGCTAGGGAAAAGGGGATAAAATTTAATAAAGAAAAATTTCAATTTCAACAGGCAGAGGTGAAATACATGGGACACATTTTTGATAAAGAGGGCATGAGGGTAGATAAGGATAAAATTAGAGCAAACCAAATTCAAAAAAAGAATTACAAAGATTGTTAGGGCTTGTTAATTACGTTAGAAAATTTATCCCAAATTTAGGAGAGATATCAAGTTCATTAAGTTGTTTGTTAAAAAAGGATATATTGTTTCAATGGACAGGGATACATGATAAAGCTTTGCAGAGTATTAAATCGGAAATAAATAAAAATACATTAAAAAATTTTGATCCTAATAAAGATATTGTTATTCATACAGATGCTTCTCAGAATGGTATAGGTTGTTGTTTAATGCAAGAAGGCAGACCGGTAGCTTATGGGTCCAGGGGTTTAACAGATACTGAGAAACAATATGCAATAATAGAAAAAGAAATGCTGGGCATATTATACGCTGTTGAAAAGTTTCACAATTTTGTATATAGTCGATCAATAAAAATTATTACAGATCACAAGCCAAATGTGAGTATTATGAATAAACAAATAGCACAAATAAATTCACCTCGTCTGCAAAGGCTTAGACTAAAATGAATAAAATATGATATACGAATTCGATATTTGCCTGGTAAATATTTATATGTTGCTGACTATTTATCTAGAAATTTTAGTAATGAGAGAGTGGATGATGATTTGGAAATGACGGAAATGGTGCACTCAATTGAAAAACATCTAAGAATGAGTGAAACTAGAAAGGAACAGTTCAAAAAGCTTACAGTAGAGGACATAACTTTAAGAAAGGTTGTAGAATTTTGTAAAAATGGTTGGGAAATAAAGCAATGTAGTGGGGAATTAAAAGTTTATTATAATTTACAAAATGAGCTTCATGTTAGCAATGGCTTACTTTTTTATAACGATAGAATTGTAGTTCCTCTAGGTCTAAGGAAGGAAATGTTTAAAATTTTACATGAAGGACATTTTGGTATCAATCGAATTAGAGATAGAGCTAGGCAAATTATGTTCTGGCCTGGAATGTCCAGTGATATAGGTAATTTGATAAAGAGATGTGCAATTTGTGAAAGATATGCATTTTCTAATCAAAAAGAGCCATTAATCGCCCAAAATAATTTTCTGGTTATTGTAGATTATTTAACTAAATGGTTGGAGATTATTCCCATAAAGACAAAGCAAAGTTATGATATAATAGAAGCATTTAAACAGGTCTTTGCAACACATGATGTGCCTGATATTGTTATATCAGATAATATGCCCTATTACTCAAAAGAATGTTAAAACTTTGCAAAAAATTATGGATTTGAATTCAAAACGAGTAGTCCCAGATATCCAAGATCAAACGGATTAGCGGAAAGGTTCGTACAAATTGCAAAGAACATTTTAAAAAAATCTAGTGATTTACAAACAGCTCTAATGGAATACAGAAATACTCCAATAACTGGTTTACAAAGATCACCAGCACAATTGTTGTTGGGTAGAACATTAAAAACAAAGCTACCAGTTGTAGAGACTACAGAACCAAAAATAAAACATTTTAAACAAATGCTAGAACAAAGAAATTATAAATATAAAAAATATTATAACAAAAATGTAAGGAAGAGACCTGCTCTGGAGGAGGGGGATAAAGTTGTTTACAGGAGAGACAAAGAATGGCAGCCTGCGACTGTGGTAGCTAAATGTGAGGCACCTAGATCATACATAATTGATACAGGATCACAAACTCTGAGAAGAAATAAATTTCACTTAAGAAAGTCACAGACTAATAGAGAACTTGATAATAATGTAGACTTAAACTATAATGGTGAAGATCAGGAACAGAGTAATGGTAGTTTTATGGACTCTAGGTCAAACAGTATTGTTTGTGTACCATCCATATTAGTTTTTATTTTTATACTAGTTAAAGTTGTGTATAGTAACTTATAGTTACTATTTACTGATTTCATTTATTTTGATTTAAATGCAAAGGGGAAGATGTCATAAGATAGGCAACACACTCTACATGTAGTACGGGGTGTTGCCATCGATGACTTTAGAGGCAGTTCATAGTTAGACTTAGCACGTAACACATGTGTTTGTATTACAAGAATTATATTAAAATAAACAAGTATAGAGCTAACTGAATGTTTATTTATAATACATTAAACATTACGACAGAGAGAGAGAGAGAAATTAGAAATATACATATCCTATCGCAAAAAGTAGTAGATAATTAACCAAGCAAAAAATACAAATTATCTACCAAGAAGCGGCTTGGACTATCTCAAAGAAAAAATGAGAAAGAGATGGCATTGGAACAGAAAAGGTTAAACATTGAAGGAAGAAAAGTAGGTGTGGCAGAACAGAATGTTGCCCTAGCAGAGAAAAAGTTTCGTTTGGAGTCCGAACAGCAACAAAAAGTGTTCGATAATCAGACAGTCATTAATAAATTACTAGAAATAGTTCAAAAGCATATTTGATGTAGTACATATTGTATATATTTTTCATTCACAATAAATATATGTACATATATAAGTAATACATACTTTTTGTTAAGATATTTAGATATTTACGGACCCATTTAAGATATAAATTACAATTTTAAATTATAAATAAAATACAAAGACAATATATATGTGTAAGTATAAATCAAAAAATTGATATAACAAAAGATATAATAATAAATTATTAGTAGTAGTCTTCCTGGTCATTAGATGGTCCGCATATATTAGGTCGAACTGTACCATCAATAAATTCCAGTTTGGGACAGCGCTCCCATGTTGGTTATCGACAATGTCCATGATTTTCCCCACTAAAATTTGCAGTTGTTGTAATAATGTGGCATAAGGATAGCTTCGTCTTTTTAATATACATAGTGCCGTCATCACTGTAAAGTCACATTTGAAATATTTAAAAAAAAATTCATTTTGCAAGTTACCTACCATTCACATTGTTCCTGGTGTTAGTGATAATGTGCTGTGGAATCAACAAAGCATTTCTCAATCGCGGTATATCGTCACTATGAAAACGAAAATTCCGTGGGTTCTATTACATTATTTTCCTCACTAGCTTCAACGGCAACACCAATTATGTTGTGTAGAAGTAAGTTTTCAATTTCTTCGTTATTAACATCCGCTAGAATAGCTATTTCCAATTGTTCTTCCAGGTTCATTGTATTGTTTATTATTAAGTTACAAAATATTGCAGGTTAGGAATACGATTCATGTCATTGTCAGAATAAAGGACTGTCAAAATAAAGTATGCCGATGAGGAACGTTGCAATAGCTGCGTTTTGTTGCAATCATTCCGGAATCGGTTTTTCTGTTTAGCAAGAAAACGACATTTCGGTAAACTTCAAATATTTCATTCTCGCTGGATGTCTGCACTATACCAGACGTCGGAAAAGAAGAAGTTATAACTTATTTTCTTCTTCAGTTTTATTTTTAAAACCATAAAGGAGGGTATCGTTTTTTGGGTTTTTTGCGACCCCGTACGAAATTTTTCTCACTAAAAGATATTAAAAAAAAAATGTATTTCCCAAAATTTTTTTCTTTAAAACGTCCCGGAACATACTTTTTTTTAATTTTGAAATCTCTTTTTCGACAAAATGACAAGGAAGATTTGGCAACATGGCGGCCGGCTGTCATTTGACATAACCTTGTTTTTGTGTGTTTAACAAAAAAATAAACACTATTCGTCCTAAATCTAGTGTTCAAATTAACGTTAAATAAAAGCTTCAGCAGGTCCTGCCAGTATTGAGATACAAATGTATCAGTATTTTATATACTTCTACAGTTATTTTTAATTAAGTACTTAGATACTTAACACTGTCTTGAGGTGAGTAATGAATACATCTTTTTTTTTAATTTGTCATTTGTTAGCAAGCTTGCAAGTTATAATTTATATAGTGAAAACAACTAGAGAAATCATGAAAACATTTTCATTAACTTAATAACTACTAGTGACTCTTTTTATCTTTCTTTTTTAGGAAGTTATACACGATGATATTAAAAAAGTCGTTCTCAGATGAGCAATAACGAAAGTTTTTTGTTAATCAAAATAATAAGTTACTTTGCTACTGTAAAACATGAGAGCTGAGTACTCCAAGATTTATTATTCCTAGACAAATGGCCCCAAATCATTTCAATTTTCGTACTAAGCCGTCATATCTGACTAAAATCCAATAGCAAATAGCAAATGATGAACATTTACCAAATATTAACAAGAACGTAAGTAATTTAGATTGTAGTATTGTCTTTTGCTCTTTCCGGAAAACAATATAATATATAATTCTCACTTTCACCTATAGTTATTTTTTAATACACAATTATTTTAGATCTTTTTGGAATTGATTCAATTTGGCAGATGAAAAATAATAGGAGTAGCAATTTATTAAGTTAGTGGCATCGTTTCATACCAAGGGCAGAAATAAATGCATTTTTAAAGGAACTTAAGAAATCAAGAATTATTGTAAGTACCAATTGTTTACTGTCTTTTCTAACAAAACACCAAATCATTTATTAATTATTTTTTATTCATAAATATAAATAAATAAATGTGTAAAGTGACCTTTTTTTGACAATAAATTAAATATTGTCGATATAAATAGGCAACGCATTATAAGAATATAATAGGTTGCCTATTTATTTATTTTCGTTTTATAAAAAAATAGAAGCCATAATTTAAAATTGTATTCCTATAAACGTGTAATTTATACATTTTCATTCATGCCTCTTTTAATTTCAGACTGATAGCTTGTACCGTTTTCAAACAAAATTGGGATTTCAAAATTTGCATAATTTTTGCATAATCGGCGATATACTTATAAAAACCTAGGATAGTAGACAAATTATAAATAAATAAATAAATAAAACATTTTTTTAGTTTTTATACATTATTAATTTTGTTTTTGGCATTTTAATACTTTCATTATCTTTTAAATTGGGCTCTAAGAATATTTTGACTTTGTAAAATGTGTTGCCTATGTTTTACATGAATTAAGGGCGAGCTGGAAAACATATAAGTCGTAGTTCTGTCACAATATAACGCTTTGATGGATATGTACTTTGGTTCTGTGATAAAGTTGCGTTGTTGCCATATTTAATATTTAGTTTAACAACTTAGATTTTAATAATAAATGTCAAACTTTTCCAGTTCTTAGATTTTTCAGTTAAAAATTATTAAATATTCGGGCCTTTTCAGTCGGATTGAATAGTTTTAAAAATAATAGTGATTTATTTTACGTATTTTTTTTTTTAATTTCAAAGAGATTTCTTGCATTAAATATGCTTTATTTATTAATAATTTTAGTAGTCCGTATACGCCCTAAATATCAGGTAATTTAGAATTTCACGCATTTTAAGCTTATAGTTTCAATATAAAAACAAATGTTCGTTTTCATTTCTTAGATTTTCAAGTTTTTGAAACATAAAAATTTTTTTCATGAGAAACACCCATTTAAAACGATACCCTCCTTTCTAAACATAAATTTACCTACTAAAAGTAAAGATATACTCTTAAATGCACGTAATTGACTTAATAACACTTGTATGTGCAAGACGAGCGAAATATGATATTTATTTAAAATTAATGAGTCCTATAAACTATACAATGTAGTTAATAATAAACAAAATAACAAAAACAAAATAAATACTATTTTTACACTATTTAACTAAGCAGTTTATTCATTAAAGTTTTTTTAGGCTTCCGTTCAAGGTACTGCAAGTGACATTTTTAAAAGAATGCTAAAAGGATCTACCACGCAAAAATTTGACCCAAGTTTGAGATCGTTTGCTTTGACATTGTCATTTTATTCACCGAGGGGATATAACTACGTGAGAAATACTTTCAATCGGTCTCTACCTCATTTGGGAACCATTTCAAAAAAATAGTAGATGTAGAAATTTGTTACTTCTGCCAACGTTTTCGTTAGTTGATATTTACTAACTAATTTTTTTCTGTTATAGGTTCGATAAGATTAAAACGGTTTATATATTTTTCAGGATTTATCTAAACGTAGAAGGTTCCTACTATACCAACATTATTTTTTTTTATTTCAGGATGATACAACTAATAATTCATCAGTGTTTAATTTGTAGTTAGTTCCCTATTCCTACCTCAATCCCGAATAGCCTGATAGTCGAACAGCCTGATAAAAACAACATCGACACATTTGCAAGGAAATGATGAATTTTCCCTTGATCCTGCATTGACGAACACTAACACTAGGTGTTCAGAGCGGACTAGCGAAATAACTGATCCTAAATTTTTTTACGATTAATTTGATTAAATAAATATATTTTCATTAGTATTTTAAATTTCCTACGTAACCGGTAAAATTAAAATCGTTAAAAAAAATAAATATATTTTGTCACATCCCATTTCCCTCTGTAACGGTACGCCCATGCATCGCAGCATAAATTCGTCGCCATGTTCCGGCCTTTTATATATCTATCTCACTTTATCCTTGGGCACGGAATATTTGAAACTTATGAATGACTTGTTGGGGATGTGGAATTTATCTACCAGTTAAAACCCAAGAGCATGCGCACTGAATGAAATTGAGGGGCGAATTGTCAACATAACAGAAACTTCATTATTATTCTTATTTGAGATAAGTAATTAAATAGTGATTATTAAAGACTAAAAATATTGCTTTTAAGAGGGGCATTGCCACTGACGACCTCGTTTTCAGTTGGCAATACTGAATATGCATAAAAATTTGACGATTTTTTGGAGAGTTAATCTCGAGAACGGAATTTTTGTTTGTGGAAATATTTATACCCGTTATAGCTTATACCTTGGAATAGGACATCTCCTTTTTTGAGTCAATTTTAAGAATTAATAAAAAAGATATCAGCCATTTAGTGGAGGTATGTTTTTGACAGTTTTGACAATTTGTGATCACCAATTTTAACGTGAAAAGGAGATGTCCTAAATGAAGGATACAGAATTAATTTCCGAGAATACCAATTCGCAAAACTTTATAATTTTTGAGATTAACTCTCCAGAAAAAAAAAATTATGTAAGTTGCCTATATCCCAGTAAGATTTTCTATTTCCGCCTGACACTTTGAGACAGTGGCGCTTTTTGGTTTTATTTTGAACGATGTATGCAACCAGTTTTACGAATACGAAGTTAGGAAGAAAGAAAGTTTAGAACTGACATTTTAGGTTATGTTGGCTAATTTATTCGTGTGTTTTGCAATTTTTTTAATGAGTAAATTAGTATTAACTAAAACCAGTTCTTCAGTTTAAAGTATTTCAATTAATGCCGTATACCTCATGTAGGACATGTTTCACTTTAAAATTGGTGATCACAAATTGTCAAAAGCACACCTTCCACTAAATGATTAATATGTTTATTATTCTTTAAAATTTGTTGAAAAATGGAGATGTTCTATTCCAGCTATAACGGGTAAAAATATTTCCACGAACAAAAATTCCATTCTCGAGAGGCTGTTCAAAAAATCTTCAATTTTTATACATATTCGAAGGAAGTCGTCAGTGTGAAAATTTAGTGATTAGTAATATGGAGAATGTGCAATTCAACTATAACAGTTTTTTGTGATTTTTATTCGTGCATTCAAAATAGTGTCTGCATGGGAATCACAGACATTTGCAGAAATTAATATTTACAGTATGTCTCACATATTAACCCGTCCATGGGACTCTTGTGATGTAGGTTTGTTACACATTTTATTTGCTATTATGTCTTGTGTCCATTGCTAAAAAGCAATGCAGTTTTTTCATAGTGTATTGTTTTGTTGTTGTTTTAGTGAATAACTGTAATTAGGTACTTTTAAATAAAGAAATAATTATTAATTGTTCAATTTATTTTCTTACAAAAATGATTTTATAATATTTAATGATTTACAATAAAGTTAACATTAAAGAAATGAGTTTACGATTAATACATGCAAGTATATTAGAACTAAGAATCTGAAATAAATTTATGATTAATAAATGCAAGTACTAGCACTTATTTATTTATTTATCGTATCACTGCATGTGTTATAAAATACATAAAAGATATATTTAGTTGGCAGATCTTGAGACTTGGTTCAAGATTTCTTGTCGATAGGTCTTGAGTAGGACCGGTTGGATTAAATGTCGTGTCAGGCATCATGTGCTTTAGCCGGGAGATCAAAAGATTGTATACTATTGTACTAGTCAACCCCTTGCCCTTTCGGCGTTCTTCTTTAACACTTAGTTTTCCGAGAGTACATATTTTGGAATGATCGTATTGTAGATTAGTAGCCCAATTCGGTACATACCCAAGTTCTACAATTCTCATACCTGTTATCGGGTTCTCAGGTTTCGGTACTCTCTCATATTCTGGCTCATGTTTGTTTATGCTAGAAAATTAATGAAATATTAAATTATACAGGGTGTATCATAAGGAATGGTCAATATTTTAATCATAGGTTCAGGACCTCGAAATATTAATATTTTACTAAATAACTCTGGGTCAAATGTTATCTACTACTAAGATACAGGGTGTTGAAGATAAAATGTATTTTTCGTTTTTTTGCAATAATTTCTTAAAAATATAACTATACCAAATTTAAATAATACCCCCAGAGTTATTTAGTAAAATATTAATATTTCGAGGTCCTGAACCAATTATTAAAATATTGACCATTCCTTATGATACACCATGTAGATAGCTAGCTGGCCAAGAATTTTCATTATGGTTTATAAGTCTAAAGAAAGATATAATGTACCCATGCATTAAAAATATTAATTCACCTAATTAGAATGCCTTGGTCAATACTGTCAACAAAACGGACACAAGAATTTCCTTGTTGTTATCTAGTTAAATTCTTGGTATGTAAAAACTCTATTTATGCAAATATTCTAATATTTCTTACCTGTCATATTCATCTGAAGAAATTATTCCAGGTTCTGAATTATTATATGATTTTAAATTTATTTCTTCTTGGCTCAGGAAATCCTCTTCTAAATTTTCTTGTGTGAAATCCTCTTCAATATCTTCTGTATTTCCTTCTCGTGGAAAATCATTGAGTTGGATGACCTCTTCTAAAATATCCTCTTGCAGAAAACTCTCCTCTTGATTGTCGGCTTCTTTCTGTAATTCTTTCTTGTGGGATGTGGGATGTTCTCTTCTGGGACACTTTCTTCATTAAACCTAAGAAAATGTACATAATCAAAAAATTTAAATAAAAAGTTAGGTATATGAAAATTACTTTGACAGACTTTTGATTATGGGTACTTCATAGGAATAACTTATAAAAAATAAAACTTTATGAAAACTTACAATTCTTGTAATACTTCGCTGCAATCATTTGGGAATCCCTCTTCTTCGGTGTTCTGTTCTGGGACACTTTCTTCATTAAATCTAGGAAAATGTACATAATCAAAAAATTGAAATAAAAAGCTTAATAACTTATAAAAAATATGGCTAAAATATAACTTTAGAAAACTTACGATTCTTCTAATATTTCTATGGAAATGTCCCTGTTTTCTCTATTTCCCCAATTCAATCGCGCTGCTGCAGTGCGTTTGTTCTTCTTTCTAGTTTTACGCGAACTTCGAGGCATCTTTGGATAATAACCTACCCTATATAAAAAATAATAAAAAAAAATTGTGTCTTTTTCACAAAAATGAAAATGGTGTCTTTTTCACCGAGGAGGGTAAACAATCAGAATAAAATGGTGTCTATAAAATAGCATCTGGTGAAGCAGCAAATAGTGGATGAGATGGAACTATAAATAAGCCACAGTTTTTAAATTTTATATTCAATTGCTTCCCTACAGTTTTTAGGACATCTTTTTCTAAAAGTCTTCCTCTCTTCATGTAATTGGTGTCTTTTAATTTATATGCTCCTATTATCGTTTCCACTAGAGTACCTTCAGCAACTGTACAGTGTGCAAATTCAAAGAGTTTCGAAGCAGTAACAAACACGTCCAAATCCTGAGTTCATGCCACAATGGCGAAACTGATTGTTCTTTTGTTTCGCATTCTGCTTCTTTGCACAACTGTACACTAATTTGCCCTACGGACATAAATGACAAAAAATCTTCAAATTTCACTCCCCCTTGTGCATGAAATTGAAATAGTTGTTTGTATATGGACAACTCGTTGAACTTGTCATGTTCTGCATCAGATACATACTTGAGAATCTGCCCTGGCACTTTCTCTCTCAATCCAATCGCTACAATTTGATCCATAAATGTTGTACCACTGGCAGACGTACTCGGAGGGCATACACCACTAGTTTTACCGAAACTAGCAGCAGTTATAAATTTCGTACCAGTGCCAACGGCAGATAATCGAGGCTTTATCCAATAAGATGTGATGTCAGTTGGTGAAGGTTCCTCACTTCTTCGGTGCACCCACATCAAAAAGGCAAGTGCATGCTTGCAGCCACCTACAAGAGAATAACTACTATGAAACACGCTTATGATTTTGCACCACACATTACCTGAAGAAGCAGCACAGTCTTTGCAGAATACATTCAAGACCTTCTCTTCGGTTTCATCCACAGTTAGTTCGACCGAATAATTTTTGGTCCGTACTTTGTGCTCCGGACATATTTTGCACTGTAAAGTACACAAAGAGCCCTCTCTCTTCAGCCCAATGGCATTATCACCGTACGCCTCACGAGTGGCCCTGTAAAAAATCAATTTATATTTCACTTGAATCAGATATAACCTCAAAATTACGATGAAAACAATCGGAACATGTTTATTGTTTGTAAATCATTCAAAGAATTTCAGCTACATTTATCGTAAGAATTTCAACAAATAAACATTAGTTATTTGTTTACTTACGCGGTTGCTTTCACATTCCTAAATTCCGCTGCATTGAAACGATAATCGTTTTTAATGAACTCAATCACCATAAAAATGTCTATCGATGGTAAATTATTTGAAGATGCTTTCACGAACCCTTCTGACGGCATTTTTAGTTGGTATTAATAAACTTAGGTATTAAATAAATTCAGCTAATAATTCACTTGAAAATAAACAACACAGCAACTTTAATCACAACACAATACAATAACCACATCTCAAATGTCAATAAAATATATTGATATGAGTTCTGACGTCATGGACACACTGGACCAATCATATTTCGTTTCGATTGCCGTTTGAATTTGTTCATTTTCACCAACTTTCAAACTCATATTTCATTATAAATCGTCAAAAATTTCAATTTTTAGTAAGTACAAGTTCTGATATCAACCTCCTAGTTTACAATGATACATAAATTACATTGATATTTGCATAATGAACACACCGAATTAAAGAAACTTTATTTTGACTTATGAAGGGCGGTTCTGCCAACTGTTAAAAATCAACAGGCACCAAATAAAATAAAAAAAAACTTGTAAGTATAGAGCAGGGCCATCAATAATTTGTAAAATTTAGGGTAAATTAAAAAAATCAAGTGACAGAGTAAAAGTTCCAGAAGGGGTGTGGGGGTACGTAAATATATGCTTTTAGGGTTTGATATAGGATTTATACGATTTGTGGTAGAAATATACATTCATTTCGGAAGCTCATAGTGGTTTGTATTTTAATTTCTCTCTCTCTTTCCACTGGATTAAAACCACTTAGTTGTTAAGAAAGCCGAAACGTCAATAAAAAAACTTTTTTACAACTAAGTGGTTTTAATCCAGTGGAAAGAGAGAGAGAAATTAAAATACAAACCACTATGAGCTTCCGAAATGAATGTATATTTCTGCCACAAATCGTATATCAAACCCTAAAAGTTTTTTAACAACTAAGTGGTTTTAATCCAGTGGAAAGAGAGTGTCATAAGATAGGCAACACACTCTACATGTAGTACGGGGTTTGTATTACAAGAATTATATTAAAATAAACAAGTATAGAATGTTTATTTATAATACATTAAACATTACGACATGGCGCTGCAAACAGTTTAAAAATAGAAGTACAAATATTTGTAAAGCAAAAAGATACAACAAATAAAAGTAAGGTTAAAAAAATGGAGGGAAGAATACCAGATCCTATGAGATACGAAGGGAATTTTAATGAGCAATTCAAAAAATTTTTTCAAAGCTTTGAAACGTACCTTATAGCCACAGAAAAAGATGGTAAACCATCCAAAGTCAAAGTGGCTTTATTGCTAAAGGAGTTGACTTATTCAACACGTTTGAATTTGAAGAAGAAGCTCACAAAGAAGATTATGGAAAAGTTGTAGAGGAGTTCAAAAGTTATTTTGCACCTAGAAGAAACAAAACATATGAAAGATTTGTCTTCAATAATAGACGTCAAGATGAAACTGAGACATTTGACCAATTTTTGAGTGACTTAAAAAAATTAGTGCAAACATGTGAATATGAGAGTCAAGAAGATTCAATTCTCATAGATAGAATAATATTGGGAATAAATGATCAAAAAATACAGGAAAAATTATTGAACACACAAAATATATCTTTAGAAATAGCAACTGAGTTATGTAGAAATGCTGAGGCAACAAAGTTGCAATTAAAAATGGTGAGAAATTTAAATAAAGAGGATGTAAGTGTAGACTACATAAGGAAAAAACAGAATTATGATGAAAGTAAGAATAGCAGGGTGTGTTTTAAATGCAACCTCTCTCACAAATATGGAGAATGTCCTGCATTTGGAAAGCAATGTCATAAGTGTGGGAAAAATAATCATTTTATGATAGCCTGTAAAGCAAAAGTTAAAGAAGTTAGAAGTATTTCGCAAAAAGATGAGTCAAATGAAACTGAAGATGATTTACTGTATGTACACAGTTTAGTAAAGATAGGAGAAGTTGTCCAAAACAAGAAAACTATATGGTCAGAAGTTATTAAAATAAATGGAAAATCCATAGATTTCAAGATAGATACTGGGTCCGAAGTTAATATTATATCAAAAGAACTGTTGGAGAAAGCATGCAGTGAGAGTATGAAAATAGGTTTGGCAAAATCAAGTACAATGTTAGAAGCATTTGGAGGCATGAAAATAAAACCTCTAGGAAAAATTCATATTCAGTGCTGTTATTCAGATAAGTTTGTAAATTTAGAATTTTTAGTTGTAAATTTAAATGTAAAACCAATAATAGGTTTACCTACATGTTATGAGTTGGGTTTTATAAGGAAAACCCAGAGTATTGTTGTAAATAATAAGGTTAAATTTATTAATGATAATATTGATGTCTTTGAAGGGCTAGGTACATTTCAAGATGAATGTAAAATTACTTTAAATAAAAACAGTGAACCCGTAGCTATGCCATGTAGACGCATACCATTAATTATTAAGGACCGTTTGCAAGCGGCTTTAGAAAAACTTGAGGGTAATGAAATAATTGTAAAAGTAGAGGGTGCAAGTGAATGGGTCAATTCATTAGTTATAATTGAAAAACCTAATAAAACGTTACGCCTATGTTTAGATCCGCAGGAATTAAATAAATGTATCAAGCGTGAATTTTATGAAATCCCAAGCATTGAGGATATTACTAGCAAATTGTCAGGTAAAAAATATTTTTCAGTTCTAGATTTTAAAGATGGGTTTTATCAAATTAAATTAGACGAAGAATCAAGTAGATTAACTACATTTTCTACTCCATTTGGCTACTACAGGTTTCTCAGGTTGCCATTTGGTCTGAGTTTGGCACCAGAATATTTTCAAAAAATGAACTTTAAAAATTTTGGAGATATAAATAACACAACGATATATTTTGATGATCTACTTATTGCTACGGACAGTTTAGAGGAACATAACAAGACACTGGAAAAAGTAATAGAAAGAGCTAGGGAAAAGGGGATAAAATTTAATAAAGAAAAATTTCAATTTCAACAGGCAGAGGTGAAATACATGGGACACATTTTTGATAAAGAGGGCATGAGGGTAGATAAGGATAAAATTAGAGCAAACCAAATTCAAAAAAAGAATTACAAAGATTGTTAGGGCTTGTTAATTACGTTAGAAAATTTATCCCAAATTTAGGAGAGATATCAAGTTCATTAAGTTGTTTGTTAAAAAAGGATATATTGTTTCAATGGACAGGGATACATGATAAAGCTTTGCAGAGTATTAAATCGGAAATAAATAAAAATACATTAATAAATTTTGATCCTAATAAAGATATTGTTATTCATACAGA
The DNA here is from genome assembly GCA_949320105.2 of Crepidodera aurea. Taxonomy (NCBI): domain Eukaryota; kingdom Metazoa; phylum Arthropoda; class Insecta; order Coleoptera; family Chrysomelidae; genus Crepidodera; species Crepidodera aurea. The sequence goes on from OX439477.1 coordinate 16,671, forward strand.
TGCTTCTCAGAATGGTATAGGTTGTTGTTTAATGCAAGAAGGCAGACCGGTAGCTTATGGGTCCAGGGGTTTAACAGATACTGAGAAACAATATGCAATAATAGAAAAAGAAATGCTGGGCATATTATACGCTGTTGAAAAGTTTCACAATTTTGTATATGGTCGATCAATAAAAATTATTACAGATCACAAGCCAAATGTGAGTATTATGAATAAACAAATAGCACAAATATATTCACCTCGTCTGCAAAGGCTTAGACTAAAATTAATAAAATATGATATACGAATTCGATATTTGCCTGGTAAATATTTATATGTTGCTGACTATTTATCTAGAAATTTTAGTAATGAGAGAGTGGATGATGATTTGGAAATGACGGAATTGGTGCACTCAATTGAAAAACATCTAAGAATGAGTGAAACTAGAAAGGAACAGTTCAAAAAGCTTACAGTAGAGGACATAACTTTAAGAAAGGTTGTAGAATTTTGTAAAAATGGATGGGAAATTAAGCAATGTAGTGGGGAATTAAAAGTTTATTATAATTTACAAAATGAGCTTCATGTTAGCAATGGCTTACTTTTTTATAACGATAGAATTGTAGTTCCTCTAGGTCTAAGGAAGGAAATGCTTAAAATTTTACATGAAGGACATTTTGGTATCAATCGAACTAGAGATAGAGCTAGGCAAATTATGTTCTGGCCTGGAATGTCCAGTGATATAGGTAATTTGATAAAGAGATGTGCAATTTGTGAAAGATATGCATTTTCTAATCAAAAAGAGCCATTAATCGCCCATGAGATGGCAGATTTACCATTTCAAAAAATAGCACCAGATATCTTGGAATACAACAAAAATAATTTTCTGGTTATTGTAGATTATTTAACTAAATGGTTGGAGATTATTCCCATAAAGACAAAGCAAAGTTATGATATAATAGAAGCATTTAAACAGGTCTTTGCAACACATGGTGTGCCTGATATTGTTATATCAGATAATATGCCCTATTACTCAAAAGAATGTCAAAACTTTGCAAAAAATTATGGATTTGAGTTCAGAACGAGTAGTCCCAGATATCCAAGATCAAACGGATTAGCGGAAAGGTTCGTACAAATTGCAAAGAACATTTTAAAAAAATCTAGCGATTTACAAACAGCTGTAATGGAATACAGAAATACTCCAATAACTGGTTTACAAAGATCACCAGCACAATTGTTGTTGGGTAGAACATTAAAAACAAAGCTACCAGTTGTAGAGACTACAGAACCAAAAATAAAACATTTTAAACAAATGCTAGAACAAAGAAATTATAAATATAAAAAATATTATAACAAAAATGTAAGGAAGAGACCTGCTCTGGAGGAGGGGGATAAAGTTGTTTACAGGAGAGACAAAGAATGGCAGCCTGCGACTGTGGTAGCTAAATGTGAGGCACCTAGATCATACATAATTGATACAGGATCACAAACTCTGAGAAGAAATAAATTTCACTTAAGAAAGTCACAGACTAATAGAGAACTTGATAATAATGTAGACTTAAACTATAATGGTGAAGATCAGGAACAGAGTAATGGTAGTTTTATGGACTCTAGGTCAAACAGTATTGTTTGTGTACCATCCATATTAGTTTTTATTTTTATACTAGTTAAAGTTGTGTATAGTAACTTATAGTTACTATTTACTGATTTCATTTATTTTGATTTAAATGCAAAGGGGAAGATGTCATAAGATAGGCAACACACTCTACATGTAGTACGGGGTGTTGCCATCGATGACTTTAGAGGCAGTTCATAGTTAGACTTAGCACGTAACACATGTGTTTGTATTACAAGAATTATATTAAAATAAACAAGTATAGAGCTAACTGAATGTTTATTTATAATACATTAAACATTACGACAGAGAGAGAGAGAGAAATTAGAAATATACATATCCTATCGCAAAAAGTAGTAGATAATTAACCAAGCAAAAAATACAAATTATCTACCAAGAAGCGGCTTGGACTATCTCAAAGAAAAAATGAGAAAGAGATGGCATTGGAACAGAAAAGGTTAAACATTGAAGGAAGAAAAGTAGGTGTGGCAGAACAGAATGTTGCCCTAGCAGAGAAAAAGTTTCGTTTGGAGTCCGAACAGCAACAAAAAGTGTTCGATAATCAGACAGTCATTAATAAATTACTAGAAATAGTTCAAAAGCATATTTGATGTAGTACATATTGTATATATTTTTCATTCACAATAAATATATGTACATATATAAGTAATACATACTTTTTGTTAAGATATTTAGATATTTACGGACCCATTTAAGATATAAATTACAATTTTAAATTATAAATAAAATACAAAGACAATATATATGTGTAAGTATAAATCAAAAAATTGATATAACAAAAGATATAATAATAAATTATTAGTAGTAGTCTTCCTGGTCATTAGATGGTCCGCATATATTAGGTCGAACTGTACCATCAATAAATTCCAGTTTGGGACAGCGCTCCCATGTTGGTTATCGACAATGTCCATGATTTTCCCCACTAAAATTTGCAGTTGTTGTAATAATGTGGCATAAGGATAGCTTCGTCTTTTTAATATACATAGTGCCGTCATCACTGTAAAGTCACATTTGAAATATTTAAAAAAAAATTCATTTTGCAAGTTACCTACCATTCACATTGTTCCTGGTGTTAGTGATAATGTGCTGTGGAATCAACAAAGCATTTCTCAATCGCGGTATATCGTCACTATGAAAACGAAAATTCCGTGGGTTCTATTACATTATTTTCCTCACTAGCTTCAACGGCAACACCAATTATGTTGTGTAGAAGTAAGTTTTCAATTTCTTCGTTATTAACATCCGCTAGAATAGCTATTTCCAATTGTTCTTCCAGGTTCATTGTATTGTTTATTATTAAGTTACAAAATATTGCAGTTTAGGAATACGATTCATGTCATTGTCAGAATAAAGGACTGTCAAAATAAAGTATGCCGATGAGGAACGTTGCAATAGCTGCGTTTTGTTGCAATCATTCCGGAATCGGTTTTTCTGTTTAGCAAGAAAACGACATTTCGGTAAACTTCAAATATTTCATTCTCGCTGGATGTCTGCACTATACCAGACGTCGGAAAAGAAGAAGTTATAACTTATTTTCTTCTTCAGTTTTATTTTTAAAACCATAAAGGAGGGTATCGTTTTTTGGGTTTTTTGCGACCCCGTACGAAATTTTTCTCACTAAAAGATATTAAAAAAAAAATGTATTTCCCAAAATTTTTTTCTTTAAAACGTCCCGGAACATACTTTTTTTTAATTTTGAAATCTCTTTTTCGACAAAATGACAAGGAAGATTTGGCAACATGGCGGCCGGCTGTCATTTGACATAACCTTGTTTTTGTGTGTTTAACAAAAAAATAAACACTATTCGTCCTAAATCTAGTGTTCAAATTAACGTTAAATAAAAGCTTCAGCAGGTCCTGCCAGTATTGAGATACAAATGTATCAGTATTTTATATACTTCTACAGTTATTTTTAATTAAGTACTTAGATACTTAACACTGTCTTGAGGTGAGTAATGAATACATCTTTTTTTTTAATTTGTCATTTGTTAGCAAGCTTGCAAGTTATAATTTATATAGTGAAAACAACTAGAGAAATCATGAAAACATTTTCATTAACTTAATAACTACTAGTGACTCTTTTTATCTTTCTTTTTTAGGAAGTTATACACGATGATATTAAAAAAGTCGTTCTCAGATGAGCAATAACGAAAGTTTTTTGTTAATCAAAATAATAAGTTACTTTGCTACTGTAAAACATGAGAGCTGAGTACTCCAAGATTTATTATTCCTAGACAAATGGCCCCAAATCATTTCAATTTTCGTACTAAGCCGTCATATCTGACTAAAATCCAATAGCAAATAGCAAATGATGAACATTTACCAAATATTAACAAGAACGTAAGTAATTTAGATTGTAGTATTGTCTTTTGCTCTTTCCGGAAAACAATATAATATATAATTCTCACTTTCACCTATAGTTATTTTTTAATACACAATTATTTTAGATCTTTTTGGAATTGATTCAATTTGGCAGATGAAAAATAATAGGAGTAGCAATTTATTAAGTTAGTGGCATCGTTTCATACCAAGGGCAGAAATAAATGCATTTTTAAAGGAACTTAAGAAATCAAGAATTATTGTAAGTACCAATTGTTTACTGTCTTTTCTAACAAAACACCAAATCATTTATTAATTATTTTTTATTCATAAATATAAATAAATAAATGTGTAAAGTGACCTTTTTTTGACAATAAATTAAATATTGTCGATATAAATAGGCAACGCATTATAAGAATATAATAGGTTGCCTATTTATTTATTTTCGTTTTATAAAAAAATAGAAGCCATAATTTAAAATTGTATTCCTATAAACGTGTAATTTATACATTTTCATTCATGCCTCTTTTAATTTCAGACTGATAGCTTGTACCGTTTTCAAACAAAATTGGGATTTCAAAATTTGCATAATTTTTGCATAATCGGCGATATACTTATAAAAACCTAGGATAGTAGACAAATTATAAATAAATAAATAAATAAAACATTTTTTTAGTTTTTATACATTATTAATTTTGTTTTTGGCATTTTAATACTTTCATTATCTTTTAAATTGGGCTCTAAGAATATTTTGACTTTGTAAAATGTGTTGCCTATGTTTTACATGAATTAAGGGCGAGCTGGAAAACATATAAGTCGTAGTTCTGTCACAATATAACGCTTTGATGGATATGTACTTTGGTTCTGTGATAAAGTTGCGTTGTTGCCATATTTAATATTTAGTTTAACAACTTAGATTTTAATAATAAATGTCAAACTTTTCCAGTTCTTAGATTTTTCAGTTAAAAATTATTAAATATTCGGGCCTTTTCAGTCGGATTGAATAGTTTTAAAAATAATAGTGATTTATTTTACGTATTTTTTTTTTTAATTTCAAAGAGATTTCTTGCATTAAATATGCTTTATTTATTAATAATTTTAGTAGTCCGTATACGCCCTAAATATCAGGTAATTTAGAATTTCACGCATTTTAAGCTTATAGTTTCAATATAAAAACAAATGTTCGTTTTCATTTCTTAGATTTTCAAGTTTTTGAAACATAAAAATTTTTTTCATGAGAAACACCCATTTAAAACGATACCCTCCTTTCTAAACATAAATTTACCTACTAAAAGTAAAGATATACTCTTAAATGCACGTAATTGACTTAATAACACTTGTATGTGCAAGACGAGCGAAATATGATATTTATTTAAAATTAATGAGTCCTATAAACTATACAATGTAGTTAATAATAAACAAAATAACAAAAACAAAATAAATACTATTTTTACACTATTTAACTAAGCAGTTTATTCATTAAAGTTTTTTTAGGCTTCCGTTCAAGGTACTGCAAGTGACATTTTTAAAAGAATGCTAAAAGGATCTACCACGCAAAAATTTGACCCAAGTTTGAGATCGTTTGCTTTGACATTGTCATTTTATTCACCGAGGGGATATAACTACGTGAGAAATACTTTCAATCGGTCTCTACCTCATTTGGGAACCATTTCAAAAAAATAGTAGATGTAGAAATTTGTTACTTCTGCCAACGTTTTCGTTAGTTGATATTTACTAACTAATTTTTTTCTGTTATAGGTTCGATAAGATTAAAACGGTTTATATATTTTTCAGGATTTATCTAAACGTAGAAGGTTCCTACTATACCAACATTATTTTTTTTTATTTCAGGATGATACAACTAATAATTCATCGGTGTTTAATTTGTAGTTAGTTCCCTATTCCTACCTCAATCCCGAATAGCCTGATAGTCGAACAGCCTGATAAAAACAACATCGACACATTTGCAAGGAAATGATGAATTTTCCCTTGATCCTGCATTGACGAACACTAACACTAGGTGTTCAGAGCGGACTAGCGAAATAACTGATCCTAAATTTTTTTACGATTAATTTGATTAAATAAATATATTTTCATTAGTATTTTAAATTTCCTACGTAACCGGTAAAATTAAAATCGTTAAAAAAAATAAATATATTTTGTCACATCCCATTTCCCTCTGTAACGGTACGCCCATGCATCGCAGCATAAATTCGTCGCCATGTTCCGGCCTTTTATATATCTATCTCACTTTATCCTTGGGCACGGAATATTTGAAACTTATGAATGACTTGTTGGGGATGTGGAATTTATCTACCAGTTAAAACCCAAGAGCATGCGCACTGAATGAAATTGAGGGGCGAATTGTCAACATAACAGAAACTTCATTATTATTCTTATTTGAGATAAGTAATTAAATAGTGATTATTAAAGACTAAAAATATTGCTTTTAAGAGGGGCATTGCCACTGACGACCTCGTTTTCAGTTGGCAATACTGAATATGCATAAAAATTTGACGATTTTTTGGAGAGTTAATCTCGAGAACGGAATTTTTGTTTGTGGAAATATTTATACCCGTTATAGCTTATACCTTGGAATAGGACATCTCCTTTTTTGAGTCAATTTTAAGAATTAATAAAAAAGATATCAGCCATTTAGTGGAGGTATGTTTTTGACAGTTTTGACAATTTGTGATCACCAATTTTAACGTGAAAAGGAGATGTCCTAAATGAAGGATACAGAATTAATTTCCGAGAATACCAATTCGCAAAACTTTATAATTTTTGAGATTAACTCTCCAGAAAAAAAAAATTATGTAAGTTGCCTATATCCCAGTAAGATTTTCTATTTCCGCCTGACACTTTGAGACAGTGGCGCTTTTTGGTTTTATTTTGAACGATGTATGCAACCAGTTTTACGAATACGAAGTTAGGAAGAAAGAAAGTTTAGAACTGACATTTTAGGTTATGTTGGCTAATTTATTCGTGTGTTTTGCAATTTTTTTAATGAGTAAATTAGTATTAACTAAAACCAGTTCTTCAGTTTAAAGTATTTCAATTAATGCCGTATACCTCATGTAGGACATGTTTCACTTTAAAATTGGTGATCACAAATTGTCAAAAGCACACCTTCCACTAAATGATTAATATGTTTATTATTCTTTAAAATTTGTTGAAAAATGGAGATGTTCTATTCCAGCTATAACGGGTAAAAATATTTCCACGAACAAAAATTCCATTCTCGAGAGGCTGTTCAAAAAATCTTCAATTTTTATACATATTCGAAGGAAGTCGTCAGTGTGAAAATTTAGTGATTAGTAATATGGAGAATGTGCAATTCAACTATAACAGTTTTTTGTGATTTTTATTCGTGCATTCAAAATAGTGTCTGCATGGGAATCACAGACATTTGCAGAAATTAATATTTACAGTATGTCTCACATATTAACCCGTCCATGGGACTCTTGTGATGTAGGTTTGTTACACATTTTATTTGCTATTATGTCTTGTGTCCATTGCTAAAAAGCAATGCAGTTTTTTCATAGTGTATTGTTTTGTTGTTGTTTTAGTGAATAACTGTAATTAGGTACTTTTAAATAAAGAAATAATTATTAATTGTTCAATTTATTTTCTTACAAAAATGATTTTATAATATTTAATGATTTACAATAAAGTTAACATTAAAGAAATGAGTTTACGATTAATACATGCAAGTATATTAGAACTAAGAATCTGAAATAAATTTATGATTAATAAATGCAAGTACTAGCACTTATTTATTTATTTATCGTATCACTGCATGTGTTATAAAATACATAAAAGATATATTTAGTTGGCAGATCTTGAGACTTGGTTCAAGATTTCTTGTCGATAGGTCTTGAGTAGGACCGGTTGGATTAAATGTCGTGTCAGGCATCATGTGCTTTAGCCGGGAGATCAAAAGATTGTATACTATTGTACTAGTCAACCCCTTGCCCTTTCGGCGTTCTTCTTTAACACTTAGTTTTCCGAGAGTACATATTTTGGAATGATCGTATTGTAGATTAGTAGCCCAATTCGGTACATACCCAAGTTCTACAATTCTCATACCTGTTATCGGGTTCTCAGGTTTCGGTACTCTCTCATATTCTGGCTCATGTTTGTTTATGCTAGAAAATTAATGAAATATTAAATTATACAGGGTGTATCATAAGGAATGGTCAATATTTTAATCATAGGTTCAGGACCTCGAAATATTAATATTTTACTAAATAACTCTGGGTCAAATGTTATCTACTACTAAGATACCGGGTGTTGAAGATAAAATGTATTTTTCGTTTTTTTGCAATAATTTCTTAAAAATATAACTATACCAAATTTAAATAATACCCCCAGAGTTATTTAGTAAAATATTAATATTTCGAGGTCCTGAACCAATTATTAAAATATTGACCATTCCTTATGATACACCATGTAGATAGCTAGCTGGCCAAGAATTTTCATTATGGTTTATAAGTCTAAAGAAAGATATAATGTACCCATGCATTAAAAATATTAATTCACCTAATTAGAATGCCTTGGTCAATACTGTCAACAAAACGGACACAAGAATTTCCTTGTTGTTATCTAGTTAAATTCTTGGTATGTAAAAACTCTATTTATGCAAATATTCTAATATTTCTTACCTGTCATATTCATCTGAAGAAATTATTCCAGGTTCTGAATTATTATATGATTTTAAATTTATTTCTTCTTGGCTCAGGAAATCCTCTTCTAAATTTTCTTGTGTGAAATCCTCTTCAATATCTTCTGTATTTCCTTCTCGTGGAAAATCATTGAGTTGGATGACCTCTTCTAAAATATCCTCTTGCAGAAAACTCTCCTCTTGATTGTCGGCTTCTTTCTGTAATTCTTTCTTGTGGGATGTGGGATGTTCTCTTCTGGGACACTTTCTTCATTAAACCTAAGAAAATGTACATAATCAAAAAATTTAAATAAAAAGTTAGGTATATGAAAATTACTTTGACAGACTTTTGATTATGGGTACTTCATAGGAATAACTTATAAAAAATAAAACTTTATGAAAACTTACAATTCTTGTAATACTTCGCTGCAATCATTTGGGAATCCCTCTTCTTCGGTGTTCTGTTCTGGGACACTTTCTTCATTAAATCTAGGAAAATGTACATAATCAAAAAATTGAAATAAAAAGCTTAATAACTTATAAAAAATATGGCTAAAATATAACTTTAGAAAACTTACGATTCTTCTAATATTTCTATGGAAATGTCCCTGTTTTCTCTATTTCCCCAATTCAATCGCGCTGCTGCAGTGCGTTTGTTCTTCTTTCTAGTTTTACGCGAACTTCGAGGCATCTTTGGATAATAACCTACCCTATATAAAAAATAATAAAAAAAAATTGTGTCTTTTTCACAAAAATGAAAATGGTGTCTTTTTCACCGAGGAGGGTAAACAATCAGAATAAAATGGTGTCTATAAAATAGCATCTGGTGAAGCAGCAAATAGTGGATGAGATGGAACTATAAATAAGCCACAGTTTTTAAATTTTATATTCAATTGCTTCCCTACAGTTTTTAGGACATCTTTTTCTAAAAGTCTTCCTCTCTTCATGTAATTGGTGTCTTTTAATTTATATGCTCCTATTATCGTTTCCACTAGAGTACCTTCAGCAACTGTACAGTGTGCAAATTCAAAGAGTTTCGAAGCAGTAACAAACACGTCCAAATCCTGAGTTCATGCCACAATGGCGAAACTGATTGTTCTTTTGTTTCGCATTCTGCTTCTTTGCACAACTGTACACTAATTTGCCCTACGGACATAAATGACAAAAAATCTTCAAATTTCACTCCCCCTTGTGCATGAAATTGAAATAGTTGTTTGTATATGGACAACTCGTTGAACTTGTCATGTTCTGCATCAGATACATACTTGAGAATCTGCCCTGGCACTTTCTCTCTCAATCCAATCGCTACAATTTGATCCATAAATGTTGTACCACTGGCAGACGTACTCGGAGGGCATACACCACTAGTTTTACCGAAACTAGCAGCAGTTATAAATTTCGTACCAGTGCCAACGGCAGATAATCGAGGCTTTATCCAATAAGATGTGATGTCAGTTGGTGAAGGTTCCTCACTTCTTCGGTGCACCCACATCAAAAAGGCAAGTGCATGCTTGCAGCCACCTACAAGAGAATAACTACTATGAAACACGCTTATGATTTTGCACCACACATTACCTGAAGAAGCAGCACAGTCTTTGCAGAATACATTCAAGACCTTCTCTTCGGTTTCATCCACAGTTAGTTCGACCGAATAATTTTTGGTCCGTACTTTGTGCTCCGGACATATTTTGCACTGTAAAGTACACAAAGAGCCCTCTCTCTTCAGCCCAATGGCATTATCACCGTACGCCTCACGAGTGGCCCTGTAAAAAATCAATTTATATTTCACTTGAATCAGATATAACCTCAAAATTACGATGAAAACAATCGGAACATGTTTATTGTTTGTAAATCATTCAAAGAATTTCAGCTACATTTATCGTAAGAATTTCAACAAATAAACATTAGTTATTTGTTTACTTACGCGGTTGCTTTCACATTCCTAAATTCCGCTGCATTGAAACGATAATCGTTTTTAATGAACTCAATCACCATAAAAATGTCTATCGATGGTAAATTATTTGAAGATGCTTTCACGAACCCTTCTGACGGCATTTTTAGTTGGTATTAATAAACTTAGGTATTAAATAAATTCAGCTAATAATTCACTTGAAAATAAACAACACAGCAACTTTAATCACAACACAATACAATAACCACATCTCAAATGTCAATAAAATATATTGATATGAGTTCTGACGTCATGGACACACTGGACCAATCATATTTCGTTTCGATTGCCGTTTGAATTTGTTCATTTTCACCAACTTTCAAACTCATATTTCATTATAAATCGTCAAAAATTTCAATTTTTAGTAAGTACAAGTTCTGATATCAACCTCCTAGTTTACAATGATACATAAATTACATTGATATTTGCATAATGAACACACCGAATTAAAGAAACTTTATTTTGACTTATGAAGGGCGGTTCTGCCAACTGTTAAAAATCAACAGGCACCAAATAAAATAAAAAAAAACTTGTAAGTATAGAGCAGGGCCATCAATAATTTGTAAAATTTAGGGTAAATTAAAAAAATCAAGTGACAGAGTAAAAGTTCCAGAAGGGGTGTGGGGGTACGTAAATATATGCTTTTAGGGTTTGATATAGGATTTATACGATTTGTGGTAGAAATATACATTCATTTCGGAAGCTCATAGTGGTTTGTATTTTAATTTCTCTCTCTCTTTCCACTGGATTAAAACCACTTAGTTGTTAAGAAAGCCGAAACGTCAATAAAAAAACTTTTTTACAACTAAGTGGTTTTAATCCAGTGGAAAGAGAGAGAGAAATTAAAATACAAACCACTATGAGCTTCCGAAATGAATGTATATTTCTGCCACAAATCGTATATCAAACCCTAAAAGTTTTTTAACAACTAAGTGGTTTTAATCCAGTGGAAAGAGAGTGTCATAAGATAGGCAACACACTCTACATGTAGTACGGGGTTTGTATTACAAGAATTATATTAAAATAAACAAGTATAGAATGTTTATTTATAATACATTAAACATTACGACATGGCGCTGCGAACAGTTTAAAAATAGAAGTACAAATATTTGTAAAGCAAAAAGATACAACAAATAAAAGTAAGGTTAAAAAAATGGAGGGAAGAATACCAGATCCTATGAGATACGAAGGGAATTTTAATGAGCAATTCAAAAAATTTTTTCAAAGCTTTGAAACGTACCTTATAGCCACAGAAAAAGATGGTAAACCATCCAAAGTCAAAGTGGCTTTATTGCTAAAGGAGTTGACTTATTCAACACGTTTGAATTTGAAGAAGAAGCTCACAAAGAAGATTATGGAAAAGTTGTAGAGGAGTTCAAAAGTTATTTTGCACCTAGAAGAAACAAAACATATGAAAGATTTGTCTTCAATAATAGACGTCAAGATGAAACTGAGACATTTGACCAATTTTTGAGTGACTTAAAAAAATTAGTGCAAACATGTGAATATGAGAGTCAAGAAGATTCAATTCTCATAGATAGAATAATATTGGGAATAAATGATCAAAAAATACAGGAAAAATTATTGAACACACAAAATATATCTTTAGAAATAGCAACTGAGTTATGTAGAAATGCTGAGGCAACAAAGTTGCAATTAAAAATGGTGAGAAATTTAAATAAAGAGGATGTAAGTGTAGACTATATAAGGAAAAAACAGAATTATGATGAAAGTAAGAATAGCAGGGTGTGTTTTAAATGCAACCTCTCTCACAAATATGGAGAATGTCCTGCATTTGGAAAGCAATGTCATAAGTGTGGGAAAAATAATCATTTTATGATAGCCTGTAAAGCAAAAGTTAAAGAAGTTAGAAGTATTTCGCAAAAAGATGAGTCAAATGAAACTGAAGATGATTTACTGTATGTACACAGTTTAGTAAAGATAGGAGAAGTTGTCCAAAACAAGAAAACTATATGGTCAGAAGTTATTAAAATAAATGGAAAATCCATAGATTTCAAGATAGATACTGGGTCCGAAGTTAATATTATATCAAAAGAACTGTTGGAGAAAGCATGCAGTGAGAGTATGAAAATAGGTTTGGCAAAATCAAGTACAATGTTAGAAGCATTTGGAGGCATGAAAATAAAACCTCTAGGAAAAATTCATATTCAGTGCTGTTATTCAGATAAGTTTGTAAATTTAGAATTTTTAGTTGTAAATTTAAATGTAAAACCAATAATAGGTTTACCTACATGTTATGAGTTGGGTTTTATAAGGAAAACCCAGAGTATTGTTGTAAATAATAAGGTTAAATTTATTAATGATAATATTGATGTCTTTGAAGGGCTAGGTACATTTCAAGATGAATGTAAAATTACTTTAAATAAAAACAGTGAACCCGTAGCTATGCCATGTAGACGCATACCATTAATTATTAAGGACCGTTTGCAAGCGGCTTTAGAAAAACTTGAGGGTAATGAAATAATTGTAAAAGTAGAGGGTGCAAGTGAATGGGTCAATTCATTAGTTATAATTGAAAAACCTAATAAAACGTTACGCCTATGTTTAGATCCGCAGGAATTAAATAAATGTATCAAGCGTGAATTTTATGAAATCCCAAGCATTGAGGATATTACTAGCAAATTGTCAGGTAAAAAATATTTTTCAGTTCTAGATTTTAAAGATGGGTTTTATCAAATTAAATTAGACGAAGAATCAAGTAGATTAACTACATTTTCTACTCCATTTGGCTACTACAGGTTTCTCAGGTTGCCATTTGGTCTGAGTTTGGCACCAGAATATTTTCAAAAAATGAACTTTAAAAATTTTGGAGATATAAATAACACAACGATATATTTTGATGATCTACTTATTGCTACGGACAGTTTAGAGGAACATAACAAGACACTGGAAAAAGTAATAGAAAGAGCTAGGGAAAAGGGGATAAAATTTAATAAAGAAAAATTTCAATTTCAACAGGCAGAGGTGAAATACATGGGACACATTTTTGATAAAGAGGGCATGAGGGTAGATAAGGATAAAATTAGAGCAAACCAAATTCAAAAAAAGAATTACAAAGATTGTTAGGGCTTGTTAATTACGTTAGAAAATTTATCCCAAATTTAGGAGAGATATCAAGTTCATTAAGTTGTTTGTTAAAAAAGGATATATTGTTTCAATGGACAGGGATACATGATAAAGCTTTGCAGAGTATTAAATCGGAAATAAATAAAAATACATTAAAAAATTTTGATCCTAATAAAGATATTGTTATTCATACAGATGCTTCTCAAAATGGTATAGGTTGTTGTTTAATGCAAGAAGGCAGACCGGTAGCTTATGGGTCCAGGGGTTTAACAGATACTGAGAAACAATATGCAATAATAGAAAAAGAAATGCTGGGCATATTATACGCTGTTGAAAAGTTTCACAATTTTGTATATAGTCGATCAATAAAAATTATTACAGATCACAAGCCAAATGTGAGTATTATGAATAAACAAATAGCACAAATAAATTCACCTCGTCTGCAAAGGCTTAGACTAAAATGAATAAAATATGATATACGAATTCGATATTTGCCTGGTAAATATTTATATGTTGCTGACTATTTATCTAGAAATTTTAGTAATGAGAGAGTGGATGATGATTTGGAAATGACGGAAATGGTGCACTCAATTGAAAAACATCTAAGAATGAGTGAAACTAGAAAGGAACAGTTCAAAAAGCTTACAGTAGAGGACATAACTTTAAGAAAGGTTGTAGAATTTTGTAAAAATGGTTGGGAAATAAAGCAATGTAGTGGGGAATTAAAAGTTTATTATAATTTACAAAATGAGCTTCATGTTAGCAATGGCTTACTTTTTTATAACGATAGAATTGTAGTTCCTCTAGGTCTAAGGAAGGAAATGTTTAAAATTTTACATGAAGGACATTTTGGTATCAATCGAATTAGAGATAGAGCTAGGCAAATTATGTTCTGGCCTGGAATGTCCAGTGATATAGGTAATTTGATAAAGAGATGTGCAATTTGTGAAAGATATGCATTTTCTAATCAAAAAGAGCCATTAATCGCCCAAAATAATTTTCTGGTTATTGTAGATTATTTAACTAAATGGTTGGAGATTATTCCCATAAAGACAAAGCAAAGTTATGATATAATAGAAGCATTTAAACAGGTCTTTGCAACACATGATGTGCCTGATATTGTTATATCAGATAATATGCCCTATTACTCAAAAGAATGTTAAAACTTTGCAAAAAATTATGGATTTGAATTCAAAACGAGTAGTCCCAGATATCCAAGATCAAACGGATTAGCGGAAAGGTTCGTACAAATTGCAAAGAACATTTTAAAAAAATCTAGTGATTTACAAACAGCTCTAATGGAATACAGAAATACTCCAATAACTGGTTTACAAAGATCACCAGCACAATTGTTGTTGGGTAGAACATTAAAAACAAAGCTACCAGTTGTAGAGACTACAGAACCAAAAATAAAACATTTTAAACAAATGCTAGAACAAAGAAATTATAAATATAAAAAATATTATAACAAAAATGTAAGGAAGAGACCTGCTCTGGAGGAGGGGGATAAAGTTGTTTACAGGAGAGACAAAGAATGGCAGCCTGCGACTGTGGTAGCTAAATGTGAGGCACCTAGATCATACATAATTGATACAGGATCACAAACTCTGAGAAGAAATAAATTTCACTTAAGAAAGTCACAGACTAATAGAGAACTTGATAATAATGTAGACTTAAACTATAA
Organism: Crepidodera aurea; assembly: GCA_949320105.2. Classification (NCBI taxonomy): domain Eukaryota; kingdom Metazoa; phylum Arthropoda; class Insecta; order Coleoptera; family Chrysomelidae; genus Crepidodera; species Crepidodera aurea. The sequence goes on from OX439477.1 coordinate 31,986, forward strand.
TGGTGAAGATCAGGAACAGAGTAATGGTAGTTTTATGGACTCTAGGTCAAACAGTATTGTTTGTGTACCATCCATATTAGTTTTTATTTTTATACTAGTTAAAGTTGTGTATAGTAACTTATAGTTACTATTTACTGATTTCATTTATTTTGATTTAAATGCAAAGGGGAAGATGTCATAAGATAGGCAACACACTCTACATGTAGTACGGGGTGTTGCCATCGATGACTTTAGAGGCAGTTCATAGTTAGACTTAGCATGTAACACATGTGTTTGTATTACAAGAATTATATTAAAATAAACAAGTATAGAGCTAACTGAATGTTTATTTATAATACATTAAACATTACGACAGAGAGAGAGAGAGAAATTAGAAATATACATATCCTATCGCAAAAAGTAGTAGATAATTAACCAAGCAAAAAATACAAATTATCTACCAAGAAGCGGCTTGGACTATCTCAAAGAAAAAATGAGAAAGAGATGGCATTGGAACAGAAAAGGTTAAACATTGAAGGAAGAAAAGTAGGTGTGGCAGAACAGAATGTTGCCCTAGCAGAGAAAAAGTTTCGTTTGGAGTCCGAACAGCAACAAAAAGTGTTCGATAATCAGACAGTCATTAATAAATTACTAGAAATAGTTCAAAAGCATATTTGATGTAGTACATATTGTATATATTTTTCATTCACAATAAATATATGTACATATATAAGTAATACATACTTTTTGTTAAGATATTTAGATATTTACGGACCCATTTAAGATATAAATTACAATTTTAAATTATAAATAAAATACAAAGACAATATATATGTGTAAGTATAAATCAAAAAATTGATATAACAAAAGATATAATAATAAATTATTAGTAGTAGTCTTCCTGGTCATTAGATGGTCCGCATATATTAGGTCGAACTGTACCATCAATAAATTCCAGTTTGGGACAGCGCTCCCATGTTGGTTATCGACAATGTCCATGATTTTCCCCACTAAAATTTGCAGTTGTTGTAATAATGTGGCATAAGGATAGCTTCGTCTTTTTAATATACATAGTGCCGTCATCACTGTAAAGTCACATTTGAAATATTTAAAAAAAAATTCATTTTGCAAGTTACCTACCATTCACATTGTTCCTGGTGTTAGTGATAATGTGCTGTGGAATCAACAAAGCATTTCTCAATCGCGGTATATCGTCACTATGAAAACGAAAATTCCGTGGGTTCTATTACATTATTTTCCTCACTAGCTTCAACGGCAACACCAATTATGTTGTGTAGAAGTAAGTTTTCAATTTCTTCGTTATTAACATCCGCTAGAATAGCTATTTCCAATTGTTCTTCCAGGTTCATTGTATTGTTTATTATTAAGTTACAAAATATTGCAGGTTAGGAATACGATTCATGTCATTGTCAGAATAAAGGACTGTCAAAATAAAGTATGCCGATGAGGAACGTTGCAATAGCTGCGTTTTGTTGCAATCATTCCGGAATCGGTTTTTCTGTTTAGCAAGAAAACGACATTTCGGTAAACTTCAAATATTTCATTCTCGCTGGATGTCTGCACTATACCAGACGTCGGAAAAGAAGAAGTTATAACTTATTTTCTTCTTCAGTTTTATTTTTAAAACCATAAAGGAGGGTATCGTTTTTTGGGTTTTTTGCGACCCCGTACGAAATTTTTCTCACTAAAAGATATTAAAAAAAAAATGTATTTCCCAAAATTTTTTTCTTTAAAACGTCCCGGAACATACTTTTTTTTAATTTTGAAATCTCTTTTTCGACAAAATGACAAGGAAGATTTGGCAACATGGCGGCCGGCTGTCATTTGACATAACCTTGTTTTTGTGTGTTTAACAAAAAAATAAACACTATTCGTCCTAAATCTAGTGTTCAAATTAACGTTAAATAAAAGCTTCAGCAGGTCCTGCCAGTATTGAGATACAAATGTATCAGTATTTTATATACTTCTACAGTTATTTTTAATTAAGTACTTAGATACTTAACACTGTCTTGAGGTGAGTAATGAATACATCTTTTTTTTTAATTTGTCATTTGTTAGCAAGCTTGCAAGTTATAATTTATATAGTGAAAACAACTAGAGAAATCATGAAAACATTTTCATTAACTTAATAACTACTAGTGACTCTTTTTATCTTTCTTTTTTAGGAAGTTATACACGATGATATTAAAAAAGTCGTTCTCAGATGAGCAATAACGAAAGTTTTTTGTTAATCAAAATAATAAGTTACTTTGCTACTGTAAAACATGAGAGCTGAGTACTCCAAGATTTATTATTCCTAGACAAATGGCCCCAAATCATTTCAATTTTCGTACTAAGCCGTCATATCTGACTAAAATCCAATAGCAAATAGCAAATGATGAACATTTACCAAATATTAACAAGAACGTAAGTAATTTAGATTGTAGTATTGTCTTTTGCTCTTTCCGGAAAACAATATAATATATAATTCTCACTTTCACCTATAGTTATTTTTTAATACACAATTATTTTAGATCTTTTTGGAATTGATTCAATTTGGCAGATGAAAAATAATAGGAGTAGCAATTTATTAAGTTAGTGGCATCGTTTCATACCAAGGGCAGAAATAAATGCATTTTTAAAGGAACTTAAGAAATCAAGAATTATTGTAAGTACCAATTGTTTACTGTCTTTTCTAACAAAACACCAAATCATTTATTAATTATTTTTTATTCATAAATATAAATAAATAAATGTGTAAAGTGACCTTTTTTTGACAATAAATTAAATATTGTCGATATAAATAGGCAACGCATTATAAGAATATAATAGGTTGCCTATTTATTTATTTTCGTTTTATAAAAAAATAGAAGCCATAATTTAAAATTGTATTCCTATAAACGTGTAATTTATACATTTTCATTCATGCCTCTTTTAATTTCAGACTGATAGCTTGTACCGTTTTCAAACAAAATTGGGATTTCAAAATTTGCATAATTTTTGCATAATCGGCGATATACTTATAAAAACCTAGGATAGTAGACAAATTATAAATAAATAAATAAATAAAACATTTTTTTAGTTTTTATACATTATTAATTTTGTTTTTGGCATTTTAATACTTTCATTATCTTTTAAATTGGGCTCTAAGAATATTTTGACTTTGTAAAATGTGTTGCCTATGTTTTACATGAATTAAGGGCGAGCTGGAAAACATATAAGTCGTAGTTCTGTCACAATATAACGCTTTGATGGATATGTACTTTGGTTCTGTGATAAAGTTGCGTTGTTGCCATATTTAATATTTAGTTTAACAACTTAGATTTTAATAATAAATGTCAAACTTTTCCAGTTCTTAGATTTTTCAGTTAAAAATTATTAAATATTCGGGCCTTTTCAGTCGGATTGAATAGTTTTAAAAATAATAGTGATTTATTTTACGTATTTTTTTTTTTAATTTCAAAGAGATTTCTTGCATTAAATATGCTTTATTTATTAATAATTTTAGTAGTCCGTATACGCCCTAAATATCAGGTAATTTAGAATTTCACGCATTTTAAGCTTATAGTTTCAATATAAAAACAAATGTTCGTTTTCATTTCTTAGATTTTCAAGTTTTTGAAACATAAAAATTTTTTTCATGAGAAACACCCATTTAAAACGATACCCTCCTTTCTAAACATAAATTTACCTACTAAAAGTAAAGATATACTCTTAAATGCACGTAATTGACTTAATAACACTTGTATGTGCAAGACGAGCGAAATATGATATTTATTTAAAATTAATGAGTCCTATAAACTATACAATGTAGTTAATAATAAACAAAATAACAAAAACAAAATAAATACTATTTTTACACTATTTAACTAAGCAGTTTATTCATTAAAGTTTTTTTAGGCTTCCGTTCAAGGTACTGCAAGTGACATTTTTAAAAGAATGCTAAAAGGATCTACCACGCAAAAATTTGACCCAAGTTTGAGATCGTTTGCTTTGACATTGTCATTTTATTCACCGAGGGGATATAACTACGTGAGAAATACTTTCAATCGGTCTCTACCTCATTTGGGAACCATTTCAAAAAAATAGTAGATGTAGAAATTTGTTACTTCTGCCAACGTTTTCGTTAGTTGATATTTACTAACTAATTTTTTTCTGTTATAGGTTCGATAAGATTAAAACGGTTTATATATTTTTCAGGATTTATCTAAACGTAGAAGGTTCCTACTATACCAACATTATTTTTTTTTATTTCAGGATGATACAACTAATAATTCATCAGTGTTTAATTTGTAGTTAGTTCCCTATTCCTACCTCAATCCCGAATAGCCTGATAGTCGAACAGCCTGATAAAAACAACATCGACACATTTGCAAGGAAATGATGAATTTTCCCTTGATCCTGCATTGACGAACACTAACACTAGGTGTTCAGAGCGGACTAGCGAAATAACTGATCCTAAATTTTTTTACGATTAATTTGATTAAATAAATATATTTTCATTAGTATTTTAAATTTCCTACGTAACCGGTAAAATTAAAATCGTTAAAAAAAATAAATATATTTTGTCACATCCCATTTCCCTCTGTAACGGTACGCCCATGCATCGCAGCATAAATTCGTCGCCATGTTCCGGCCTTTTATATATCTATCTCACTTTATCCTTGGGCACGGAATATTTGAAACTTATGAATGACTTGTTGGGGATGTGGAATTTATCTACCAGTTAAAACCCAAGAGCATGCGCACTGAATGAAATTGAGGGGCGAATTGTCAACATAACAGAAACTTCATTATTATTCTTATTTGAGATAAATAATTAAATAGTGATTATTAAAGACTAAAAATATTGCTTTTAAGAGGGGCATTGCCACTGACGACCTCGTTTTCAGTTGGCAATACTGAATATGCATAAAAATTTGACGATTTTTTGGAGAGTTAATCTCGAGAACGGAATTTTTGTTTGTGGAAATATTTATACCCGTTATAGCTTATACCTTGGAATAGGACATCTCCTTTTTTGAGTCAATTTTAAGAATTAATAAAAAAGATATCAGCCATTTAGTGGAGGTATGTTTTTGACAGTTTTGACAATTTGTGATCACCAATTTTAACGTGAAAAGGAGATGTCCTAAATGAAGGATACAGAATTAATTTCCGAGAATACCAATTCGCAAAACTTTATAATTTTTGAGATTAACTCTCCAGAAAAAAAAAATTATGTAAGTTGCCTATATCCCAGTAAGATTTTCTATTTCCGCCTGACACTTTGAGACAGTGGCGCTTTTTGGTTTTATTTTGAACGATGTATGCAACCAGTTTTACGAATACGAAGTTAGGAAGAAAGAAAGTTTAGAACTGACATTTTAGGTTATGTTGGCTAATTTATTCGTGTGTTTTACAATTTTTTTAATGAGTAAATTAGTATTAACTAAAACCAGTTCTTCAGTTTAAAGTATTTCAATTAATGCCGTATACCTCATGTAGGACATGTTTCACTTTAAAATTGGTGATCACAAATTGTCAAAAGCACACCTTCCACTAAATGATTAATATGTTTATTATTCTTTAAAATTTGTTGAAAAATGGAGATGTTCTATTCCAGCTATAACGGGTAAAAATATTTCCACGAACAAAAATTCCATTCTCGAGAGGCTGTTCAAAAAATCTTCAATTTTTATACATATTCGAAGGAAGTCGTCAGTGTGAAAATTTAGTGATTAGTAATATGGAGAATGTGCAATTCAACTATAACAGTTTTTTGTGATTTTTATTCGTGCATTCAAAATAGTGTCTGCATGGGAATCACAGACATTTGCAGAAATTAATATTTACAGTATGTCTCACATATTAACCCGTCCATGGGACTCTTGTGATGTAGGTTTGTTACACATTTTATTTGCTATTATGTCTTGTGTCCATTGCTAAAAAGCAATGCAGTTTTTTCATAGTGTATTGTTTTGTTGTTGTTTTAGTGAATAACTGTAATTAGGTACTTTTAAATAAAGAAATAATTATTAATTGTTCAATTTATTTTCTTACAAAAATGATTTTATAATATTTAATGATTTACAATAAAGTTAACATTAAAGAAATGAGTTTACGATTAATACATGCAAGTATATTAGAACTAAGAATCTGAAATAAATTTATGATTAATAAATGCAAGTACTAGCACTTATTTATTTATTTATCGTATCACTGCATGTGTTATAAAATACATAAAAGATATATTTAGTTGGCAGATCTTGAGACTTGGTTCAAGATTTCTTGTCGATAGGTCTTGAGTAGGACCGGTTGGATTAAATGTCGTGTCAGGCATCATGTGCTTTAGCCGGGAGATCAAAAGATTGTATACTATTGTACTAGTCAACCCCTTGCCCTTTCGGCGTTCTTCTTTAACACTTAGTTTTCCGAGAGTACATATTTTGGAATGATCGTATTGTAGATTAGTAGCCCAATTCGGTACATACCCAAGTTCTACAATTCTCATACCTGTTATCGGGTTCTCAGGTTTCGGTACTCTCTCATATTCTGGCTCATGTTTGTTTATGCTAGAAAATTAATGAAATATTAAATTATACAGGGTGTATCATAAGGAATGGTCAATATTTTAATCATAGGTTCAGGACCTCGAAATATTAATATTTTACTAAATAACTCTGGGTCAAATGTTATCTACTACTAAGATACCGGGTGTTGAAGATAAAATGTATTTTTCGTTTTTTTGCAATAATTTCTTAAAAATATAACTATACCAAATTTAAATAATACCCCCAGAGTTATTTAGTAAAATATTAATATTTCGAGGTGTTAAAGCTTCTATTTTAAGTTATTTAAATTTAAATTTACCGCCGTCAGAACGGCGCTTCAATACACTAGTCAGCCGAGTTGAGGCGAAGTGTAGCGAAACGGCAGATGATTATTATTGATAGAGGGACGAAGATCCACTTGCCCTTTTTTCACGTTTTTATATTTGTTCTTGTTACAAGTTATTGTTTTCAACGTGTTTTATATTAAATAATAAAGATTTCAAGAATTTATACAGTCCATTAATACATCAAACAAAACAGTTTGGTCCTACAGAGCCGATTGGAACAGTAATAAGTCAAGAAAAGAGAGCCGGCGTTACTTGAGTCGGCAAAGAAGATAAGATGGCCGATAGCGAGACGAGCTAAGCGGCAGAAAACGTGAGTAAGTCGGGATCCTATTCCACCAGTGAACGTAAGTCTTTACCCATTTCCTAAATTAAAAGTAAAATTTCCTTAGAAATTCTTTATATATGTTCTTGGTCTGTACTGGCAATGGCGGAAGAATTTAAAAAAGAACGGACAGTAATAAAATCACGGTTAACCAGAAACCAAAATTGTGTCGAACTAGTTGATACGGAGAATTTAACTTTAGAAATCATTAAAGAACTTGAGTTTAGACTAGAAAAATTACAGCCACTTTTTGAGCAATTTGAGGACGTTCAAGCAAAAATTGAGTTTGAGGATAATGTAGATTTAGACGAAAATGAAAGAAAGGGGTTTGAAAATAAATACTTTACAACTATAGCAAAAATAAAAGCAATAATCGAAACATTTACAAGCAGCGATGAAACTGCCTCAGGAGTGTCAGAAACCAATTCAAATACGCTGAGTAATTCAAATTCAAAACAATATAAAGTAAGGTTACCAGATATTAAATTGCCAACATTTAGTGGGGAGTATGCGCAGTGGGCGGAATTCAAAGAACTGTTTAGCGCCATAGTTGATCGAGATGAAGATCTACCAGAAATTCAGAAATTTTATTATTTAAAAAGTTGCTTGGCGGAACCGGTAAAAAAGGTAATCAATAAATTAGAGGTATCGGCACAAAATTATAGTATAGCTTGGAAAATATTAAGCGAGAGATATGAAAATAAACCTTTACTTATACATAATCACATACAAAGTATTTTTGACCTGCCTTCTATTAATAATAGAGCCTCTCATGTAGAGTTACGTAGTCTTTATGACAATACAATTGAACATTTAAGAGCCCTTAGAAGCTTAGGGGAAGAGACGGAAGGTTGGGATAGGTTAATGATATTTATTTTGTGTAAAAAATTTGACATTGCTACTTTAAATGGGTGGGAAGCTCATAAAATAACAGGAGAGCTTCCCACATTAAATGATATGGATGAATATTTAAAAGCCAGATGCAACACATTAGAAAAAATAAATAAATTTAAAAATACAGCTGAAAAGGGAATTTTTGAAACAAAAAAGAGTGTTGAATCTAAGAGATCTCAATCTTTCGTGTCTACCTCCGAAAATAAAATTTATAAATGCTATATGTGTCAAAGGGAACACAGCATATTTAAATGTGAACAATTTTTAAAACTATCTCCGGAGCAAAGGTTGGATAGAGTGAAAAAACTAAAATTATGTTTAAACTGTTTAAGACCGTCCCACCAAGTCAGACAATGTAAACTTTCTTCATGTTTAAAATGTAATAAACGCCATAATACGATTTTGCATTCGGCATTTAAAACGGGCGAAGCGACCACGGGCGGTGATAACAGCAACGGACAAACAGCTGTTCGGAACGACGAGGATGCTGACGTAGTGACGCATCCCTTACAAGCGAGTACAAGCTTGAAGGCGGTCTCGATAAATGCTGAGTCACATACACAGGCGCCGCAGGTGTTGTTAGCAACAGCGCAAATAAAAATAAAAAATCACGAGAATAAGTGGTTGATCGGTAGGGCACTTTTAGACTCTGGATCACAAACCCATTTTATCACTGAAAGTATGGTGAATAAATTAAAAATATCCAAATCAAAAATAAATTATGCCGTAAAGGGAATCGGTGAACGCTTGACAAATATATCGACTCAAGCCGATATTGAAATCAAATCCAGGTTCAATACTTTTAATAAAAATATTAGATGTTTAATATTAAATAAAATTACGGAAAATTTACCTTCATATTCGTTCCGTAAGAATACAATAAATATTCCGGCCAATGTCAATCTAGCGGACCCTGATTTTAATATTTCAGGGGAAATAGACATTTTACTAGGGTCTAACATTTTTTGGGCAATTATTTGTGAAGGTCAGGAGCGGCTTGGGCCCAATGCACCGTTTGTGCAAAATACATTGCTGGGTTGGATTGTAGCGGGAGAAATAAATTCGTCATTCAGCACGAATCAAATGTCAGTCAGTTATGTGAGCACGAACTTTGATGACAATTTAGATGATAAATTAACAAAATTTTGGACACTTGAAGAAGTAGAAGGTGAACCAACGGAAACTATACTTGAAAATTTCTGCGAAACTCATTTTAAAGAAAATACGTGTAGAGATAAAACAGGTAGATTTACAGTAAGTCTACCATTTAAAGAAACACTTGGCAAATTGGGCGAGTCGTTTGAAATGGCTTTAAATCGGTTTAAAGCTTTAGAAAGGAAGTTATCAAAAAATTCAGAACTAAAAGGTGACTATATTATTTTCATGAAAGAATTTGAATCGTTAGAATATATGAAGGTAATTAGTTGTTTAAGTAATACACAGGACGAACGTGAAGGTAATATTGCGGTTCGAGCTGAGGGGTTTTACTTGCCCCATCATGCGGTTTTAAAATCTGACAGTCTAACGACTAAATGTAGAGTGGTTTTTGATGCTTCCGCAAAAACTAGCACAGGGGTTTCATTAAATGATGTACAACATGTAGGCCCAACATTACAAGAAGACGTTTTTTCGATCTTAAGTAGATTTCGCACGCATAAATACGTGATGACCGCCGATATATCAAGAATGTACTTACAAATACGTGTAAACGAAAAAGAGACGAAATACCAGAGAATACTGTGGCGGCCGGACCCGACCCACGACTTGAAAATTTATGAAATAAACAGGGTAGTCTTTGGTAATGCATCGTCACCTTTTTTGGCGGTAAGATGTCTGGTAGAATTAGCAAATGAAAACGAAGCGATCTTTCCAGAGGCGTGCGCAATAATTAAACGTGATTTTTACATGGATGACCTTTTAACAGGTGCTGATTCAATTCAAGATATTCTGAAGTTACAGGGCCAAATCAGTAGAATTTTGAACAGTGCCGGGTTTAAGTTAGGAAAATGGTTATGCAATGACAAATACTTGTTAAATAATTTTGAAACAAGCAAGGACATGAAGTTTAAGGTTTTACAAATAGGTCAAACCGAACAAAATAAAACTCTTGGGGTATATTGGGACGCGGAAGCGGATATACTTAAATATAAATTCAAAAATGAAACGAATCACTTTAACACATTCACAAAGAGATACATTTTATCGGTCACTTGTCAAATTTTTGATCCTCTGGGGTTACTTGGACCCATTATCATAATACCTAAATTAATAATGCAGGATTTATGGAAATTGAAACTTGATTGGGATGAAGAAGTACCTCAAAACGTAGCAAAAAAATGGGTACATTTTCAAAAAGATTTATCAGGCATAAATACAATAAAAATACCGCGGCAGATTGTAATTCCCGGGTATGAAAAAATCGAGTTACATGGATTCTCCGATTCGTCGGAAAAAGCATACGGGGCATGCATTTTTGTAAGATGTTTGCTGCCCTCTGGAGAGATTGTATCTAATCTAGTATGCGCGAAATCGCGAGTCGCTCCCTTGAAAAATGTCAGTTTACCGAGACTAGAGTTGTGTGGAGCGTTATTACTTGCTAATTTGATGGCCAAAATTAAGAAGGTTTTACATGTAAATTTTGACCAGTACTTTCATTGGACAGACTCCACCATTGTTTTAGCGTGGATTAAAAAACCTTCAAATAATTGGAAGACTTTTATTGCTAATCGCGTAAGTAAAATTCAGTCTCTGACAAATATTGAAACTTGGTATCACGTGAGTTCTGAAAATAACCCTGCCGATCTCATTTCTCGGGGTGTATCATTAACGTGTTTAATTCATAGTAAATTATGGTGGCACGGGCCACATTGGTTTCAGTTACCAAATTCTACTTGGACTTTGGATAAAAAACTTGAAATAGAGAATATTCCAGAACAAAGAACATTATCATTAGTGACCATTAAATCTAATGATTGGGTAAATACTTTAATAACTAAATATTCTCATGTCTCAAAACTAAAACGAGTGTTTGCTTACGTAAGACGTTTTATTGAAAATGTTAGAAGAGAAAAACAAAATAGACAGTATGGTTTATTAACTCCACAAGAGTTAGAACTGTCACTAGTATCGCTAATAAAGATGGTTCAACAAGAACATTTCGCGCAGGAATATTATAATTTACAAAATAAAAAACCTTTACAAAATAAGAGCCGTATTTTATCATTAAATCCGTTTTTGCATGACGACGTAATACGTGTAGGCGGTCGTATTCGCCAGTCAGAACAAATGTTTGATAAAAAATTTCCGATTATTCTCCCAAAGAATAATTTCTTAACGACCTTAATTTTACGTTTTGAACATGAACGTTTACAACATGGAGGAGCACAAGTTATGTTGTGTTCTATTAGAGATAAATACTGGCCGGTTTCTGGTAGAAATTCATGCAAAAGAATTGTTAAAGATTGCGTAACTTGTTTTAAGGCAAAGCCTAAGGATATGACATATCTGATGGGTGACTTACCTGAAGTCCGGGTAAAAAATTATTCTCCGTTTTTTAATGTTGGGGTAGACTATGGCGGACCTTTTTTGTCGAAAGATAGAAAAACTAGAGGGGCAAAATTATTAAAGTCGTATATATGTTTATTTGTTTGTATGTCAACAAAGGCCGTGCATATTGAATTGGTATCTGAACTAACAACTGAGGCATTTCTAGCAGCCTTTAATAGATTCATAAGCAGGCGTGGAAGACCACATAGCATTTTTTCCGACAATGGCTCTAATTTTGTCGGAGCAAATAATGAATTGTCAAAGGTATCAGAATTTTTAAAGACAAATGAAACTAAAATTACTAATCAAATGGCAATGGAGCAAATAAAATGGCACTTCATGCCACCGTATTCACCTAATTTTGGGGGTATTTGGGAAGCTGGCATTAAGGCCACCAAATACCATATAAAACGTTTAGTCACTGCACCTCTCACGTATGAGGACTTTAGTACATTGTTAGTACAGATTAAGGGCATATTAAATTCCCGTCCCCTCTGTCCTTTAACCGAGGATCCCGATGACCTCTCTGCGCTAACACCAGCTCACTTATTAATTGGTAAGAAGATCACGACGTTACCTGAATTGGATCTTCGCGATGTTAAAGTAAATAGATTAAACCGATGGCAGCATATTCAGGCTCTAGTTCAACATTACTGGACCAGATGGAGTAAGGAATATTTAACTGAGCTGCAAACCCGAGTCAAATGGAGGAAATCCCAGGAATCCATTAAAGCAGGCGCATTAGTTCTAATAAAAAATGAAGATGCACCCAGTATGGCCTGGCGACTGGGGCGAATCATTCAGTGCCACCCAGGAAGGGACGGTGTTATTCGGGTAGTGAGCATAAAAACTGAAACGGGAACTGTAAAGCGAGCCGTGACCAAGGTTTGTGTACGCCCAATTAAGTGCGATTAAACAAAAACAAACAAAACATTTTTTGTATATAAACAGTGTGTTGTTTACCAAATAATAGCTTTAAGTTTAAGTTGAGAGAACTTTAGTTCTTCAAGGCGCGGAGCATGTTAAAGCTTCTATTTTAAGTTATTTAAATTTAAATTTACCGCCGTCAGAACGGCGCTTCAATACACTAGTCAGCCGAGTTGAGGCGAAGTGTAGCGAAACGGCAGATGATTATTATTGATAGACGTACGAAGATCCACTTTGCCTTTTTTCACGTTTTATATTTGTTCTTGTTACAAGTTATTGTTTTCAACGTGTTTTATATTAAAAAATAAAGATTACAAGAATTTATACAGTCCATTAATACATCAAACAAAACACGAGGTCCTGAACCAATTATTAAAATATTGACCATTCCTTATGATACACCATGTAGATAGCTAGCTGGCCAAGAATTTTCATTATGGTTTATAAGTCTAAAGAAAGATATAATGTACCCATGCATTAAAAATATTAATTCACCTAATTAGAATGCCTTGGTCAATACTGTCAACAAAACGGACACAAGAATTTCCTTGTTGTTATCTAGTTAAATTCTTGGTATGTAAAAACTCTATTTATGCAAATATTCTAATATTTCTTACCTGTCATATTCATCTGAAGAAATTATTCCAGGTTCTGAATTATTATATGATTTTAAATTTATTTCTTCTTGGCTCAGGAAATCCTCTTCTAAATTTTCTTGTGTGAAATCCTCTTCAATATCTTCTGTATTTCCTTCTCGTGGAAAATCATTGAGTTGGATGACCTCTTCTAAAATATCCTCTTGCAGAAAACTCTCCTCTTGATTGTCGGCTTCTTTCTGTAATTCTTTCTTGTGGGATGTGGGATGTTCTCTTCTGGGACACTTTCTTCATTAAACCTAAGAAAATGTACATAATCAAAAAATTTAAATAAAAAGTTAGGTATATGAAAATTACTTTGACAGACTTTTGATTATGGGTACTTCATAGGAATAACTTATAAAAAATAAAACTTTATGAAAACTTACAATTCTTGTAATACTTCGCTGCAATCATTTGGGAATCCCTCTTCTTCGGTGTTCTGTTCTGGGACACTTTCTTCATTAAATCTAGGAAAATGTACATAATCAAAAAATTGAAATAAAAAGCTTAATAACTTATAAAAAATATGGCTAAAATATAACTTTAGAAAACTTACGATTCTTCTAATATTTCTATGGAAATGTCCCTGTTTTCTCTATTTCCCCAATTCAATCGCGCTGCTGCAGTGCGTTTGTTCTTCTTTCTAGTTTTACGCGAACTTCGAGGCATCTTTGGATAATAACCTACCCTATATAAAAAATAATAAAAAAAAATTGTGTCTTTTTCACAAAAATGAAAATGGTGTCTTTTTCACCGAGGAGGGTAAACAATCAGAATAAAATGGTGTCTATAAAATAGCATCTGGTGAAGCAGCAAATAGTGGATGAGATGGAACTATAAATAAGCCACAGTTTTTAAATTTTATATTCAATTGCTTCCCTACAGTTTTTAGGACATCTTTTTCTAAAAGTCTTCCTCTCTTCATGTAATTGGTGTCTTTTAATTTATATGCTCCTATTATCGTTTCCACTAGAGTACCTTCAGCAACTGTACAGTGTGCAAATTCAAAGAGTTTCGAAGCAGTAACAAACACGTCCAAATCCTGAGTTCATGCCACAATGGCGAAACTGATTGTTCTTTTGTTTCGCATTCTGCTTCTTTGCACAACTGTACACTAATTTGCCCTACGGACATAAATGACAAAAAATCTTCAAATTTCACTCCCCCTTGTGCATGAAATTGAAATAGTTGTTTGTATATGGACAACTCGTTGAACTTGTCATGTTCTGCATCAGATACATACTTGAGAATCTGCCCTGGCACTTTCTCTCTCAATCCAATCGCTACAATTTGATCCATAAATGTTGTACCACTGGCAGACGTACTCGGAGGGCATACACCACTAGTTTTACCGAAACTAGCAGCAGTTATAAATTTCGTACCAGTGCCAACGGCAGATAATCGAGGCTTTATCCAATAAGATGTGATGTCAGTTGGTGAAGGTTCCTCACTTCTTCGGTGCACCCACATCAAAAAGGCAAGTGCATGCTTGCAGCCACCTACAAGAGAATAACTACTATGAAACACGCTTATGATTTTGCACCACACATTACCTGAAGAAGCAGCACAGTCTTTGCAGAATACATTCAAGACCTTCTCTTCGGTTTCATCCACAGTTAGTTCGACCGAATAATTTTTGGTCCGTACTTTGTGCTCCGGACATATTTTGCACTGTAAAGTACACAAAGAGCCCTCTCTCTTCAGCCCAATGGCATTATCACCGTACGCCTCACGAGTGGCCCTGTAAAAAATCAATTTATATTTCACTTGAATCAGATATAACCTCAAAATTACGATGAAAACAATCGGAACATGTTTATTGTTTGTAAATCATTCAAAGAATTTCAGCTACATTTATCGTAAGAATTTCAACAAATAAACATTAGTTATTTGTTTACTTACGCGGTTGCTTTCACATTCCTAAATTCCGCTGCATTGAAACGATAATCGTTTTTAATGAACTCAATCACCATAAAAATGTCTATCGATGGTAAATTATTTGAAGATGCTTTCACGAACCCTTCTGACGGCATTTTTAGTTGGTATTAAATAAATTCAGCTAATAATTCACTTGAAAATAAACAACACAGCAACTTTAATCACAACACAATACAATAACCACATCTCAAATGTCAATAAAATATATTGATATGAGTTCTGACGTCATGGACACACTGGACCAATCATATTTCGTTTCGATTGCCGTTTGAATTTGTTCATTTTCACCAACTTTCAAACTCATATTTCATTATAAATCGTCAAAAATTTCAATTTTTAGTAAGTACAAGTTCTGATATCAACCTCCTAGTTTACAATGATACATAAATTACATTGATATTTGCATAATGAACACACCGAATTAAAGAAACTTTATTTTGACTTATGAAGGGCGGTTCTGCCAACTGTTAAAAATCAACAGGCACCAAATAAAATAAAAAAAAACTTGTAAGTATAGAGCAGGGCCATCAATAATTTGTAAAATTTAGGGTAAATTAAAAAAATCAAGTGACAGAGTAAAAGTTCCAGAAGGGGTGTGGGGGTACGTAAATATATGCTTTTAGGGTTTGATATAGGATTTATACGATTTGTGGTAGAAATATACATTCATTTCGGAAGCTCATAGTGGTTTGTATTTTAATTTCTCTCTCTCTTTCCACTGGATTAAAACCACTTAGTTGTTAAGAAAGCCGAAACGTCAATAAAAAAACTTTTTTACAACTAAGTGGTTTTAATCCAGTGGAAAGAGAGAGAGAAATTAAAATACAAACCACTATGAGCTTCCGAAATGAATGTATATTTCTGCCACAAATCGTATATCAAACCCTAAAAGTTTTTTAACAACTAAGTGGTTTTAATCCAGTGGAAAGAGAGTGTCATAAGATAGGCAACACACTCTACATGTAGTACGGGGTTTGTATTACAAGAATTATATTAAAATAAACAAGTATAGAATGTTTATTTATAATACATTAAACATTACGACATGGCGCTGCGAACAGTTTAAAAATAGAAGTACAAATATTTGTAAAGCAAAAAGATACAACAAATAAAAGTAAGGTTAAAAAAATGGAGGGAAGAATACCAGATCCTATGAGATACGAAGGGAATTTTAATGAGCAATTCAAAAAATTTTTTCAAAGCTTTGAAACGTACCTTATAGCCACAGAAAAAGATGGTAAACCATCCAAAGTCAAAGTGGCTTTATTGCTAAAGGAGTTGACTTATTCAACACGTTTGAATTTGAAGAAGAAGCTCACAAAGAAGATTATGGAAAAGTTGTAGAGGAGTTCAAAAGTTATTTTGCACCTAGAAGAAACAAAACATATGAAAGATTTGTCTTCAATAATAGACGTCAAGATGAAACTGAGACATTTGACCAATTTTTGAGTGACTTAAAAAAATTAGTGCAAACATGTGAATATGAGAGTCAAGAAGATTCAATTCTCATAGATAGAATAATATTGGGAATAAATGATCAAAAAATACAGGAAAAATTATTGAACACACAAAATATATCTTTAGAAATAGCAACTGAGTTATGTAGAAATGCTGAGGCAACAAAGTTGCAATTAAAAATGGTGAGAAATTTAAATAAAGAGGATGTAAGTGTAGACTATATAAGGAAAAAACAGAATTATGATGAAAGTAAGAATAGCAGGGTGTGTTTTAAATGCAACCTCTCTCACAAATATGGAGAATGTCCTGCATTTGGAAAGCAATGTCATAAGTGTGGGAAAAATAATCATTTTATGATAGCCTGTAAAGCAAAAGTTAAAGAAGTTAGAAGTATTTCGCAAAAAGATGAGTCAAATGAAACTGAAGATGATTTACTGTATGTACACAGTTTAGTAAAGATAGGAGAAGTTGTCCAAAACAAGAAAACTATATGGTCAGAAGTTATTAAAATAAATGGAAAATTCATAGATTTCAAGATAGATACTGGGTCCGAAGTTAATATTATATCAAAAGAACTGTTGGAGAAAGCATGCAGTGAGAGTATGAAAATAGGTTTGGCAAAATCAAGTACAATGTTAGAAGCATTTGGAGGCATGAAAATAAAACCTCTAGGAAAAATTCATATTCAGTGCTGTTATTCAGATAAGTTTGTAAATTTAGAATTTTTAGTTGTAAATTTAAATGTAAAACCAATAATAGGTTTACCTACATGTTATGAGTTGGGTTTTATAAGGAAAACCCAGAGTATTGTTGTAAATAATAAGGTTAAATTTATTAATGATAATATTGATGTCTTTGAAGGGCTAGGTACATTTCAAGATGAATGTAAAATTACTTTAAATAAAAACAGTGAACCCGTAGCTATGCCATGTAGACGCATACCATTAATTATTAAGGACCGTTTGCAAGCGGCTTTAGAAAAACTTGAGGGTAATGAAATAATTGTAAAAGTAGAGGGTGCAAGTGAATGGGTCAATTCATTAGTTATAATTGAAAAACCTAATAAAACGTTACGCCTATGTTTAGATCCGCAGGAATTAAATAAATGTATCAAGCGTGAATTTTATGAAATCCCAAGCATTGAGGATATTACTAGCAAATTGTCAGGTAAAAAATATTTTTCAGTTCTAGATTTTAAAGATGGGTTTTATCAAATTAAATTAGACGAAGAATCAAGTAGATTAACTACATTTTCTACTCCATTTGGCTACTACAGGTTTCTCAGGTTGCCATTTGGTCTGAGTTTGGCACCAGAATATTTTCAAAAAATGAACTTTAAAAATTTTGGAGATATAAATAACACAACGATATATTTTGATGATCTACTTATTGCTACGGACAGTTTAGAGGAACATAACAAGACACTGGAAAAAGTAATAGAAAGAGCTAGGGAAAAGGGGATAAAATTTAATAAAGAAAAATTTCAATTTCAACAGGCAGAGGTGAAATACATGGGACACATTTTTGATAAAGAGGGCATGAGGGTAGATAAGGATAAAATTAGAGCAAACCAAATTCAAAAAAAGAATTACAAAGATTGTTAGGGCTTGTTAATTACGTTAGAAAATTTATCCCAAATTTAGGAGAGATATCAAGTTCATTAAGTTGTTTGTTAAAAAAGGATATATTGTTTCAATGGACAGGGATACATGATAAAGCTTTGCAGAGTATTAAATCGGAAATAAATAAAAATACATTAAAAAATTTTGATCCTAATAAAGATATTGTTATTCATACAGATGCTTCTCAGAATGGTATAGGTTGTTGTTTAATGCAAGAAGGCAGACCGGTAGCTTATGGGTCCAGGGGTTTAACAGATACTGAGAAACAATATGCAATAATAGAAAAAGAAATGCTGGGCATATTATACGCTGTTGAAAAGTTTCACAATTTTGTATATAGTCGATCAATAAAAATTATTACAGATCACAAGCCAAATGTGAGTATTATGAATAAACAAATAGCACAAATAAATTCACCTCGTCTGCAAAGGCTTAGACTAAAATGAATAAAATATGATATACGAATTCGATATTTGCCTGGTAAATATTTATATGTTGCTGACTATTTATCTAGAAATTTTAGTAATGAGAGAGTGGATGATGATTTGGAAATGACGGAAATGGTGCACTCAATTGAAAAACATCTAAGAATGAGTGAAACTAGAAAGGAACAGTTCAAAAAGCTTACAGTAGAGGACATAACTTTAAGAAAGGTTGTAGAATTTTGTAAAAATGGTTGGGAAATAAAGCAATGTAGTGGGGAATTAAAAGTTTATTATAATTTACAAAATGAGCTTCATGTTAGCAATGGCTTACTTTTTTATAACGATAGAATTGTAGTTCCTCTAGGTCTAAGGAAGGAAATGTTTAAAATTTTACATGAAGGACATTTTGGTATCAATCGAATTAGAGATAGAGCTAGGCAAATTATGTTCTGGCCTGGAATGTCCAGTGATATAGGTAATTTGATAAAGAGATGTGCAATTTGTGAAAGATATGCATTTTCTAATCAAAAAGAGCCATTAATCGCCCAAAATAATTTTCTGGTTATTGTAGATTATTTAACTAAATGGTTGGAGATTATTCCCATAAAGACAAAGCAAAGTTATGATATAATAGAAGCATTTAAACAGGTCTTTGCAACACATGATGTGCCTGATATTGTTATATCAGATAATATGCCCTATTACTCAAAAGAATGTTAAAACTTTGCAAAAAATTATGGATTTGAATTCAAAACGAGTAGTCCCAGATATCCAAGATCAAACGGATTAGCGGAAAGGTTCGTACAAATTGCAAAGAACATTTTAAAAAAATCTAGTGATTTACAAACAGCTCTAATGGAATACAGAAATACTCCAATAACTGGTTTACAAAGATCACCAGCACAATTGTTGTTGGGTAGAACATTAAAAACAAAGCTACCAGTTGTAGAGACTACAGAACCAAAAATAAAACATTTTAAACAAATGCTAGAACAAAGAAATTATAAATATAAAAAATATTATAACAAAAATGTAAGGAAGAGACCTGCTCTGGAGGAGGGGGATAAAGTTGTTTACAGGAGAGACAAAGAATGGCAGCCTGCGACTGTGGTAGCTAAATGTGAGGCACCTAGATCATACATAATTGATACAGGATCACAAACTCTGAGAAGAAATAAATTTCACTTAAGAAAGTCACAGACTAATAGAGAACTTGATAATAATGTAGACTTAAACTATAATGGTGAAGATCAGGAACAGAGTAATGGTAGTTTTATGGACTCTAGGTCAAACAGTATTGTTTGTGTACCATCCATATTAGTTTTTATTTTTATACTAGTTAAAGTTGTGTATAGTAACTTATAGTTACTATTTACTGATTTCATTTATTTTGATTTAAATGCAAAGGGGAAGATGTCATAAGATAGGCAACACACTCTACATGTAGTACGGGGTGTTGCCATCGATGACTTTAGAGGCAGTTCATAGTTAGACTTAGCACGTAACACATGTGTTTGTATTACAAGAATTATATTAAAATAAACAAGTATAGAGCTAACTGAATGTTTATTTATAATACATTAAACATTACGACAGAGAGAGAGAGAGAAATTAGAAATATACATATCCTATCGCAAAAAGTAGTAGATAATTAACCAAGCAAAAAATACAAATTATCTACCAAGAAGCGGCTTGGACTATCTCAAAGAAAAAATGAGAAAGAGATGGCATTGGAACAGAAAAGGTTAAACATTGAAGGAAGAAAAGTAGGTGTGGCAGAACAGAATGTTGCCCTAGCAGAGAAAAAGTTTCGTTTGGAGTCCGAACAGCAACAAAAAGTGTTCGATAATCAGACAGTCATTAATAAATTACTAGAAATAGTTCAAAAGCATATTTGATGTAGTACATATTGTATATATTTTTCATTCACAATAAATATATGTACATATATAAGTAATACATACTTTTTGTTAAGATATTTAGATATTTACGGACCCATTTAAGATATAAATTACAATTTTAAATTATAAATAAAATACAAAGACAATATATATGTGTAAGTATAAATCAAAAAATTGATATAACAAAAGATATAATAATAAATTATTAGTAGTAGTCTTCCTGGTCATTAGATGGTCCGCATATATTAGGTCGAACTGTACCATCAATAAATTCCAGTTTGGGACAGCGCTCCCATGTTGGTTATCGACAATGTCCATGATTTTCCCCACTAAAATTTGCAGTTGTTGTAATAATGTGGCATAAGGATAGCTTCGTCTTTTTAATATACATAGTGCCGTCATCACTGTAAAGTCACATTTGAAATATTTAAAAAAAAATTCATTTTGCAAGTTACCTACCATTCACATTGTTCCTGGTGTTAGTGATAATGTGCTGTGGAATCAACAAAGCATTTCTCAATCGCGGTATATCGTCACTATGAAAACGAAAATTCCGTGGGTTCTATTACATTATTTTCCTCACTAGCTTCAACGGCAACACCAATTATGTTGTGTAGAAGTAAGTTTTCAATTTCTTCGTTATTAACATCCGCTAGAATAGCTATTTCCAATTGTTCTTCCAGGTTCATTGTATTGTTTATTATTAAGTTACAAAATATTGCAGTTTAGGAATACGATTCATGTCATTGTCAGAATAAAGGACTGTCAAAATAAAGTATGCCGATGAGGAACGTTGCAATAGCTGCGTTTTGTTGCAATCATTCCGGAATCGGTTTTTCTGTTTAGCAAGAAAACGACATTTCGGTAAACTTCAAATATTTCATTCTCGCTGGATGTCTGCACTATACCAGACGTCGGAAAAGAAGAAGTTATAACTTATTTTCTTCTTCAGTTTTATTTTTAAAACCATAAAGGAGGGTATCGTTTTTTGGGTTTTTTGCGACCCCGTACGAAATTTTTCTCACTAAAAGATATTAAAAAAAAAATGTATTTCCCAAAATTTTTTTCTTTAAAACGTCCCGGAACATACTTTTTTTTAATTTTGAAATCTCTTTTTCGACAAAATGACAAGGAAGATTTGGCAACATGGCGGCCGGCTGTCATTTGACATAACCTTGTTTTTGTGTGTTTAACAAAAAAATAAACACTATTCGTCCTAAATCTAGTGTTCAAATTAACGTTAAATAAAAGCTTCAGCAGGTCCTGCCAGTATTGAGATACAAATGTATCAGTATTTTATATACTTCTACAGTTATTTTTAATTAAGTACTTAGATACTTAACACTGTCTTGAGGTGAGTAATGAATACATCTTTTTTTTTAATTTGTCATTTGTTAGCAAGCTTGCAAGTTATAATTTATATAGTGAAAACAACTAGAGAAATCATGAAAACATTTTCATTAACTTAATAACTACTAGTGACTCTTTTTATCTTTCTTTTTTAGGAAGTTATACACGATGATATTAAAAAAGTCGTTCTCAGATGAGCAATAACGAAAGTTTTTTGTTAATCAAAATAATAAGTTACTTTGCTACTGTAAAACATGAGAGCTGAGTACTCCAAGATTTATTATTCCTAGACAAATGGCCCCAAATCATTTCAATTTTCGTACTAAGCCGTCATATCTGACTAAAATCCAATAGCAAATAGCAAATGATGAACATTTACCAAATATTAACAAGAACGTAAGTAATTTAGATTGTAGTATTGTCTTTTGCTCTTTCCGGAAAACAATATAATATATAATTCTCACTTTCACCTATAGTTATTTTTTAATACACAATTATTTTAGATCTTTTTGGAATTGATTCAATTTGGCAGATGAAAAATAATAGGAGTAGCAATTTATTAAGTTAGTGGCATCGTTTCATACCAAGGGCAGAAATAAATGCATTTTTAAAGGAACTTAAGAAATCAAGAATTATTGTAAGTACCAATTGTTTACTGTCTTTTCTAACAAAACACCAAATCATTTATTAATTATTTTTTATTCATAAATATAAATAAATAAATGTGTAAAGTGACCTTTTTTTGACAATAAATTAAATATTGTCGATATAAATAGGCAACGCATTATAAGAATATAATAGGTTGCCTATTTATTTATTTTCGTTTTATAAAAAAATAGAAGCCATAATTTAAAATTGTATTCCTATAAACGTGTAATTTATACATTTTCATTCATGCCTCTTTTAATTTCAGACTGATACCGTTTTCAAACAAAATTGGGATTTCAAAATTTGCATAATTTTTGCATAATCGGCGATATACTTATAAAAACCTAGGATAGTAGACAAATTATAAATAAATAAATAAATAAAACATTTTTTTAGTTTTTATACATTATTAATTTTGTTTTTGGCATTTTAATACTTTCATTATCTTTTAAATTGGGCTCTAAGAATATTTTGACTTTGTAAAATGTGTTGCCTATGTTTTACATGAATTAAGGGCGAGCTGGAAAACATATAAGTCGTAGTTCTGTCACAATATAACGCTTTGATGGATATGTACTTTGGTTCTGTGATAAAGTTGCGTTGTTGCCATATTTAATATTTAGTTTAACAACTTAGATTTTAATAATAAATGTCAAACTTTTCCAGTTCTTAGATTTTTCAGTTAAAAATTATTAAATATTCGGGCCTTTTCAGTCGGATTGAATAGTTTTAAAAATAATAGTGATTTATTTTACGTATTTTTTTTTTTAATTTCAAAGAGATTTCTTGCATTAAATATGCTTTATTTATTAATAATTTTAGTAGTCCGTATACGCCCTAAATATCAGGTAATTTAGAATTTCACGCATTTTAAGCTTATAGTTTCAATATAAAAACAAATGTTCGTTTTCATTTCTTAGATTTTCAAGTTTTTGAAACATAAAAATTTTTTTCATGAGAAACACCCATTTAAAACGATACCCTCCTTTCTAAACATAAATTTACCTACTAAAAGTAAAGATATACTCTTAAATGCACGTAATTGACTTAATAACACTTGTATGTGCAAGACGAGCGAAATATGATATTTATTTAAAATTAATGAGTCCTATAAACTATACAATGTAGTTAATAATAAACAAAATAACAAAAACAAAATAAATACTATTTTTACACTATTTAACTAAGCAGTTTATTCATTAAAGTTTTTTTAGGCTTCCGTTCAAGGTACTGCAAGTGACATTTTTAAAAGAATGCTAAAAGGATCTACCACGCAAAAATTTGACCCAAGTTTGAGATCGTTTGCTTTGACATTGTCATTTTATTCACCGAGGGGATATAACTACGTGAGAAATACTTTCAATCGGTCTCTACCTCATTTGGGAACCATTTCAAAAAAATAGTAGATGTAGAAATTTGTTACTTCTGCCAACGTTTTCGTTAGTTGATATTTACTAACTAATTTTTTTCTGTTATAGGTTCGATAAGATTAAAACGGTTTATATATTTTTCAGGATTTATCTAAACGTAGAAGGTTCCTACTATACCAACATTATTTTTTTTTATTTCAGGATGATACAACTAATAATTCATCAGTGTTTAATTTGTAGTTAGTTCCCTATTCCTACCTCAATCCCGAATAGCCTGATAGTCGAACAGCCTGATAAAAACAACATCGACACATTTGCAAGGAAATGATGAATTTTCCCTTGATCCTGCATTGACGAACACTAACACTAGGTGTTCAGAGCGGACTAGCGAAATAACTGATCCTAAATTTTTTTACGATTAATTTGATTAAATAAATATATTTTTATTAGTATTTTAAATTTCCTACGTAACCGGTAAAATTAAAATCGTTAAAAAAAATAAATATATTTTGTCACATCCCATTTCCCTCTGTAACGGTACGCCCATGCATCGCAGCATAAATTCGTCGCCATGTTCCGGCCTTTTATATATCTATCTCACTTTATCCTTGGGCACGGAATATTTGAAACTTATGAATGACTTGTTGGGGATGTGGAATTTATCTACCAGTTAAAACCCAAGAGCATGCGCACTGAATGAAATTGAGGGGCGAATTGTCAACATAACAGAAACTTCATTATTATTCTTATTTGAGATAAGTAATTAAATAGTGATTATTAAAGACTAAAAATATTGCTTTTAAGAGGGGCATTGCCACTGACGACCTCGTTTTCAGTTGGCAATACTGAATATGCATAAAAATTTGACGATTTTTTGGAGAGTTAATCTCGAGAACGGAATTTTTGTTTGTGGAAATATTTATACCCGTTATAGCTTATACCTTGGAATAGGACATCTCCTTTTTTGAGTCAATTTTAAGAATTAATAAAAAAGATATCAGCCATTTAGTGGAGGTATGTTTTTGACAGTTTTGACAATTTGTGATCACCAATTTTAACGTGAAAAGGAGATGTCCTAAATGAAGGATACAGAATTAATTTCCGAGAATACCAATTCGCAAAACTTTATAATTTTTGAGATTAACTCTCCAGAAAAAAAAAATTATGTAAGTTGCCTATATCCCAGTAAGATTTTCTATTTCCGCCTGACACTTTGAGACAGTGGCGCTTTTTGGTTTTATTTTGAACGATGTATGCAACCAGTTTTACGAATACGAAGTTAGGAAGAAAGAAAGTTTAGAACTGACATTTTAGGTTATGTTGGCTAATTTATTCGTGTGTTTTGCAATTTTTTTAATGAGTAAATTAGTATTAACTAAAACCAGTTCTTCAGTTTAAAGTATTTCAATTAATGCCGTATACCTCATGTAGGACATGTTTCACTTTAAAATTGGTGATCACAAATTGTCAAAAGCACACCTTCCACTAAATGATTAATATGTTTATTATTCTTTAAAATTTGTTGAAAAATGGAGATGTTCTATTCCAGCTATAACGGGTAAAAATATTTCCACGAACAAAAATTCCATTCTCGAGAGGCTGTTCAAAAAATCTTCAATTTTTATACATATTCGAAGGAAGTCGTCAGTGTGAAAATTTAGTGATTAGTAATATGGAGAATGTGCAATTCAACTATAACAGTTTTTTGTGATTTTTATTCGTGCATTCAAAATAGTGTCTGCATGGGAATCACAGACATTTGCAGAAATTAATATTTACAGTATGTCTCACATATTAACCCGTCCATGGGACTCTTGTGATGTAGGTTTGTTACACATTTTATTTGCTATTATGTCTTGTGTCCATTGCTAAAAAGCAATGCAGTTTTTTCATAGTGTATTGTTTTGTTGTTGTTTTAGTGAATAACTGTAATTAGGTACTTTTAAATAAAGAAATAATTATTAATTGTTCAATTTATTTTCTTACAAAAATGATTTTATAATATTTAATGATTTACAATAAAGTTAACATTAAAGAAATGAGTTTACGATTAATACATGCAAGTATATTAGAACTAAGAATCTGAAATAAATTTATGATTAATAAATGCAAGTACTAGCACTTATTTATTTATTTATCGTATCACTGCATGTGTTATAAAATACATAAAAGATATATTTAGTTGGCAGATCTTGAGACTTGGTTCAAGATTTCTTGTCGATAGGTCTTGAGTAGGACCGGTTGGATTAAATGTCGTGTCAGGCATCATGTGCTTTAGCCGGGAGATCAAAAGATTGTATACTATTGTACTAGTCAACCCCTTGCCCTTTCGGCGTTCTTCTTTAACACTTAGTTTTCCGAGAGTACATATTTTGGAATGATCGTATTGTAGATTAGTAGCCCAATTCGGTACATACCCAAGTTCTACAATTCTCATACCTGTTATCGGGTTCTCAGGTTTCGGTACTCTCTCATATTCTGGCTCATGTTTGTTTATGCTAGAAAATTAATGAAATATTAAATTATACAGGGTGTATCATAAGGAATGGTCAATATTTTAATCATAGGTTCAGGACCTCGAAATATTAATATTTTACTAAATAACTCTGGGTCAAATGTTATCTACTACTAAGATACCGGGTGTTGAAGATAAAATGTATTTTTCGTTTTTTTGCAATAATTTCTTAAAAATATAACTATACCAAATTTAAATAATACCCCCAGAGTTATTTAGTAAAATATTAATATTTCGAGGTCCTGAACCAATTATTAAAATATTGACCATTCCTTATGATACACCATGTAGATAGCTAGCTGGCCAAGAATTTTCATTATGGTTTATAAGTCTAAAGAAAGATATAATGTACCCATGCATTAAAAATATTAATTCACCTAATTAGAATGCCTTGGTCAATACTGTCAACAAAATGGACACAAGAATTTCCTTGTTGTTATCTAGTTAAATTCTTGGTATGTAAAAACTCTATTTATGCAAATATTCTAATATTTCTTACCTGTCATATTCATCTGAAGAAATTATTCCAGGTTCTGAATTATTATATGATTTTAAATTTATTTCTTCTTGGCTCAGGAAATCCTCTTCTAAATTTTCTTGTGTGAAATCCTCTTCAATATCTTCTGTATTTCCTTCTCGTGGAAAATCATTGAGTTGGATGACCTCTTCTAAAATATCCTCTTGCAGAAAACTCTCCTCTTGATTGTCGGCTTCTTTCTGTAATTCTTTCTTGTGGGATGTGGGATGTTCTCTTCTGGGACACTTTCTTCATTAAACCTAAGAAAATGTACATAATCAAAAAATTTAAATAAAAAGTTAGGTATATGAAAATTACTTTGACAGACTTTTGATTATGGGTACTTCATAGGAATAACTTATAAAAAATAAAACTTTATGAAAACTTACAATTCTTGTAATACTTCGCTGCAATCATTTGGGAATCCCTCTTCTTCGGTGTTCTGTTCTGGGACACTTTCTTCATTAAATCTAGGA
This sequence comes from Crepidodera aurea, assembly GCA_949320105.2. Lineage (NCBI taxonomy): Eukaryota > Metazoa > Arthropoda > Insecta > Coleoptera > Chrysomelidae > Crepidodera > Crepidodera aurea. The sequence continues at coordinate 59,392 of OX439477.1, forward strand.
AAATGTACATAATCAAAAAATTGAAATAAAAAGCTTAATAACTTATAAAAAATATGGCTAAAATATAACTTTAGAAAACTTACGATTCTTCTAATATTTCTATGGAAATGTCCCTGTTTTCTCTATTTCCCCAATTCAATCGCGCTGCTGCAGTGCGTTTGTTCTTCTTTCTAGTTTTACGCGAACTTCGAGGCATCTTTGGATAATAACCTACCCTATATAAAAAATAATAAAAAAAAATTGTGTCTTTTTCACAAAAATGAAAATGGTGTCTTTTTCACCGAGGAGGGTAAACAATCAGAATAAAATGGTGTCTATAAAATAGCATCTGGTGAAGCAGCAAATAGTGGATGAGATGGAACTATAAATAAGCCACAGTTTTTAAATTTTATATTCAATTGCTTCCCTACAGTTTTTAGGACATCTTTTTCTAAAAGTCTTCCTCTCTTCATGTAATTGGTGTCTTTTAATTTATATGCTCCTATTATCGTTTCCACTAGAGTACCTTCAGCAACTGTACAGTGTGCAAATTCAAAGAGTTTCGAAGCAGTAACAAACACGTCCAAATCCTGAGTTCATGCCACAATGGCGAAACTGATTGTTCTTTTGTTTCGCATTCTGCTTCTTTGCACAACTGTACACTAATTTGCCCTACGGACATAAATGACAAAAAATCTTCAAATTTCACTCCCCCTTGTGCATGAAATTGAAATAGTTGTTTGTATATGGACAACTCGTTGAACTTGTCATGTTCTGCATCAGATACATACTTGAGAATCTGCCCTGGCACTTTCTCTCTCAATCCAATCGCTACAATTTGATCCATAAATGTTGTACCACTGGCAGACGTACTTGGAGGGCATACACCACTAGTTTTACCGAAACTAGGCAGCAGTTATAAATTTCGTACCAGTGCCAACGGCAGATAATCGAGGCTTTATCCAATAAGATGTGATGTCAGTTGGTGAAGGTTCCTCACTTCTTCGGTGCACCCACATCAAAAAGGCAAGTGCATGCTTGCAGCCACCTACAAGAGAATAACTACTATGAAACACGCTTATGATTTTGCACCACACATTACCTGAAGAAGCAGCACAGTCTTTGCAGAATACATTCAAGACCTTCTCTTCGGTTTCATCCACAGTTAGTTCGACCGAATAATTTTTGGTCCGTACTTTGTGCTCCGGACATATTTTGCACTGTAAAGTACACAAAGAGCCCTCTCTCTTCAGCCCAATGGCATTATCACCGTACGCCTCACGAGTGGCCCTGTAAAAAATCAATTTATATTTCACTTGAATCAGATATAACCTCAAAATTACGATGAAAACAATCGGAACATGTTTATTGTTTGTAAATCATTCAAAGAATTTCAGCTACATTTATCGTAAGAATTTCAACAAATAAACATTAGTTATTTGTTTACTTACGCGGTTGCTTTCACATTCCTAAATTCCGCTGCATTGAAACGATAATCGTTTTTAATGAACTCAATCACCATAAAAATGTCTATCGATGGTAAATTATTTGAAGATGCTTTCACGAACCCTTCTGACGGCATTTTTAGTTGGTATTAATAAACTTAGGTATTAAATAAATTCAGCTAATAATTCACTTTAAAATAAACAACACAGCAACTTTAATCACAACACAATACAATAACCACATCTCAAATGTCAATAAAATATATTGATATGAGTTCTGACGTCATGGACACACTGGACCAATCATATTTCGTTTCGATTGCCGTTTGAATTTGTTCATTTTCACCAACTTTCAAACTCATATTTCATTATAAATCGTCAAAAATTTCAATTTTTAGTAAGTACAAGTTCTGATATCAACCTCCTAGTTTACAATGATACATAAATTACATTGATATTTGCATAATGAACACACCGAATTAAAGAAACTTTATTTTGACTTATGAAGGGCGGTTCTGCCAACTTAATGAAATTCAAACTGTTAAAAATCAACAGGCACCAAATAAAATAAAAAAAAACTTGTAAGTATAGAGCAGGGCCATCAATAATTTGTAAAATTTAGGGTAAATTAAAAAAATCAAGTGACAGAGTAAAAGTTCCAGAAGGGGTGTGGAGGTACGTAAATATATGCTTTTAGGGTTTGATATAGGATTTATACGATTTGTGGTAGAAATATACATTCATTTCGGAAGCTCATAGTGGTTTGTATTTTAATTTCTCTCTCTCTTTCCACTGGATTAAAACCACTTAGTTGTTAAGAAAGCCGAAACGTCAATAAAAGAACTTTTTTACAACTAAGTGGTTTTAATCCAGTGGAAAGAGAGAGAGAAATTAAAATACAAACCACTATGAGCTTCCGAAATGAATGTATATTTCTGCCACAAATCGTATATCAAACCCTAAAAGTTTTTTAACAACTAAGTGGTTTTAATCCAGTGGAAAGAGAGTGTCATAAGATAGGCAACACACTCTACATGTAGTACGGGGTGTTGCCATCGATGACTTTAGAGGCAGTTCATAGTTAGACTTAACACGTAACACATGTGTTTGTATTACAAGAATTATATTAAAATAAACAAGTATAGAATGTTTATTTATAATACATTAAACATTACGACATGGCGCTGCGAACAGTTTAAAAATAGAAGTACAAATATTTGTAAAGCAAAAAGATACAACAAATAAAAGTAAGGTTAAAAAAATGGAGGGAAGAATACCAGATCCTATGAGATACGAAGGGAATTTTAATGAGCAATTCAAAAAATTTTTTCAAAGCTTTGAAACGTACCTTATAGCCACAGAAAAAGATGGTAAACCATCCAAAGTCAAAGTGGCTTTATTGCTAAAGGAGTTGACTTATTCAACACGTTTGAATTTGAAGAAGAAGCTCACAAAGAAGATTATGGAAAAGTTGTAGAGGAGTTCAAAAGTTATTTTGCACCTAGAAGAAACAAAACATATGAAAGATTTGTCTTCAATAATAGACGTCAAGATGAAACTGAGACATTTGACCAATTTTTGAGTGACTTAAAAAAATTAGTGCAAACATGTGAATATGAGAGTCAAGAAGATTCAATTCTCATAGATAGAATAATATTGGGAATAAATGATCAAAAAATACAGGAAAAATTATTGAACACACAAAATATATCTTTAGAAATAGCAACTGAGTTATGTAGAAATGCTGAGGCAACAAAGTTGCAATTAAAAATGGTGAGAAATTTAAATAAAGAGGATGTAAGTGTAGACTATATAAGGAAAAAACAGAATTATGATGAAAGTAAGAATAGCAGGGTGTGTTTTAAATGCAACCTCTCTCACAAATATGGAGAATGTCCTGCATTTGGAAAGCAATGTCATAAGTGTGGGAAAAATAATCATTTTATGATAGCCTGTAAAGCAAAAGTTAAAGAAGTTAGAAGTATTTCGCAAAAAGATGAGTCAAATGAAACTGAAGATGATTTACTGTATGTACACAGTTTAGTAAAGATAGGAGAAGTTGTCCAAAACAAGAAAACTATATGGTCAGAAGTTATTAAAATAAATGGAAAATCCATAGATTTCAAGATAGATACTGGGTCCGAAGTTAATATTATATCAAAAGAACTGTTGGAGAAAGCATGCAGTGAGAGTATGAAAATAGGTTTGGCAAAATCAAGTACAATGTTAGAAGCATTTGGAGGCATGAAAATAAAACCTCTAGGAAAAATTCATATTCAGTGCTGTTATTCAGATAAGTTTGTAAATTTAGAATTTTTAGTTGTAAATTTAAATGTAAAACCAATAATAGGTTTACCTACATGTTATGAGTTGGGTTTTATAAGGAAAACCCAGAGTATTGTTGTAAATAATAAGGTTAAATTTATTAATGATAATATTGATGTCTTTGAAGGGCTAGGTACATTTCAAGATGAATGTAAAATTACTTTAAATAAAAACAGTGAACCCGTAGCTATGCCATGTAGACGCATACCATTAATTATTAAGGACCGTTTGCAAGCGGCTTTAGAAAAACTTGAGGGTAATGAAATAATTGTAAAAGTAGAGGGTGCAAGTGAATGGGTCAATTCATTAGTTATAATTGAAAAACCTAATAAAACGTTACGCCTATGTTTAGATCCGCAGGAATTAAATAAATGTATCAAGCGTGAATTTTATGAAATCCCAAGCATTGAGGATATTACTAGCAAATTGTCAGGTAAAAAATATTTTTCAGTTCTAGATTTTAAAGATGGGTTTTATCAAATTAAATTAGACGAAGAATCAAGTAGATTAACTACATTTTCTACTCCATTTGGCTACTACAGGTTTCTCAGGTTGCCATTTGGTCTGAGTTTGGCACCAGAATATTTTCAAAAAATGAACTTTAAAAATTTTGGAGATATAAATAACACAACGATATATTTTGATGATCTACTTATTGCTACGGACAGTTTAGAGGAACATAACAAGACACTGGAAAAAGTAATAGAAAGAGCTAGGGAAAAGGGGATAAAATTTAATAAAGAAAAATTTCAATTTCAACAGGCAGAGGTGAAATACATGGGACACATTTTTGATAAAGAGGGCATGAGGGTAGATAAGGATAAAATTAGAGCAAACCAAATTCAAAAAAAGAATTACAAAGATTGTTAGGGCTTGTTAATTACGTTAGAAAATTTATCCCAAATTTAGGAGAGATATCAAGTTCATTAAGTTGTTTGTTAAAAAAGGATATATTGTTTCAATGGACAGGGATACATGATAAAGCTTTGCAGAGTATTAAATCGGAAATAAATAAAAATACATTAAAAAATTTTGATCCTAATAAAGATATTGTTATTCATACAGATGCTTCTCAGAATGGTATAGGTTGTTGTTTAATGCAAGAAGGCAGACCGGTAGCTTATGGGTCCAGGGGTTTAACAGATACTGAGAAACAATATGCAATAATAGAAAAAGAAATGCTGGGCATATTATACGCTGTTGAAAAGTTTCACAATTTTGTATATAGTCGATCAATAAAAATTATTACAGATCACAAGCCAAATGTGAGTATTATGAATAAACAAATAGCACAAATAAATTCACCTCGTCTGCAAAGGCTTAGACTAAAATGAATAAAATATGATATACGAATTCGATATTTGCCTGGTAAATATTTATATGTTGCTGACTATTTATCTAGAAATTTTAGTAATGAGAGAGTGGATGATGATTTGGAAATGACGGAAATGGTGCACTCAATTGAAAAACATCTAAGAATGAGTGAAACTAGAAAGGAACAGTTCAAAAAGCTTACAGTAGAGGACATAACTTTAAGAAAGGTTGTAGAATTTTGTAAAAATGGTTGGGAAATAAAGCAATGTAGTGGGGAATTAAAAGTTTATTATAATTTACAAAATGAGCTTCATGTTAGCAATGGCTTACTTTTTTATAACGATAGAATTGTAGTTCCTCTAGGTCTAAGGAAGGAAATGTTTAAAATTTTACATGAAGGACATTTTGGTATCAATCGAATTAGAGATAGAGCTAGGCAAATTATGTTCTGGCCTGGAATGTCCAGTGATATAGGTAATTTGATAAAGAGATGTGCAATTTGTGAAAGATATGCATTTTCTAATCAAAAAGAGCCATTAATCGCCCAAAATAATTTTCTGGTTATTGTAGATTATTTAACTAAATGGTTGGAGATTATTCCCATAAAGACAAAGCAAAGTTATGATATAATAGAAGCATTTAAACAGGTCTTTGCAACACATGATGTGCCTGATATTGTTATATCAGATAATATGCCCTATTACTCAAAAGAATGTTAAAACTTTGCAAAAAATTATGGATTTGAATTCAAAACGAGTAGTCCCAGATATCCAAGATCAAACGGATTAGCGGAAAGGTTCGTACAAATTGCAAAGAACATTTTAAAAAAATCTAGTGATTTACAAACAGCTCTAATGGAATACAGAAATACTCCAATAACTGGTTTACAAAGATCACCAGCACAATTGTTGTTGGGTAGAACATTAAAAACAAAGCTACCAGTTGTAGAGACTACAGAACCAAAAATAAAACATTTTAAACAAATGCTAGAACAAAGAAATTATAAATATAAAAAATATTATAACAAAAATGTAAGGAAGAGACCTGCTCTGGAGGAGGGGGATAAAGTTGTTTACAGGAGAGACAAAGAATGGCAGCCTGCGACTGTGGTAGCTAAATGTGAGGCACCTAGATCATACATAATTGATACAGGATCACAAACTCTGAGAAGAAATAAATTTCACTTAAGAAAGTCACAGACTAATAGAGAACTTGATAATAATGTAGACTTAAACTATAATGGTGAAGATCAGGAACAGAGTAATGGTAGTTTTATGGACTCTAGGTCAAACAGTATTGTTTGTGTACCATCCATATTAGTTTTTATTTTTATACTAGTTAAAGTTGTGTATAGTAACTTATAGTTACTATTTACTGATTTCATTTATTTTGATTTAAATGCAAAGGGGAAGATGTCATAAGATAGGCAACACACTCTACATGTAGTACGGGGTGTTGCCATCGATGACTTTAGAGGCAGTTCATAGTTAGACTTAGCACGTAACACATGTGTTTGTATTACAAGAATTATATTAAAATAAACAAGTATAGAGCTAACTGAATGTTTATTTATAATACATTAAACATTACGACAGAGAGAGAGAGAGAGAGAAATTAGAAATATACATATCCTATCGCAAAAAGTAGTAGATAATTAACCAAGCAAAAAATACAAATTATCTACCAAGAAGCGGCTTGGACTATCTCAAAGAAAAAATGAGAAAGAGATGGCATTGGAACAGAAAAGGTTAAACATTGAAGGAAGAAAAGTAGGTGTGGCAGAACAGAATGTTGCCCTAGCAGAGAAAAAGTTTCGTTTGGAGTCCGAACAGCAACAAAAAGTGTTCGATAATCAGACAGTCATTAATAAATTACTAAAAATAGTTCAAAAGCATATTTGATGTAGTACATATTGTATATATTTTTCATTCACAATAAATATATGTACATATATAAGTAATACATACTTTTTGTTAAGATATTTAGATATTTACGGACCCATTTAAGATATAAATTACAATTTTAAATTATAAATAAAATACAAAGACAATATATATGTGTAAGTATAAATCAAAAAATTGATATAACAAAAGATATAATGATAAATTATTAGTAGTAGTCTTCCTGGTCATTAGATGGTCCGCATATATTAGGTCGAACTGTACCATTAATAAATTCCAGTTTGGGACAGCTGCTCCCATGTTGGTTATCGACAATGTCCATGATTTTCCCCACTAAAATTTGCAGTTGTTGTAATAATGTGGCATAAGGATAGCTTCGTCTTTTTAATATACATAGTGCCGTCATCACTGTAAAGTCACATTTGAAATATTTAAAAAAAAATTCATTTTGCAAGTTACCTACCATTCACATTGTTCCTGGTGTTAGTGATAATGTGCTGTGGAATCAACAAAGCATTTCTCAATCGCGGTATATCGTCACTATGAAAACGAAAATTCCGTGGGTTCTATTACATTATTTTCCTCACTAGCTTCAACGGCAACACCAATTATGTTGTGTAGAAGTAAGTTTTCAATTTCTTCGTTATTAACATCCGCTAGAATAGCTATTTCCAATTGTTCTTCCAGGTTCATTGTATTGTTTATTATTAAGTTACAAAATATTGCAGGTTAGGAATACGATTCATGTCATTGTCAGAATAAAGGACTGTCAAAATAAAGTATGCCGATGAGGAACGTTGCAATAGCTGCGTTTTGTTGCAATCATTCCGGAATCGGTTTTTCTGTTTAGCAAGAAAACGACATTTCGGTAAACTTCAAATATTTCATTCTCGCTGGATGTGTGCACTATACCAGACGTCGGAAAAGAAGAAGTTATAACTTATTTTCTTCTTCAGTTTTATTTTTAAAACCATAAATTTTTGAATTTGAATAAGAAACATGGATAGAGAAGGTGAAAAAGTGCTTCTGATTAACGCTATGGCAATTATTTTTAAAGAAAATGTTTCTAGAAACTATTTGATTCAAGATAATGTTACCGAAGGGAATTTATTGGAATATATAACTAATATGTAATTTTTTATATTTTTATTAGGTTTAAGTAATTCATGAATTCTCTTATTCTTTATGAATAATAACTGTTTCATTATCCATAGACAAGAGCATTGTTTATTGATATGTATATATATTTTAAATTATTTATTAATATTTGTTTATATCTGTTAATAGGTTCTGACCCATAAATATGTTTTTTGTAGGATTTGCAACCAACCTATTAGAAAGTGTAATAATTTTTTTTGAAGACGTCATTCCTACATATAATTTTAACACATTTCGGATGCATTTTCGAATGTCGCCAACTGCTGTGGAAAGTATTTTGGAAAAAATAGCTCCAAGTCCTGTATTCCGAAAAAGGCCCCAAGATAAAGGTGGTCAATTACAATTAATCACTGAAAAAACTTTATTAATTGCCTTATGGACATTAGCGACACAAGAGAGTTATCGGTCTATAGGTGATAGATTTGGTGTAAGCAAAAGCACTGTCTATAATTCTCTGCATTTAATAGTCAGTGTTATTTTAACTAATCTGTGCGGATTATTTATTAAATGGCCATCAGGAGAAGAAAAGAACATGGTAGCTGAAGGATTTTCAAGATTTGCAATGCAAAATGTAATATGTGCAATTGATTGTTGCCATATTCCAATAAAACAACCAAACAAAAATGGAATAGTCTATTTTAACAGAAAAAAATTCTATTCAGTTGTGCTTCAGGCAGTATGTAATCATAAGATGATGTTTATAGATGTTGACTGTAGATGGCCTGGCAGTGTACATGACTCCAGAGTCCGAACATCAGACCTTTTTTACTTTGGCTTAGATCTTTGTGCACCTCATTATTATATTATAGGAGACACAGGATATCCCTGTAAAGAGTGGTTGATAACACCTTACACCTGCTAAAACTTATTTTAATTCAAAGTTATCTAAAACTCGTGTCAAAATTGAGCATGCTTTTGGATTACTGAAAGGGCGTTTCCGAAGATTGCTCGATTGTTTGTATATGAATGATATGCAGCACATTGTGAATACTGTAGTAGCTTGCTGTGTTTTACATAATATTTGTTTATTGGTTGATGAAGAAGAGGTACAAACATACATGAATGATGGCCTGCAACAAGTTTATCCTATTGGCAACCATAACGAAGGAGTTGAAGAAAATGCTGGCCAAATTGTAAGAAATGATTTAACAAATATTCTGTGGAATCAAAGATTAAACATATTTTAAGTACTGATCTATTTTCTCTTACTTGTTTTGTATATCAATCTTTTTAATAAGGTTTCTGGAAAAATTAATATTTTTTATTTATAAACAATTTTTTTTAAATAAAAAATTAAATTTATTTTCTTTACTTATTCATTTAAGAACATAAGAAAAAATATAAAAATCTCAAAAGAAAAATAGAACACAAAAAAAACAATATAAACCCTCAAAATACAATATTCATTCTGCTTTGTCACTTCTTTTGGCTTTTATTAAGGAAATCAACTCAGAAATCATTTCTTTATTTTCTTCATGCTGTGTTGTTATCAGCTTCATTCGTTTTTCTTCCCTTTCTTGTGCATCTTCTTTATAATCTTTCAAAAACCTGATTAACTCACTTCTTGGGTTATTCCTCAACCTCTTCCTTTTTTTTTCCTCAGTGCCATGCCCACTTTTGCTGCTACCCGCATCAGCCTCTTGTTTTGTAGTTATTGCTTTAATTATATTTGCTCCCAGGTTGGGGTTGGTGCTTGAATTTGACATACTTAACGCCAAGCTTGAACAAGCTGCTTTTGGGGTTATATTTGGAGCATCGTCTAAAAATTGTTCCATTATGTTAAAATATTCCCAATCTTTTTTGGAATTTCCACTTCTTGAATTGTGATCCTTTATTTCTTTAAATTTATTAATTAATGTTTTGATTCTATTGGATAGTTGTTCTCCTGTGTAATTGTATCCATGTGTTTGCATTTGCTGGGAAATTACCTTATAAATTTCAATTTTTTTATGTTTAGGATTATTCAATTCCATTTTTAGTTTAGAACATTCATCTAGTAATAATAACGTTTTTTGCATATCCCATGTATTTTTTTTTTGTTTGTTTTCATCAATATTTTCTGGAAGTACATTTTGAGGTGGGTTAACAAGTTCAATCAGCTCATAACATCCAACTGAAATGTAAAATTCATATAATTATTATTATTTACTTCATTGAGATATTAAACTAAGTATTGTATAGAACTTCCAGTTAGAAATATGAAATGGCATGAGCGGTAGTTTATAGTGTGATAAAAATATACTTACGATTTCCATTGTACCGTATATAATCACCCTCATCAGTTTTTATGATTTCTCCATCTGTTGGATTTACACAACTCATATTTTATTAAGTATTAACCTGTAGCTAAATATATCGGGATTGTTGAAGCGGGTAATCGGGTAGCGAAAGTAGGGTTAAAAACTAAAAAGTCTTTTTATTGACAGTTTATGTTTCAAATGTCATCCCCACTTTTCTTCATTCTTGCTCCAAACCGCCTTTCGATTTAGAATGAAAAGTTACACCGGTATCGGTTTACTGGTACAATAAAACGGCCAAACCAGGCAAAACCAGTGGCAGAATGGTTGCAACAAAACGCAGCTAATAACTCGCATAAACCAATCGTGACATTTCGTAATACAGGATCCGTTAATAAAGTTTGGCTTTGCAATAACTCTCTAATGACAACAGTTTTCACTTTAGTTTGTAAAACACCACTTATGTCTTTAATTCCTAGCTTAAGAGGGGCATCGCGACAGGTATGCCAAACTACAAACACCAAAAATCCCCATCTTTATCTTTTGTCACTGTCTTTCTGCAATAATGAAGAGAGATAGATATCTTAAGACTTCAGTGAATCTCCTGTATGCTAGGTGGCGCTGCTAGTATTAAAATATAATATATTATTTGGGATATCTAAGGAATCTGAGAGAATAAATTTTCTTTATTTTCACGATTAGTCTTGTCGCAGAGAGCGCTAATAATCCATTTGTCATGAGTTCGATACCTGCTTCAGACACGACAGAAATTTTATTTTTTATTTTTAGGAAGTTTCATTTTTTTTGTTTACTATTTTTTTTCTAGCATCAAAATAGAGTTTATATTTTATTAATTTAATTAATTTTCAATTATTTTCGTATAAATCCGTTTATTTTAATATGAATAGCGCTGCCACGCGACTAATCTCATTAAATACATCAGATAGGAATGGAACTCGGAAAATAATATTTCTAACATAAAAAAAATATTTAAACATCAATGGATTCATACGAAAATTGAGAATTATATAAATGTATAATCTTTAAGGTGAAGCAAGAATTTTTTTAAAAAATGAATTAATAAATAATTGGCGGCCCCAAACGCAAAATGTTTTTATCAATATCTATTTGTTTAAACAATTGCAGAATACATGAGTTATCGACACAAAAAACTGAGTTCTATGAACAAAATGCAACATTGTAACCACAATAAATTATCTGCAAGTCCTTTTATAAAAAAAAAATTGTTAATGTTGGAGCATTAATTTGTATATAACAATTGAACGGTTACAGATAAAAAATCGCTGCAAGTCTTAAACCATGGGTTATGATAAATTGTTCATGTTTCATCCCTTGAAATTTTTTTTGTCCGTGTCACCATTTGTCATAAGATAGGCAACACACTCTACATGTAGTACGGGGTGTTGCCATCGATGACTTTAGAGGCAGTTCATAGTTAGACTTAGCACGTAACATATGTGTTTGTATTACAAGAATTATATTAAAATAAACAAGTATAGAGCTAACTGAATGTTTATTTATAATACATTAAACATTACGACATGGCACTGCGAACAGTTTAAAAATACAAATATTTGTAAAGCAAAAAGATACAACAAATAAAAGTAAGGTTAAAAAAATGGAGGGAAGAATACCAGATCCTATGAGATACGAAGGGAATCTAAATGAGCAATTCAAAAATTTTTTCAAAGCTTTGAAACGTACCTTATAGCCACAGAAAAAGATGGTAAACCATCCAAAGTCAAAGTGGCTTTATTGCTAAACTTAATAGGTAGTGAAGGAGTTGACTTATTCAACACGTTTAAATTTGAAGAAGAAGCTCACAAAGAAGATTATGGAAAAGTTGTAGAGGAGTTCAAAAGTTATTTTGCACCTAGAAGAAACAAAACATATGAAAGATTTGTCTTCAATAATAGACGTCAAGATGAAACTGAGACATTTGACCAAATTTTGAGTGACTTAAAAAAATTAGTGCAAACATGTGAATATGAGAGTCAAGAAGATTCAATTCTCATAGATATTGGGAATAAATGATCAAAAAATACAGGAAAAATTATTGAACACACAAAATATATCTTTAGAAATAGCAACTGAGTTATGTAGAAATGCTGAGGCAACAAAGTTGCAATTAAAAATGGTGAGAAATTTAAATAAAGAGGATGTAAGTGTAGACTATATAAGGAAAAAACAGAATTATGATGAAAGTAAGAATAGCAGGGTGTGTATTAAATGAAACCTCTCTCACAAATATGGAGAATGTCCTGCATTTGAAAGCAATGTCATAAGTGTGGGAAAAATAATCATTTTATGAAAGCCTGTAAAGCAAAAGTTAAAGAAGTTAGAAGTATTTCGCAAAAAGATGAGTCAAATGAAACTGAAGATGATTTACTGTATGTACACAGTTTAGTAAAGATAGGAGAAGTTGTCCAAAACAAGAAAACTATATGGTCAGAAGTTATTAAAATAAATGGAAAATCCATAGATTTCAAGATAGATACTGGGTCCGAAGTTAATATTATATCAAAAGAACTGTTGGAGAAAGCATGCAGTGAGAGTATGAAAATAGGTTTGGCAAAATCAAGTACAATGTTAGAAGCATTTGGAGGCATGAAAATAAAACCTCTAGGAAAAATTCATATTCATTGCTGTTATTCAGATAAGTTTGTAAATTTAGAATTTTTAGTTGTAAATTTAAATGTAAAACCAATAATAGGTTTACCTACATGTTATGAGTTGGGTTTTATAAGGAAAACCCAGAGTATTGTTGTAAATAATAAGGTTAAATTTATTAATGATAATATTGATGTCTTTGAAGGGCTAGGTACATTTCAAGATGAATGTAAAATTACTTTAAATAAAAACAGTGAACCCGTAGCTATGCCATGTAGACGCATACCATTAATTATTAAGGACCGTTTGCAAGCGGCTTTAGAAAAACTTGAGGGTAATCAAATAATTGTAAAATTAGAGGGTGCAAGTGAATGGGTCAATTCATTAGTTATAATTGAAAAACCTAATAAAACGTTACGCCTATGTTTAGATCCGCAGGAATTAAATAAATGTATCAAGCGTGAATTTTATGAAATCCCAAGCATTGAGGATATTACTAGCAAATTGTCAGGTAAAAAATATTTTTCAGTTCTAGATTTTAAAGATGGGTTTTATCAAATTAAATTAGACGAAGAATCAAGTAGATTAACTACATTTTCTACTCCATTTGGCTACTACAGGTTTCTCAGGTTGCCATTTGGTCTGAGTTTGGCACCAGAATATTTTCAAAAAATGAACTTTCAAAATTTTGGAGATATAAATAACACAACGATATATTTTGATGATCTACTTATTGCTACGGACAGTTTAGAGGAACATAACAAGACACTGGAAAAAGTAATAGAAAGAGCTAGGGAAAAGGGGATAAAATTTAATAAAGAAAAATTTCAATTTCAACAGGATAAAATTAGAGCAATAAATGAGTTAAAACCACCAAATTCCAAAAAAGAATTACAAAGATAGGGCTTGTTAATTACGTTAGAAAATTTATCCCAAATTTAGGAGAGATATCAAGTTCATTAAGTTGTTTGTTAAAAAAGGATATATTGTTTCAATGGACAGGGATACATGATAAAGCTTTGCAGAGTATTAAATCGGAAATAAATAAAAATACAACATTAATAAATTTTGATCCTAATAAAGATATTGTTATTCATACAGATGCTTCTCAGAATGGTATAGGTTGTTGTTTAATGCAAGAAGGCAGACCGGTAGCTTATGGGTCCAGGGGTTTAACAGATACTGAGAAACAATATGCAATAATAGAAAAAGAAATGCTGGGCATATTATACGCTGTTGAAAAGTTTCACAATTTTGTATATGGTCGATCAATAAAAATTATTACAGATCACAAGCCAAATGTGAGTATTATGAATAAACAAATAGCACAAATATATTCACCTCGTCTGCAAAGGCTTAGACTAAAATTAATAAAATATGATATACGAATTCGATATTTGCCTGGTAAATATTTATATGTTGCTGACTATTTATCTAGAAATTTTAGTAATGAGAGAGTGGATGATGATTTGGAAATGACGGAATTGGTGCACTCAATTGAAAAACATCTAAGAATGAGTGAAACTAGAAAGGAACAGTTCAAAAAGCTTACAGTAGAGGACATAACTTTAAGAAAGGTTGTAGAATTTTGTAAAAATGGATGGGAAATTAAGCAATGTAGTGGGGAATTAAAAGTTTATTATAATTTACAAAATGAGCTTCATGTTAGCAATGGCTTACTTTTTTATAACGATAGAATTGTAGTTCCTCTAGGTCTAAGGAAGGAAATGCTTAAAATTTTACATGAAGGACATTTTGGTATCAATCGAACTAGAGATAGAGCTAGGCAAATTATGTTCTGGCCTGGAATGTCCAGTGATATAGGTAATTTGATAAAGAGATGTGCAATTTGTGAAAGATATGCATTTTCTAATCAAAAAGAGCCATTAATCGCCCATGAGATGGCAGATTTACCATTTCAAAAAATAGCACCAGATATCTTGGAATACAACAAAAATAATTTTCTGGTTATTGTAGATTATTTAACTAAATGGTTGGAGATTATTCCCATAAAGACAAAGCAAAGTTATGATATAATAGAAGCATTTAAACAGGTCTTTGCAACACATGGTGTGCCTGATATTGTTATATCAGATAATATGCCCTATTACTCAAAAGAATGTCAAAACTTTGCAAAAAATTATGGATTTGAGTTCAGAACGAGTAGTCCCAGATATCCAAGATCAAACGGATTAGCGGAAAGGTTCGTACAAATTGCAAAGAACATTTTAAAAAAATCTAGTGATTTACAAACAGCTCTAATGGAATACAGAAATACTCCAATAACTGGTTTACAAAGATCACCAGCACAATTGTTGTTGGGTAGAACATTAAAAACAAAGCTACCAGTTGTAGAGACTACAGAACCAAAAATAAAACATTTTAAACAAATGCTAGAACAAAGAAATTATAAATATAAAAAATATTATAACAAAAATGTAAGGAAGAGACCTGCTCTGGAGGAGGGGGATAAAGTTGTTTACAGGAGAGACAAAGAATGGCAGCCTGCGACTGTGGTAGCTAAATGTGAGGCACCTAGATCATACATAATTGATACAGGATCACAAACTCTGAGAAGAAATAAATTTCACTTAAGAAAGTCACAGACTAATAGAGAACTTGATAATAATGTAGACTTAAACTATAATGGTGAAGATCAGGAACAGAGTAATGGTAGTTTTATGGACTCTAGGTCAAACAGTATTGTTTGTGTACCATCCATATTAGTTTTTATTTTTATACTAGTTAAAGTTGTGTATAGTAACTTATAGTTACTATTTACTGATTTCATTTATTTTGATTTAAATGCAAAGGGGAAGATGTCATAAGATAGGCAACACACTCTACATGTAGTACGGGGTGTTGCCATCGATGACTTTAGAGGCAGTTCATAGTTAGACTTAGCACGTAACACATGTGTTTGTATTACAAGAATTATATTAAAATAAACAAGTATAGAGCTAACTGAATGTTTATTTATAATACATTAAACATTACGACAGAGAGAGAGAGAGAGAGAAATTAGAAATATACATATCCTATCGCAAAAAGTAGTAGATAATTAACCAAGCAAAAAATACAAATTATCTACCAAGAAGCGGCTTGGACTATCTCAAAGAAAAAATGAGAAAGAGATGGCATTGGAACAGAAAAGGTTAAACATTGAAGGAAGAAAAGTAGGTGTGGCAGAACAGAATGTTGCCCTAGCAGAGAAAAAGTTTCGTTTGGAGTCCGAACAGCAACAAAAAGTGTTCGATAATCAGACAGTCATTAATAAATTACTAGAAATAGTTCAAAAGCATATTTGATGTAGTACATATTGTATATATTTTTCATTCACAATAAATATATGTACATATATAAGTAATACATACTTTTTGTTAAGATATTTAGATATTTACGGACCCATTTAAGATATAAATTACAATTTTAAATTATAAATAAAATACAAAGACAATATATATGTGTAAGTATAAATCAAAAAATTGATATAACAAAAGATATAATAATAAATTATTAGTAGTAGTCTTCCTGGTCATTAGATGGTCCGCATATATTAGGTCGAACTGTACCATCAATAAATTCCAGTTTGGGACAGCGCTCCCATGTTGGTTATCGACAATGTCCATGATTTTCCCCACTAAAATTTGCAGTTGTTGTAATAATGTGGCATAAGGATAGCTTCGTCTTTTTAATATACATAGTGCCGTCATCACTGTAAAGTCACATTTGAAATATTTAAAAAAAAATTCATTTTGCAAGTTACCTACCATTCACATTGTTCCTGGTGTTAGTGATAATGTGCTGTGGAATCAACAAAGCATTTCTCAATCGCGGTATATCGTCACTATGAAAACGAAAATTCCGTGGGTTCTATTACATTATTTTCCTCACTAGCTTCAACGGCAACACCAATTATGTTGTGTAGAAGTAAGTTTTCAATTTCTTCGTTATTAACATCCGCTAGAATAGCTATTTCCAATTGTTCTTCCAGGTTCATTGTATTGTTTATTATTAAGTTACAAAATATTGCAGGTTAGGAATACGATTCATGTCATTGTCAGAATAAAGGACTGTCAAAATAAAGTATGCCGATGAGGAACGTTGCAATAGCTGCGTTTTGTTGCAATCATTCCGGAATCGGTTTTTCTGTTTAGCAAGAAAACGACATTTCGGTAAACTTCAAATATTTCATTCTCGCTGGATGTCTGCACTATACCAGACGTCGGAAAAGAAGAAGTTATAACTTATTTTCTTCTTCAGTTTTATTTTTAAAACCATAAAGGAGGGTATCGTTTTTTGGGTTTTTTGCGACCCCGTACGAAATTTTTCTCACTAAAAGATATTAAAAAAAAAATGTATTTCCCAAAATTTTT
The DNA here is from genome assembly GCA_949320105.2 of Crepidodera aurea. Taxonomy (NCBI): domain Eukaryota; kingdom Metazoa; phylum Arthropoda; class Insecta; order Coleoptera; family Chrysomelidae; genus Crepidodera; species Crepidodera aurea. Next base: position 76,758 of record OX439477.1, read on the forward strand.
TTCTTTAAAACGTCCCGGAACATACTTTTTTTTAATTTTGAAATCTCTTTTTCGACAAAATGACAAGGAAGATTTGGCAACATGGCGGCCGGCTGTCATTTGACATAACCTTGTTTTTGTGTGTTTAACAAAAAAATAAACACTATTCGTCCTAAATCTAGTGTTCAAATTAACGTTAAATAAAAGCTTCAGCAGGTCCTGCCAGTATTGAGATACAAATGTATCAGTATTTTATATACTTCTACAGTTATTTTTAATTAAGTACTTAGATACTTAACACTGTCTTGAGGTGAGTAATGAATACATCTTTTTTTTTAATTTGTCATTTGTTAGCAAGCTTGCAAGTTATAATTTATATAGTGAAAACAACTAGAGAAATCATGAAAACATTTTCATTAACTTAATAACTACTAGTGACTCTTTTTATCTTTCTTTTTTAGGAAGTTATACACGATGATATTAAAAAAGTCGTTCTCAGATGAGCAATAACGAAAGTTTTTTGTTAATCAAAATAATAAGTTACTTTGCTACTGTAAAACATGAGAGCTGAGTACTCCAAGATTTATTATTCCTAGACAAATGGCCCCAAATCATTTCAATTTTCGTACTAAGCCGTCATATCTGACTAAAATCCAATAGCAAATAGCAAATGATGAACATTTACCAAATATTAACAAGAACGTAAGTAATTTAGATTGTAGTATTGTCTTTTGCTCTTTCCGGAAAACAATATAATATATAATTCTCACTTTCACCTATAGTTATTTTTTAATACACAATTATTTTAGATCTTTTTGGAATTGATTCAATTTGGCAGATGAAAAATAATAGGAGTAGCAATTTATTAAGTTAGTGGCATCGTTTCATACCAAGGGCAGAAATAAATGCATTTTTAAAGGAACTTAAGAAATCAAGAATTATTGTAAGTACCAATTGTTTACTGTCTTTTCTAACAAAACACCAAATCATTTATTAATTATTTTTTATTCATAAATATAAATAAATAAATGTGTAAAGTGACCTTTTTTTGACAATAAATTAAATATTGTCGATATAAATAGGCAACGCATTATAAGAATATAATAGGTTGCCTATTTATTTATTTTCGTTTTATAAAAAAATAGAAGCCATAATTTAAAATTGTATTCCTATAAACGTGTAATTTATACATTTTCATTCATGCCTCTTTTAATTTCAGACTGATAGCTTGTACCGTTTTCAAACAAAATTGGGATTTCAAAATTTGCATAATTTTTGCATAATCGGCGATATACTTATAAAAACCTAGGATAGTAGACAAATTATAAATAAATAAATAAATAAAACATTTTTTTAGTTTTTATACATTATTAATTTTGTTTTTGGCATTTTAATACTTTCATTATCTTTTAAATTGGGCTCTAAGAATATTTTGACTTTGTAAAATGTGTTGCCTATGTTTTACATGAATTAAGGGCGAGCTGGAAAACATATAAGTCGTAGTTCTGTCACAATATAACGCTTTGATGGATATGTACTTTGGTTCTGTGATAAAGTTGCGTTGTTGCCATATTTAATATTTAGTTTAACAACTTAGATTTTAATAATAAATGTCAAACTTTTCCAGTTCTTAGATTTTTCAGTTAAAAATTATTAAATATTCGGGCCTTTTCAGTCGGATTGAATAGTTTTAAAAATAATAGTGATTTATTTTACGTATTTTTTTTTTTAATTTCAAAGAGATTTCTTGCATTAAATATGCTTTATTTATTAATAATTTTAGTAGTCCGTATACGCCCTAAATATCAGGTAATTTAGAATTTCACGCATTTTAAGCTTATAGTTTCAATATAAAAACAAATGTTCGTTTTCATTTCTTAGATTTTCAAGTTTTTGAAACATAAAAATTTTTTTCATGAGAAACACCCATTTAAAACGATACCCTCCTTTCTAAACATAAATTTACCTACTAAAAGTAAAGATATACTCTTAAATGCACGTAATTGACTTAATAACACTTGTATGTGCAAGACGAGCGAAATATGATATTTATTTAAAATTAATGAGTCCTATAAACTATACAATGTAGTTAATAATAAACAAAATAACAAAAACAAAATAAATACTATTTTTACACTATTTAACTAAGCAGTTTATTCATTAAAGTTTTTTTAGGCTTCCGTTCAAGGTACTGCAAGTGACATTTTTAAAAGAATGCTAAAAGGATCTACCACGCAAAAATTTGACCCAAGTTTGAGATCGTTTGCTTTGACATTGTCATTTTATTCACCGAGGGGATATAACTACGTGAGAAATACTTTCAATCGGTCTCTACCTCATTTGGGAACCATTTCAAAAAAATAGTAGATGTAGAAATTTGTTACTTCTGCCAACGTTTTCGTTAGTTGATATTTACTAACTAATTTTTTTCTGTTATAGGTTCGATAAGATTAAAACGGTTTATATATTTTTCAGGATTTATCTAAACGTAGAAGGTTCCTACTATACCAACATTATTTTTTTTTATTTCAGGATGATACAACTAATAATTCATCAGTGTTTAATTTGTAGTTAGTTCCCTATTCCTACCTCAATCCCGAATAGCCTGATAGTCGAACAGCCTGATAAAAACAACATCGACACATTTGCAAGGAAATGATGAATTTTCCCTTGATCCTGCATTGACGAACACTAACACTAGGTGTTCAGAGCGGACTAGCGAAATAACTGATCCTAAATTTTTTTACGATTAATTTGATTAAATAAATATATTTTCATTAGTATTTTAAATTTCCTACGTAACCGGTAAAATTAAAATCGTTAAAAAAAATAAATATATTTTGTCACATCCCATTTCCCTCTGTAACGGTACGCCCATGCATCGCAGCATAAATTCGTCGCCATGTTCCGGCCTTTTATATATCTATCTCACTTTATCCTTGGGCACGGAATATTTGAAACTTATGAATGACTTGTTGGGGATGTGGAATTTATCTACCAGTTAAAACCCAAGAGCATGCGCACTGAATGAAATTGAGGGGCGAATTGTCAACATAACAGAAACTTCATTATTATTCTTATTTGAGATAAGTAATTAAATAGTGATTATTAAAGACTAAAAATATTGCTTTTAAGAGGGGCATTGCCACTGACGACCTCGTTTTCAGTTGGCAATACTGAATATGCATAAAAATTTGACGATTTTTTGGAGAGTTAATCTCGAGAACGGAATTTTTGTTTGTGGAAATATTTATACCCGTTATAGCTTATACCTTGGAATAGGACATCTCCTTTTTTGAGTCAATTTTAAGAATTAATAAAAAAGATATCAGCCATTTAGTGGAGGTATGTTTTTGACAGTTTTGACAATTTGTGATCACCAATTTTAACGTGAAAAGGAGATGTCCTAAATGAAGGATACAGAATTAATTTCCGAGAATACCAATTCGCAAAACTTTATAATTTTTGAGATTAACTCTCCAGAAAAAAAAAATTATGTAAGTTGCCTATATCCCAGTAAGATTTTCTATTTCCGCCTGACACTTTGAGACAGTGGCGCTTTTTGGTTTTATTTTGAACGATGTATGCAACCAGTTTTACGAATACGAAGTTAGGAAGAAAGAAAGTTTAGAACTGACATTTTAGGTTATGTTGGCTAATTTATTCGTGTGTTTTACAATTTTTTTAATGAGTAAATTAGTATTAACTAAAACCAGTTCTTCAGTTTAAAGTATTTCAATTAATGCCGTATACCTCATGTAGGACATGTTTCACTTTAAAATTGGTGATCACAAATTGTCAAAAGCACACCTTCCACTAAATGATTAATATGTTTATTATTCTTTAAAATTTGTTGAAAAATGGAGATGTTCTATTCCAGCTATAACGGGTAAAAATATTTCCACGAACAAAAATTCCATTCTCGAGAGGCTGTTCAAAAAATCTTCAATTTTTATACATATTCGAAGGAAGTCGTCAGTGTGAAAATTTAGTGATTAGTAATATGGAGAATGTGCAATTCAACTATAACAGTTTTTTGTGATTTTTATTCGTGCATTCAAAATAGTGTCTGCATGGGAATCACAGACATTTGCAGAAATTAATATTTACAGTATGTCTCACATATTAACCCGTCCATGGGACTCTTGTGATGTAGGTTTGTTACACATTTTATTTGCTATTATGTCTTGTGTCCATTGCTAAAAAGCAATGCAGTTTTTTCATAGTGTATTGTTTTGTTGTTGTTTTAGTGAATAACTGTAATTAGGTACTTTTAAATAAAGAAATAATTATTAATTGTTCAATTTATTTTCTTACAAAAATGATTTTATAATATTTAATGATTTACAATAAAGTTAACATTAAAGAAATGAGTTTACGATTAATACATGCAAGTATATTAGAACTAAGAATCTGAAATAAATTTATGATTAATAAATGCAAGTACTAGCACTTATTTATTTATTTATCGTATCACTGCATGTGTTATAAAATACATAAAAGATATATTTAGTTGGCAGATCTTGAGACTTGGTTCAAGATTTCTTGTCGATAGGTCTTGAGTAGGACCGGTTGGATTAAATGTCGTGTCAGGCATCATGTGCTTTAGCCGGGAGATCAAAAGATTGTATACTATTGTACTAGTCAACCCCTTGCCCTTTCGGCGTTCTTCTTTAACACTTAGTTTTCCGAGAGTACATATTTTGGAATGATCGTATTGTAGATTAGTAGCCCAATTCGGTACATACCCAAGTTCTACAATTCTCATACCTGTTATCGGGTTCTCAGGTTTCGGTACTCTCTCATATTCTGGCTCATGTTTGTTTATGCTAGAAAATTAATGAAATATTAAATTATACAGGGTGTATCATAAGGAATGGTCAATATTTTAATCATAGGTTCAGGACCTCGAAATATTAATATTTTACTAAATAACTCTGGGTCAAATGTTATCTACTACTAAGATACCGGGTGTTGAAGATAAAATGTATTTTTCGTTTTTTTGCAATAATTTCTTAAAAATATAACTATACCAAATTTAAATAATACCCCCAGAGTTATTTAGTAAAATATTAATATTTCGAGGTCCTGAACCAATTATTAAAATATTGACCATTCCTTATGATACACCATGTAGATAGCTAGCTGGCCAAGAATTTTCATTATGGTTTATAAGTCTAAAGAAAGATATAATGTACCCATGCATTAAAAATATTAATTCACCTAATTAGAATGCCTTGGTCAATACTGTCAACAAAACGGACACAAGAATTTCCTTGTTGTTATCTAGTTAAATTCTTGGTATGTAAAAACTCTATTTATGCAAATATTCTAATATTTCTTACCTGTCATATTCATCTGAAGAAATTATTCCAGGTTCTGAATTATTATATGATTTTAAATTTATTTCTTCTTGGCTCAGGAAATCCTCTTCTAAATTTTCTTGTGTGAAATCCTCTTCAATATCTTCTGTATTTCCTTCTCGTGGAAAATCATTGAGTTGGATGACCTCTTCTAAAATATCCTCTTGCAGAAAACTCTCCTCTTGATTGTCGGCTTCTTTCTGTAATTCTTTCTTGTGGGATGTGGGATGTTCTCTTCTGGGACACTTTCTTCATTAAACCTAAGAAAATGTACATAATCAAAAAATTTAAATAAAAAGTTAGGTATATGAAAATTACTTTGACAGACTTTTGATTATGGGTACTTCATAGGAATAACTTATAAAAAATAAAACTTTATGAAAACTTACAATTCTTGTAATACTTCGCTGCAATCATTTGGGAATCCCTCTTCTTCGGTGTTCTGTTCTGGGACACTTTCTTCATTAAATCTAGGAAAATGTACATAATCAAAAAATTGAAATAAAAAGCTTAATAACTTATAAAAAATATGGCTAAAATATAACTTTAGAAAACTTACGATTCTTCTAATATTTCTATGGAAATGTCCCTGTTTTCTCTATTTCCCCAATTCAATCGCGCTGCTGCAGTGCGTTTGTTCTTCTTTCTAGTTTTACGCGAACTTCGAGGCATCTTTGGATAATAACCTACCCTATATAAAAAATAATAAAAAAAAATTGTGTCTTTTTCACAAAAATGAAAATGGTGTCTTTTTCACCGAGGAGGGTAAACAATCAGAATAAAATGGTGTCTATAAAATAGCATCTGGTGAAGCAGCAAATAGTGGATGAGATGGAACTATAAATAAGCCACAGTTTTTAAATTTTATATTCAATTGCTTCCCTACAGTTTTTAGGACATCTTTTTCTAAAAGTCTTCCTCTCTTCATGTAATTGGTGTCTTTTAATTTATATGCTCCTATTATCGTTTCCACTAGAGTACCTTCAGCAACTGTACAGTGTGCAAATTCAAAGAGTTTCGAAGCAGTAACAAACACGTCAAAATCCTGAGTTCATGCCACAATGGCGAAACTGATTGTTCTTTTGTTTCGCATTCTGCTTCTTTGCACAACTGTACACTAATTTGCCCTACGGACATAAATGACAAAAAATCTTCAAATTTCACTCCCCCTTGTGCATGAAATTGAAATAGTTGTTTGTATATGGACAACTCGTTGAACTTGTCATGTTCTGCATCAGATACATACTTGAGAATCTGCCCTGGCACTTTCTCTCTCAATCCAATCGCTACAATTTGATCCATAAATGTTGTACCACTGGCAGACGTACTCGGAGGGCATACACCACTAGTTTTACCGAAACTAGCAGCAGTTATAAATTTCGTACCAGTGCCAACGGCAGATAATCGAGGCTTTATCCAATAAGATGTGATGTCAGTTGGTGAAGGTTCCTCACTTCTTCGGTGCACCCACATCAAAAAGGCAAGTGCATGCTTGCAGCCACCTACAAGAGAATAACTACTATGAAACACGCTTATGATTTTGCACCACACATTACCTGAAGAAGCAGCACAGTCTTTGCAGAATACATTCAAGACCTTCTCTTCGGTTTCATCCACAGTTAGTTCGACCGAATAATTTTTGGTCCGTACTTTGTGCTCCGGACATATTTTGCACTGTAAAGTACACAAAGAGCCCTCTCTCTTCAGCCCAATGGCATTATCACCGTACGCCTCACGAGTGGCCCTGTAAAAAATCAATTTATATTTCACTTGAATCAGATATAACCTCAAAATTACGATGAAAACAATCGGAACATGTTTATTGTTTGTAAATCATTCAAAGAATTTCAGCTACATTTATCGTAAGAATTTCAACAAATAAACATTAGTTATTTGTTTACTTACGCGGTTGCTTTCACATTCCTAAATTCCGCTGCATTGAAACGATAATCGTTTTTAATGAACTCAATCACCATAAAAATGTCTATCGATGGTAAATTATTTGAAGATGCTTTCACGAACCCTTCTGACGGCATTTTTAGTTGGTATTAATAAACTTAGGTATTAAATAAATTCAGCTAATAATTCACTTGAAAATAAACAACACAGCAACTTTAATCACAACACAATACAATAACCACATCTCAAATGTCAATAAAATATATTGATATGAGTTCTGACGTCATGGACACACTGGACCAATCATATTTCGTTTCGATTGCCGTTTGAATTTGTTCATTTTCACCAACTTTCAAACTCATATTTCATTATAAATCGTCAAAAATTTCAATTTTTAGTAAGTACAAGTTCTGATATCAACCTCCTAGTTTACAATGATACATAAATTACATTGATATTTGCATAATGAACACACCGAATTAAAGAAACTTTATTTTGACTTATGAAGGGCGGTTCTGCCAACTGTTAAAAATCAACAGGCACCAAATAAAATAAAAAAAAACTTGTAAGTATAGAGCAGGGCCATCAATAATTTGTAAAATTTAGGGTAAATTAAAAAAATCAAGTGACAGAGTAAAAGTTCCAGAAGGGGTGTGGGGGTACGTAAATATATGCTTTTAGGGTTTGATATAGGATTTATACGATTTGTGGTAGAAATATACATTCATTTCGGAAGCTCATAGTGGTTTGTATTTTAATTTCTCTCTCTCTTTCCACTGGATTAAAACCACTTAGTTGTTAAGAAAGCCGAAACGTCAATAAAAAAACTTTTTTACAACTAAGTGGTTTTAATCCAGTGGAAAGAGAGAGAGAAATTAAAATACAAACCACTATGAGCTTCCGAAATGAATGTATATTTCTGCCACAAATCGTATATCAAACCCTAAAAGTTTTTTAACAACTAAGTGGTTTTAATCCAGTGGAAAGAGAGTGTCATAAGATAGGCAACACACTCTACATGTAGTACGGGGTTTGTATTACAAGAATTATATTAAAATAAACAAGTATAGAATGTTTATTTATAATACATTAAACATTACGACATGGCGCTGCGAACAGTTTAAAAATAGAAGTACAAATATTTGTAAAGCAAAAAGATACAACAAATAAAAGTAAGGTTAAAAAAATGGAGGGAAGAATACCAGATCCTATGAGATACGAAGGGAATTTTAATGAGCAATTCAAAAAATTTTTTCAAAGCTTTGAAACGTACCTTATAGCCACAGAAAAAGATGGTAAACCATCCAAAGTCAAAGTGGCTTTATTGCTAAAGGAGTTGACTTATTCAACACGTTTGAATTTGAAGAAGAAGCTCACAAAGAAGATTATGGAAAAGTTGTAGAGGAGTTCAAAAGTTATTTTGCACCTAGAAGAAACAAAACATATGAAAGATTTGTCTTCAATAATAGACGTCAAGATGAAACTGAGACATTTGACCAATTTTTGAGTGACTTAAAAAAATTAGTGCAAACATGTGAATATGAGAGTCAAGAAGATTCAATTCTCATAGATAGAATAATATTGGGAATAAATGATCAAAAAATACAGGAAAAATTATTGAACACACAAAATATATCTTTAGAAATAGCAACTGAGTTATGTAGAAATGCTGAGGCAACAAAGTTGCAATTAAAAATGGTGAGAAATTTAAATAAAGAGGATGTAAGTGTAGACTATATAAGGAAAAAACAGAATTATGATGAAAGTAAGAATAGCAGGGTGTGTTTTAAATGCAACCTCTCTCACAAATATGGAGAATGTCCTGCATTTGGAAAGCAATGTCATAAGTGTGGGAAAAATAATCATTTTATGATAGCCTGTAAAGCAAAAGTTAAAGAAGTTAGAAGTATTTCGCAAAAAGATGAGTCAAATGAAACTGAAGATGATTTACTGTATGTACACAGTTTAGTAAAGATAGGAGAAGTTGTCCAAAACAAGAAAACTATATGGTCAGAAGTTATTAAAATAAATGGAAAATCCATAGATTTCAAGATAGATACTGGGTCCGAAGTTAATATTATATCAAAAGAACTGTTGGAGAAAGCATGCAGTGAGAGTATGAAAATAGGTTTGGCAAAATCAAGTACAATGTTAGAAGCATTTGGAGGCATGAAAATAAAACCTCTAGGAAAAATTCATATTCAGTGCTGTTATTCAGATAAGTTTGTAAATTTAGAATTTTTAGTTGTAAATTTAAATGTAAAACCAATAATAGGTTTACCTACATGTTATGAGTTGGGTTTTATAAGGAAAACCCAGAGTATTGTTGTAAATAATAAGGTTAAATTTATTAATGATAATATTGATGTCTTTGAAGGGCTAGGTACATTTCAAGATGAATGTAAAATTACTTTAAATAAAAACAGTGAACCCGTAGCTATGCCATGTAGACGCATACCATTAATTATTAAGGACCGTTTGCAAGCGGCTTTAGAAAAACTTGAGGGTAATGAAATAATTGTAAAAGTAGAGGGTGCAAGTGAATGGGTCAATTCATTAGTTATAATTGAAAAACCTAATAAAACGTTACGCCTATGTTTAGATCCGCAGGAATTAAATAAATGTATCAAGCGTGAATTTTATGAAATCCCAAGCATTGAGGATATTACTAGCAAATTGTCAGGTAAAAAATATTTTTCAGTTCTAGATTTTAAAGATGGGTTTTATCAAATTAAATTAGACGAAGAATCAAGTAGATTAACTACATTTTCTACTCCATTTGGCTACTACAGGTTTCTCAGGTTGCCATTTGGTCTGAGTTTGGCACCAGAATATTTTCAAAAAATGAACTTTAAAAATTTTGGAGATATAAATAACACAACGATATATTTTGATGATCTACTTATTGCTACGGACAGTTTAGAGGAACATAACAAGACACTGGAAAAAGTAATAGAAAGAGCTAGGGAAAAGGGGATAAAATTTAATAAAGAAAAATTTCAATTTCAACAGGCAGAGGTGAAATACATGGGACACATTTTTGATAAAGAGGGCATGAGGGTAGATAAGGATAAAATTAGAGCAAACCAAATTCAAAAAAAGAATTACAAAGATTGTTAGGGCTTGTTAATTACGTTAGAAAATTTATCCCAAATTTAGGAGAGATATCAAGTTCATTAAGTTGTTTGTTAAAAAAGGATATATTGTTTCAATGGACAGGGATACATGATAAAGCTTTGCAGAGTATTAAATCGGAAATAAATAAAAATACATTAATAAATTTTGATCCTAATAAAGATATTGTTATTCATACAGATGCTTCTCAGAATGGTATAGGTTGTTGTTTAATGCAAGAAGGCAGACCGGTAGCTTATGGGTCCAGGGGTTTAACAGATACTGAGAAACAATATGCAATAATAGAAAAAGAAATGCTGGGCATATTATACGCTGTTGAAAAGTTTCACAATTTTGTATATGGTCGATCAATAAAAATTATTACAGATCACAAGCCAAATGTGAGTATTATGAATAAACAAATAGCACAAATATATTCACCTCGTCTGCAAAGGCTTAGACTAAAATTAATAAAATATGATATACGAATTCGATATTTGCCTGGTAAATATTTATATGTTGCTGACTATTTATCTAGAAATTTTAGTAATGAGAGAGTGGATGATGATTTGGAAATGACGGAATTGGTGCACTCAATTGAAAAACATCTAAGAATGAGTGAAACTAGAAAGGAACAGTTCAAAAAGCTTACAGTAGAGGACATAACTTTAAGAAAGGTTGTAGAATTTTGTAAAAATGGATGGGAAATTAAGCAATGTAGTGGGGAATTAAAAGTTTATTATAATTTACAAAATGAGCTTCATGTTAGCAATGGCTTACTTTTTTATAACGATAGAATTGTAGTTCCTCTAGGTCTAAGGAAGGAAATGCTTAAAATTTTACATGAAGGACATTTTGGTATCAATCGAACTAGAGATAGAGCTAGGCAAATTATGTTCTGGCCTGGAATGTCCAGTGATATAGGTAATTTGATAAAGAGATGTGCAATTTGTGAAAGATATGCATTTTCTAATCAAAAAGAGCCATTAATCGCCCATGAGATGGCAGATTTACCATTTCAAAAAATAGCACCAGATATCTTGGAATACAACAAAAATAATTTTCTGGTTATTGTAGATTATTTAACTAAATGGTTGGAGATTATTCCCATAAAGACAAAGCAAAGTTATGATATAATAGAAGCATTTAAACAGGTCTTTGCAACACATGGTGTGCCTGATATTGTTATATCAGATAATATGCCCTATTACTCAAAAGAATGTCAAAACTTTGCAAAAAATTATGGATTTGAGTTCAGAACGAGTAGTCCCAGATATCCAAGATCAAACGGATTAGCGGAAAGGTTCGTACAAATTGCAAAGAACATTTTAAAAAAATCTAGCGATTTACAAACAGCTGTAATGGAATACAGAAATACTCCAATAACTGGTTTACAAAGATCACCAGCACAATTGTTGTTGGGTAGAACATTAAAAACAAAGCTACCAGTTGTAGAGACTACAGAACCAAAAATAAAACATTTTAAACAAATGCTAGAACAAAGAAATTATAAATATAAAAAATATTATAACAAAAATGTAAGGAAGAGACCTGCTCTGGAGGAGGGGGATAAAGTTGTTTACAGGAGAGACAAAGAATGGCAGCCTGCGACTGTGGTAGCTAAATGTGAGGCACCTAGATCATACATAATTGATACAGGATCACAAACTCTGAGAAGAAATAAATTTCACTTAAGAAAGTCACAGACTAATAGAGAACTTGATAATAATGTAGACTTAAACTATAATGGTGAAGATCAGGAACAGAGTAATGGTAGTTTTATGGACTCTAGGTCAAACAGTATTGTTTGTGTACCATCCATATTAGTTTTTATTTTTATACTAGTTAAAGTTGTGTATAGTAACTTATAGTTACTATTTACTGATTTCATTTATTTTGATTTAAATGCAAAGGGGAAGATGTCATAAGATAGGCAACACACTCTACATGTAGTACGGGGTGTTGCCATCGATGACTTTAGAGGCAGTTCATAGTTAGACTTAGCACGTAACACATGTGTTTGTATTACAAGAATTATATTAAAATAAACAAGTATAGAGCTAACTGAATGTTTATTTATAATACATTAAACATTACGACAGAGAGAGAGAGAGAAATTAGAAATATACATATCCTATCGCAAAAAGTAGTAGATAATTAACCAAGCAAAAAATACAAATTATCTACCAAGAAGCGGCTTGGACTATCTCAAAGAAAAAATGAGAAAGAGATGGCATTGGAACAGAAAAGGTTAAACATTGAAGGAAGAAAAGTAGGTGTGGCAGAACAGAATGTTGCCCTAGCAGAGAAAAAGTTTCGTTTGGAGTCCGAACAGCAACAAAAAGTGTTCGATAATCAGACAGTCATTAATAAATTACTAGAAATAGTTCAAAAGCATATTTGATGTAGTACATATTGTATATATTTTTCATTCACAATAAATATATGTACATATATAAGTAATACATACTTTTTGTTAAGATATTTAGATATTTACGGACCCATTTAAGATATAAATTACAATTTTAAATTATAAATAAAATACAAAGACAATATATATGTGTAAGTATAAATCAAAAAATTGATATAACAAAAGATATAATAATAAATTATTAGTAGTAGTCTTCCTGGTCATTAGATGGTCCGCATATATTAGGTCGAACTGTACCATCAATAAATTCCAGTTTGGGACAGCGCTCCCATGTTGGTTATCGACAATGTCCATGATTTTCCCCACTAAAATTTGCAGTTGTTGTAATAATGTGGCATAAGGATAGCTTCGTCTTTTTAATATACATAGTGCCGTCATCACTGTAAAGTCACATTTGAAATATTTAAAAAAAAATTCATTTTGCAAGTTACCTACCATTCACATTGTTCCTGGTGTTAGTGATAATGTGCTGTGGAATCAACAAAGCATTTCTCAATCGCGGTATATCGTCACTATGAAAACGAAAATTCCGTGGGTTCTATTACATTATTTTCCTCACTAGCTTCAACGGCAACACCAATTATGTTGTGTAGAAGTAAGTTTTCAATTTCTTCGTTATTAACATCCGCTAGAATAGCTATTTCCAATTGTTCTTCCAGGTTCATTGTATTGTTTATTATTAAGTTACAAAATATTGCAGGTTAGGAATACGATTCATGTCATTGTCAGAATAAAGGACTGTCAAAATAAAGTATGCCGATGAGGAACGTTGCAATAGCTGCGTTTTGTTGCAATCATTCCGGAATCGGTTTTTCTGTTTAGCAAGAAAACGACATTTCGGTAAACTTCAAATATTTCATTCTCGCTGGATGTCTGCACTATACCAGACGTCGGAAAAGAAGAAGTTATAACTTATTTTCTTCTTCAGTTTTATTTTTAAAACCATAAAGGAGGGTATCGTTTTTTGGGTTTTTTGCGACCCCGTACGAAATTTTTCTCACTAAAAGATATTAAAAAAAAAATGTATTTCCCAAAATTTTTTTCTTTAAAACGTCCCGGAACATACTTTTTTTTAATTTTGAAATCTCTTTTTCGACAAAATGACAAGGAAGATTTGGCAACATGGCGGCCGGCTGTCATTTGACATAACCTTGTTTTTGTGTGTTTAACAAAAAAATAAACACTATTCGTCCTAAATCTAGTGTTCAAATTAACGTTAAATAAAAGCTTCAGCAGGTCCTGCCAGTATTGAGATACAAATGTATCAGTATTTTATATACTTCTACAGTTATTTTTAATTAAGTACTTAGATACTTAACACTGTCTTGAGGTGAGTAATGAATACATCTTTTTTTTTAATTTGTCATTTGTTAGCAAGCTTGCAAGTTATAATTTATATAGTGAAAACAACTAGAGAAATCATGAAAACATTTTCATTAACTTAATAACTACTAGTGACTCTTTTTATCTTTCTTTTTTAGGAAGTTATACACGATGATATTAAAAAAGTCGTTCTCAGATGAGCAATAACGAAAGTTTTTTGTTAATCAAAATAATAAGTTACTTTGCTACTGTAAAACATGAGAGCTGAGTACTCCAAGATTTATTATTCCTAGACAAATGGCCCCAAATCATTTCAATTTTCGTACTAAGCCGTCATATCTGACTAAAATCCAATAGCAAATAGCAAATGATGAACATTTACCAAATATTAACAAGAACGTAAGTAATTTAGATTGTAGTATTGTCTTTTGCTCTTTCCGGAAAACAATATAATATATAATTCTCACTTTCACCTATAGTTATTTTTTAATACACAATTATTTTAGATCTTTTTGGAATTGATTCAATTTGGCAGATGAAAAATAATAGGAGTAGCAATTTATTAAGTTAGTGGCATCGTTTCATACCAAGGGCAGAAATAAATGCATTTTTAAAGGAACTTAAGAAATCAAGAATTATTGTAAGTACCAATTGTTTACTGTCTTTTCTAACAAAACACCAAATCATTTATTAATTATTTTTTATTCATAAATATAAATAAATAAATGTGTAAAGTGACCTTTTTTTGACAATAAATTAAATATTGTCGATATAAATAGGCAACGCATTATAAGAATATAATAGGTTGCCTATTTATTTATTTTCGTTTTATAAAAAAATAGAAGCCATAATTTAAAATTGTATTCCTATAAACGTGTAATTTATACATTTTCATTCATGCCTCTTTTAATTTCAGACTGATAGCTTGTACCGTTTTCAAACAAAATTGGGATTTCAAAATTTGCATAATTTTTGCATAATCGGCGATATACTTATAAAAACCTAGGATAGTAGACAAATTATAAATAAATAAATAAATAAAACATTTTTTTAGTTTTTATACATTATTAATTTTGTTTTTGGCATTTTAATACTTTCATTATCTTTTAAATTGGGCTCTAAGAATATTTTGACTTTGTAAAATGTGTTGCCTATGTTTTACATGAATTAAGGGCGAGCTGGAAAACATATAAGTCGTAGTTCTGTCACAATATAACGCTTTGATGGATATGTACTTTGGTTCTGTGATAAAGTTGCGTTGTTGCCATATTTAATATTTAGTTTAACAACTTAGATTTTAATAATAAATGTCAAACTTTTCCAGTTCTTAGATTTTTCAGTTAAAAATTATTAAATATTCGGGCCTTTTCAGTCGGATTGAATAGTTTTAAAAATAATAGTGATTTATTTTACGTATTTTTTTTTTTAATTTCAAAGAGATTTCTTGCATTAAATATGCTTTATTTATTAATAATTTTAGTAGTCCGTATACGCCCTAAATATCAGGTAATTTAGAATTTCACGCATTTTAAGCTTATAGTTTCAATATAAAAACAAATGTTCGTTTTCATTTCTTAGATTTTCAAGTTTTTGAAACATAAAAATTTTTTTCATGAGAAACACCCATTTAAAACGATACCCTCCTTTCTAAACATAAATTTACCTACTAAAAGTAAAGATATACTCTTAAATGCACGTAATTGACTTAATAACACTTGTATGTGCAAGACGAGCGAAATATGATATTTATTTAAAATTAATGAGTCCTATAAACTATACAATGTAGTTAATAATAAACAAAATAACAAAAACAAAATAAATACTATTTTTACACTATTTAACTAAGCAGTTTATTCATTAAAGTTTTTTTAGGCTTCCGTTCAAGGTACTGCAAGTGACATTTTTAAAAGAATGCTAAAAGGATCTACCACGCAAAAATTTGACCCAAGTTTGAGATCGTTTGCTTTGACATTGTCATTTTATTCACCGAGGGGATATAACTACGTGAGAAATACTTTCAATCGGTCTCTACCTCATTTGGGAACCATTTCAAAAAAATAGTAGATGTAGAAATTTGTTACTTCTGCCAACGTTTTCGTTAGTTGATATTTACTAACTAATTTTTTTCTGTTATAGGTTCGATAAGATTAAAACGGTTTATATATTTTTCAGGATTTATCTAAACGTAGAAGGTTCCTACTATACCAACATTATTTTTTTTTATTTCAGGATGATACAACTAATAATTCATCAGTGTTTAATTTGTAGTTAGTTCCCTATTCCTACCTCAATCCCGAATAGCCTGATAGTCGAACAGCCTGATAAAAACAACATCGACACATTTGCAAGGAAATGATGAATTTTCCCTTGATCCTGCATTGACGAACACTAACACTAGGTGTTCAGAGCGGACTAGCGAAATAACTGATCCTAAATTTTTTTACGATTAATTTGATTAAATAAATATATTTTCATTAGTATTTTAAATTTCCTACGTAACCGGTAAAATTAAAATCGTTAAAAAAAATAAATATATTTTGTCACATCCCATTTCCCTCTGTAACGGTACGCCCATGCATCGCAGCATAAATTCGTCGCCATGTTCCGGCCTTTTATATATCTATCTCACTTTATCCTTGGGCACGGAATATTTGAAACTTATGAATGACTTGTTGGGGATGTGGAATTTATCTACCAGTTAAAACCCAAGAGCATGCGCACTGAATGAAATTGAGGGGCGAATTGTCAACATAACAGAAACTTCATTATTATTCTTATTTGAGATAAGTAATTAAATAGTGATTATTAAAGACTAAAAATATTGCTTTTAAGAGGGGCATTGCCACTGACGACCTCGTTTTCAGTTGGCAATACTGAATATGCATAAAAATTTGACGATTTTTTGGAGAGTTAATCTCGAGAACGGAATTTTTGTTTGTGGAAATATTTATACCCGTTATAGCTTATACCTTGGAATAGGACATCTCCTTTTTTGAGTCAATTTTAAGAATTAATAAAAAAGATATCAGCCATTTAGTGGAGGTATGTTTTTGACAGTTTTGACAATTTGTGATCACCAATTTTAACGTGAAAAGGAGATGTCCTAAATGAAGGATACAGAATTAATTTCCGAGAATACCAATTCGCAAAACTTTATAATTTTTGAGATTAACTCTCCAGAAAAAAAAAATTATGTAAGTTGCCTATATCCCAGTAAGATTTTCTATTTCCGCCTGACACTTTGAGACAGTGGCGCTTTTTGGTTTTATTTTGAACGATGTATGCAACCAGTTTTACGAATACGAAGTTAGGAAGAAAGAAAGTTTAGAACTGACATTTTAGGTTATGTTGGCTAATTTATTCGTGTGTTTTGCAATTTTTTTAATGAGTAAATTAGTATTAACTAAAACCAGTTCTTCAGTTTAAAGTATTTCAATTAATGCCGTATACCTCATGTAGGACATGTTTCACTTTAAAATTGGTGATCACAAATTGTCAAAAGCACACCTTCCACTAAATGATTAATATGTTTATTATTCTTTAAAATTTGTTGAAAAATGGAGATGTTCTATTCCAGCTATAACGGGTAAAAATATTTCCACGAACAAAAATTCCATTCTCGAGAGGCTGTTCAAAAAATCTTCAATTTTTATACATATTCGAAGGAAGTCGTCAGTGTGAAAATTTAGTGATTAGTAATATGGAGAATGTGCAATTCAACTATAACAGTTTTTTGTGATTTTTATTCGTGCATTCAAAATAGTGTCTGCATGGGAATCACAGACATTTGCAGAAATTAATATTTACAGTATGTCTCACATATTAACCCGTCCATGGGACTCTTGTGATGTAGGTTTGTTACACATTTTATTTGCTATTATGTCTTGTGTCCATTGCTAAAAAGCAATGCAGTTTTTTCATAGTGTATTGTTTTGTTGTTGTTTTAGTGAATAACTGTAATTAGGTACTTTTAAATAAAGAAATAATTATTAATTGTTCAATTTATTTTCTTACAAAAATGATTTTATAATATTTAATGATTTACAATAAAGTTAACATTAAAGAAATGAGTTTACGATTAATACATGCAAGTATATTAGAACTAAGAATCTGAAATAAATTTATGATTAATAAATGCAAGTACTAGCACTTATTTATTTATTTATCGTATCACTGCATGTGTTATAAAATACATAAAAGATATATTTAGTTGGCAGATCTTGAGACTTGGTTCAAGATTTCTTGTCGATAGGTCTTGAGTAGGACCGGTTGGATTAAATGTCGTGTCAGGCATCATGTGCTTTAGCCGGGAGATCAAAAGATTGTATACTATTGTACTAGTCAACCCCTTGCCCTTTCGGCGTTCTTCTTTAACACTTAGTTTTCCGAGAGTACATATTTTGGAATGATCGTATTGTAGATTAGTAGCCCAATTCGGTACATACCCAAGTTCTACAATTCTCATACCTGTTATCGGGTTCTCAGGTTTCGGTACTCTCTCATATTCTGGCTCATGTTTGTTTATGCTAGAAAATTAATGAAATATTAAATTATACAGGGTGTATCATAAGGAATGGTCAATATTTTAATCATAGGTTCAGGACCTCGAAATATTAATATTTTACTAAATAACTCTGGGTCAAATGTTATCTACTACTAAGATACAGGGTGTTGAAGATAAAATGTATTTTTCGTTTTTTTGCAATAATTTCTTAAAAATATAACTATACCAAATTTAAATAATACCCCCAGAGTTATTTAGTAAAATATTAATATTTCGAGGTCCTGAACCAATTATTAAAATATTGACCATTCCTTATGATACACCATGTAGATAGCTAGCTGGCCAAGAATTTTCATTATGGTTTATAAGTCTAAAGAAAGATATAATGTACCCATGCATTAAAAATATTAATTCACCTAATTAGAATGCCTTGGTCAATACTGTCAACAAAACGGACACAAGAATTTCCTTGTTGTTATCTAGTTAAATTCTTGGTATGTAAAAACTCTATTTATGCAAATATTCTAATATTTCTTACCTGTCATATTCATCTGAAGAAATTATTCCAGGTTCTGAATTATTATATGATTTTAAATTTATTTCTTCTTGGCTCAGGAAATCCTCTTCTAAATTTTCTTGTGTGAAATCCTCTTCAATATCTTCTGTATTTCCTTCTCGTGGAAAATCATTGAGTTGGATGACCTCTTCTAAAATATCCTCTTGCAGAAAACTCTCCTCTTGATTGTCGGCTTCTTTCTGTAATTCTTTCTTGTGGGATGTGGGATGTTCTCTTCTGGGACACTTTCTTCATTAAACCTAAGAAAATGTACATAATCAAAAAATTTAAATAAAAAGTTAGGTATATGAAAATTACTTTGACAGACTTTTGATTATGGGTACTTCATAGGAATAACTTATAAAAAATAAAACTTTATGAAAACTTACAATTCTTGTAATACTTCGCTGCAATCATTTGGGAATCCCTCTTCTTCGGTGTTCTGTTCTGGGACACTTTCTTCATTAAATCTAGGAAAATGTACATAATCAAAAAATTGAAATAAAAAGCTTAATAACTTATAAAAAATATGGCTAAAATATAACTTTAGAAAACTTACGATTCTTCTAATATTTCTATGGAAATGTCCCTGTTTTCTCTATTTCCCCAATTCAATCGCGCTGCTGCAGTGCGTTTGTTCTTCTTTCTAGTTTTACGCGAACTTCGAGGCATCTTTGGATAATAACCTACCCTATATAAAAAATAATAAAAAAAAATTGTGTCTTTTTCACAAAAATGAAAATGGTGTCTTTTTCACCGAGGAGGGTAAACAATCAGAATAAAATGGTGTCTATAAAATAGCATCTGGTGAAGCAGCAAATAGTGGATGAGATGGAACTATAAATAAGCCACAGTTTTTAAATTTTATATTCAATTGCTTCCCTACAGTTTTTAGGACATCTTTTTCTAAAAGTCTTCCTCTCTTCATGTAATTGGTGTCTTTTAATTTATATGCTCCTATTATCGTTTCCACTAGAGTACCTTCAGCAACTGTACAGTGTGCAAATTCAAAGAGTTTCGAAGCAGTAACAAACACGTCAAAATCCTGAGTTCATGCCACAATGGCGAAACTGATTGTTCTTTTGTTTCGCATTCTGCTTCTTTGCACAACTGTACACTAATTTGCCCTACGGACATAAATGACAAAAAATCTTCAAATTTCACTCCCCCTTGTGCATGAAATTGAAATAGTTGTTTGTATATGGACAACTCGTTGAACTTGTCATGTTCTGCATCAGATACATACTTGAGAATCTGCCCTGGCACTTTCTCTCTCAATCCAATCGCTACAATTTGATCCATAAATGTTGTACCACTGGCAGACGTACTCGGAGGGCATACACCACTAGTTTTACCGAAACTAGCAGCAGTTATAAATTTCGTACCAGTGCCAACGGCAGATAATCGAGGCTTTATCCAATAAGATGTGATGTCAGTTGGTGAAGGTTCCTCACTTCTTTGGTGCACCCACATCAAAAAGGCAAGTGCATGCTTGCAGCCACCTACAAGAGAATAACTACTATGAAACACGCTTATGATTTTGCACCACACATTACCTGAAGAAGCAGCACAGTCTTTGCAGAATACATTCAAGACCTTCTCTTCGGTTTCATCCACAGTTAGTTCGACCGAATAATTTTTGGTCCGTACTTTGTGCTCCGGACATATTTTGCACTGTAAAGTACACAAAGAGCCCTCTCTCTTCAGCCCAATGGCATTATCACCGTACGCCTCACGAGTGGCCCTGTAAAAAATCAATTTATATTTCACTTGAATCAGATATAACCTCAAAATTACGATGAAAACAATCGGAACATGTTTATTGTTTGTAAATCATTCAAAGAATTTCAGCTACATTTATCGTAAGAATTTCAACAAATAAACATTAGTTATTTGTTTACTTACGCGGTTGCTTTCACATTCCTAAATTCCGCTGCATTGAAACGATAATCGTTTTTAATGAACTCAATCACCATAAAAATGTCTATCGATGGTAAATTATTTGAAGATGCTTTCACGAACCCTTCTGACGGCATTTTTAGTTGGTATTAATAAACTTAGGTATTAAATAAATTCAGCTAATAATTCACTTGAAAATAAACAACACAGCAACTTTAATCACAACACAATACAATAACCACATCTCAAATGTCAATAAAATATATTGATATGAGTTCTGACGTCATGGACACACTGGACCAATCATATTTCGTTTCGATTGCCGTTTGAATTTGTTCATTTTCACCAACTTTCAAACTCATATTTCATTATAAATCGTCAAAAATTTCAATTTTTAGTAAGTACAAGTTCTGATATCAACCTCCTAGTTTACAATGATACATAAATTACATTGATATTTGCATAATGAACACACCGAATTAAAGAAACTTTATTTTGACTTATGAAGGGCGGTTCTGCCAACTGTTAAAAATCAACAGGCACCAAATAAAATAAAAAAAAACTTGTAAGTATAGAGCAGGGCCATCAATAATTTGTAAAATTTAGGGTAAATTAAAAAAATCAAGTGACAGAGTAAAAGTTCCAGAAGGGGTGTGGGGGTACGTAAATATATGCTTTTAGGGTTTGATATAGGATTTATACGATTTGTGGTAGAAATATACATTCATTTCGGAAGCTCATAGTGGTTTGTATTTTAATTTCTCTCTCTCTTTCCACTGGATTAAAACCACTTAGTTGTTAAGAAAGCCGAAACGTCAATAAAAAAACTTTTTTACAACTAAGTGGTTTTAATCCAGTGGAAAGAGAGAGAGAAATTAAAATACAAACCACTATGAGCTTCCGAAATGAATGTATATTTCTGCCACAAATCGTATATCAAACCCTAAAAGTTTTTTAACAACTAAGTGGTTTTAATCCAGTGGAAAGAGAGTGTCATAAGATAGGCAACACACTCTACATGTAGTACGGGGTTTGTATTACAAGAATTATATTAAAATAAACAAGTATAGAATGTTTATTTATAATACATTAAACATTACGACATGGCGCTGCGAACAGTTTAAAAATAGAAGTACAAATATTTGTAAAGCAAAAAGATACAACAAATAAAAGTAAGGTTAAAAAAATGGAGGGAAGAATACCAGATCCTATGAGATACGAAGGGAATTTTAATGAGCAATTCAAAAAATTTTTTCAAAGCTTTGAAACGTACCTTATAGCCACAGAAAAAGATGGTAAACCATCCAAAGTCAAAGTGGCTTTATTGCTAAAGGAGTTGACTTATTCAACACGTTTGAATTTGAAGAAGAAGCTCACAAAGAAGATTATGGAAAAGTTGTAGAGGAGTTCAAAAGTTATTTTGCACCTAGAAGAAACAAAACATATGAAAGATTTGTCTTCAATAATAGACGTCAAGATGAAACTGAGACATTTGACCAATTTTTGAGTGACTTAAAAAAATTAGTGCAAACATGTGAATATGAGAGTCAAGAAGATTCAATTCTCATAGATAGAATAATATTGGGAATAAATGATCAAAAAATACAGGAAAAATTATTGAACACACAAAATATATCTTTAGAAATAGCAACTGAGTTATGTAGAAATGCTGAGGCAACAAAGTTGCAATTAAAAATGGTGAGAAATTTAAATAAAGAGGATGTAAGTGTAGACTATATAAGGAAAAAACAGAATTATGATGAAAGTAAGAATAGCAGGGTGTGTTTTAAATGCAACCTCTCTCACAAATATGGAGAATGTCCTGCATTTGGAAAGCAATGTCATAAGTGTGGGAAAAATAATCATTTTATGATAGCCTGTAAAGCAAAAGTTAAAGAAGTTAGAAGTATTTCGCAAAAAGATGAGTCAAATGAAACTGAAGATGATTTACTGTATGTACACAGTTTAGTAAAGATAGGAGAAGTTGTCCAAAACAAGAAAACTATATGGTCAGAAGTTATTAAAATAAATGGAAAATCCATAGATTTCAAGATAGATACTGGGTCCGAAGTTAATATTATATCAAAAGAACTGTTGGAGAAAGCATGCAGTGAGAGTATGAAAATAGGTTTGGCAAAATCAAGTACAATGTTAGAAGCATTTGGAGGCATGAAAATAAAACCTCTAGGAAAAATTCATATTCAGTGCTGTTATTCAGATAAGTTTGTAAATTTAGAATTTTTAGTTGTAAATTTAAATGTAAAACCAATAATAGGTTTACCTACATGTTATGAGTTGGGTTTTATAAGGAAAACCCAGAGTATTGTTGTAAATAATAAGGTTAAATTTATTAATGATAATATTGATGTCTTTGAAGGGCTAGGTACATTTCAAGATGAATGTAAAATTACTTTAAATAAAAACAGTGAACCCGTAGCTATGCCATGTAGACGCATACCATTAATTATTAAGGACCGTTTGCAAGCGGCTTTAGAAAAACTTGAGGGTAATGAAATAATTGTAAAAGTAGAGGGTGCAAGTGAATGGGTCAATTCATTAGTTATAATTGAAAAACCTAATAAAACGTTACGCCTATGTTTAGATCCGCAGGAATTAAATAAATGTATCAAGCGTGAATTTTATGAAATCCCAAGCATTGAGGATATTACTAGCAAATTGTCAGGTAAAAAATATTTTTCAGTTCTAGATTTTAAAGATGGGTTTTATCAAATTAAATTAGACGAAGAATCAAGTAGATTAACTACATTTTCTACTCCATTTGGCTACTACAGGTTTCTCAGGTTGCCATTTGGTCTGAGTTTGGCACCAGAATATTTTCAAAAAATGAACTTTAAAAATTTTGGAGATATAAATAACACAACGATATATTTTGATGATCTACTTATTGCTACGGACAGTTTAGAGGAACATAACAAGACACTGGAAAAAGTAATAGAAAGAGCTAGGGAAAAGGGGATAAAATTTAATAAAGAAAAATTTCAATTTCAACAGGCAGAGGTGAAATACATGGGACACATTTTTGATAAAGAGGGCATGAGGGTAGATAAGGATAAAATTAGAGCAAACCAAATTCAAAAAAAGAATTACAAAGATTGTTAGGGCTTGTTAATTACGTTAGAAAATTTATCCCAAATTTAGGAGAGATATCAAGTTCATTAAGTTGTTTGTTAAAAAAGGATATATTGTTTCAATGGACAGGGATACATGATAAAGCTTTGCAGAGTATTAAATCGGAAATAAATAAAAATACATTAATAAATTTTGATCCTAATAAAGATATTGTTATTCATACAGATGCTTCTCAGAATGGTATAGGTTGTTGTTTAATGCAAGAAGGCAGACCGGTAGCTTATGGGTCCAGGGGTTTAACAGATACTGAGAAACAATATGCAATAATAGAAAAAGAAATGCTGGGCATATTATACGCTGTTGAAAAGTTTCACAATTTTGTATATGGTCGATCAATAAAAATTATTACAGATCACAAGCCAAATGTGAGTATTATGAATAAACAAATAGCACAAATATATTCACCTCGTCTGCAAAGGCTTAGACTAAAATTAATAAAATATGATATACGAATTCGATATTTGCCTGGTAAATATTTATATGTTGCTGACTATTTATCTAGAAATTTTAGTAATGAGAGAGTGGATGATGATTTGGAAATGACGGAATTGGTGCACTCAATTGAAAAACATCTAAGAATGAGTGAAACTAGAAAGGAACAGTTCAAAAAGCTTACAGTAGAGGACATAACTTTAAGAAAGGTTGTAGAATTTTGTAAAAATGGATGGGAAATTAAGCAATGTAGTGGGGAATTAAAAGTTTATTATAATTTACAAAATGAGCTTCATGTTAGCAATGGCTTACTTTTTTATAACGATAGAATTGTAGTTCCTCTAGGTCTAAGGAAGGAAATGCTTAAAATTTTACATGAAGGACATTTTGGTATCAATCGAACTAGAGATAGAGCTAGGCAAATTATGTTCTGGCCTGGAATGTCCAGTGATATAGGTAATTTGATAAAGAGATGTGCAATTTGTGAAAGATATGCATTTTCTAATCAAAAAGAGCCATTAATCGCCCATGAGATGGCAGATTTACCATTTCAAAAAATAGCACCAGATATCTTGGAATACAACAAAAATAATTTTCTGGTTATTGTAGATTATTTAACTAAATGGTTGGAGATTATTCCCATAAAGACAAAGCAAAGTTATGATATAATAGAAGCATTTAAACAGGTCTTTGCAACACATGGTGTGCCTGATATTGTTATATCAGATAATATGCCCTATTACTCAAAAGAATGTCAAAACTTTGCAAAAAATTATGGATTTGAGTTCAGAACGAGTAGTCCCAGATATCCAAGATCAAACGGATTAGCGGAAAGGTTCGTACAAATTGCAAAGAACATTTTAAAAAAATCTAGCGATTTACAAACAGCTGTAATGGAATACAGAAATACTCCAATAACTGGTTTACAAAGATCACCAGCACAATTGTTGTTGGGTAGAACATTAAAAACAAAGCTACCAGTTGTAGAGACTACAGAACCAAAAATAAAACATTTTAAACAAATGCTAGAACAAAGAAATTATAAATATAAAAAATATTATAACAAAAATGTAAGGAAGAGACCTGCTCTGGAGGAGGGGGATAAAGTTGTTTACAGGAGAGACAAAGAATGGCAGCCTGCGACTGTGGTAGCTAAATGTGAGGCACCTAGATCATACATAATTGATACAGGATCACAAACTCTGAGAAGAAATAAATTTCACTTAAGAAAGTCACAGACTAATAGAGAACTTGATAATAATGTAGACTTAAACTATAATGGTGAAGATCAGGAACAGAGTAATGGTAGTTTTATGGACTCTAGGTCAAACAGTATTGTTTGTGTACCATCCATATTAGTTTTTATTTTTATACTAGTTAAAGTTGTGTATAGTAACTTATAGTTACTATTTACTGATTTCATTTATTTTGATTTAAATGCAAAGGGGAAGATGTCATAAGATAGGCAACACACTCTACATGTAGTACGGGGTGTTGCCATCGATGACTTTAGAGGCAGTTCATAGTTAGACTTAGCACGTAACACATGTGTTTGTATTACAAGAATTATATTAAAATAAACAAGTATAGAGCTAACTGAATGTTTATTTATAATACATTAAACATTACGACAGAGAGAGAGAGAGAAATTAGAAATATACATATCCTATCGCAAAAAGTAGTAGATAATTAACCAAGCAAAAAATACAAATTATCTACCAAGAAGCGGCTTGGACTATCTCAAAGAAAAAATGAGAAAGAGATGGCATTGGAACAGAAAAGGTTAAACATTGAAGGAAGAAAAGTAGGTGTGGCAGAACAGAATGTTGCCCTAGCAGAGAAAAAGTTTCGTTTGGAGTCCGAACAGCAACAAAAAGTGTTCGATAATCAGACAGTCATTAATAAATTACTAGAAATAGTTCAAAAGCATATTTGATGTAGTACATATTGTATATATTTTTCATTCACAATAAATATATGTACATATATAAGTAATACATACTTTTTGTTAAGATATTTAGATATTTACGGACCCATTTAAGATATAAATTACAATTTTAAATTATAAATAAAATACAAAGACAATATATATGTGTAAGTATAAATCAAAAAATTGATATAACAAAAGATATAATAATAAATTATTAGTAGTAGTCTTCCTGGTCATTAGATGGTCCGCATATATTAGGTCGAACTGTACCATCAATAAATTCCAGTTTGGGACAGCGCTCCCATGTTGGTTATCGACAATGTCCATGATTTTCCCCACTAAAATTTGCAGTTGTTGTAATAATGTGGCATAAGGATAGCTTCGTCTTTTTAATATACATAGTGCCGTCATCACTGTAAAGTCACATTTGAAATATTTAAAAAAAAATTCATTTTGCAAGTTACCTACCATTCACATTGTTCCTGGTGTTAGTGATAATGTGCTGTGGAATCAACAAAGCATTTCTCAATCGCGGTATATCGTCACTATGAAAACGAAAATTCCGTGGGTTCTATTACATTATTTTCCTCACTAGCTTCAACGGCAACACCAATTATGTTGTGTAGAAGTAAGTTTTCAATTTCTTCGTTATTAACATCCGCTAGAATAGCTATTTCCAATTGTTCTTCCAGGTTCATTGTATTGTTTATTATTAAGTTACAAAATATTGCAGGTTAGGAATACGATTCATGTCATTGTCAGAATAAAGGACTGTCAAAATAAAGTATGCCGATGAGGAACGTTGCAATAGCTGCGTTTTGTTGCAATCATTCCGGAATCGGTTTTTCTGTTTAGCAAGAAAACGACATTTCGGTAAACTTCAAATATTTCATTCTCGCTGGATGTCTGCACTATACCAGACGTCGGAAAAGAAGAAGTTATAACTTATTTTCTTCTTCAGTTTTATTTTTAAAACCATAAAGGAGGGTATCGTTTTTTGGGTTTTTTGCGACCCCGTACGAAATTTTTCTCACTAAAAGATATTAAAAAAAAAATGTATTTCCCAAAATTTTTTTCTTTAAAACGTCCCGGAACATACTTTTTTTTAATTTTGAAATCTCTTTTTCGACAAAATGACAAGGAAGATTTGGCAACATGGCGGCCGGCTGTCATTTGACATAACCTTGTTTTTGTGTGTTTAACAAAAAAATAAACACTATTCGTCCTAAATCTAGTGTTCAAATTAACGTTAAATAAAAGCTTCAGCAGGTCCTGCCAGTATTGAGATACAAATGTATCAGTATTTTATATACTTCTACAGTTATTTTTAATTAAGTACTTAGATACTTAACACTGTCTTGAGGTGAGTAATGAATACATCTTTTTTTTTAATTTGTCATTTGTTAGCAAGCTTGCAAGTTATAATTTATATAGTGAAAACAACTAGAGAAATCATGAAAACATTTTCATTAACTTAATAACTACTAGTGACTCTTTTTATCTTTCTTTTTTAGGAAGTTATACACGATGATATTAAAAAAGTCGTTCTCAGATGAGCAATAACGAAAGTTTTTTGTTAATCAAAATAATAAGTTACTTTGCTACTGTAAAACATGAGAGCTGAGTACTCCAAGATTTATTATTCCTAGACAAATGGCCCCAAATCATTTCAATTTTCGTACTAAGCCGTCATATCTGACTAAAATCCAATAGCAAATAGCAAATGATGAACATTTACCAAATATTAACAAGAACGTAAGTAATTTAGATTGTAGTATTGTCTTTTGCTCTTTCCGGAAAACAATATAATATATAATTCTCACTTTCACCTATAGTTATTTTTTAATACACAATTATTTTAGATCTTTTTGGAATTGATTCAATTTGGCAGATGAAAAATAATAGGAGTAGCAATTTATTAAGTTAGTGGCATCGTTTCATACCAAGGGCAGAAATAAATGCATTTTTAAAGGAACTTAAGAAATCAAGAATTATTGTAAGTACCAATTGTTTACTGTCTTTTCTAACAAAACACCAAATCATTTATTAATTATTTTTTATTCATAAATATAAATAAATAAATGTGTAAAGTGACCTTTTTTTGACAATAAATTAAATATTGTCGATATAAATAGGCAACGCATTATAAGAATATAATAGGTTGCCTATTTATTTATTTTCGTTTTATAAAAAAATAGAAGCCATAATTTAAAATTGTATTCCTATAAACGTGTAATTTATACATTTTCATTCATGCCTCTTTTAATTTCAGACTGATAGCTTGTACCGTTTTCAAACAAAATTGGGATTTCAAAATTTGCATAATTTTTGCATAATCGGCGATATACTTATAAAAACCTAGGATAGTAGACAAATTATAAATAAATAAATAAATAAAACATTTTTTTAGTTTTTATACATTATTAATTTTGTTTTTGGCATTTTAATACTTTCATTATCTTTTAAATTGGGCTCTAAGAATATTTTGACTTTGTAAAATGTGTTGCCTATGTTTTACATGAATTAAGGGCGAGCTGGAAAACATATAAGTCGTAGTTCTGTCACAATATAACGCTTTGATGGATATGTACTTTGGTTCTGTGATAAAGTTGCGTTGTTGCCATATTTAATATTTAGTTTAACAACTTAGATTTTAATAATAAATGTCAAACTTTTCCAGTTCTTAGATTTTTCAGTTAAAAATTATTAAATATTCGGGCCTTTTCAGTCGGATTGAATAGTTTTAAAAATAATAGTGATTTATTTTACGTATTTTTTTTTTTAATTTCAAAGAGATTTCTTGCATTAAATATGCTTTATTTATTAATAATTTTAGTAGTCCGTATACGCCCTAAATATCAGGTAATTTAGAATTTCACGCATTTTAAGCTTATAGTTTCAATATAAAAACAAATGTTCGTTTTCATTTCTTAGATTTTCAAGTTTTTGAAACATAAAAATTTTTTTCATGAGAAACACCCATTTAAAACGATACCCTCCTTTCTAAACATAAATTTACCTACTAAAAGTAAAGATATACTCTTAAATGCACGTAATTGACTTAATAACACTTGTATGTGCAAGACGAGCGAAATATGATATTTATTTAAAATTAATGAGTCCTATAAACTATACAATGTAGTTAATAATAAACAAAATAACAAAAACAAAATAAATACTATTTTTACACTATTTAACTAAGCAGTTTATTCATTAAAGTTTTTTTAGGCTTCCGTTCAAGGTACTGCAAGTGACATTTTTAAAAGAATGCTAAAAGGATCTACCACGCAAAAATTTGACCCAAGTTTGAGATCGTTTGCTTTGACATTGTCATTTTATTCACCGAGGGGATATAACTACGTGAGAAATACTTTCAATCGGTCTCTACCTCATTTGGGAACCATTTCAAAAAAATAGTAGATGTAGAAATTTGTTACTTCTGCCAACGTTTTCGTTAGTTGATATTTACTAACTAATTTTTTTCTGTTATAGGTTCGATAAGATTAAAACGGTTTATATATTTTTCAGGATTTATCTAAACGTAGAAGGTTCCTACTATACCAACATTATTTTTTTTTATTTCAGGATGATACAACTAATAATTCATCAGTGTTTAATTTGTAGTTAGTTCCCTATTCCTACCTCAATCCCGAATAGCCTGATAGTCGAACAGCCTGATAAAAACAACATCGACACATTTGCAAGGAAATGATGAATTTTCCCTTGATCCTGCATTGACGAACACTAACACTAGGTGTTCAGAGCGGACTAGCGAAATAACTGATCCTAAATTTTTTTACGATTAATTTGATTAAATAAATATATTTTCATTAGTATTTTAAATTTCCTACGTAACCGGTAAAATTAAAATCGTTAAAAAAAATAAATATATTTTGTCACATCCCATTTCCCTCTGTAACGGTACGCCCATGCATCGCAGCATAAATTCGTCGCCATGTTCCGGCCTTTTATATATCTATCTCACTTTATCCTTGGGCACGGAATATTTGAAACTTATGAATGACTTGTTGGGGATGTGGAATTTATCTACCAGTTAAAACCCAAGAGCATGCGCACTGAATGAAATTGAGGGGCGAATTGTCAACATAACAGAAACTTCATTATTATTCTTATTTGAGATAAGTAATTAAATAGTGATTATTAAAGACTAAAAATATTGCTTTTAAGAGGGGCATTGCCACTGACGACCTCGTTTTCAGTTGGCAATACTGAATATGCATAAAAATTTGACGATTTTTTGGAGAGTTAATCTCGAGAACGGAATTTTTGTTTGTGGAAATATTTATACCCGTTATAGCTTATACCTTGGAATAGGACATCTCCTTTTTTGAGTCAATTTTAAGAATTAATAAAAAAGATATCAGCCATTTAGTGGAGGTATGTTTTTGACAGTTTTGACAATTTGTGATCACCAATTTTAACGTGAAAAGGAGATGTCCTAAATGAAGGATACAGAATTAATTTCCGAGAATACCAATTCGCAAAACTTTATAATTTTTGAGATTAACTCTCCAGAAAAAAAAAATTATGTAAGTTGCCTATATCCCAGTAAGATTTTCTATTTCCGCCTGACACTTTGAGACAGTGGCGCTTTTTGGTTTTATTTTGAACGATGTATGCAACCAGTTTTACGAATACGAAGTTAGGAAGAAAGAAAGTTTAGAACTGACATTTTAGGTTATGTTGGCTAATTTATTCGTGTGTTTTACAATTTTTTTAATGAGTAAATTAGTATTAACTAAAACCAGTTCTTCAGTTTAAAGTATTTCAATTAATGCCGTATACCTCATGTAGGACATGTTTCACTTTAAAATTGGTGATCACAAATTGTCAAAAGCACACCTTCCACTAAATGATTAATATGTTTATTATTCTTTAAAATTTGTTGAAAAATGGAGATGTTCTATTCCAGCTATAACGGGTAAAAATATTTCCACGAACAAAAATTCCATTCTCGAGAGGCTGTTCAAAAAATCTTCAATTTTTATACATATTCGAAGGAAGTCGTCAGTGTGAAAATTTAGTGATTAGTAATATGGAGAATGTGCAATTCAACTATAACAGTTTTTTGTGATTTTTATTCGTGCATTCAAAATAGTGTCTGCATGGGAATCACAGACATTTGCAGAAATTAATATTTACAGTATGTCTCACATATTAACCCGTCCATGGGACTCTTGTGATGTAGGTTTGTTACACATTTTATTTGCTATTATGTCTTGTGTCCATTGCTAAAAAGCAATGCAGTTTTTTCATAGTGTATTGTTTTGTTGTTGTTTTAGTGAATAACTGTAATTAGGTACTTTTAAATAAAGAAATAATTATTAATTGTTCAATTTATTTTCTTACAAAAATGATTTTATAATATTTAATGATTTACAATAAAGTTAACATTAAAGAAATGAGTTTACGATTAATACATGCAAGTATATTAGAACTAAGAATCTGAAATAAATTTATGATTAATAAATGCAAGTACTAGCACTTATTTATTTATTTATCGTATCACTGCATGTGTTATAAAATACATAAAAGATATATTTAGTTGGCAGATCTTGAGACTTGGTTCAAGATTTCTTGTCGATAGGTCTTGAGTAGGACCGGTTGGATTAAATGTCGTGTCAGGCATCATGTGCTTTAGCCGGGAGATCAAAAGATTGTATACTATTGTACTAGTCAACCCCTTGCCCTTTCGGCGTTCTTCTTTAACACTTAGTTTTCCGAGAGTACATATTTTGGAATGATCGTATTGTAGATTAGTAGCCCAATTCGGTACATACCCAAGTTCTACAATTCTCATACCTGTTATCGGGTTCTCAGGTTTCGGTACTCTCTCATATTCTGGCTCATGTTTGTTTATGCTAGAAAATTAATGAAATATTAAATTATACAGGGTGTATCATAAGGAATGGTCAATATTTTAATCATAGGTTCAGGACCTCGAAATATTAATATTTTACTAAATAACTCTGGGTCAAATGTTATCTACTACTAAGATACCGGGTGTTGAAGATAAAATGTATTTTTCGTTTTTTTGCAATAATTTCTTAAAAATATAACTATACCAAATTTAAATAATACCCCCAGAGTTATTTAGTAAAATATTAATATTTCGAGGTCCTGAACCAATTATTAAAATATTGACCATTCCTTATGATACACCATGTAGATAGCTAGCTGGCCAAGAATTTTCATTATGGTTTATAAGTCTAAAGAAAGATATAATGTACCCATGCATTAAAAATATTAATTCACCTAATTAGAATGCCTTGGTCAATACTGTCAACAAAACGGACACAAGAATTTCCTTGTTGTTATCTAGTTAAATTCTTGGTATGTAAAAACTCTATTTATGCAAATATTCTAATATTTCTTACCTGTCATATTCATCTGAAGAAATTATTCCAGGTTCTGAATTATTATATGATTTTAAATTTATTTCTTCTTGGCTCAGGAAATCCTCTTCTAAATTTTCTTGTGTGAAATCCTCTTCAATATCTTCTGTATTTCCTTCTCGTGGAAAATCATTGAGTTGGATGACCTCTTCTAAAATATCCTCTTGCAGAAAACTCTCCTCTTGATTGTCGGCTTCTTTCTGTAATTCTTTCTTGTGGGATGTGGGATGTTCTCTTCTGGGACACTTTCTTCATTAAACCTAAGAAAATGTACATAATCAAAAAATTTAAATAAAAAGTTAGGTATATGAAAATTACTTTGACAGACTTTTGATTATGGGTACTTCATAGGAATAACTTATAAAAAATAAAACTTTATGAAAACTTACAATTCTTGTAATACTTCGCTGCAATCATTTGGGAATCCCTCTTCTTCGGTGTTCTGTTCTGGGACACTTTCTTCATTAAATCTAGGAAAATGTACATAATCAAAAAATTGAAATAAAAAGCTTAATAACTTATAAAAAATATGGCTAAAATATAACTTTAGAAAACTTACGATTCTTCTAATATTTCTATGGAAATGTCCCTGTTTTCTCTATTTCCCCAATTCAATCGCGCTGCTGCAGTGCGTTTGTTCTTCTTTCTAGTTTTACGCGAACTTCGAGGCATCTTTGGATAATAACCTACCCTATATAAAAAATAATAAAAAAAAATTGTGTCTTTTTCACAAAAATGAAAATGGTGTCTTTTTCACCGAGGAGGGTAAACAATCAGAATAAAATGGTGTCTATAAAATAGCATCTGGTGAAGCAGCAAATAGTGGATGAGATGGAACTATAAATAAGCCACAGTTTTTAAATTTTATATTCAATTGCTTCCCTACAGTTTTTAGGACATCTTTTTCTAAAAGTCTTCCTCTCTTCATGTAATTGGTGTCTTTTAATTTATATGCTCCTATTATCGTTTCCACTAGAGTACCTTCAGCAACTGTACAGTGTGCAAATTCAAAGAGTTTCGAAGCAGTAACAAACACGTCCAAATCCTGAGTTCATGCCACAATGGCGAAACTGATTGTTCTTTTGTTTCGCATTCTGCTTCTTTGCACAACTGTACACTAATTTGCCCTACGGACATAAATGACAAAAAATCTTCAAATTTCACTCCCCCTTGTGCATGAAATTGAAATAGTTGTTTGTATATGGACAACTCGTTGAACTTGTCATGTTCTGCATCAGATACATACTTGAGAATCTGCCCTGGCACTTTCTCTCTCAATCCAATCGCTACAATTTGATCCATAAATGTTGTACCACTGGCAGACGTACTCGGAGGGCATACACCACTAGTTTTACCGAAACTAGCAGCAGTTATAAATTTCGTACCAGTGCCAACGGCAGATAATCGAGGCTTTATCCAATAAGATGTGATGTCAGTTGGTGAAGGTTCCTCACTTCTTCGGTGCACCCACATCAAAAAGGCAAGTGCATGCTTGCAGCCACCTACAAGAGAATAACTACTATGAAACACGCTTATGATTTTGCACCACACATTACCTGAAGAAGCAGCACAGTCTTTGCAGAATACATTCAAGACCTTCTCTTCGGTTTCATCCACAGTTAGTTCGACCGAATAATTTTTGGTCCGTACTTTGTGCTCCGGACATATTTTGCACTGTAAAGTACACAAAGAGCCCTCTCTCTTCAGCCCAATGGCATTATCACCGTACGCCTCACGAGTGGCCCTGTAAAAAATCAATTTATATTTCACTTGAATCAGATATAACCTCAAAATTACGATGAAAACAATCGGAACATGTTTATTGTTTGTAAATCATTCAAAGAATTTCAGCTACATTTATCGTAAGAATTTCAACAAATAAACATTAGTTATTTGTTTACTTACGCGGTTGCTTTCACATTCCTAAATTCCGCTGCATTGAAACGATAATCGTTTTTAATGAACTCAATCACCATAAAAATGTCTATCGATGGTAAATTATTTGAAGATGCTTTCACGAACCCTTCTGACGGCATTTTTAGTTGGTATTAATAAACTTAGGTATTAAATAAATTCAGCTAATAATTCACTTGAAAATAAACAACACAGCAACTTTAATCACAACACAATACAATAACCACATCTCAAATGTCAATAAAATATATTGATATGAGTTCTGACGTCATGGACACACTGGACCAATCATATTTCGTTTCGATTGCCGTTTGAATTTGTTCATTTTCACCAACTTTCAAACTCATATTTCATTATAAATCGTCAAAAATTTCAATTTTTAGTAAGTACAAGTTCTGATATCAACCTCCTAGTTTACAATGATACATAAATTACATTGATATTTGCATAATGAACACACCGAATTAAAGAAACTTTATTTTGACTTATGAAGGGCGGTTCTGCCAACTGTTAAAAATCAACAGGCACCAAATAAAATAAAAAAAAACTTGTAAGTATAGAGCAGGGCCATCAATAATTTGTAAAATTTAGGGTAAATTAAAAAAATCAAGTGACAGAGTAAAAGTTCCAGAAGGGGTGTGGGGGTACGTAAATATATGCTTTTAGGGTTTGATATAGGATTTATACGATTTGTGGTAGAAATATACATTCATTTCGGAAGCTCATAGTGGTTTGTATTTTAATTTCTCTCTCTCTTTCCACTGGATTAAAACCACTTAGTTGTTAAGAAAGCCGAAACGTCAATAAAAAAACTTTTTTACAACTAAGTGGTTTTAATCCAGTGGAAAGAGAGAGAGAAATTAAAATACAAACCACTATGAGCTTCCGAAATGAATGTATATTTCTGCCACAAATCGTATATCAAACCCTAAAAGTTTTTTAACAACTAAGTGGTTTTAATCCAGTGGAAAGAGAGTGTCATAAGATAGGCAACACACTCTACATGTAGTACGGGGTTTGTATTACAAGAATTATATTAAAATAAACAAGTATAGAATGTTTATTTATAATACATTAAACATTACGACATGGCGCTGCGAACAGTTTAAAAATAGAAGTACAAATATTTGTAAAGCAAAAAGATACAACAAATAAAAGTAAGGTTAAAAAAATGGAGGGAAGAATACCAGATCCTATGAGATACGAAGGGAATTTTAATGAGCAATTCAAAAAATTTTTTCAAAGCTTTGAAACGTACCTTATAGCCACAGAAAAAGATGGTAAACCATCCAAAGTCAAAGTGGCTTTATTGCTAAAGGAGTTGACTTATTCAACACGTTTGAATTTGAAGAAGAAGCTCACAAAGAAGATTATGGAAAAGTTGTAGAGGAGTTCAAAAGTTATTTTGCACCTAGAAGAAACAAAACATATGAAAGATTTGTCTTCAATAATAGACGTCAAGATGAAACTGAGACATTTGACCAATTTTTGAGTGACTTAAAAAAATTAGTGCAAACATGTGAATATGAGAGTCAAGAAGATTCAATTCTCATAGATAGAATAATATTGGGAATAAATGATCAAAAAATACAGGAAAAATTATTGAACACACAAAATATATCTTTAGAAATAGCAACTGAGTTATGTAGAAATGCTGAGGCAACAAAGTTGCAATTAAAAATGGTGAGAAATTTAAATAAAGAGGATGTAAGTGTAGACTATATAAGGAAAAAACAGAATTATGATGAAAGTAAGAATAGCAGGGTGTGTTTTAAATGCAACCTCTCTCACAAATATGGAGAATGTCCTGCATTTGGAAAGCAATGTCATAAGTGTGGGAAAAATAATCATTTTATGATAGCCTGTAAAGCAAAAGTTAAAGAAGTTAGAAGTATTTCGCAAAAAGATGAGTCAAATGAAACTGAAGATGATTTACTGTATGTACACAGTTTAGTAAAGATAGGAGAAGTTGTCCAAAACAAGAAAACTATATGGTCAGAAGTTATTAAAATAAATGGAAAATCCATAGATTTCAAGATAGATACTGGGTCCGAAGTTAATATTATATCAAAAGAACTGTTGGAGAAAGCATGCAGTGAGAGTATGAAAATAGGTTTGGCAAAATCAAGTACAATGTTAGAAGCATTTGGAGGCATGAAAATAAAACCTCTAGGAAAAATTCATATTCAGTGCTGTTATTCAGATAAGTTTGTAAATTTAGAATTTTTAGTTGTAAATTTAAATGTAAAACCAATAATAGGTTTACCTACATGTTATGAGTTGGGTTTTATAAGGAAAACCCAGAGTATTGTTGTAAATAATAAGGTTAAATTTATTAATGATAATATTGATGTCTTTGAAGGGCTAGGTACATTTCAAGATGAATGTAAAATTACTTTAAATAAAAACAGTGAACCCGTAGCTATGCCATGTAGACGCATACCATTAATTATTAAGGACCGTTTGCAAGCGGCTTTAGAAAAACTTGAGGGTAATGAAATAATTGTAAAAGTAGAGGGTGCAAGTGAATGGGTCAATTCATTAGTTATAATTGAAAAACCTAATAAAACGTTACGCCTATGTTTAGATCCGCAGGAATTAAATAAATGTATCAAGCGTGAATTTTATGAAATCCCAAGCATTGAGGATATTACTAGCAAATTGTCAGGTAAAAAATATTTTTCAGTTCTAGATTTTAAAGATGGGTTTTATCAAATTAAATTAGACGAAGAATCAAGTAGATTAACTACATTTTCTACTCCATTTGGCTACTACAGGTTTCTCAGGTTGCCATTTGGTCTGAGTTTGGCACCAGAATATTTTCAAAAAATGAACTTTAAAAATTTTGGAGATATAAATAACACAACGATATATTTTGATGATCTACTTATTGCTACGGACAGTTTAGAGGAACATAACAAGACACTGGAAAAAGTAATAGAAAGAGCTAGGGAAAAGGGGATAAAATTTAATAAAGAAAAATTTCAATTTCAACAGGCAGAGGTGAAATACATGGGACACATTTTTGATAAAGAGGGCATGAGGGTAGATAAGGATAAAATTAGAGCAAACCAAATTCAAAAAAAGAATTACAAAGATTGTTAGGGCTTGTTAATTACGTTAGAAAATTTATCCCAAATTTAGGAGAGATATCAAGTTCATTAAGTTGTTTGTTAAAAAAGGATATATTGTTTCAATGGACAGGGATACATGATAAAGCTTTGCAGAGTATTAAATCGGAAATAAATAAAAATACATTAAAAAATTTTGATCCTAATAAAGATATTGTTATTCATACAGATGCTTCTCAGAATGGTATAGGTTGTTGTTTAATGCAAGAAGGCAGACCGGTAGCTTATGGGTCCAGGGGTTTAACAGATACTGAGAAACAATATGCAATAATAGAAAAAGAAATGCTGGGCATATTATACGCTGTTGAAAAGTTTCACAATTTTGTATATAGTCGATCAATAAAAATTATTACAGATCACAAGCCAAATGTGAGTATTATGAATAAACAAATAGCACAAATAAATTCACCTCGTCTGCAAAGGCTTAGACTAAAATGAATAAAATATGATATACGAATTCGATATTTGCCTGGTAAATATTTATATGTTGCTGACTATTTATCTAGAAATTTTAGTAATGAGAGAGTGGATGATGATTTGGAAATGACGGAAATGGTGCACTCAATTGAAAAACATCTAAGAATGAGTGAAACTAGAAAGGAACAGTTCAAAAAGCTTACAGTAGAGGACATAACTTTAAGAAAGGTTGTAGAATTTTGTAAAAATGGTTGGGAAATAAAGCAATGTAGTGGGGAATTAAAAGTTTATTATAATTTACAAAATGAGCTTCATGTTAGCAATGGCTTACTTTTTTATAACGATAGAATTGTAGTTCCTCTAGGTCTAAGGAAGGAAATGTTTAAAATTTTACATGAAGGACATTTTGGTATCAATCGAATTAGAGATAGAGCTAGGCAAATTATGTTCTGGCCTGGAATGTCCAGTGATATAGGTAATTTGATAAAGAGATGTGCAATTTGTGAAAGATATGCATTTTCTAATCAAAAAGAGCCATTAATCGCCCAAAATAATTTTCTGGTTATTGTAGATTATTTAACTAAATGGTTGGAGATTATTCCCATAAAGACAAAGCAAAGTTATGATATAATAGAAGCATTTAAACAGGTCTTTGCAACACATGATGTGCCTGATATTGTTATATCAGATAATATGCCCTATTACTCAAAAGAATGTTAAAACTTTGCAAAAAATTATGGATTTGAATTCAAAACGAGTAGTCCCAGATATCCAAGATCAAACGGATTAGCGGAAAGGTTCGTACAAATTGCAAAGAACATTTTAAAAAAATCTAGTGATTTACAAACAGCTCTAATGGAATACAGAAATACTCCAATAACTGGTTTACAAAGATCACCAGCACAATTGTTGTTGGGTAGAACATTAAAAACAAAGCTACCAGTTGTAGAGACTACAGAACCAAAAATAAAACATTTTAAACAAATGCTAGAACAAAGAAATTATAAATATAAAAAATATTATAACAAAAATGTAAGGAAGAGACCTGCTCTGGAGGAGGGGGATAAAGTTGTTTACAGGAGAGACAAAGAATGGCAGCCTGCGACTGTGGTAGCTAAATGTGAGGCACCTAGATCATACATAATTGATACAGGATCACAAACTCTGAGAAGAAATAAATTTCACTTAAGAAAGTCACAGACTAATAGAGAACTTGATAATAATGTAGACTTAAACTATAATGGTGAAGATCAGGAACAGAGTAATGGTAGTTTTATGGACTCTAGGTCAAACAGTATTGTTTGTGTACCATCCATATTAGTTTTTATTTTTATACTAGTTAAAGTTGTGTATAGTAACTTATAGTTACTATTTACTGATTTCATTTATTTTGATTTAAATGCAAAGGGGAAGATGTCATAAGATAGGCAACACACTCTACATGTAGTACGGGGTGTTGCCATCGATGACTTTAGAGGCAGTTCATAGTTAGACTTAGCACGTAACACATGTGTTTGTATTACAAGAATTATATTAAAATAAACAAGTATAGAGCTAACTGAATGTTTATTTATAATACATTAAACATTACGACAGAGAGAGAGAGAGAAATTAGAAATATACATATCCTATCGCAAAAAGTAGTAGATAATTAACCAAGCAAAAAATACAAATTATCTACCAAGAAGCGGCTTGGACTATCTCAAAGAAAAAATGAGAAAGAGATGGCATTGGAACAGAAAAGGTTAAACATTGAAGGAAGAAAAGTAGGTGTGGCAGAACAGAATGTTGCCCTAGCAGAGAAAAAGTTTCGTTTGGAGTCCGAACAGCAACAAAAAGTGTTCGATAATCAGACAGTCATTAATAAATTACTAGAAATAGTTCAAAAGCATATTTGATGTAGTACATATTGTATATATTTTTCATTCACAATAAATATATGTACATATATAAGTAATACATACTTTTTGTTAAGATATTTAGATATTTACGGACCCATTTAAGATATAAATTACAATTTTAAATTATAAATAAAATACAAAGACAATATATATGTGTAAGTATAAATCAAAAAATTGATATAACAAAAGATATAATAATAAATTATTAGTAGTAGTCTTCCTGGTCATTAGATGGTCCGCATATATTAGGTCGAACTGTACCATCAATAAATTCCAGTTTGGGACAGCGCTCCCATGTTGGTTATCGACAATGTCCATGATTTTCCCCACTAAAATTTGCAGTTGTTGTAATAATGTGGCATAAGGATAGCTTCGTCTTTTTAATATACATAGTGCCGTCATCACTGTAAAGTCACATTTGAAATATTTAAAAAAAAATTCATTTTGCAAGTTACCTACCATTCACATTGTTCCTGGTGTTAGTGATAATGTGCTGTGGAATCAACAAAGCATTTCTCAATCGCGGTATATCGTCACTATGAAAACGAAAATTCCGTGGGTTCTATTACATTATTTTCCTCACTAGCTTCAACGGCAACACCAATTATGTTGTGTAGAAGTAAGTTTTCAATTTCTTCGTTATTAACATCCGCTAGAATAGCTATTTCCAATTGTTCTTCCAGGTTCATTGTATTGTTTATTATTAAGTTACAAAATATTGCAGGTTAGGAATACGATTCATGTCATTGTCAGAATAAAGGACTGTCAAAATAAAGTATGCCGATGAGGAACGTTGCAATAGCTGCGTTTTGTTGCAATCATTCCGGAATCGGTTTTTCTGTTTAGCAAGAAAACGACATTTCGGTAAACTTCAAATATTTCATTCTCGCTGGATGTCTGCACTATACCAGACGTCGGAAAAGAAGAAGTTATAACTTATTTTCTTCTTCAGTTTTATTTTTAAAACCATAAAGGAGGGTATCGTTTTTTGGGTTTTTTGCGACCCCGTACGAAATTTTTCTCACTAAAAGATATTAAAAAAAAAATGTATTTCCCAAAATTTTTTTCTTTAAAACGTCCCGGAACATACTTTTTTTTAATTTTGAAATCTCTTTTTCGACAAAATGACAAGGAAGATTTGGCAACATGGCGGCCGGCTGTCATTTGACATAACCTTGTTTTTGTGTGTTTAACAAAAAAATAAACACTATTCGTCCTAAATCTAGTGTTCAAATTAACGTTAAATAAAAGCTTCAGCAGGTCCTGCCAGTATTGAGATACAAATGTATCAGTATTTTATATACTTCTACAGTTATTTTTAATTAAGTACTTAGATACTTAACACTGTCTTGAGGTGAGTAATGAATACATCTTTTTTTTTAATTTGTCATTTGTTAGCAAGCTTGCAAGTTATAATTTATATAGTGAAAACAACTAGAGAAATCATGAAAACATTTTCATTAACTTAATAACTACTAGTGACTCTTTTTATCTTTCTTTTTTAGGAAGTTATACACGATGATATTAAAAAAGTCGTTCTCAGATGAGCAATAACGAAAGTTTTTTGTTAATCAAAATAATAAGTTACTTTGCTACTGTAAAACATGAGAGCTGAGTACTCCAAGATTTATTATTCCTAGACAAATGGCCCCAAATCATTTCAATTTTCGTACTAAGCCGTCATATCTGACTAAAATCCAATAGCAAATAGCAAATGATGAACATTTACCAAATATTAACAAGAACGTAAGTAATTTAGATTGTAGTATTGTCTTTTGCTCTTTCCGGAAAACAATATAATATATAATTCTCACTTTCACCTATAGTTATTTTTTAATACACAATTATTTTAGATCTTTTTGGAATTGATTCAATTTGGCAGATGAAAAATAATAGGAGTAGCAATTTATTAAGTTAGTGGCATCGTTTCATACCAAGGGCAGAAATAAATGCATTTTTAAAGGAACTTAAGAAATCAAGAATTATTGTAAGTACCAATTGTTTACTGTCTTTTCTAACAAAACACCAAATCATTTATTAATTATTTTTTATTCATAAATATAAATAAATAAATGTGTAAAGTGACCTTTTTTTGACAATAAATTAAATATTGTCGATATAAATAGGCAACGCATTATAAGAATATAATAGGTTGCCTATTTATTTATTTTCGTTTTATAAAAAAATAGAAGCCATAATTTAAAATTGTATTCCTATAAACGTGTAATTTATACATTTTCATTCATGCCTCTTTTAATTTCAGACTGATAGCTTGTACCGTTTTCAAACAAAATTGGGATTTCAAAATTTGCATAATTTTTGCATAATCGGCGATATACTTATAAAAACCTAGGATAGTAGACAAATTATAAATAAATAAATAAATAAAACATTTTTTTAGTTTTTATACATTATTAATTTTGTTTTTGGCATTTTAATACTTTCATTATCTTTTAAATTGGGCTCTAAGAATATTTTGACTTTGTAAAATGTGTTGCCTATGTTTTACATGAATTAAGGGCGAGCTGGAAAACATATAAGTCGTAGTTCTGTCACAATATAACGCTTTGATGGATATGTACTTTGGTTCTGTGATAAAGTTGCGTTGTTGCCATATTTAATATTTAGTTTAACAACTTAGATTTTAATAATAAATGTCAAACTTTTCCAGTTCTTAGATTTTTCAGTTAAAAATTATTAAATATTCGGGCCTTTTCAGTCGGATTGAATAGTTTTAAAAATAATAGTGATTTATTTTACGTATTTTTTTTTTTAATTTCAAAGAGATTTCTTGCATTAAATATGCTTTATTTATTAATAATTTTAGTAGTCCGTATACGCCCTAAATATCAGGTAATTTAGAATTTCACGCATTTTAAGCTTATAGTTTCAATATAAAAACAAATGTTCGTTTTCATTTCTTAGATTTTCAAGTTTTTGAAACATAAAAATTTTTTTCATGAGAAACACCCATTTAAAACGATACCCTCCTTTCTAAACATAAATTTACCTACTAAAAGTAAAGATATACTCTTAAATGCACGTAATTGACTTAATAACACTTGTATGTGCAAGACGAGCGAAATATGATATTTATTTAAAATTAATGAGTCCTATAAACTATACAATGTAGTTAATAATAAACAAAATAACAAAAACAAAATAAATACTATTTTTACACTATTTAACTAAGCAGTTTATTCATTAAAGTTTTTTTAGGCTTCCGTTCAAGGTACTGCAAGTGACATTTTTAAAAGAATGCTAAAAGGATCTACCACGCAAAAATTTGACCCAAGTTTGAGATCGTTTGAGACAGTTTTGACAATTTGTGATCACCAATTTTAACGTGAAAAGGAGATGTCCTAAATGAAGGATACAGAATTAATTTCCGAGAATACCAATTCGCAAAACTTTATAATTTTTGAGATTAAC
The DNA here is from genome assembly GCA_949320105.2 of Crepidodera aurea. Lineage (NCBI taxonomy): Eukaryota > Metazoa > Arthropoda > Insecta > Coleoptera > Chrysomelidae > Crepidodera > Crepidodera aurea. The sequence goes on from OX439477.1 coordinate 120,549, forward strand.
TCTCCAGAAAAAAAAAATTATGTAAGTTGCCTATATCCCAGTAAGATTTTCTATTTCCGCCTGACACTTTGAGACAGTGGCGCTTTTTGGTTTTATTTTGAACGATGTATGCAACCAGTTTTACGAATACGAAGTTAGGAAGAAAGAAAGTTTAGAACTGACATTTTAGGTTATGTTGGCTAATTTATTCGTGTGTTTTACAATTTTTTTAATGAGTAAATTAGTATTAACTAAAACCAGTTCTTCAGTTTAAAGTATTTCAATTAATGCCGTATACCTCATGTAGGACATGTTTCACTTTAAAATTGGTGATCACAAATTGTCAAAAGCACACCTTCCACTAAATGATTAATATGTTTATTATTCTTTAAAATTTGTTGAAAAATGGAGATGTTCTATTCCAGCTATAACGGGTAAAAATATTTCCACGAACAAAAATTCCATTCTCGAGAGGCTGTTCAAAAAATCTTCAATTTTTATACATATTCGAAGGAAGTCGTCAGTGTGAAAATTTAGTGATTAGTAATATGGAGAATGTGCAATTCAACTATAACAGTTTTTTGTGATTTTTATTCGTGCATTCAAAATAGTGTCTGCATGGGAATCACAGACATTTGCAGAAATTAATATTTACAGTATGTCTCACATATTAACCCGTCCATGGGACTCTTGTGATGTAGGTTTGTTACACATTTTATTTGCTATTATGTCTTGTGTCCATTGCTAAAAAGCAATGCAGTTTTTTCATAGTGTATTGTTTTGTTGTTGTTTTAGTGAATAACTGTAATTAGGTACTTTTAAATAAAGAAATAATTATTAATTGTTCAATTTATTTTCTTACAAAAATGATTTTATAATATTTAATGATTTACAATAAAGTTAACATTAAAGAAATGAGTTTACGATTAATACATGCAAGTATATTAGAACTAAGAATCTGAAATAAATTTATGATTAATAAATGCAAGTACTAGCACTTATTTATTTATTTATCGTATCACTGCATGTGTTATAAAATACATAAAAGATATATTTAGTTGGCAGATCTTGAGACTTGGTTCAAGATTTCTTGTCGATAGGTCTTGAGTAGGACCGGTTGGATTAAATGTCGTGTCAGGCATCATGTGCTTTAGCCGGGAGATCAAAAGATTGTATACTATTGTACTAGTCAACCCCTTGCCCTTTCGGCGTTCTTCTTTAACACTTAGTTTTCCGAGAGTACATATTTTGGAATGATCGTATTGTAGATTAGTAGCCCAATTCGGTACATACCCAAGTTCTACAATTCTCATACCTGTTATCGGGTTCTCAGGTTTCGGTACTCTCTCATATTCTGGCTCATGTTTGTTTATGCTAGAAAATTAATGAAATATTAAATTATACAGGGTGTATCATAAGGAATGGTCAATATTTTAATCATAGGTTCAGGACCTCGAAATATTAATATTTTACTAAATAACTCTGGGTCAAATGTTATCTACTACTAAGATACCGGGTGTTGAAGATAAAATGTATTTTTCGTTTTTTTGCAATAATTTCTTAAAAATATAACTATACCAAATTTAAATAATACCCCCAGAGTTATTTAGTAAAATATTAATATTTCGAGGTGTTAAAGCTTCTATTTTAAGTTATTTAAATTTAAATTTACCGCCGTCAGAACGGCGCTTCAATACACTAGTCAGCCGAGTTGAGGCGAAGTGTAGCGAAACGGCAGATGATTATTATTGATAGAGGGACGAAGATCCACTTGCCCTTTTTTCACGTTTTTATATTTGTTCTTGTTACAAGTTATTGTTTTCAACGTGTTTTATATTAAATAATAAAGATTTCAAGAATTTATACAGTCCATTAATACATCAAACAAAACAGTTTGGTCCTACAGAGCCGATTGGAACAGTAATAAGTCAAGAAAAGAGAGCCGGCGTTACTTGAGTCGGCAAAGAAGATAAGATGGCCGATAGCGAGACGAGCTAAGCGGCAGAAAACGTGAGTAAGTCGGGATCCTATTCCACCAGTGAACGTAAGTCTTTACCCATTTCCTAAATTAAAAGTAAAATTTCCTTAGAAATTCTTTATATATGTTCTTGGTCTGTACTGGCAATGGCGGAAGAATTTAAAAAAGAACGGACAGTAATAAAATCACGGTTAACCAGAAACCAAAATTGTGTCGAACTAGTTGATACGGAGAATTTAACTTTAGAAATCATTAAAGAACTTGAGTTTAGACTAGAAAAATTACAGCCACTTTTTGAGCAATTTGAGGACGTTCAAGCAAAAATTGAGTTTGAGGATAATGTAGATTTAGACGAAAATGAAAGAAAGGGGTTTGAAAATAAATACTTTACAACTATAGCAAAAATAAAAGCAATAATCGAAACATTTACAAGCAGCGATGAAACTGCCTCAGGAGTGTCAGAAACCAATTCAAATACGCTGAGTAATTCAAATTCAAAACAATATAAAGTAAGGTTACCAGATATTAAATTGCCAACATTTAGTGGGGAGTATGCGCAGTGGGCGGAATTCAAAGAACTGTTTAGCGCCATAGTTGATCGAGATGAAGATCTACCAGAAATTCAGAAATTTTATTATTTAAAAAGTTGCTTGGCGGAACCGGTAAAAAAGGTAATCAATAAATTAGAGGTATCGGCACAAAATTATAGTATAGCTTGGAAAATATTAAGCGAGAGATATGAAAATAAACCTTTACTTATACATAATCACATACAAAGTATTTTTGACCTGCCTTCTATTAATAATAGAGCCTCTCATGTAGAGTTACGTAGTCTTTATGACAATACAATTGAACATTTAAGAGCCCTTAGAAGCTTAGGGGAAGAGACGGAAGGTTGGGATAGGTTAATGATATTTATTTTGTGTAAAAAATTTGACATTGCTACTTTAAATGGGTGGGAAGCTCATAAAATAACAGGAGAGCTTCCCACATTAAATGATATGGATGAATATTTAAAAGCCAGATGCAACACATTAGAAAAAATAAATAAATTTAAAAATACAGCTGAAAAGGGAATTTTTGAAACAAAAAAGAGTGTTGAATCTAAGAGATCTCAATCTTTCGTGTCTACCTCCGAAAATAAAATTTATAAATGCTATATGTGTCAAAGGGAACACAGCATATTTAAATGTGAACAATTTTTAAAACTATCTCCGGAGCAAAGGTTGGATAGAGTGAAAAAACTAAAATTATGTTTAAACTGTTTAAGACCGTCCCACCAAGTCAGACAATGTAAACTTTCTTCATGTTTAAAATGTAATAAACGCCATAATACGATTTTGCATTCGGCATTTAAAACGGGCGAAGCGACCACGGGCGGTGATAACAGCAACGGACAAACAGCTGTTCGGAACGACGAGGATGCTGACGTAGTGACGCATCCCTTACAAGCGAGTACAAGCTTGAAGGCGGTCTCGATAAATGCTGAGTCACATACACAGGCGCCGCAGGTGTTGTTAGCAACAGCGCAAATAAAAATAAAAAATCACGAGAATAAGTGGTTGATCGGTAGGGCACTTTTAGACTCTGGATCACAAACCCATTTTATCACTGAAAGTATGGTGAATAAATTAAAAATATCCAAATCAAAAATAAATTATGCCGTAAAGGGAATCGGTGAACGCTTGACAAATATATCGACTCAAGCCGATATTGAAATCAAATCCAGGTTCAATACTTTTAATAAAAATATTAGATGTTTAATATTAAATAAAATTACGGAAAATTTACCTTCATATTCGTTCCGTAAGAATACAATAAATATTCCGGCCAATGTCAATCTAGCGGACCCTGATTTTAATATTTCAGGGGAAATAGACATTTTACTAGGGTCTAACATTTTTTGGGCAATTATTTGTGAAGGTCAGGAGCGGCTTGGGCCCAATGCACCGTTTGTGCAAAATACATTGCTGGGTTGGATTGTAGCGGGAGAAATAAATTCGTCATTCAGCACGAATCAAATGTCAGTCAGTTATGTGAGCACGAACTTTGATGACAATTTAGATGATAAATTAACAAAATTTTGGACACTTGAAGAAGTAGAAGGTGAACCAACGGAAACTATACTTGAAAATTTCTGCGAAACTCATTTTAAAGAAAATACGTGTAGAGATAAAACAGGTAGATTTACAGTAAGTCTACCATTTAAAGAAACACTTGGCAAATTGGGCGAGTCGTTTGAAATGGCTTTAAATCGGTTTAAAGCTTTAGAAAGGAAGTTATCAAAAAATTCAGAACTAAAAGGTGACTATATTATTTTCATGAAAGAATTTGAATCGTTAGAATATATGAAGGTAATTAGTTGTTTAAGTAATACACAGGACGAACGTGAAGGTAATATTGCGGTTCGAGCTGAGGGGTTTTACTTGCCCCATCATGCGGTTTTAAAATCTGACAGTCTAACGACTAAATGTAGAGTGGTTTTTGATGCTTCCGCAAAAACTAGCACAGGGGTTTCATTAAATGATGTACAACATGTAGGCCCAACATTACAAGAAGACGTTTTTTCGATCTTAAGTAGATTTCGCACGCATAAATACGTGATGACCGCCGATATATCAAGAATGTACTTACAAATACGTGTAAACGAAAAAGAGACGAAATACCAGAGAATACTGTGGCGGCCGGACCCGACCCACGACTTGAAAATTTATGAAATAAACAGGGTAGTCTTTGGTAATGCATCGTCACCTTTTTTGGCGGTAAGATGTCTGGTAGAATTAGCAAATGAAAACGAAGCGATCTTTCCAGAGGCGTGCGCAATAATTAAACGTGATTTTTACATGGATGACCTTTTAACAGGTGCTGATTCAATTCAAGATATTCTGAAGTTACAGGGCCAAATCAGTAGAATTTTGAACAGTGCCGGGTTTAAGTTAGGAAAATGGTTATGCAATGACAAATACTTGTTAAATAATTTTGAAACAAGCAAGGACATGAAGTTTAAGGTTTTACAAATAGGTCAAACCGAACAAAATAAAACTCTTGGGGTATATTGGGACGCGGAAGCGGATATACTTAAATATAAATTCAAAAATGAAACGAATCACTTTAACACATTCACAAAGAGATACATTTTATCGGTCACTTGTCAAATTTTTGATCCTCTGGGGTTACTTGGACCCATTATCATAATACCTAAATTAATAATGCAGGATTTATGGAAATTGAAACTTGATTGGGATGAAGAAGTACCTCAAAACGTAGCAAAAAAATGGGTACATTTTCAAAAAGATTTATCAGGCATAAATACAATAAAAATACCGCGGCAGATTGTAATTCCCGGGTATGAAAAAATCGAGTTACATGGATTCTCCGATTCGTCGGAAAAAGCATACGGGGCATGCATTTTTGTAAGATGTTTGCTGCCCTCTGGAGAGATTGTATCTAATCTAGTATGCGCGAAATCGCGAGTCGCTCCCTTGAAAAATGTCAGTTTACCGAGACTAGAGTTGTGTGGAGCGTTATTACTTGCTAATTTGATGGCCAAAATTAAGAAGGTTTTACATGTAAATTTTGACCAGTACTTTCATTGGACAGACTCCACCATTGTTTTAGCGTGGATTAAAAAACCTTCAAATAATTGGAAGACTTTTATTGCTAATCGCGTAAGTAAAATTCAGTCTCTGACAAATATTGAAACTTGGTATCACGTGAGTTCTGAAAATAACCCTGCCGATCTCATTTCTCGGGGTGTATCATTAACGTGTTTAATTCATAGTAAATTATGGTGGCACGGGCCACATTGGTTTCAGTTACCAAATTCTACTTGGACTTTGGATAAAAAACTTGAAATAGAGAATATTCCAGAACAAAGAACATTATCATTAGTGACCATTAAATCTAATGATTGGGTAAATACTTTAATAACTAAATATTCTCATGTCTCAAAACTAAAACGAGTGTTTGCTTACGTAAGACGTTTTATTGAAAATGTTAGAAGAGAAAAACAAAATAGACAGTATGGTTTATTAACTCCACAAGAGTTAGAACTGTCACTAGTATCGCTAATAAAGATGGTTCAACAAGAACATTTCGCGCAGGAATATTATAATTTACAAAATAAAAAACCTTTACAAAATAAGAGCCGTATTTTATCATTAAATCCGTTTTTGCATGACGACGTAATACGTGTAGGCGGTCGTATTCGCCAGTCAGAACAAATGTTTGATAAAAAATTTCCGATTATTCTCCCAAAGAATAATTTCTTAACGACCTTAATTTTACGTTTTGAACATGAACGTTTACAACATGGAGGAGCACAAGTTATGTTGTGTTCTATTAGAGATAAATACTGGCCGGTTTCTGGTAGAAATTCATGCAAAAGAATTGTTAAAGATTGCGTAACTTGTTTTAAGGCAAAGCCTAAGGATATGACATATCTGATGGGTGACTTACCTGAAGTCCGGGTAAAAAATTATTCTCCGTTTTTTAATGTTGGGGTAGACTATGGCGGACCTTTTTTGTCGAAAGATAGAAAAACTAGAGGGGCAAAATTATTAAAGTCGTATATATGTTTATTTGTTTGTATGTCAACAAAGGCCGTGCATATTGAATTGGTATCTGAACTAACAACTGAGGCATTTCTAGCAGCCTTTAATAGATTCATAAGCAGGCGTGGAAGACCACATAGCATTTTTTCCGACAATGGCTCTAATTTTGTCGGAGCAAATAATGAATTGTCAAAGGTATCAGAATTTTTAAAGACAAATGAAACTAAAATTACTAATCAAATGGCAATGGAGCAAATAAAATGGCACTTCATGCCACCGTATTCACCTAATTTTGGGGGTATTTGGGAAGCTGGCATTAAGGCCACCAAATACCATATAAAACGTTTAGTCACTGCACCTCTCACGTATGAGGACTTTAGTACATTGTTAGTACAGATTAAGGGCATATTAAATTCCCGTCCCCTCTGTCCTTTAACCGAGGATCCCGATGACCTCTCTGCGCTAACACCAGCTCACTTATTAATTGGTAAGAAGATCACGACGTTACCTGAATTGGATCTTCGCGATGTTAAAGTAAATAGATTAAACCGATGGCAGCATATTCAGGCTCTAGTTCAACATTACTGGACCAGATGGAGTAAGGAATATTTAACTGAGCTGCAAACCCGAGTCAAATGGAGGAAATCCCAGGAATCCATTAAAGCAGGCGCATTAGTTCTAATAAAAAATGAAGATGCACCCAGTATGGCCTGGCGACTGGGGCGAATCATTCAGTGCCACCCAGGAAGGGACGGTGTTATTCGGGTAGTGAGCATAAAAACTGAAACGGGAACTGTAAAGCGAGCCGTGACCAAGGTTTGTGTACGCCCAATTAAGTGCGATTAAACAAAAACAAACAAAACATTTTTTGTATATAAACAGTGTGTTGTTTACCAAATAATAGCTTTAAGTTTAAGTTGAGAGAACTTTAGTTCTTCAAGGCGCGGAGCATGTTAAAGCTTCTATTTTAAGTTATTTAAATTTAAATTTACCGCCGTCAGAACGGCGCTTCAATACACTAGTCAGCCGAGTTGAGGCGAAGTGTAGCGAAACGGCAGATGATTATTATTGATAGACGTACGAAGATCCACTTTGCCTTTTTTCACGTTTTATATTTGTTCTTGTTACAAGTTATTGTTTTCAACGTGTTTTATATTAAAAAATAAAGATTACAAGAATTTATACAGTCCATTAATACATCAAACAAAACACGAGGTCCTGAACCAATTATTAAAATATTGACCATTCCTTATGATACACCATGTAGATAGCTAGCTGGCCAAGAATTTTCATTATGGTTTATAAGTCTAAAGAAAGATATAATGTACCCATGCATTAAAAATATTAATTCACCTAATTAGAATGCCTTGGTCAATACTGTCAACAAAACGGACACAAGAATTTCCTTGTTGTTATCTAGTTAAATTCTTGGTATGTAAAAACTCTATTTATGCAAATATTCTAATATTTCTTACCTGTCATATTCATCTGAAGAAATTATTCCAGGTTCTGAATTATTATATGATTTTAAATTTATTTCTTCTTGGCTCAGGAAATCCTCTTCTAAATTTTCTTGTGTGAAATCCTCTTCAATATCTTCTGTATTTCCTTCTCGTGGAAAATCATTGAGTTGGATGACCTCTTCTAAAATATCCTCTTGCAGAAAACTCTCCTCTTGATTGTCGGCTTCTTTCTGTAATTCTTTCTTGTGGGATGTGGGATGTTCTCTTCTGGGACACTTTCTTCATTAAACCTAAGAAAATGTACATAATCAAAAAATTTAAATAAAAAGTTAGGTATATGAAAATTACTTTGACAGACTTTTGATTATGGGTACTTCATAGGAATAACTTATAAAAAATAAAACTTTATGAAAACTTACAATTCTTGTAATACTTCGCTGCAATCATTTGGGAATCCCTCTTCTTCGGTGTTCTGTTCTGGGACACTTTCTTCATTAAATCTAGGAAAATGTACATAATCAAAAAATTGAAATAAAAAGCTTAATAACTTATAAAAAATATGGCTAAAATATAACTTTAGAAAACTTACGATTCTTCTAATATTTCTATGGAAATGTCCCTGTTTTCTCTATTTCCCCAATTCAATCGCGCTGCTGCAGTGCGTTTGTTCTTCTTTCTAGTTTTACGCGAACTTCGAGGCATCTTTGGATAATAACCTACCCTATATAAAAAATAATAAAAAAAAATTGTGTCTTTTTCACAAAAATGAAAATGGTGTCTTTTTCACCGAGGAGGGTAAACAATCAGAATAAAATGGTGTCTATAAAATAGCATCTGGTGAAGCAGCAAATAGTGGATGAGATGGAACTATAAATAAGCCACAGTTTTTAAATTTTATATTCAATTGCTTCCCTACAGTTTTTAGGACATCTTTTTCTAAAAGTCTTCCTCTCTTCATGTAATTGGTGTCTTTTAATTTATATGCTCCTATTATCGTTTCCACTAGAGTACCTTCAGCAACTGTACAGTGTGCAAATTCAAAGAGTTTCGAAGCAGTAACAAACACGTCCAAATCCTGAGTTCATGCCACAATGGCGAAACTGATTGTTCTTTTGTTTCGCATTCTGCTTCTTTGCACAACTGTACACTAATTTGCCCTACGGACATAAATGACAAAAAATCTTCAAATTTCACTCCCCCTTGTGCATGAAATTGAAATAGTTGTTTGTATATGGACAACTCGTTGAACTTGTCATGTTCTGCATCAGATACATACTTGAGAATCTGCCCTGGCACTTTCTCTCTCAATCCAATCGCTACAATTTGATCCATAAATGTTGTACCACTGGCAGACGTACTCGGAGGGCATACACCACTAGTTTTACCGAAACTAGCAGCAGTTATAAATTTCGTACCAGTGCCAACGGCAGATAATCGAGGCTTTATCCAATAAGATGTGATGTCAGTTGGTGAAGGTTCCTCACTTCTTCGGTGCACCCACATCAAAAAGGCAAGTGCATGCTTGCAGCCACCTACAAGAGAATAACTACTATGAAACACGCTTATGATTTTGCACCACACATTACCTGAAGAAGCAGCACAGTCTTTGCAGAATACATTCAAGACCTTCTCTTCGGTTTCATCCACAGTTAGTTCGACCGAATAATTTTTGGTCCGTACTTTGTGCTCCGGACATATTTTGCACTGTAAAGTACACAAAGAGCCCTCTCTCTTCAGCCCAATGGCATTATCACCGTACGCCTCACGAGTGGCCCTGTAAAAAATCAATTTATATTTCACTTGAATCAGATATAACCTCAAAATTACGATGAAAACAATCGGAACATGTTTATTGTTTGTAAATCATTCAAAGAATTTCAGCTACATTTATCGTAAGAATTTCAACAAATAAACATTAGTTATTTGTTTACTTACGCGGTTGCTTTCACATTCCTAAATTCCGCTGCATTGAAACGATAATCGTTTTTAATGAACTCAATCACCATAAAAATGTCTATCGATGGTAAATTATTTGAAGATGCTTTCACGAACCCTTCTGACGGCATTTTTAGTTGGTATTAATAAACTTAGGTATTAAATAAATTCAGCTAATAATTCACTTGAAAATAAACAACACAGCAACTTTAATCACAACACAATACAATAACCACATCTCAAATGTCAATAAAATATATTGATATGAGTTCTGACGTCATGGACACACTGGACCAATCATATTTCGTTTCGATTGCCGTTTGAATTTGTTCATTTTCACCAACTTTCAAACTCATATTTCATTATAAATCGTCAAAAATTTCAATTTTTAGTAAGTACAAGTTCTGATATCAACCTCCTAGTTTACAATGATACATAAATTACATTGATATTTGCATAATGAACACACCGAATTAAAGAAACTTTATTTTGACTTATGAAGGGCGGTTCTGCCAACTGTTAAAAATCAACAGGCACCAAATAAAATAAAAAAAAACTTGTAAGTATAGAGCAGGGCCATCAATAATTTGTAAAATTTAGGGTAAATTAAAAAAATCAAGTGACAGAGTAAAAGTTCCAGAAGGGGTGTGGGGGTACGTAAATATATGCTTTTAGGGTTTGATATAGGATTTATACGATTTGTGGTAGAAATATACATTCATTTCGGAAGCTCATAGTGGTTTGTATTTTAATTTCTCTCTCTCTTTCCACTGGATTAAAACCACTTAGTTGTTAAGAAAGCCGAAACGTCAATAAAAAAACTTTTTTACAACTAAGTGGTTTTAATCCAGTGGAAAGAGAGAGAGAAATTAAAATACAAACCACTATGAGCTTCCGAAATGAATGTATATTTCTGCCACAAATCGTATATCAAACCCTAAAAGTTTTTTAACAACTAAGTGGTTTTAATCCAGTGGAAAGAGAGTGTCATAAGATAGGCAACACACTCTACATGTAGTACGGGGTTTGTATTACAAGAATTATATTAAAATAAACAAGTATAGAATGTTTATTTATAATACATTAAACATTACGACATGGCGCTGCGAACAGTTTAAAAATAGAAGTACAAATATTTGTAAAGCAAAAAGATACAACAAATAAAAGTAAGGTTAAAAAAATGGAGGGAAGAATACCAGATCCTATGAGATACGAAGGGAATTTTAATGAGCAATTCAAAAAATTTTTTCAAAGCTTTGAAACGTACCTTATAGCCACAGAAAAAGATGGTAAACCATCCAAAGTCAAAGTGGCTTTATTGCTAAAGGAGTTGACTTATTCAACACGTTTGAATTTGAAGAAGAAGCTCACAAAGAAGATTATGGAAAAGTTGTAGAGGAGTTCAAAAGTTATTTTGCACCTAGAAGAAACAAAACATATGAAAGATTTGTCTTCAATAATAGACGTCAAGATGAAACTGAGACATTTGACCAATTTTTGAGTGACTTAAAAAAATTAGTGCAAACATGTGAATATGAGAGTCAAGAAGATTCAATTCTCATAGATAGAATAATATTGGGAATAAATGATCAAAAAATACAGGAAAAATTATTGAACACACAAAATATATCTTTAGAAATAGCAACTGAGTTATGTAGAAATGCTGAGGCAACAAAGTTGCAATTAAAAATGGTGAGAAATTTAAATAAAGAGGATGTAAGTGTAGACTATATAAGGAAAAAACAGAATTATGATGAAAGTAAGAATAGCAGGGTGTGTTTTAAATGCAACCTCTCTCACAAATATGGAGAATGTCCTGCATTTGGAAAGCAATGTCATAAGTGTGGGAAAAATAATCATTTTATGATAGCCTGTAAAGCAAAAGTTAAAGAAGTTAGAAGTATTTCGCAAAAAGATGAGTCAAATGAAACTGAAGATGATTTACTGTATGTACACAGTTTAGTAAAGATAGGAGAAGTTGTCCAAAACAAGAAAACTATATGGTCAGAAGTTATTAAAATAAATGGAAAATCCATAGATTTCAAGATAGATACTGGGTCCGAAGTTAATATTATATCAAAAGAACTGTTGGAGAAAGCATGCAGTGAGAGTATGAAAATAGGTTTGGCAAAATCAAGTACAATGTTAGAAGCATTTGGAGGCATGAAAATAAAACCTCTAGGAAAAATTCATATTCAGTGCTGTTATTCAGATAAGTTTGTAAATTTAGAATTTTTAGTTGTAAATTTAAATGTAAAACCAATAATAGGTTTACCTACATGTTATGAGTTGGGTTTTATAAGGAAAACCCAGAGTATTGTTGTAAATAATAAGGTTAAATTTATTAATGATAATATTGATGTCTTTGAAGGGCTAGGTACATTTCAAGATGAATGTAAAATTACTTTAAATAAAAACAGTGAACCCGTAGCTATGCCATGTAGACGCATACCATTAATTATTAAGGACCGTTTGCAAGCGGCTTTAGAAAAACTTGAGGGTAATGAAATAATTGTAAAAGTAGAGGGTGCAAGTGAATGGGTCAATTCATTAGTTATAATTGAAAAACCTAATAAAACGTTACGCCTATGTTTAGATCCGCAGGAATTAAATAAATGTATCAAGCGTGAATTTTATGAAATCCCAAGCATTGAGGATATTACTAGCAAATTGTCAGGTAAAAAATATTTTTCAGTTCTAGATTTTAAAGATGGGTTTTATCAAATTAAATTAGACGAAGAATCAAGTAGATTAACTACATTTTCTACTCCATTTGGCTACTACAGGTTTCTCAGGTTGCCATTTGGTCTGAGTTTGGCACCAGAATATTTTCAAAAAATGAACTTTAAAAATTTTGGAGATATAAATAACACAACGATATATTTTGATGATCTACTTATTGCTACGGACAGTTTAGAGGAACATAACAAGACACTGGAAAAAGTAATAGAAAGAGCTAGGGAAAAGGGGATAAAATTTAATAAAGAAAAATTTCAATTTCAACAGGCAGAGGTGAAATACATGGGACACATTTTTGATAAAGAGGGCATGAGGGTAGATAAGGATAAAATTAGAGCAAACCAAATTCAAAAAAAGAATTACAAAGATTGTTAGGGCTTGTTAATTACGTTAGAAAATTTATCCCAAATTTAGGAGAGATATCAAGTTCATTAAGTTGTTTGTTAAAAAAGGATATATTGTTTCAATGGACAGGGATACATGATAAAGCTTTGCAGAGTATTAAATCGGAAATAAATAAAAATACATTAAAAAATTTTGATCCTAATAAAGATATTGTTATTCATACAGATGCTTCTCAGAATGGTATAGGTTGTTGTTTAATGCAAGAAGGCAGACCGGTAGCTTATGGGTCCAGGGGTTTAACAGATACTGAGAAACAATATGCAATAATAGAAAAAGAAATGCTGGGCATATTATACGCTGTTGAAAAGTTTCACAATTTTGTATATAGTCGATCAATAAAAATTATTACAGATCACAAGCCAAATGTGAGTATTATGAATAAACAAATAGCACAAATAAATTCACCTCGTCTGCAAAGGCTTAGACTAAAATGAATAAAATATGATATACGAATTCGATATTTGCCTGGTAAATATTTATATGTTGCTGACTATTTATCTAGAAATTTTAGTAATGAGAGAGTGGATGATGATTTGGAAATGACGGAAATGGTGCACTCAATTGAAAAACATCTAAGAATGAGTGAAACTAGAAAGGAACAGTTCAAAAAGCTTACAGTAGAGGACATAACTTTAAGAAAGGTTGTAGAATTTTGTAAAAATGGTTGGGAAATAAAGCAATGTAGTGGGGAATTAAAAGTTTATTATAATTTACAAAATGAGCTTCATGTTAGCAATGGCTTACTTTTTTATAACGATAGAATTGTAGTTCCTCTAGGTCTAAGGAAGGAAATGTTTAAAATTTTACATGAAGGACATTTTGGTATCAATCGAATTAGAGATAGAGCTAGGCAAATTATGTTCTGGCCTGGAATGTCCAGTGATATAGGTAATTTGATAAAGAGATGTGCAATTTGTGAAAGATATGCATTTTCTAATCAAAAAGAGCCATTAATCGCCCAAAATAATTTTCTGGTTATTGTAGATTATTTAACTAAATGGTTGGAGATTATTCCCATAAAGACAAAGCAAAGTTATGATATAATAGAAGCATTTAAACAGGTCTTTGCAACACATGATGTGCCTGATATTGTTATATCAGATAATATGCCCTATTACTCAAAAGAATGTTAAAACTTTGCAAAAAATTATGGATTTGAATTCAAAACGAGTAGTCCCAGATATCCAAGATCAAACGGATTAGCGGAAAGGTTCGTACAAATTGCAAAGAACATTTTAAAAAAATCTAGTGATTTACAAACAGCTCTAATGGAATACAGAAATACTCCAATAACTGGTTTACAAAGATCACCAGCACAATTGTTGTTGGGTAGAACATTAAAAACAAAGCTACCAGTTGTAGAGACTACAGAACCAAAAATAAAACATTTTAAACAAATGCTAGAACAAAGAAATTATAAATATAAAAAATATTATAACAAAAATGTAAGGAAGAGACCTGCTCTGGAGGAGGGGGATAAAGTTGTTTACAGGAGAGACAAAGAATGGCAGCCTGCGACTGTGGTAGCTAAATGTGAGGCACCTAGATCATACATAATTGATACAGGATCACAAACTCTGAGAAGAAATAAATTTCACTTAAGAAAGTCACAGACTAATAGAGAACTTGATAATAATGTAGACTTAAACTATAATGGTGAAGATCAGGAACAGAGTAATGGTAGTTTTATGGACTCTAGGTCAAACAGTATTGTTTGTGTACCATCCATATTAGTTTTTATTTTTATACTAGTTAAAGTTGTGTATAGTAACTTATAGTTACTATTTACTGATTTCATTTATTTTGATTTAAATGCAAAGGGGAAGATGTCATAAGATAGGCAACACACTCTACATGTAGTACGGGGTGTTGCCATCGATGACTTTAGAGGCAGTTCATAGTTAGACTTAGCACGTAACACATGTGTTTGTATTACAAGAATTATATTAAAATAAACAAGTATAGAGCTAACTGAATGTTTATTTATAATACATTAAACATTACGACAGAGAGAGAGAGAGAAATTAGAAATATACATATCCTATCGCAAAAAGTAGTAGATAATTAACCAAGCAAAAAATACAAATTATCTACCAAGAAGCGGCTTGGACTATCTCAAAGAAAAAATGAGAAAGAGATGGCATTGGAACAGAAAAGGTTAAACATTGAAGGAAGAAAAGTAGGTGTGGCAGAACAGAATGTTGCCCTAGCAGAGAAAAAGTTTCGTTTGGAGTCCGAACAGCAACAAAAAGTGTTCGATAATCAGACAGTCATTAATAAATTACTAGAAATAGTTCAAAAGCATATTTGATGTAGTACATATTGTATATATTTTTCATTCACAATAAATATATGTACATATATAAGTAATACATACTTTTTGTTAAGATATTTAGATATTTACGGACCCATTTAAGATATAAATTACAATTTTAAATTATAAATAAAATACAAAGACAATATATATGTGTAAGTATAAATCAAAAAATTGATATAACAAAAGATATAATAATAAATTATTAGTAGTAGTCTTCCTGGTCATTAGATGGTCCGCATATATTAGGTCGAACTGTACCATCAATAAATTCCAGTTTGGGACAGCGCTCCCATGTTGGTTATCGACAATGTCCATGATTTTCCCCACTAAAATTTGCAGTTGTTGTAATAATGTGGCATAAGGATAGCTTCGTCTTTTTAATATACATAGTGCCGTCATCACTGTAAAGTCACATTTGAAATATTTAAAAAAAAATTCATTTTGCAAGTTACCTACCATTCACATTGTTCCTGGTGTTAGTGATAATGTGCTGTGGAATCAACAAAGCATTTCTCAATCGCGGTATATCGTCACTATGAAAACGAAAATTCCGTGGGTTCTATTACATTATTTTCCTCACTAGCTTCAACGGCAACACCAATTATGTTGTGTAGAAGTAAGTTTTCAATTTCTTCGTTATTAACATCCGCTAGAATAGCTATTTCCAATTGTTCTTCCAGGTTCATTGTATTGTTTATTATTAAGTTACAAAATATTGCAGTTTAGGAATACGATTCATGTCATTGTCAGAATAAAGGACTGTCAAAATAAAGTATGCCGATGAGGAACGTTGCAATAGCTGCGTTTTGTTGCAATCATTCCGGAATCGGTTTTTCTGTTTAGCAAGAAAACGACATTTCGGTAAACTTCAAATATTTCATTCTCGCTGGATGTCTGCACTATACCAGACGTCGGAAAAGAAGAAGTTATAACTTATTTTCTTCTTCAGTTTTATTTTTAAAACCATAAAGGAGGGTATCGTTTTTTGGGTTTTTTGCGACCCCGTACGAAATTTTTCTCACTAAAAGATATTAAAAAAAAAATGTATTTCCCAAAATTTTTTTCTTTAAAACGTCCCGGAACATACTTTTTTTTAATTTTGAAATCTCTTTTTCGACAAAATGACAAGGAAGATTTGGCAACATGGCGGCCGGCTGTCATTTGACATAACCTTGTTTTTGTGTGTTTAACAAAAAAATAAACACTATTCGTCCTAAATCTAGTGTTCAAATTAACGTTAAATAAAAGCTTCAGCAGGTCCTGCCAGTATTGAGATACAAATGTATCAGTATTTTATATACTTCTACAGTTATTTTTAATTAAGTACTTAGATACTTAACACTGTCTTGAGGTGAGTAATGAATACATCTTTTTTTTTAATTTGTCATTTGTTAGCAAGCTTGCAAGTTATAATTTATATAGTGAAAACAACTAGAGAAATCATGAAAACATTTTCATTAACTTAATAACTACTAGTGACTCTTTTTATCTTTCTTTTTTAGGAAGTTATACACGATGATATTAAAAAAGTCGTTCTCAGATGAGCAATAACGAAAGTTTTTTGTTAATCAAAATAATAAGTTACTTTGCTACTGTAAAACATGAGAGCTGAGTACTCCAAGATTTATTATTCCTAGACAAATGGCCCCAAATCATTTCAATTTTCGTACTAAGCCGTCATATCTGACTAAAATCCAATAGCAAATAGCAAATGATGAACATTTACCAAATATTAACAAGAACGTAAGTAATTTAGATTGTAGTATTGTCTTTTGCTCTTTCCGGAAAACAATATAATATATAATTCTCACTTTCACCTATAGTTATTTTTTAATACACAATTATTTTAGATCTTTTTGGAATTGATTCAATTTGGCAGATGAAAAATAATAGGAGTAGCAATTTATTAAGTTAGTGGCATCGTTTCATACCAAGGGCAGAAATAAATGCATTTTTAAAGGAACTTAAGAAATCAAGAATTATTGTAAGTACCAATTGTTTACTGTCTTTTCTAACAAAACACCAAATCATTTATTAATTATTTTTTATTCATAAATATAAATAAATAAATGTGTAAAGTGACCTTTTTTTGACAATAAATTAAATATTGTCGATATAAATAGGCAACGCATTATAAGAATATAATAGGTTGCCTATTTATTTATTTTCGTTTTATAAAAAAATAGAAGCCATAATTTAAAATTGTATTCCTATAAACGTGTAATTTATACATTTTCATTCATGCCTCTTTTAATTTCAGACTGATAGCTTGTACCGTTTTCAAACAAAATTGGGATTTCAAAATTTGCATAATTTTTGCATAATCGGCGATATACTTATAAAAACCTAGGATAGTAGACAAATTATAAATAAATAAATAAATAAAACATTTTTTTAGTTTTTATACATTATTAATTTTGTTTTTGGCATTTTAATACTTTCATTATCTTTTAAATTGGGCTCTAAGAATATTTTGACTTTGTAAAATGTGTTGCCTATGTTTTACATGAATTAAGGGCGAGCTGGAAAACATATAAGTCGTAGTTCTGTCACAATATAACGCTTTGATGGATATGTACTTTGGTTCTGTGATAAAGTTGCGTTGTTGCCATATTTAATATTTAGTTTAACAACTTAGATTTTAATAATAAATGTCAAACTTTTCCAGTTCTTAGATTTTTCAGTTAAAAATTATTAAATATTCGGGCCTTTTCAGTCGGATTGAATAGTTTTAAAAATAATAGTGATTTATTTTACGTATTTTTTTTTTTAATTTCAAAGAGATTTCTTGCATTAAATATGCTTTATTTATTAATAATTTTAGTAGTCCGTATACGCCCTAAATATCAGGTAATTTAGAATTTCACGCATTTTAAGCTTATAGTTTCAATATAAAAACAAATGTTCGTTTTCATTTCTTAGATTTTCAAGTTTTTGAAACATAAAAATTTTTTTCATGAGAAACACCCATTTAAAACGATACCCTCCTTTCTAAACATAAATTTACCTACTAAAAGTAAAGATATACTCTTAAATGCACGTAATTGACTTAATAACACTTGTATGTGCAAGACGAGCGAAATATGATATTTATTTAAAATTAATGAGTCCTATAAACTATACAATGTAGTTAATAATAAACAAAATAACAAAAACAAAATAAATACTATTTTTACACTATTTAACTAAGCAGTTTATTCATTAAAGTTTTTTTAGGCTTCCGTTCAAGGTACTGCAAGTGACATTTTTAAAAGAATGCTAAAAGGATCTACCACGCAAAAATTTGACCCAAGTTTGAGATCGTTTGCTTTGACATTGTCATTTTATTCACCGAGGGGATATAACTACGTGAGAAATACTTTCAATCGGTCTCTACCTCATTTGGGAACCATTTCAAAAAAATAGTAGATGTAGAAATTTGTTACTTCTGCCAACGTTTTCGTTAGTTGATATTTACTAACTAATTTTTTTCTGTTATAGGTTCGATAAGATTAAAACGGTTTATATATTTTTCAGGATTTATCTAAACGTAGAAGGTTCCTACTATACCAACATTATTTTTTTTTATTTCAGGATGATACAACTAATAATTCATCAGTGTTTAATTTGTAGTTAGTTCCCTATTCCTACCTCAATCCCGAATAGCCTGATAGTCGAACAGCCTGATAAAAACAACATCGACACATTTGCAAGGAAATGATGAATTTTCCCTTGATCCTGCATTGACGAACACTAACACTAGGTGTTCAGAGCGGACTAGCGAAATAACTGATCCTAAATTTTTTTACGATTAATTTGATTAAATAAATATATTTTTATTAGTATTTTAAATTTCCTACGTAACCGGTAAAATTAAAATCGTTAAAAAAAATAAATATATTTTGTCACATCCCATTTCCCTCTGTAACGGTACGCCCATGCATCGCAGCATAAATTCGTCGCCATGTTCCGGCCTTTTATATATCTATCTCACTTTATCCTTGGGCACGGAATATTTGAAACTTATGAATGACTTGTTGGGGATGTGGAATTTATCTACCAGTTAAAACCCAAGAGCATGCGCACTGAATGAAATTGAGGGGCGAATTGTCAACATAACAGAAACTTCATTATTATTCTTATTTGAGATAAGTAATTAAATAGTGATTATTAAAGACTAAAAATATTGCTTTTAAGAGGGGCATTGCCACTGACGACCTCGTTTTCAGTTGGCAATACTGAATATGCATAAAAATTTGACGATTTTTTGGAGAGTTAATCTCGAGAACGGAATTTTTGTTTGTGGAAATATTTATACCCGTTATAGCTTATACCTTGGAATAGGACATCTCCTTTTTTGAGTCAATTTTAAGAATTAATAAAAAAGATATCAGCCATTTAGTGGAGGTATGTTTTTGACAGTTTTGACAATTTGTGATCACCAATTTTAACGTGAAAAGGAGATGTCCTAAATGAAGGATACAGAATTAATTTCCGAGAATACCAATTCGCAAAACTTTATAATTTTTGAGATTAACTCTCCAGAAAAAAAAAATTATGTAAGTTGCCTATATCCCAGTAAGATTTTCTATTTCCGCCTGACACTTTGAGACAGTGGCGCTTTTTGGTTTTATTTTGAACGATGTATGCAACCAGTTTTACGAATACGAAGTTAGGAAGAAAGAAAGTTTAGAACTGACATTTTAGGTTATGTTGGCTAATTTATTCGTGTGTTTTGCAATTTTTTTAATGAGTAAATTAGTATTAACTAAAACCAGTTCTTCAGTTTAAAGTATTTCAATTAATGCCGTATACCTCATGTAGGACATGTTTCACTTTAAAATTGGTGATCACAAATTGTCAAAAGCACACCTTCCACTAAATGATTAATATGTTTATTATTCTTTAAAATTTGTTGAAAAATGGAGATGTTCTATTCCAGCTATAACGGGTAAAAATATTTCCACGAACAAAAATTCCATTCTCGAGAGGCTGTTCAAAAAATCTTCAATTTTTATACATATTCGAAGGAAGTCGTCAGTGTGAAAATTTAGTGATTAGTAATATGGAGAATGTGCAATTCAACTATAACAGTTTTTTGTGATTTTTATTCGTGCATTCAAAATAGTGTCTGCATGGGAATCACAGACATTTGCAGAAATTAATATTTACAGTATGTCTCACATATTAACCCGTCCATGGGACTCTTGTGATGTAGGTTTGTTACACATTTTATTTGCTATTATGTCTTGTGTCCATTGCTAAAAAGCAATGCAGTTTTTTCATAGTGTATTGTTTTGTTGTTGTTTTAGTGAATAACTGTAATTAGGTACTTTTAAATAAAGAAATAATTATTAATTGTTCAATTTATTTTCTTACAAAAATGATTTTATAATATTTAATGATTTACAATAAAGTTAACATTAAAGAAATGAGTTTACGATTAATACATGCAAGTATATTAGAACTAAGAATCTGAAATAAATTTATGATTAATAAATGCAAGTACTAGCACTTATTTATTTATTTATCGTATCACTGCATGTGTTATAAAATACATAAAAGATATATTTAGTTGGCAGATCTTGAGACTTGGTTCAAGATTTCTTGTCGATAGGTCTTGAGTAGGACCGGTTGGATTAAATGTCGTGTCAGGCATCATGTGCTTTAGCCGGGAGATCAAAAGATTGTATACTATTGTACTAGTCAACCCCTTGCCCTTTCGGCGTTCTTCTTTAACACTTAGTTTTCCGAGAGTACATATTTTGGAATGATCGTATTGTAGATTAGTAGCCCAATTCGGTACATACCCAAGTTCTACAATTCTCATACCTGTTATCGGGTTCTCAGGTTTCGGTACTCTCTCATATTCTGGCTCATGTTTGTTTATGCTAGAAAATTAATGAAATATTAAATTATACAGGGTGTATCATAAGGAATGGTCAATATTTTAATCATAGGTTCAGGACCTCGAAATATTAATATTTTACTAAATAACTCTGGGTCAAATGTTATCTACTACTAAGATACCGGGTGTTGAAGATAAAATGTATTTTTCGTTTTTTTGCAATAATTTCTTAAAAATATAACTATACCAAATTTAAATAATACCCCCAGAGTTATTTAGTAAAATATTAATATTTCGAGGTCCTGAACCAATTATTAAAATATTGACCATTCCTTATGATACACCATGTAGATAGCTAGCTGGCCAAGAATTTTCATTATGGTTTATAAGTCTAAAGAAAGATATAATGTACCCATGCATTAAAAATATTAATTCACCTAATTAGAATGCCTTGGTCAATACTGTCAACAAAACGGACACAAGAATTTCCTTGTTGTTATCTAGTTAAATTCTTGGTATGTAAAAACTCTATTTATGCAAATATTCTAATATTTCTTACCTGTCATATTCATCTGAAGAAATTATTCCAGGTTCTGAATTATTATATGATTTTAAATTTATTTCTTCTTGGCTCAGGAAATCCTCTTCTAAATTTTCTTGTGTGAAATCCTCTTCAATATCTTCTGTATTTCCTTCTCGTGGAAAATCATTGAGTTGGATGACCTCTTCTAAAATATCCTCTTGCAGAAAACTCTCCTCTTGATTGTCGGCTTCTTTCTGTAATTCTTTCTTGTGGGATGTGGGATGTTCTCTTCTGGGACACTTTCTTCATTAAACCTAAGAAAATGTACATAATCAAAAAATTTAAATAAAAAGTTAGGTATATGAAAATTACTTTGACAGACTTTTGATTATGGGTACTTCATAGGAATAACTTATAAAAAATAAAACTTTATGAAAACTTACAATTCTTGTAATACTTCGCTGCAATCATTTGGGAATCCCTCTTCTTCGGTGTTCTGTTCTGGGACACTTTCTTCATTAAATCTAGGAAAATGTACATAATCAAAAAATTGAAATAAAAAGCTTAATAACTTATAAAAAATATGGCTAAAATATAACTTTAGAAAACTTACGATTCTTCTAATATTTCTATGGAAATGTCCCTGTTTTCTCTATTTCCCCAATTCAATCGCGCTGCTGCAGTGCGTTTGTTCTTCTTTCTAGTTTTACGCGAACTTCGAGGCATCTTTGGATAATAACCTACCCTATATAAAAAATAATAAAAAAAAATTGTGTCTTTTTCACAAAAATGAAAATGGTGTCTTTTTCACCGAGGAGGGTAAACAATCAGAATAAAATGGTGTCTATAAAATAGCATCTGGTGAAGCAGCAAATAGTGGATGAGATGGAACTATAAATAAGCCACAGTTTTTAAATTTTATATTCAATTGCTTCCCTACAGTTTTTAGGACATCTTTTTCTAAAAGTCTTCCTCTCTTCATGTAATTGGTGTCTTTTAATTTATATGCTCCTATTATCGTTTCCACTAGAGTACCTTCAGCAACTGTACAGTGTGCAAATTCAAAGAGTTTCGAAGCAGTAACAAACACGTCCAAATCCTGAGTTCATGCCACAATGGCGAAACTGATTGTTCTTTTGTTTCGCATTCTGCTTCTTTGCACAACTGTACACTAATTTGCCCTACGGACATAAATGACAAAAAATCTTCAAATTTCACTCCCCCTTGTGCATGAAATTGAAATAGTTGTTTGTATATGGACAACTCGTTGAACTTGTCATGTTCTGCATCAGATACATACTTGAGAATCTGCCCTGGCACTTTCTCTCTCAATCCAATCGCTACAATTTGATCCATAAATGTTGTACCACTGGCAGACGTACTCGGAGGGCATACACCACTAGTTTTACCGAAACTAGCAGCAGTTATAAATTTCGTACCAGTGCCAACGGCAGATAATCGAGGCTTTATCCAATAAGATGTGATGTCAGTTGGTGAAGGTTCCTCACTTCTTCGGTGCACCCACATCAAAAAGGCAAGTGCATGCTTGCAGCCACCTACAAGAGAATAACTACTATGAAACACGCTTATGATTTTGCACCACACATTACCTGAAGAAGCAGCACAGTCTTTGCAGAATACATTCAAGACCTTCTCTTCGGTTTCATCCACAGTTAGTTCGACCGAATAATTTTTGGTCCGTACTTTGTGCTCCGGACATATTTTGCACTGTAAAGTACACAAAGAGCCCTCTCTCTTCAGCCCAATGGCATTATCACCGTACGCCTCACGAGTGGCCCTGTAAAAAATCAATTTATATTTCACTTGAATCAGATATAACCTCAAAATTACGATGAAAACAATCGGAACATGTTTATTGTTTGTAAATCATTCAAAGAATTTCAGCTACATTTATCGTAAGAATTTCAACAAATAAACATTAGTTATTTGTTTACTTACGCGGTTGCTTTCACATTCCTAAATTCCGCTGCATTGAAACGATAATCGTTTTTAATGAACTCAATCACCATAAAAATGTCTATCGATGGTAAATTATTTGAAGATGCTTTCACGAACCCTTCTGACGGCATTTTTAGTTGGTATTAATAAACTTAGGTATTAAATAAATTCAGCTAATAATTCACTTTAAAATAAACAACACAGCAACTTTAATCACAACACAATACAATAACCACATCTCAAATGTCAATAAAATATATTGATATGAGTTCTGACGTCATGGACACACTGGACCAATCATATTTCGTTTCGATTGCCGTTTGAATTTGTTCATTTTCACCAACTTTCAAACTCATATTTCATTATAAATCGTCAAAAATTTCAATTTTTAGTAAGTACAAGTTCTGATATCAACCTCCTAGTTTACAATGATACATAAATTACATTGATATTTGCATAATGAACACACCGAATTAAAGAAACTTTATTTTGACTTATGAAGGGCGGTTCTGCCAACTTAATGAAATTCAAACTGTTAAAAATCAACAGGCACCAAATAAAATAAAAAAAAACTTGTAAGTATAGAGCAGGGCCATCAATAATTTGTAAAATTTAGGGTAAATTAAAAAAATCAAGTGACAGAGTAAAAGTTCCAGAAGGGGTGTGGAGGTACGTAAATATATGCTTTTAGGGTTTGATATAGGATTTATACGATTTGTGGTAGAAATATACATTCATTTCGGAAGCTCATAGTGGTTTGTATTTTAATTTCTCTCTCTCTTTCCACTGGATTAAAACCACTTAGTTGTTAAGAAAGCCGAAACGTCAATAAAAGAACTTTTTTACAACTAAGTGGTTTTAATCCAGTGGAAAGAGAGAGAGAAATTAAAATACAAACCACTATGAGCTTCCGAAATGAATGTATATTTCTGCCACAAATCGTATATCAAACCCTAAAAGTTTTTTAACAACTAAGTGGTTTTAATCCAGTGGAAAGAGAGTGTCATAAGATAGGCAACACACTCTACATGTAGTACGGGGTGTTGCCATCGATGACTTTAGAGGCAGTTCATAGTTAGACTTAACACGTAACACATGTGTTTGTATTACAAGAATTATATTAAAATAAACAAGTATAGAATGTTTATTTATAATACATTAAACATTACGACATGGCGCTGCGAACAGTTTAAAAATAGAAGTACAAATATTTGTAAAGCAAAAAGATACAACAAATAAAAGTAAGGTTAAAAAAATGGAGGGAAGAATACCAGATCCTATGAGATACGAAGGGAATTTTAATGAGCAATTCAAAAAATTTTTTCAAAGCTTTGAAACGTACCTTATAGCCACAGAAAAAGATGGTAAACCATCCAAAGTCAAAGTGGCTTTATTGCTAAAGGAGTTGACTTATTCAACACGTTTGAATTTGAAGAAGAAGCTCACAAAGAAGATTATGGAAAAGTTGTAGAGGAGTTCAAAAGTTATTTTGCACCTAGAAGAAACAAAACATATGAAAGATTTGTCTTCAATAATAGACGTCAAGATGAAACTGAGACATTTGACCAATTTTTGAGTGACTTAAAAAAATTAGTGCAAACATGTGAATATGAGAGTCAAGAAGATTCAATTCTCATAGATAGAATAATATTGGGAATAAATGATCAAAAAATACAGGAAAAATTATTGAACACACAAAATATATCTTTAGAAATAGCAACTGAGTTATGTAGAAATGCTGAGGCAACAAAGTTGCAATTAAAAATGGTGAGAAATTTAAATAAAGAGGATGTAAGTGTAGACTATATAAGGAAAAAACAGAATTATGATGAAAGTAAGAATAGCAGGGTGTGTTTTAAATGCAACCTCTCTCACAAATATGGAGAATGTCCTGCATTTGGAAAGCAATGTCATAAGTGTGGGAAAAATAATCATTTTATGATAGCCTGTAAAGCAAAAGTTAAAGAAGTTAGAAGTATTTCGCAAAAAGATGAGTCAAATGAAACTGAAGATGATTTACTGTATGTACACAGTTTAGTAAAGATAGGAGAAGTTGTCCAAAACAAGAAAACTATATGGTCAGAAGTTATTAAAATAAATGGAAAATCCATAGATTTCAAGATAGATACTGGGTCCGAAGTTAATATTATATCAAAAGAACTGTTGGAGAAAGCATGCAGTGAGAGTATGAAAATAGGTTTGGCAAAATCAAGTACAATGTTAGAAGCATTTGGAGGCATGAAAATAAAACCTCTAGGAAAAATTCATATTCAGTGCTGTTATTCAGATAAGTTTGTAAATTTAGAATTTTTAGTTGTAAATTTAAATGTAAAACCAATAATAGGTTTACCTACATGTTATGAGTTGGGTTTTATAAGGAAAACCCAGAGTATTGTTGTAAATAATAAGGTTAAATTTATTAATGATAATATTGATGTCTTTGAAGGGCTAGGTACATTTCAAGATGAATGTAAAATTACTTTAAATAAAAACAGTGAACCCGTAGCTATGCCATGTAGACGCATACCATTAATTATTAAGGACCGTTTGCAAGCGGCTTTAGAAAAACTTGAGGGTAATGAAATAATTGTAAAAGTAGAGGGTGCAAGTGAATGGGTCAATTCATTAGTTATAATTGAAAAACCTAATAAAACGTTACGCCTATGTTTAGATCCGCAGGAATTAAATAAATGTATCAAGCGTGAATTTTATGAAATCCCAAGCATTGAGGATATTACTAGCAAATTGTCAGGTAAAAAATATTTTTCAGTTCTAGATTTTAAAGATGGGTTTTATCAAATTAAATTAGACGAAGAATCAAGTAGATTAACTACATTTTCTACTCCATTTGGCTACTACAGGTTTCTCAGGTTGCCATTTGGTCTGAGTTTGGCACCAGAATATTTTCAAAAAATGAACTTTAAAAATTTTGGAGATATAAATAACACAACGATATATTTTGATGATCTACTTATTGCTACGGACAGTTTAGAGGAACATAACAAGACACTGGAAAAAGTAATAGAAAGAGCTAGGGAAAAGGGGATAAAATTTAATAAAGAAAAATTTCAATTTCAACAGGCAGAGGTGAAATACATGGGACACATTTTTGATAAAGAGGGCATGAGGGTAGATAAGGATAAAATTAGAGCAAACCAAATTCAAAAAAAGAATTACAAAGATTGTTAGGGCTTGTTAATTACGTTAGAAAATTTATCCCAAATTTAGGAGAGATATCAAGTTCATTAAGTTGTTTGTTAAAAAAGGATATATTGTTTCAATGGACAGGGATACATGATAAAGCTTTGCAGAGTATTAAATCGGAAATAAATAAAAATACATTAAAAAATTTTGATCCTAATAAAGATATTGTTATTCATACAGATGCTTCTCAGAATGGTATAGGTTGTTGTTTAATGCAAGAAGGCAGACCGGTAGCTTATGGGTCCAGGGGTTTAACAGATACTGAGAAACAATATGCAATAATAGAAAAAGAAATGCTGGGCATATTATACGCTGTTGAAAAGTTTCACAATTTTGTATATAGTCGATCAATAAAAATTATTACAGATCACAAGCCAAATGTGAGTATTATGAATAAACAAATAGCACAAATAAATTCACCTCGTCTGCAAAGGCTTAGACTAAAATGAATAAAATATGATATACGAATTCGATATTTGCCTGGTAAATATTTATATGTTGCTGACTATTTATCTAGAAATTTTAGTAATGAGAGAGTGGATGATGATTTGGAAATGACGGAAATGGTGCACTCAATTGAAAAACATCTAAGAATGAGTGAAACTAGAAAGGAACAGTTCAAAAAGCTTACAGTAGAGGACATAACTTTAAGAAAGGTTGTAGAATTTTGTAAAAATGGTTGGGAAATAAAGCAATGTAGTGGGGAATTAAAAGTTTATTATAATTTACAAAATGAGCTTCATGTTAGCAATGGCTTACTTTTTTATAACGATAGAATTGTAGTTCCTCTAGGTCTAAGGAAGGAAATGTTTAAAATTTTACATGAAGGACATTTTGGTATCAATCGAATTAGAGATAGAGCTAGGCAAATTATGTTCTGGCCTGGAATGTCCAGTGATATAGGTAATTTGATAAAGAGATGTGCAATTTGTGAAAGATATGCATTTTCTAATCAAAAAGAGCCATTAATCGCCCAAAATAATTTTCTGGTTATTGTAGATTATTTAACTAAATGGTTGGAGATTATTCCCATAAAGACAAAGCAAAGTTATGATATAATAGAAGCATTTAAACAGGTCTTTGCAACACATGATGTGCCTGATATTGTTATATCAGATAATATGCCCTATTACTCAAAAGAATGTTAAAACTTTGCAAAAAATTATGGATTTGAATTCAAAACGAGTAGTCCCAGATATCCAAGATCAAACGGATTAGCGGAAAGGTTCGTACAAATTGCAAAGAACATTTTAAAAAAATCTAGTGATTTACAAACAGCTCTAATGGAATACAGAAATACTCCAATAACTGGTTTACAAAGATCACCAGCACAATTGTTGTTGGGTAGAACATTAAAAACAAAGCTACCAGTTGTAGAGACTACAGAACCAAAAATAAAACATTTTAAACAAATGCTAGAACAAAGAAATTATAAATATAAAAAATATTATAACAAAAATGTAAGGAAGAGACCTGCTCTGGAGGAGGGGGATAAAGTTGTTTACAGGAGAGACAAAGAATGGCAGCCTGCGACTGTGGTAGCTAAATGTGAGGCACCTAGATCATACATAATTGATACAGGATCACAAACTCTGAGAAGAAATAAATTTCACTTAAGAAAGTCACAGACTAATAGAGAACTTGATAATAATGTAGACTTAAACTATAATGGTGAAGATCAGGAACAGAGTAATGGTAGTTTTATGGACTCTAGGTCAAACAGTATTGTTTGTGTACCATCCATATTAGTTTTTATTTTTATACTAGTTAAAGTTGTGTATAGTAACTTATAGTTACTATTTACTGATTTCATTTATTTTGATTTAAATGCAAAGGGGAAGATGTCATAAGATAGGCAACACACTCTACATGTAGTACGGGGTGTTGCCATCGATGACTTTAGAGGCAGTTCATAGTTAGACTTAGCACGTAACACATGTGTTTGTATTACAAGAATTATATTAAAATAAACAAGTATAGAGCTAACTGAATGTTTATTTATAATACATTAAACATTACGACAGAGAGAGAGAGAGAGAGAAATTAGAAATATACATATCCTATCGCAAAAAGTAGTAGATAATTAACCAAGCAAAAAATACAAATTATCTACCAAGAAGCGGCTTGGACTATCTCAAAGAAAAAATGAGAAAGAGATGGCATTGGAACAGAAAAGGTTAAACATTGAAGGAAGAAAAGTAGGTGTGGCAGAACAGAATGTTGCCCTAGCAGAGAAAAAGTTTCGTTTGGAGTCCGAACAGCAACAAAAAGTGTTCGATAATCAGACAGTCATTAATAAATTACTAAAAATAGTTCAAAAGCATATTTGATGTAGTACATATTGTATATATTTTTCATTCACAATAAATATATGTACATATATAAGTAATACATACTTTTTGTTAAGATATTTAGATATTTACGGACCCATTTAAGATATAAATTACAATTTTAAATTATAAATAAAATACAAAGACAATATATATGTGTAAGTATAAATCAAAAAATTGATATAACAAAAGATATAATGATAAATTATTAGTAGTAGTCTTCCTGGTCATTAGATGGTCCGCATATATTAGGTCGAACTGTACCATTAATAAATTCCAGTTTGGGACAGCTGCTCCCATGTTGGTTATCGACAATGTCCATGATTTTCCCCACTAAAATTTGCAGTTGTTGTAATAATGTGGCATAAGGATAGCTTCGTCTTTTTAATATACATAGTGCCGTCATCACTGTAAAGTCACATTTGAAATATTTAAAAAAAAATTCATTTTGCAAGTTACCTACCATTCACATTGTTCCTGGTGTTAGTGATAATGTGCTGTGGAATCAACAAAGCATTTCTCAATCGCGGTATATCGTCACTATGAAAACGAAAATTCCGTGGGTTCTATTACATTATTTTCCTCACTAGCTTCAACGGCAACACCAATTATGTTGTGTAGAAGTAAGTTTTCAATTTCTTCGTTATTAACATCCGCTAGAATAGCTATTTCCAATTGTTCTTCCAGGTTCATTGTATTGTTTATTATTAAGTTACAAAATATTGCAGGTTAGGAATACGATTCATGTCATTGTCAGAATAAAGGACTGTCAAAATAAAGTATGCCGATGAGGAACGTTGCAATAGCTGCGTTTTGTTGCAATCATTCCGGAATCGGTTTTTCTGTTTAGCAAGAAAACGACATTTCGGTAAACTTCAAATATTTCATTCTCGCTGGATGTGTGCACTATACCAGACGTCGGAAAAGAAGAAGTTATAACTTATTTTCTTCTTCAGTTTTATTTTTAAAACCATAAATTTTTGAATTTGAATAAGAAACATGGATAGAGAAGGTGAAAAAGTGCTTCTGATTAACGCTATGGCAATTATTTTTAAAGAAAATGTTTCTAGAAACTATTTGATTCAAGATAATGTTACCGAAGGGAATTTATTGGAATATATAACTAATATGTAATTTTTTATATTTTTATTAGGTTTAAGTAATTCATGAATTCTCTTATTCTTTATGAATAATAACTGTTTCATTATCCATAGACAAGAGCATTGTTTATTGATATGTATATATATTTTAAATTATTTATTAATATTTGTTTATATCTGTTAATAGGTTCTGACCCATAAATATGTTTTTTGTAGGATTTGCAACCAACCTATTAGAAAGTGTAATAATTTTTTTTGAAGACGTCATTCCTACATATAATTTTAACACATTTCGGATGCATTTTCGAATGTCGCCAACTGCTGTGGAAAGTATTTTGGAAAAAATAGCTCCAAGTCCTGTATTCCGAAAAAGGCCCCAAGATAAAGGTGGTCAATTACAATTAATCACTGAAAAAACTTTATTAATTGCCTTATGGACATTAGCGACACAAGAGAGTTATCGGTCTATAGGTGATAGATTTGGTGTAAGCAAAAGCACTGTCTATAATTCTCTGCATTTAATAGTCAGTGTTATTTTAACTAATCTGTGCGGATTATTTATTAAATGGCCATCAGGAGAAGAAAAGAACATGGTAGCTGAAGGATTTTCAAGATTTGCAATGCAAAATGTAATATGTGCAATTGATTGTTGCCATATTCCAATAAAACAACCAAACAAAAATGGAATAGTCTATTTTAACAGAAAAAAATTCTATTCAGTTGTGCTTCAGGCAGTATGTAATCATAAGATGATGTTTATAGATGTTGACTGTAGATGGCCTGGCAGTGTACATGACTCCAGAGTCCGAACATCAGACCTTTTTTACTTTGGCTTAGATCTTTGTGCACCTCATTATTATATTATAGGAGACACAGGATATCCCTGTAAAGAGTGGTTGATAACACCTTACACCTGCTAAAACTTATTTTAATTCAAAGTTATCTAAAACTCGTGTCAAAATTGAGCATGCTTTTGGATTACTGAAAGGGCGTTTCCGAAGATTGCTCGATTGTTTGTATATGAATGATATGCAGCACATTGTGAATACTGTAGTAGCTTGCTGTGTTTTACATAATATTTGTTTATTGGTTGATGAAGAAGAGGTACAAACATACATGAATGATGGCCTGCAACAAGTTTATCCTATTGGCAACCATAACGAAGGAGTTGAAGAAAATGCTGGCCAAATTGTAAGAAATGATTTAACAAATATTCTGTGGAATCAAAGATTAAACATATTTTAAGTACTGATCTATTTTCTCTTACTTGTTTTGTATATCAATCTTTTTAATAAGGTTTCTGGAAAAATTAATATTTTTTATTTATAAACAATTTTTTTTAAATAAAAAATTAAATTTATTTTCTTTACTTATTCATTTAAGAACATAAGAAAAAATATAAAAATCTCAAAAGAAAAATAGAACACAAAAAAAACAATATAAACCCTCAAAATACAATATTCATTCTGCTTTGTCACTTCTTTTGGCTTTTATTAAGGAAATCAACTCAGAAATCATTTCTTTATTTTCTTCATGCTGTGTTGTTATCAGCTTCATTCGTTTTTCTTCCCTTTCTTGTGCATCTTCTTTATAATCTTTCAAAAACCTGATTAACTCACTTCTTGGGTTATTCCTCAACCTCTTCCTTTTTTTTTCCTCAGTGCCATGCCCACTTTTGCTGCTACCCGCATCAGCCTCTTGTTTTGTAGTTATTGCTTTAATTATATTTGCTCCCAGGTTGGGGTTGGTGCTTGAATTTGACATACTTAACGCCAAGCTTGAACAAGCTGCTTTTGGGGTTATATTTGGAGCATCGTCTAAAAATTGTTCCATTATGTTAAAATATTCCCAATCTTTTTTGGAATTTCCACTTCTTGAATTGTGATCCTTTATTTCTTTAAATTTATTAATTAATGTTTTGATTCTATTGGATAGTTGTTCTCCTGTGTAATTGTATCCATGTGTTTGCATTTGCTGGGAAATTACCTTATAAATTTCAATTTTTTTATGTTTAGGATTATTCAATTCCATTTTTAGTTTAGAACATTCATCTAGTAATAATAACGTTTTTTGCATATCCCATGTATTTTTTTTTTGTTTGTTTTCATCAATATTTTCTGGAAGTACATTTTGAGGTGGGTTAACAAGTTCAATCAGCTCATAACATCCAACTGAAATGTAAAATTCATATAATTATTATTATTTACTTCATTGAGATATTAAACTAAGTATTGTATAGAACTTCCAGTTAGAAATATGAAATGGCATGAGCGGTAGTTTATAGTGTGATAAAAATATACTTACGATTTCCATTGTACCGTATATAATCACCCTCATCAGTTTTTATGATTTCTCCATCTGTTGGATTTACACAACTCATATTTTATTAAGTATTAACCTGTAGCTAAATATATCGGGATTGTTGAAGCGGGTAATCGGGTAGCGAAAGTAGGGTTAAAAACTAAAAAGTCTTTTTATTGACAGTTTATGTTTCAAATGTCATCCCCACTTTTCTTCATTCTTGCTCCAAACCGCCTTTCGATTTAGAATGAAAAGTTACACCGGTATCGGTTTACTGGTACAATAAAACGGCCAAACCAGGCAAAACCAGTGGCAGAATGGTTGCAACAAAACGCAGCTAATAACTCGCATAAACCAATCGTGACATTTCGTAATACAGGATCCGTTAATAAAGTTTGGCTTTGCAATAACTCTCTAATGACAACAGTTTTCACTTTAGTTTGTAAAACACCACTTATGTCTTTAATTCCTAGCTTAAGAGGGGCATCGCGACAGGTATGCCAAACTACAAACACCAAAAATCCCCATCTTTATCTTTTGTCACTGTCTTTCTGCAATAATGAAGAGAGATAGATATCTTAAGACTTCAGTGAATCTCCTGTATGCTAGGTGGCGCTGCTAGTATTAAAATATAATATATTATTTGGGATATCTAAGGAATCTGAGAGAATAAATTTTCTTTATTTTCACGATTAGTCTTGTCGCAGAGAGCGCTAATAATCCATTTGTCATGAGTTCGATACCTGCTTCAGACACGACAGAAATTTTATTTTTTATTTTTAGGAAGTTTCATTTTTTTTGTTTACTATTTTTTTTCTAGCATCAAAATAGAGTTTATATTTTATTAATTTAATTAATTTTCAATTATTTTCGTATAAATCCGTTTATTTTAATATGAATAGCGCTGCCACGCGACTAATCTCATTAAATACATCAGATAGGAATGGAACTCGGAAAATAATATTTCTAACATAAAAAAAATATTTAAACATCAATGGATTCATACGAAAATTGAGAATTATATAAATGTATAATCTTTAAGGTGAAGCAAGAATTTTTTTAAAAAATGAATTAATAAATAATTGGCGGCCCCAAACGCAAAATGTTTTTATCAATATCTATTTGTTTAAACAATTGCAGAATACATGAGTTATCGACACAAAAAACTGAGTTCTATGAACAAAATGCAACATTGTAACCACAATAAATTATCTGCAAGTCCTTTTATAAAAAAAAAATTGTTAATGTTGGAGCATTAATTTGTATATAACAATTGAACGGTTACAGATAAAAAATCGCTGCAAGTCTTAAACCATGGGTTATGATAAATTGTTCATGTTTCATCCCTTGAAATTTTTTTTGTCCGTGTCACCATTTGTCATAAGATAGGCAACACACTCTACATGTAGTACGGGGTGTTGCCATCGATGACTTTAGAGGCAGTTCATAGTTAGACTTAGCACGTAACATATGTGTTTGTATTACAAGAATTATATTAAAATAAACAAGTATAGAGCTAACTGAATGTTTATTTATAATACATTAAACATTACGACATGGCACTGCGAACAGTTTAAAAATACAAATATTTGTAAAGCAAAAAGATACAACAAATAAAAGTAAGGTTAAAAAAATGGAGGGAAGAATACCAGATCCTATGAGATACGAAGGGAATCTAAATGAGCAATTCAAAAATTTTTTCAAAGCTTTGAAACGTACCTTATAGCCACAGAAAAAGATGGTAAACCATCCAAAGTCAAAGTGGCTTTATTGCTAAACTTAATAGGTAGTGAAGGAGTTGACTTATTCAACACGTTTAAATTTGAAGAAGAAGCTCACAAAGAAGATTATGGAAAAGTTGTAGAGGAGTTCAAAAGTTATTTTGCACCTAGAAGAAACAAAACATATGAAAGATTTGTCTTCAATAATAGACGTCAAGATGAAACTGAGACATTTGACCAAATTTTGAGTGACTTAAAAAAATTAGTGCAAACATGTGAATATGAGAGTCAAGAAGATTCAATTCTCATAGATATTGGGAATAAATGATCAAAAAATACAGGAAAAATTATTGAACACACAAAATATATCTTTAGAAATAGCAACTGAGTTATGTAGAAATGCTGAGGCAACAAAGTTGCAATTAAAAATGGTGAGAAATTTAAATAAAGAGGATGTAAGTGTAGACTATATAAGGAAAAAACAGAATTATGATGAAAGTAAGAATAGCAGGGTGTGTATTAAATGAAACCTCTCTCACAAATATGGAGAATGTCCTGCATTTGAAAGCAATGTCATAAGTGTGGGAAAAATAATCATTTTATGAAAGCCTGTAAAGCAAAAGTTAAAGAAGTTAGAAGTATTTCGCAAAAAGATGAGTCAAATGAAACTGAAGATGATTTACTGTATGTACACAGTTTAGTAAAGATAGGAGAAGTTGTCCAAAACAAGAAAACTATATGGTCAGAAGTTATTAAAATAAATGGAAAATCCATAGATTTCAAGATAGATACTGGGTCCGAAGTTAATATTATATCAAAAGAACTGTTGGAGAAAGCATGCAGTGAGAGTATGAAAATAGGTTTGGCAAAATCAAGTACAATGTTAGAAGCATTTGGAGGCATGAAAATAAAACCTCTAGGAAAAATTCATATTCATTGCTGTTATTCAGATAAGTTTGTAAATTTAGAATTTTTAGTTGTAAATTTAAATGTAAAACCAATAATAGGTTTACCTACATGTTATGAGTTGGGTTTTATAAGGAAAACCCAGAGTATTGTTGTAAATAATAAGGTTAAATTTATTAATGATAATATTGATGTCTTTGAAGGGCTAGGTACATTTCAAGATGAATGTAAAATTACTTTAAATAAAAACAGTGAACCCGTAGCTATGCCATGTAGACGCATACCATTAATTATTAAGGACCGTTTGCAAGCGGCTTTAGAAAAACTTGAGGGTAATCAAATAATTGTAAAATTAGAGGGTGCAAGTGAATGGGTCAATTCATTAGTTATAATTGAAAAACCTAATAAAACGTTACGCCTATGTTTAGATCCGCAGGAATTAAATAAATGTATCAAGCGTGAATTTTATGAAATCCCAAGCATTGAGGATATTACTAGCAAATTGTCAGGTAAAAAATATTTTTCAGTTCTAGATTTTAAAGATGGGTTTTATCAAATTAAATTAGACGAAGAATCAAGTAGATTAACTACATTTTCTACTCCATTTGGCTACTACAGGTTTCTCAGGTTGCCATTTGGTCTGAGTTTGGCACCAGAATATTTTCAAAAAATGAACTTTCAAAATTTTGGAGATATAAATAACACAACGATATATTTTGATGATCTACTTATTGCTACGGACAGTTTAGAGGAACATAACAAGACACTGGAAAAAGTAATAGAAAGAGCTAGGGAAAAGGGGATAAAATTTAATAAAGAAAAATTTCAATTTCAACAGGATAAAATTAGAGCAATAAATGAGTTAAAACCACCAAATTCCAAAAAAGAATTACAAAGATAGGGCTTGTTAATTACGTTAGAAAATTTATCCCAAATTTAGGAGAGATATCAAGTTCATTAAGTTGTTTGTTAAAAAAGGATATATTGTTTCAATGGACAGGGATACATGATAAAGCTTTGCAGAGTATTAAATCGGAAATAAATAAAAATACAACATTAATAAATTTTGATCCTAATAAAGATATTGTTATTCATACAGATGCTTCTCAGAATGGTATAGGTTGTTGTTTAATGCAAGAAGGCAGACCGGTAGCTTATGGGTCCAGGGGTTTAACAGATACTGAGAAACAATATGCAATAATAGAAAAAGAAATGCTGGGCATATTATACGCTGTTGAAAAGTTTCACAATTTTGTATATGGTCGATCAATAAAAATTATTACAGATCACAAGCCAAATGTGAGTATTATGAATAAACAAATAGCACAAATATATTCACCTCGTCTGCAAAGGCTTAGACTAAAATTAATAAAATATGATATACGAATTCGATATTTGCCTGGTAAATATTTATATGTTGCTGACTATTTATCTAGAAATTTTAGTAATGAGAGAGTGGATGATGATTTGGAAATGACGGAATTGGTGCACTCAATTGAAAAACATCTAAGAATGAGTGAAACTAGAAAGGAACAGTTCAAAAAGCTTACAGTAGAGGACATAACTTTAAGAAAGGTTGTAGAATTTTGTAAAAATGGATGGGAAATTAAGCAATGTAGTGGGGAATTAAAAGTTTATTATAATTTACAAAATGAGCTTCATGTTAGCAATGGCTTACTTTTTTATAACGATAGAATTGTAGTTCCTCTAGGTCTAAGGAAGGAAATGCTTAAAATTTTACATGAAGGACATTTTGGTATCAATCGAACTAGAGATAGAGCTAGGCAAATTATGTTCTGGCCTGGAATGTCCAGTGATATAGGTAATTTGATAAAGAGATGTGCAATTTGTGAAAGATATGCATTTTCTAATCAAAAAGAGCCATTAATCGCCCATGAGATGGCAGATTTACCATTTCAAAAAATAGCACCAGATATCTTGGAATACAACAAAAATAATTTTCTGGTTATTGTAGATTATTTAACTAAATGGTTGGAGATTATTCCCATAAAGACAAAGCAAAGTTATGATATAATAGAAGCATTTAAACAGGTCTTTGCAACACATGGTGTGCCTGATATTGTTATATCAGATAATATGCCCTATTACTCAAAAGAATGTCAAAACTTTGCAAAAAATTATGGATTTGAGTTCAGAACGAGTAGTCCCAGATATCCAAGATCAAACGGATTAGCGGAAAGGTTCGTACAAATTGCAAAGAACATTTTAAAAAAATCTAGTGATTTACAAACAGCTCTAATGGAATACAGAAATACTCCAATAACTGGTTTACAAAGATCACCAGCACAATTGTTGTTGGGTAGAACATTAAAAACAAAGCTACCAGTTGTAGAGACTACAGAACCAAAAATAAAACATTTTAAACAAATGCTAGAACAAAGAAATTATAAATATAAAAAATATTATAACAAAAATGTAAGGAAGAGACCTGCTCTGGAGGAGGGGGATAAAGTTGTTTACAGGAGAGACAAAGAATGGCAGCCTGCGACTGTGGTAGCTAAATGTGAGGCACCTAGATCATACATAATTGATACAGGATCACAAACTCTGAGAAGAAATAAATTTCACTTAAGAAAGTCACAGACTAATAGAGAACTTGATAATAATGTAGACTTAAACTATAATGGTGAAGATCAGGAACAGAGTAATGGTAGTTTTATGGACTCTAGGTCAAACAGTATTGTTTGTGTACCATCCATATTAGTTTTTATTTTTATACTAGTTAAAGTTGTGTATAGTAACTTATAGTTACTATTTACTGATTTCATTTATTTTGATTTAAATGCAAAGGGGAAGATGTCATAAGATAGGCAACACACTCTACATGTAGTACGGGGTGTTGCCATCGATGACTTTAGAGGCAGTTCATAGTTAGACTTAGCACGTAACACATGTGTTTGTATTACAAGAATTATATTAAAATAAACAAGTATAGAGCTAACTGAATGTTTATTTATAATACATTAAACATTACGACAGAGAGAGAGAGAGAGAGAAATTAGAAATATACATATCCTATCGCAAAAAGTAGTAGATAATTAACCAAGCAAAAAATACAAATTATCTACCAAGAAGCGGCTTGGACTATCTCAAAGAAAAAATGAGAAAGAGATGGCATTGGAACAGAAAAGGTTAAACATTGAAGGAAGAAAAGTAGGTGTGGCAGAACAGAATGTTGCCCTAGCAGAGAAAAAGTTTCGTTTGGAGTCCGAACAGCAACAAAAAGTGTTCGATAATCAGACAGTCATTAATAAATTACTAGAAATAGTTCAAAAGCATATTTGATGTACAATAAATTCACAATAAATATATGTACATATATAAGTAATACATACTTTTTGTTAAGATATTTAGATATTTACGGACCCATTTAAGATATAAATTACAATTTTAAATTATAAATAAAATACAAAGACAATATATATGTGTAAGTATAAATCAAAAAATTGATATAACAAAAGATATAATAATAAATTATTAGTAGTAGTCTTCCTGGTCATTAGATGGTCCGCATATATTAGGTCGAACTGTACCATCAATAAATTCCAGTTTGGGACAGCGCTCCCATGTTGGTTATCGACAATGTCCATGATTTTCCCCACTAAAATTTGCAGTTGTTGTAATAATGTGGCATAAGGATAGCTTCGTCTTTTTAATATACATAGTGCCGTCATCACTGTAAAGTCACATTTGAAATATTTAAAAAAAAATTCATTTTGCAAGTTACCTACCATTCACATTGTTCCTGGTGTTAGTGATAATGTGCTGTGGAATCAACAAAGCATTTCTCAATCGCGGTATATCGTCACTATGAAAACGAAAATTCCGTGGGTTCTATTACATTATTTTCCTCACTAGCTTCAACGGCAACACCAATTATGTTGTGTAGAAGTAAGTTTTCAATTTCTTCGTTATTAACATCCGCTAGAATAGCTATTTCCAATTGTTCTTCCAGGTTCATTGTATTGTTTATTATTAAGTTACAAAATATTGCAGGTTAGGAATACGATTCATGTCATTGTCAGAATAAAGGACTGTCAAAATAAAGTATGCCGATGAGGAACGTTGCAATAGCTGCGTTTTGTTGCAATCATTCCGGAATCGGTTTTTCTGTTTAGCAAGAAAACGACATTTCGGTAAACTTCAAATATTTCATTCTCGCTGGATGTCTGCACTATACCAGACGTCGGAAAAGAAGAAGTTATAACTTATTTTCTTCTTCAGTTTTATTTTTAAAACCATAAAGGAGGGTATCGTTTTTTGGGTTTTTTGCGACCCCGTACGAAATTTTTCTCACTAAAAGATATTAAAAAAAAAATGTATTTCCCAAAATTTTTTTCTTTAAAACGTCCCGGAACATACTTTTTTTTAATTTTGAAATCTCTTTTTCGACAAAATGACAAGGAAGATTTGGCAACATGGCGGCCGGCTGTCATTTGACATAACCTTGTTTTTGTGTGTTTAACAAAAAAATAAACACTATTCGTCCTAAATCTAGTGTTCAAATTAACGTTAAATAAAAGCTTCAGCAGGTCCTGCCAGTATTGAGATACAAATGTATCAGTATTTTATATACTTCTACAGTTATTTTTAATTAAGTACTTAGATACTTAACACTGTCTTGAGGTGAGTAATGAATACATCTTTTTTTTTAATTTGTCATTTGTTAGCAAGCTTGCAAGTTATAATTTATATAGTGAAAACAACTAGAGAAATCATGAAAACATTTTCATTAACTTAATAACTACTAGTGACTCTTTTTATCTTTCTTTTTTAGGAAGTTATACACGATGATATTAAAAAAGTCGTTCTCAGATGAGCAATAACGAAAGTTTTTTGTTAATCAAAATAATAAGTTACTTTGCTACTGTAAAACATGAGAGCTGAGTACTCCAAGATTTATTATTCCTAGACAAATGGCCCCAAATCATTTCAATTTTCGTACTAAGCCGTCATATCTGACTAAAATCCAATAGCAAATAGCAAATGATGAACATTTACCAAATATTAACAAGAACGTAAGTAATTTAGATTGTAGTATTGTCTTTTGCTCTTTCCGGAAAACAATATAATATATAATTCTCACTTTCACCTATAGTTATTTTTTAATACACAATTATTTTAGATCTTTTTGGAATTGATTCAATTTGGCAGATGAAAAATAATAGGAGTAGCAATTTATTAAGTTAGTGGCATCGTTTCATACCAAGGGCAGAAATAAATGCATTTTTAAAGGAACTTAAGAAATCAAGAATTATTGTAAGTACCAATTGTTTACTGTCTTTTCTAACAAAACACCAAATCATTTATTAATTATTTTTTATTCATAAATATAAATAAATAAATGTGTAAAGTGACCTTTTTTTGACAATAAATTAAATATTGTCGATATAAATAGGCAACGCATTATAAGAATATAATAGGTTGCCTATTTATTTATTTTCGTTTTATAAAAAAATAGAAGCCATAATTTAAAATTGTATTCCTATAAACGTGTAATTTATACATTTTCATTCATGCCTCTTTTAATTTCAGACTGATAGCTTGTACCGTTTTCAAACAAAATTGGGATTTCAAAATTTGCATAATTTTTGCATAATCGGCGATATACTTATAAAAACCTAGGATAGTAGACAAATTATAAATAAATAAATAAATAAAACATTTTTTTAGTTTTTATACATTATTAATTTTGTTTTTGGCATTTTAATACTTTCATTATCTTTTAAATTGGGCTCTAAGAATATTTTGACTTTGTAAAATGTGTTGCCTATGTTTTACATGAATTAAGGGCGAGCTGGAAAACATATAAGTCGTAGTTCTGTCACAATATAACGCTTTGATGGATATGTACTTTGGTTCTGTGATAAAGTTGCGTTGTTGCCATATTTAATATTTAGTTTAACAACTTAGATTTTAATAATAAATGTCAAACTTTTCCAGTTCTTAGATTTTTCAGTTAAAAATTATTAAATATTCGGGCCTTTTCAGTCGGATTGAATAGTTTTAAAAATAATAGTGATTTATTTTACGTATTTTTTTTTTTAATTTCAAAGAGATTTCTTGCATTAAATATGCTTTATTTATTAATAATTTTAGTAGTCCGTATACGCCCTAAATATCAGGTAATTTAGAATTTCACGCATTTTAAGCTTATAGTTTCAATATAAAAACAAATGTTCGTTTTCATTTCTTAGATTTTCAAGTTTTTGAAACATAAAAATTTTTTTCATGAGAAACACCCATTTAAAACGATACCCTCCTTTCTAAACATAAATTTACCTACTAAAAGTAAAGATATACTCTTAAATGCACGTAATTGACTTAATAACACTTGTATGTGCAAGACGAGCGAAATATGATATTTATTTAAAATTAATGAGTCCTATAAACTATACAATGTAGTTAATAATAAACAAAATAACAAAAACAAAATAAATACTATTTTTACACTATTTAACTAAGCAGTTTATTCATTAAAGTTTTTTTAGGCTTCCGTTCAAGGTACTCAAGTGACATTTTTAAAAGAATGCTAAAAGGATCTACCACGCAAAAATTTGACCCAAGTTTGAGATCGTTTGCTTTGACATTGTCATTTTATTCACCGAGGGGATATAACTACGTGAGAAATACTTTCAATCGGTCTCTACCTCATTTGGGAACCATTTCAAAAAAATAGTAGATGTAGAAATTTGTTACTTCTGCCAACGTTTTCGTTAGTTGATATTTACTAACTAATTTTTTTCTGTTATAGGTTCGATAAGATTAAAACGGTTTATATATTTTTCAGGATTTATCTAAACGTAGAAGGTTCCTACTATACCAACATTATTTTTTTTTATTTCAGGATGATACAACTAATAATTCATCAGTGTTTAATTTGTAGTTAGTTCCCTATTCCTACCTCAATCCCGAATAGCCTGATAGTCGAACAGCCTGATAAAAACAACATCGACACATTTGCAAGGAAATGATGAATTTTCCCTTGATCCTGCATTGACGAACACTAACACTAGGTGTTCAGAGCGGACTAGCGAAATAACTGATCCTAAATTTTTTTACGATTAATTTGATTAAATAAATATATTTTCATTAGTATTTTAAATTTCCTACGTAACGGGTAAAATTAAAATCGTTAAAAAAAATAAATATATTTTGTCACATCCCATTTCCCTCTGTAACGGTACGCCCATGCATCGCAGCATAAATTCGTCGCCATGTTCCGGCCTTTTATATATCTATCTCACTTTATCCTTGGGCACGGAATATTTGAAACTTATGAATGACTTGTTGGGGATGTGGAATTTATCTACCAGTTAAAACCCAAGAGCATGCGCACTGAATGAAATTGAGGGGCGAATTGTCAACATAACAGAAACTTCATTATTATTCTTATTTGAGATAAGTAATTAAATAGTGATTATTAAAGACTAAAAATATTGCTTTTAAGAGGGGCATTGCCACTGACGACCTCGTTTTCAGTTGGCAATACTGAATATGCATAAAAATTTGACGATTTTTTGGAGAGTTAATCTCGAGAACGGAATTTTTGTTTGTGGAAATATTTATACCCGTTATAGCTTATACCTTGGAATAGGACATCTCCTTTTTTGAGTCAATTTTAAGAATTAATAAAAAAGATATCAGCCATTTAGTGGAGGTATGTTTTTGACAGTTTTGACAATTTGTGATCACCAATTTTAACGTGAAAAGGAGATGTCCTAAATGAAGGATACAGAATTAATTTCCGAGAATACCAATTCGCAAAACTTTATAATTTTTGAGATTAACTCTCCAGAAAAAAAAAATTATGTAAGTTGCCTATATCCCAGTAAGATTTTCTATTTCCGCCTGACACTTTGAGACAGTGGCGCTTTTTGGTTTTATTTTGAACGATGTATGCAACCAGTTTTACGAATACGAAGTTAGGAAGAAAGAAAGTTTAGAACTGACATTTTAGGTTATGTTGGCTAATTTATTCGTGTGTTTTGCAATTTTTTTAATGAGTAAATTAGTATTAACTAAAACCAGTTCTTCAGTTTAAAGTATTTCAATTAATGCCGTATACCTCATGTAGGACATGTTTCACTTTAAAATTGGTGATCACAAATTGTCAAAAGCACACCTTCCACTAAATGATTAATATGTTTATTATTCTTTAAAATTTGTTGAAAAATGGAGATGTTCTATTCCAGCTATAACGGGTAAAAATATTTCCACGAACAAAAATTCCATTCTCGAGAGGCTGTTCAAAAAATCTTCAATTTTTATACATATTCGAAGGAAGTCGTCAGTGTGAAAATTTAGTGATTAGTAATATGGAGAATGTGCAATTCAACTATAACAGTTTTTTGTGATTTTTATTCGTGCATTCAAAATAGTGTCTGCATGGGAATCACAGACATTTGCAGAAATTAATATTTACAGTATGTCTCACATATTAACCCGTCCATGGGACTCTTGTGATGTAGGTTTGTTACACATTTTATTTGCTATTATGTCTTGTGTCCATTGCTAAAAAGCAATGCAGTTTTTTCATAGTGTATTGTTTTGTTGTTGTTTTAGTGAATAACTGTAATTAGGTACTTTTAAATAAAGAAATAATTATTAATTGTTCAATTTATTTTCTTACAAAAATGATTTTATAATATTTAATGATTTACAATAAAGTTAACATTAAAGAAATGAGTTTACGATTAATACATGCAAGTATATTAGAACTAAGAATCTGAAATAAATTTATGATTAATAAATGCAAGTACTAGCACTTATTTATTTATTTATCGTATCACTGCATGTGTTATAAAATACATAAAAGATATATTTAGTTGGCAGATCTTGAGACTTGGTTCAAGATTTCTTGTCGATAGGTCTTGAGTAGGACCGGTTGGATTAAATGTCGTGTCAGGCATCATGTGCTTTAGCCGGGAGATCAAAAGATTGTATACTATTGTACTAGTCAACCCCTTGCCCTTTCGGCGTTCTTCTTTAACACTTAGTTTTCCGAGAGTACATATTTTGGAATGATCGTATTGTAGATTAGTAGCCCAATTCGGTACATACCCAAGTTCTACAATTCTCATACCTGTTATCGGGTTCTCAGGTTTCGGTACTCTCTCATATTCTGGCTCATGTTTGTTTATGCTAGAAAATTAATGAAATATTAAATTATACAGGGTGTATCATAAGGAATGGTCAATATTTTAATCATAGGTTCAGGACCTCGAAATATTAATATTTTACTAAATAACTCTGGGTCAAATGTTATCTACTACTAAGATACAGGGTGTTGAAGATAAAATGTATTTTTCGTTTTTTTGCAATAATTTCTTAAAAATATAACTATACCAAATTTAAATAATACCCCCAGAGTTATTTAGTAAAATATTAATATTTCGAGGTCCTGAACCAATTATTAAAATATTGACCATTCCTTATGATACACCATGTAGATAGCTAGCTGGCCAAGAATTTTCATTATGGTTTATAAGTCTAAAGAAAGATATAATGTACCCATGCATTAAAAATATTAATTCACCTAATTAGAATGCCTTGGTCAATACTGTCAACAAAACGGACACAAGAATTTCCTTGTTGTTATCTAGTTAAATTCTTGGTATGTAAAAACTCTATTTATGCAAATATTCTAATATTTCTTACCTGTCATATTCATCTGAAGAAATTATTCCAGGTTCTGAATTATTATATGATTTTAAATTTATTTCTTCTTG
The DNA here is from genome assembly GCA_949320105.2 of Crepidodera aurea. Classification (NCBI taxonomy): domain Eukaryota; kingdom Metazoa; phylum Arthropoda; class Insecta; order Coleoptera; family Chrysomelidae; genus Crepidodera; species Crepidodera aurea. The sequence continues at coordinate 165,541 of OX439477.1, forward strand.
GCTCAGGAAATCCTCTTCTAAATTTTCTTGTGTGAAATCCTCTTCAATATCTTCTGTATTTCCTTCTCGTGGAAAATCATTGAGTTGGATGACCTCTTCTAAAATATCCTCTTGCAGAAAACTCTCCTCTTGATTGTCGGCTTCTTTCTGTAATTCTTTCTTGTGGGATGTGGGATGTTCTCTTCTGGGACACTTTCTTCATTAAACCTAAGAAAATGTACATAATCAAAAAATTTAAATAAAAAGTTAGGTATATGAAAATTACTTTGACAGACTTTTGATTATGGGTACTTCATAGGAATAACTTATAAAAAATAAAACTTTATGAAAACTTACAATTCTTGTAATACTTCGCTGCAATCATTTGGGAATCCCTCTTCTTCGGTGTTCTGTTCTGGGACACTTTCTTCATTAAATCTAGGAAAATGTACATAATCAAAAAATTGAAATAAAAAGCTTAATAACTTATAAAAAATATGGCTAAAATATAACTTTAGAAAACTTACGATTCTTCTAATATTTCTATGGAAATGTCCCTGTTTTCTCTATTTCCCCAATTCAATCGCGCTGCTGCAGTGCGTTTGTTCTTCTTTCTAGTTTTACGCGAACTTCGAGGCATCTTTGGATAATAACCTACCCTATATAAAAAATAATAAAAAAAAATTGTGTCTTTTTCACAAAAATGAAAATGGTGTCTTTTTCACCGAGGAGGGTAAACAATCAGAATAAAATGGTGTCTATAAAATAGCATCTGGTGAAGCAGCAAATAGTGGATGAGATGGAACTATAAATAAGCCACAGTTTTTAAATTTTATATTCAATTGCTTCCCTACAGTTTTTAGGACATCTTTTTCTAAAAGTCTTCCTCTCTTCATGTAATTGGTGTCTTTTAATTTATATGCTCCTATTATCGTTTCCACTAGAGTACCTTCAGCAACTGTACAGTGTGCAAATTCAAAGAGTTTCGAAGCAGTAACAAACACGTCCAAATCCTGAGTTCATGCCACAATGGCGAAACTGATTGTTCTTTTGTTTCGCATTCTGCTTCTTTGCACAACTGTACACTAATTTGCCCTACGGACATAAATGACAAAAAATCTTCAAATTTCACTCCCCCTTGTGCATGAAATTGAAATAGTTGTTTGTATATGGACAACTCGTTGAACTTGTCATGTTCTGCATCAGATACATACTTGAGAATCTGCCCTGGCACTTTCTCTCTCAATCCAATCGCTACAATTTGATCCATAAATGTTGTACCACTGGCAGACGTACTCGGAGGGCATACACCACTAGTTTTACCGAAACTAGCAGCAGTTATAAATTTCGTACCAGTGCCAACGGCAGATAATCGAGGCTTTATCCAATAAGATGTGATGTCAGTTGGTGAAGGTTCCTCACTTCTTCGGTGCACCCACATCAAAAAGGCAAGTGCATGCTTGCAGCCACCTACAAGAGAATAACTACTATGAAACACGCTTATGATTTTGCACCACACATTACCTGAAGAAGCAGCACAGTCTTTGCAGAATACATTCAAGACCTTCTCTTCGGTTTCATCCACAGTTAGTTCGACCGAATAATTTTTGGTCCGTACTTTGTGCTCCGGACATATTTTGCACTGTAAAGTACACAAAGAGCCCTCTCTCTTCAGCCCAATGGCATTATCACCGTACGCCTCACGAGTGGCCCTGTAAAAAATCAATTTATATTTCACTTGAATCAGATATAACCTCAAAATTACGATGAAAACAATCGGAACATGTTTATTGTTTGTAAATCATTCAAAGAATTTCAGCTACATTTATCGTAAGAATTTCAACAAATAAACATTAGTTATTTGTTTACTTACGCGGTTGCTTTCACATTCCTAAATTCCGCTGCATTGAAACGATAATCGTTTTTAATGAACTCAATCACCATAAAAATGTCTATCGATGGTAAATTATTTGAAGATGCTTTCACGAACCCTTCTGACGGCATTTTTAGTTGGTATTAATAAACTTAGGTATTAAATAAATTCAGCTAATAATTCACTTGAAAATAAACAACACAGCAACTTTAATCACAACACAATACAATAACCACATCTCAAATGTCAATAAAATATATTGATATGAGTTCTGACGTCATGGACACACTGGACCAATCATATTTCGTTTCGATTGCCGTTTGAATTTGTTCATTTTCACCAACTTTCAAACTCATATTTCATTATAAATCGTCAAAAATTTCAATTTTTAGTAAGTACAAGTTCTGATATCAACCTCCTAGTTTACAATGATACATAAATTACATTGATATTTGCATAATGAACACACCGAATTAAAGAAACTTTATTTTGACTTATGAAGGGCGGTTCTGCCAACTGTTAAAAATCAACAGGCACCAAATAAAATAAAAAAAAACTTGTAAGTATAGAGCAGGGCCATCAATAATTTGTAAAATTTAGGGTAAATTAAAAAAATCAAGTGACAGAGTAAAAGTTCCAGAAGGGGTGTGGGGGTACGTAAATATATGCTTTTAGGGTTTGATATAGGATTTATACGATTTGTGGTAGAAATATACATTCATTTCGGAAGCTCATAGTGGTTTGTATTTTAATTTCTCTCTCTCTTTCCACTGGATTAAAACCACTTAGTTGTTAAGAAAGCCGAAACGTCAATAAAAAAACTTTTTTACAACTAAGTGGTTTTAATCCAGTGGAAAGAGAGAGAGAAATTAAAATACAAACCACTATGAGCTTCCGAAATGAATGTATATTTCTGCCACAAATCGTATATCAAACCCTAAAAGTTTTTTAACAACTAAGTGGTTTTAATCCAGTGGAAAGAGAGTGTCATAAGATAGGCAACACACTCTACATGTAGTACGGGGTTTGTATTACAAGAATTATATTAAAATAAACAAGTATAGAATGTTTATTTATAATACATTAAACATTACGACATGGCGCTGCGAACAGTTTAAAAATAGAAGTACAAATATTTGTAAAGCAAAAAGATACAACAAATAAAAGTAAGGTTAAAAAAATGGAGGGAAGAATACCAGATCCTATGAGATACGAAGGGAATTTTAATGAGCAATTCAAAAAATTTTTTCAAAGCTTTGAAACGTACCTTATAGCCACAGAAAAAGATGGTAAACCATCCAAAGTCAAAGTGGCTTTATTGCTAAAGGAGTTGACTTATTCAACACGTTTGAATTTGAAGAAGAAGCTCACAAAGAAGATTATGGAAAAGTTGTAGAGGAGTTCAAAAGTTATTTTGCACCTAGAAGAAACAAAACATATGAAAGATTTGTCTTCAATAATAGACGTCAAGATGAAACTGAGACATTTGACCAATTTTTGAGTGACTTAAAAAAATTAGTGCAAACATGTGAATATGAGAGTCAAGAAGATTCAATTCTCATAGATAGAATAATATTGGGAATAAATGATCAAAAAATACAGGAAAAATTATTGAACACACAAAATATATCTTTAGAAATAGCAACTGAGTTATGTAGAAATGCTGAGGCAACAAAGTTGCAATTAAAAATGGTGAGAAATTTAAATAAAGAGGATGTAAGTGTAGACTATATAAGGAAAAAACAGAATTATGATGAAAGTAAGAATAGCAGGGTGTGTTTTAAATGCAACCTCTCTCACAAATATGGAGAATGTCCTGCATTTGGAAAGCAATGTCATAAGTGTGGGAAAAATAATCATTTTATGATAGCCTGTAAAGCAAAAGTTAAAGAAGTTAGAAGTATTTCGCAAAAAGATGAGTCAAATGAAACTGAAGATGATTTACTGTATGTACACAGTTTAGTAAAGATAGGAGAAGTTGTCCAAAACAAGAAAACTATATGGTCAGAAGTTATTAAAATAAATGGAAAATCCATAGATTTCAAGATAGATACTGGGTCCGAAGTTAATATTATATCAAAAGAACTGTTGGAGAAAGCATGCAGTGAGAGTATGAAAATAGGTTTGGCAAAATCAAGTACAATGTTAGAAGCATTTGGAGGCATGAAAATAAAACCTCTAGGAAAAATTCATATTCAGTGCTGTTATTCAGATAAGTTTGTAAATTTAGAATTTTTAGTTGTAAATTTAAATGTAAAACCAATAATAGGTTTACCTACATGTTATGAGTTGGGTTTTATAAGGAAAACCCAGAGTATTGTTGTAAATAATAAGGTTAAATTTATTAATGATAATATTGATGTCTTTGAAGGGCTAGGTACATTTCAAGATGAATGTAAAATTACTTTAAATAAAAACAGTGAACCCGTAGCTATGCCATGTAGACGCATACCATTAATTATTAAGGACCGTTTGCAAGCGGCTTTAGAAAAACTTGAGGGTAATGAAATAATTGTAAAAGTAGAGGGTGCAAGTGAATGGGTCAATTCATTAGTTATAATTGAAAAACCTAATAAAACGTTACGCCTATGTTTAGATCCGCAGGAATTAAATAAATGTATCAAGCGTGAATTTTATGAAATCCCAAGCATTGAGGATATTACTAGCAAATTGTCAGGTAAAAAATATTTTTCAGTTCTAGATTTTAAAGATGGGTTTTATCAAATTAAATTAGACGAAGAATCAAGTAGATTAACTACATTTTCTACTCCATTTGGCTACTACAGGTTTCTCAGGTTGCCATTTGGTCTGAGTTTGGCACCAGAATATTTTCAAAAAATGAACTTTAAAAATTTTGGAGATATAAATAACACAACGATATATTTTGATGATCTACTTATTGCTACGGACAGTTTAGAGGAACATAACAAGACACTGGAAAAAGTAATAGAAAGAGCTAGGGAAAAGGGGATAAAATTTAATAAAGAAAAATTTCAATTTCAACAGGCAGAGGTGAAATACATGGGACACATTTTTGATAAAGAGGGCATGAGGGTAGATAAGGATAAAATTAGAGCAAACCAAATTCAAAAAAAGAATTACAAAGATTGTTAGGGCTTGTTAATTACGTTAGAAAATTTATCCCAAATTTAGGAGAGATATCAAGTTCATTAAGTTGTTTGTTAAAAAAGGATATATTGTTTCAATGGACAGGGATACATGATAAAGCTTTGCAGAGTATTAAATCGGAAATAAATAAAAATACATTAAAAAATTTTGATCCTAATAAAGATATTGTTATTCATACAGATGCTTCTCAAAATGGTATAGGTTGTTGTTTAATGCAAGAAGGCAGACCGGTAGCTTATGGGTCCAGGGGTTTAACAGATACTGAGAAACAATATGCAATAATAGAAAAAGAAATGCTGGGCATATTATACGCTGTTGAAAAGTTTCACAATTTTGTATATAGTCGATCAATAAAAATTATTACAGATCACAAGCCAAATGTGAGTATTATGAATAAACAAATAGCACAAATAAATTCACCTCGTCTGCAAAGGCTTAGACTAAAATGAATAAAATATGATATACGAATTCGATATTTGCCTGGTAAATATTTATATGTTGCTGACTATTTATCTAGAAATTTTAGTAATGAGAGAGTGGATGATGATTTGGAAATGACGGAAATGGTGCACTCAATTGAAAAACATCTAAGAATGAGTGAAACTAGAAAGGAACAGTTCAAAAAGCTTACAGTAGAGGACATAACTTTAAGAAAGGTTGTAGAATTTTGTAAAAATGGTTGGGAAATAAAGCAATGTAGTGGGGAATTAAAAGTTTATTATAATTTACAAAATGAGCTTCATGTTAGCAATGGCTTACTTTTTTATAACGATAGAATTGTAGTTCCTCTAGGTCTAAGGAAGGAAATGTTTAAAATTTTACATGAAGGACATTTTGGTATCAATCGAATTAGAGATAGAGCTAGGCAAATTATGTTCTGGCCTGGAATGTCCAGTGATATAGGTAATTTGATAAAGAGATGTGCAATTTGTGAAAGATATGCATTTTCTAATCAAAAAGAGCCATTAATCGCCCAAAATAATTTTCTGGTTATTGTAGATTATTTAACTAAATGGTTGGAGATTATTCCCATAAAGACAAAGCAAAGTTATGATATAATAGAAGCATTTAAACAGGTCTTTGCAACACATGATGTGCCTGATATTGTTATATCAGATAATATGCCCTATTACTCAAAAGAATGTTAAAACTTTGCAAAAAATTATGGATTTGAATTCAAAACGAGTAGTCCCAGATATCCAAGATCAAACGGATTAGCGGAAAGGTTCGTACAAATTGCAAAGAACATTTTAAAAAAATCTAGTGATTTACAAACAGCTCTAATGGAATACAGAAATACTCCAATAACTGGTTTACAAAGATCACCAGCACAATTGTTGTTGGGTAGAACATTAAAAACAAAGCTACCAGTTGTAGAGACTACAGAACCAAAAATAAAACATTTTAAACAAATGCTAGAACAAAGAAATTATAAATATAAAAAATATTATAACAAAAATGTAAGGAAGAGACCTGCTCTGGAGGAGGGGGATAAAGTTGTTTACAGGAGAGACAAAGAATGGCAGCCTGCGACTGTGGTAGCTAAATGTGAGGCACCTAGATCATACATAATTGATACAGGATCACAAACTCTGAGAAGAAATAAATTTCACTTAAGAAAGTCACAGACTAATAGAGAACTTGATAATAATGTAGACTTAAACTATAATGGTGAAGATCAGGAACAGAGTAATGGTAGTTTTATGGACTCTAGGTCAAACAGTATTGTTTGTGTACCATCCATATTAGTTTTTATTTTTATACTAGTTAAAGTTGTGTATAGTAACTTATAGTTACTATTTACTGATTTCATTTATTTTGATTTAAATGCAAAGGGGAAGATGTCATAAGATAGGCAACACACTCTACATGTAGTACGGGGTGTTGCCATCGATGACTTTAGAGGCAGTTCATAGTTAGACTTAGCACGTAACACATGTGTTTGTATTACAAGAATTATATTAAAATAAACAAGTATAGAGCTAACTGAATGTTTATTTATAATACATTAAACATTACGACAGAGAGAGAGAGAGAAATTAGAAATATACATATCCTATCGCAAAAAGTAGTAGATAATTAACCAAGCAAAAAATACAAATTATCTACCAAGAAGCGGCTTGGACTATCTCAAAGAAAAAATGAGAAAGAGATGGCATTGGAACAGAAAAGGTTAAACATTGAAGGAAGAAAAGTAGGTGTGGCAGAACAGAATGTTGCCCTAGCAGAGAAAAAGTTTCGTTTGGAGTCCGAACAGCAACAAAAAGTGTTCGATAATCAGACAGTCATTAATAAATTACTAGAAATAGTTCAAAAGCATATTTGATGTAGTACATATTGTATATATTTTTCATTCACAATAAATATATGTACATATATAAGTAATACATACTTTTTGTTAAGATATTTAGATATTTACGGACCCATTTAAGATATAAATTACAATTTTAAATTATAAATAAAATACAAAGACAATATATATGTGTAAGTATAAATCAAAAAATTGATATAACAAAAGATATAATAATAAATTATTAGTAGTAGTCTTCCTGGTCATTAGATGGTCCGCATATATTAGGTCGAACTGTACCATCAATAAATTCCAGTTTGGGACAGCGCTCCCATGTTGGTTATCGACAATGTCCATGATTTTCCCCACTAAAATTTGCAGTTGTTGTAATAATGTGGCATAAGGATAGCTTCGTCTTTTTAATATACATAGTGCCGTCATCACTGTAAAGTCACATTTGAAATATTTAAAAAAAAATTCATTTTGCAAGTTACCTACCATTCACATTGTTCCTGGTGTTAGTGATAATGTGCTGTGGAATCAACAAAGCATTTCTCAATCGCGGTATATCGTCACTATGAAAACGAAAATTCCGTGGGTTCTATTACATTATTTTCCTCACTAGCTTCAACGGCAACACCAATTATGTTGTGTAGAAGTAAGTTTTCAATTTCTTCGTTATTAACATCCGCTAGAATAGCTATTTCCAATTGTTCTTCCAGGTTCATTGTATTGTTTATTATTAAGTTACAAAATATTGCAGGTTAGGAATACGATTCATGTCATTGTCAGAATAAAGGACTGTCAAAATAAAGTATGCCGATGAGGAACGTTGCAATAGCTGCGTTTTGTTGCAATCATTCCGGAATCGGTTTTTCTGTTTAGCAAGAAAACGACATTTCGGTAAACTTCAAATATTTCATTCTCGCTGGATGTCTGCACTATACCAGACGTCGGAAAAGAAGAAGTTATAACTTATTTTCTTCTTCAGTTTTATTTTTAAAACCATAAAGGAGGGTATCGTTTTTTGGGTTTTTTGCGACCCCGTACGAAATTTTTCTCACTAAAAGATATTAAAAAAAAAATGTATTTCCCAAAATTTTTTTCTTTAAAACGTCCCGGAACATACTTTTTTTTAATTTTGAAATCTCTTTTTCGACAAAATGACAAGGAAGATTTGGCAACATGGCGGCCGGCTGTCATTTGACATAACCTTGTTTTTGTGTGTTTAACAAAAAAATAAACACTATTCGTCCTAAATCTAGTGTTCAAATTAACGTTAAATAAAAGCTTCAGCAGGTCCTGCCAGTATTGAGATACAAATGTATCAGTATTTTATATACTTCTACAGTTATTTTTAATTAAGTACTTAGATACTTAACACTGTCTTGAGGTGAGTAATGAATACATCTTTTTTTTTAATTTGTCATTTGTTAGCAAGCTTGCAAGTTATAATTTATATAGTGAAAACAACTAGAGAAATCATGAAAACATTTTCATTAACTTAATAACTACTAGTGACTCTTTTTATCTTTCTTTTTTAGGAAGTTATACACGATGATATTAAAAAAGTCGTTCTCAGATGAGCAATAACGAAAGTTTTTTGTTAATCAAAATAATAAGTTACTTTGCTACTGTAAAACATGAGAGCTGAGTACTCCAAGATTTATTATTCCTAGACAAATGGCCCCAAATCATTTCAATTTTCGTACTAAGCCGTCATATCTGACTAAAATCCAATAGCAAATAGCAAATGATGAACATTTACCAAATATTAACAAGAACGTAAGTAATTTAGATTGTAGTATTGTCTTTTGCTCTTTCCGGAAAACAATATAATATATAATTCTCACTTTCACCTATAGTTATTTTTTAATACACAATTATTTTAGATCTTTTTGGAATTGATTCAATTTGGCAGATGAAAAATAATAGGAGTAGCAATTTATTAAGTTAGTGGCATCGTTTCATACCAAGGGCAGAAATAAATGCATTTTTAAAGGAACTTAAGAAATCAAGAATTATTGTAAGTACCAATTGTTTACTGTCTTTTCTAACAAAACACCAAATCATTTATTAATTATTTTTTATTCATAAATATAAATAAATAAATGTGTAAAGTGACCTTTTTTTGACAATAAATTAAATATTGTCGATATAAATAGGCAACGCATTATAAGAATATAATAGGTTGCCTATTTATTTATTTTCGTTTTATAAAAAAATAGAAGCCATAATTTAAAATTGTATTCCTATAAACGTGTAATTTATACATTTTCATTCATGCCTCTTTTAATTTCAGACTGATAGCTTGTACCGTTTTCAAACAAAATTGGGATTTCAAAATTTGCATAATTTTTGCATAATCGGCGATATACTTATAAAAACCTAGGATAGTAGACAAATTATAAATAAATAAATAAATAAAACATTTTTTTAGTTTTTATACATTATTAATTTTGTTTTTGGCATTTTAATACTTTCATTATCTTTTAAATTGGGCTCTAAGAATATTTTGACTTTGTAAAATGTGTTGCCTATGTTTTACATGAATTAAGGGCGAGCTGGAAAACATATAAGTCGTAGTTCTGTCACAATATAACGCTTTGATGGATATGTACTTTGGTTCTGTGATAAAGTTGCGTTGTTGCCATATTTAATATTTAGTTTAACAACTTAGATTTTAATAATAAATGTCAAACTTTTCCAGTTCTTAGATTTTTCAGTTAAAAATTATTAAATATTCGGGCCTTTTCAGTCGGATTGAATAGTTTTAAAAATAATAGTGATTTATTTTACGTATTTTTTTTTTTAATTTCAAAGAGATTTCTTGCATTAAATATGCTTTATTTATTAATAATTTTAGTAGTCCGTATACGCCCTAAATATCAGGTAATTTAGAATTTCACGCATTTTAAGCTTATAGTTTCAATATAAAAACAAATGTTCGTTTTCATTTCTTAGATTTTCAAGTTTTTGAAACATAAAAATTTTTTTCATGAGAAACACCCATTTAAAACGATACCCTCCTTTCTAAACATAAATTTACCTACTAAAAGTAAAGATATACTCTTAAATGCACGTAATTGACTTAATAACACTTGTATGTGCAAGACGAGCGAAATATGATATTTATTTAAAATTAATGAGTCCTATAAACTATACAATGTAGTTAATAATAAACAAAATAACAAAAACAAAATAAATACTATTTTTACACTATTTAACTAAGCAGTTTATTCATTAAAGTTTTTTTAGGCTTCCGTTCAAGGTACTGCAAGTGACATTTTTAAAAGAATGCTAAAAGGATCTACCACGCAAAAATTTGACCCAAGTTTGAGATCGTTTGCTTTGACATTGTCATTTTATTCACCGAGGGGATATAACTACGTGAGAAATACTTTCAATCGGTCTCTACCTCATTTGGGAACCATTTCAAAAAAATAGTAGATGTAGAAATTTGTTACTTCTGCCAACGTTTTCGTTAGTTGATATTTACTAACTAATTTTTTTCTGTTATAGGTTCGATAAGATTAAAACGGTTTATATATTTTTCAGGATTTATCTAAACGTAGAAGGTTCCTACTATACCAACATTATTTTTTTTTATTTCAGGATGATACAACTAATAATTCATCAGTGTTTAATTTGTAGTTAGTTCCCTATTCCTACCTCAATCCCGAATAGCCTGATAGTCGAACAGCCTGATAAAAACAACATCGACACATTTGCAAGGAAATGATGAATTTTCCCTTGATCCTGCATTGACGAACACTAACACTAGGTGTTCAGAGCGGACTAGCGAAATAACTGATCCTAAATTTTTTTACGATTAATTTGATTAAATAAATATATTTTCATTAGTATTTTAAATTTCCTACGTAACGGGTAAAATTAAAATCGTTAAAAAAAATAAATATATTTTGTCACATCCCATTTCCCTCTGTAACGGTACGCCCATGCATCGCAGCATAAATTCGTCGCCATGTTCCGGCCTTTTATATATCTATCTCACTTTATCCTTGGGCACGGAATATTTGAAACTTATGAATGACTTGTTGGGGATGTGGAATTTATCTACCAGTTAAAACCCAAGAGCATGCGCACTGAATGAAATTGAGGGGCGAATTGTCAACATAACAGAAACTTCATTATTATTCTTATTTGAGATAAGTAATTAAATAGTGATTATTAAAGACTAAAAATATTGCTTTTAAGAGGGGCATTGCCACTGACGACCTCGTTTTCAGTTGGCAATACTGAATATGCATAAAAATTTGACGATTTTTTGGAGAGTTAATCTCGAGAACGGAATTTTTGTTTGTGGAAATATTTATACCCGTTATAGCTTATACCTTGGAATAGGACATCTCCTTTTTTGAGTCAATTTTAAGAATTAATAAAAAAGATATCAGCCATTTAGTGGAGGTATGTTTTTGACAGTTTTGACAATTTGTGATCACCAATTTTAACGTGAAAAGGAGATGTCCTAAATGAAGGATACAGAATTAATTTCCGAGAATACCAATTCGCAAAACTTTATAATTTTTGAGATTAACTCTCCAGAAAAAAAAAATTATGTAAGTTGCCTATATCCCAGTAAGATTTTCTATTTCCGCCTGACACTTTGAGACAGTGGCGCTTTTTGGTTTTATTTTGAACGATGTATGCAACCAGTTTTACGAATACGAAGTTAGGAAGAAAGAAAGTTTAGAACTGACATTTTAGGTTATGTTGGCTAATTTATTCGTGTGTTTTGCAATTTTTTTAATGAGTAAATTAGTATTAACTAAAACCAGTTCTTCAGTTTAAAGTATTTCAATTAATGCCGTATACCTCATGTAGGACATGTTTCACTTTAAAATTGGTGATCACAAATTGTCAAAAGCACACCTTCCACTAAATGATTAATATGTTTATTATTCTTTAAAATTTGTTGAAAAATGGAGATGTTCTATTCCAGCTATAACGGGTAAAAATATTTCCACGAACAAAAATTCCATTCTCGAGAGGCTGTTCAAAAAATCTTCAATTTTTATACATATTCGAAGGAAGTCGTCAGTGTGAAAATTTAGTGATTAGTAATATGGAGAATGTGCAATTCAACTATAACAGTTTTTTGTGATTTTTATTCGTGCATTCAAAATAGTGTCTGCATGGGAATCACAGACATTTGCAGAAATTAATATTTACAGTATGTCTCACATATTAACCCGTCCATGGGACTCTTGTGATGTAGGTTTGTTACACATTTTATTTGCTATTATGTCTTGTGTCCATTGCTAAAAAGCAATGCAGTTTTTTCATAGTGTATTGTTTTGTTGTTGTTTTAGTGAATAACTGTAATTAGGTACTTTTAAATAAAGAAATAATTATTAATTGTTCAATTTATTTTCTTACAAAAATGATTTTATAATATTTAATGATTTACAATAAAGTTAACATTAAAGAAATGAGTTTACGATTAATACATGCAAGTATATTAGAACTAAGAATCTGAAATAAATTTATGATTAATAAATGCAAGTACTAGCACTTATTTATTTATTTATCGTATCACTGCATGTGTTATAAAATACATAAAAGATATATTTAGTTGGCAGATCTTGAGACTTGGTTCAAGATTTCTTGTCGATAGGTCTTGAGTAGGACCGGTTGGATTAAATGTCGTGTCAGGCATCATGTGCTTTAGCCGGGAGATCAAAAGATTGTATACTATTGTACTAGTCAACCCCTTGCCCTTTCGGCGTTCTTCTTTAACACTTAGTTTTCCGAGAGTACATATTTTGGAATGATCGTATTGTAGATTAGTAGCCCAATTCGGTACATACCCAAGTTCTACAATTCTCATACCTGTTATCGGGTTCTCAGGTTTCGGTACTCTCTCATATTCTGGCTCATGTTTGTTTATGCTAGAAAATTAATGAAATATTAAATTATACAGGGTGTATCATAAGGAATGGTCAATATTTTAATCATAGGTTCAGGACCTCGAAATATTAATATTTTACTAAATAACTCTGGGTCAAATGTTATCTACTACTAAGATACAGGGTGTTGAAGATAAAATGTATTTTTCGTTTTTTTGCAATAATTTCTTAAAAATATAACTATACCAAATTTAAATAATACCCCCAGAGTTATTTAGTAAAATATTAATATTTCGAGGTCCTGAACCAATTATTAAAATATTGACCATTCCTTATGATACACCATGTAGATAGCTAGCTGGCCAAGAATTTTCATTATGGTTTATAAGTCTAAAGAAAGATATAATGTACCCATGCATTAAAAATATTAATTCACCTAATTAGAATGCCTTGGTCAATACTGTCAACAAAACGGACACAAGAATTTCCTTGTTGTTATCTAGTTAAATTCTTGGTATGTAAAAACTCTATTTATGCAAATATTCTAATATTTCTTACCTGTCATATTCATCTGAAGAAATTATTCCAGGTTCTGAATTATTATATGATTTTAAATTTATTTCTTCTTGGCTCAGGAAATCCTCTTCTAAATTTTCTTGTGTGAAATCCTCTTCAATATCTTCTGTATTTCCTTCTCGTGGAAAATCATTGAGTTGGATGACCTCTTCTAAAATATCCTCTTGCAGAAAACTCTCCTCTTGATTGTCGGCTTCTTTCTGTAATTCTTTCTTGTGGGATGTGGGATGTTCTCTTCTGGGACACTTTCTTCATTAAACCTAAGAAAATGTACATAATCAAAAAATTTAAATAAAAAGTTAGGTATATGAAAATTACTTTGACAGACTTTTGATTATGGGTACTTCATAGGAATAACTTATAAAAAATAAAACTTTATGAAAACTTACAATTCTTGTAATACTTCGCTGCAATCATTTGGGAATCCCTCTTCTTCGGTGTTCTGTTCTGGGACACTTTCTTCATTAAATCTAGGAAAATGTACATAATCAAAAAATTGAAATAAAAAGCTTAATAACTTATAAAAAATATGGCTAAAATATAACTTTAGAAAACTTACGATTCTTCTAATATTTCTATGGAAATGTCCCTGTTTTCTCTATTTCCCCAATTCAATCGCGCTGCTGCAGTGCGTTTGTTCTTCTTTCTAGTTTTACGCGAACTTCGAGGCATCTTTGGATAATAACCTACCCTATATAAAAAATAATAAAAAAAAATTGTGTCTTTTTCACAAAAATGAAAATGGTGTCTTTTTCACCGAGGAGGGTAAACAATCAGAATAAAATGGTGTCTATAAAATAGCATCTGGTGAAGCAGCAAATAGTGGATGAGATGGAACTATAAATAAGCCACAGTTTTTAAATTTTATATTCAATTGCTTCCCTACAGTTTTTAGGACATCTTTTTCTAAAAGTCTTCCTCTCTTCATGTAATTGGTGTCTTTTAATTTATATGCTCCTATTATCGTTTCCACTAGAGTACCTTCAGCAACTGTACAGTGTGCAAATTCAAAGAGTTTCGAAGCAGTAACAAACACGTCCAAATCCTGAGTTCATGCCACAATGGCGAAACTGATTGTTCTTTTGTTTCGCATTCTGCTTCTTTGCACAACTGTACACTAATTTGCCCTACGGACATAAATGACAAAAAATCTTCAAATTTCACTCCCCCTTGTGCATGAAATTGAAATAGTTGTTTGTATATGGACAACTCGTTGAACTTGTCATGTTCTGCATCAGATACATACTTGAGAATCTGCCCTGGCACTTTCTCTCTCAATCCAATCGCTACAATTTGATCCATAAATGTTGTACCACTGGCAGACGTACTCGGAGGGCATACACCACTAGTTTTACCGAAACTAGCAGCAGTTATAAATTTCGTACCAGTGCCAACGGCAGATAATCGAGGCTTTATCCAATAAGATGTGATGTCAGTTGGTGAAGGTTCCTCACTTCTTCGGTGCACCCACATCAAAAAGGCAAGTGCATGCTTGCAGCCACCTACAAGAGAATAACTACTATGAAACACGCTTATGATTTTGCACCACACATTACCTGAAGAAGCAGCACAGTCTTTGCAGAATACATTCAAGACCTTCTCTTCGGTTTCATCCACAGTTAGTTCGACCGAATAATTTTTGGTCCGTACTTTGTGCTCCGGACATATTTTGCACTGTAAAGTACACAAAGAGCCCTCTCTCTTCAGCCCAATGGCATTATCACCGTACGCCTCACGAGTGGCCCTGTAAAAAATCAATTTATATTTCACTTGAATCAGATATAACCTCAAAATTACGATGAAAACAATCGGAACATGTTTATTGTTTGTAAATCATTCAAAGAATTTCAGCTACATTTATCGTAAGAATTTCAACAAATAAACATTAGTTATTTGTTTACTTACGCGGTTGCTTTCACATTCCTAAATTCCGCTGCATTGAAACGATAATCGTTTTTAATGAACTCAATCACCATAAAAATGTCTATCGATGGTAAATTATTTGAAGATGCTTTCACGAACCCTTCTGACGGCATTTTTAGTTGGTATTAATAAACTTAGGTATTAAATAAATTCAGCTAATAATTCACTTTAAAATAAACAACACAGCAACTTTAATCACAACACAATACAATAACCACATCTCAAATGTCAATAAAATATATTGATATGAGTTCTGACGTCATGGACACACTGGACCAATCATATTTCGTTTCGATTGCCGTTTGAATTTGTTCATTTTCACCAACTTTCAAACTCATATTTCATTATAAATCGTCAAAAATTTCAATTTTTAGTAAGTACAAGTTCTGATATCAACCTCCTAGTTTACAATGATACATAAATTACATTGATATTTGCATAATGAACACACCGAATTAAAGAAACTTTATTTTGACTTATGAAGGGCGGTTCTGCCAACTTAATGAAATTCAAACTGTTAAAAATCAACAGGCACCAAATAAAATAAAAAAAAACTTGTAAGTATAGAGCAGGGCCATCAATAATTTGTAAAATTTAGGGTAAATTAAAAAAATCAAGTGACAGAGTAAAAGTTCCAGAAGGGGTGTGGAGGTACGTAAATATATGCTTTTAGGGTTTGATATAGGATTTATACGATTTGTGGTAGAAATATACATTCATTTCGGAAGCTCATAGTGGTTTGTATTTTAATTTCTCTCTCTCTTTCCACTGGATTAAAACCACTTAGTTGTTAAGAAAGCCGAAACGTCAATAAAAGAACTTTTTTACAACTAAGTGGTTTTAATCCAGTGGAAAGAGAGAGAGAAATTAAAATACAAACCACTATGAGCTTCCGAAATGAATGTATATTTCTGCCACAAATCGTATATCAAACCCTAAAAGTTTTTTAACAACTAAGTGGTTTTAATCCAGTGGAAAGAGAGTGTCATAAGATAGGCAACACACTCTACATGTAGTACGGGGTGTTGCCATCGATGACTTTAGAGGCAGTTCATAGTTAGACTTAACACGTAACACATGTGTTTGTATTACAAGAATTATATTAAAATAAACAAGTATAGAATGTTTATTTATAATACATTAAACATTACGACATGGCGCTGCGAACAGTTTAAAAATAGAAGTACAAATATTTGTAAAGCAAAAAGATACAACAAATAAAAGTAAGGTTAAAAAAATGGAGGGAAGAATACCAGATCCTATGAGATACGAAGGGAATTTTAATGAGCAATTCAAAAAAATTTTTCAAAGCTTTGAAACGTACCTTATAGCCACAGAAAAAGATGGTAAACCATCCAAAGTCAAAGTGGCTTTATTGCTAAAGGAGTTGACTTATTCAACACGTTTGAATTTGAAGAAGAAGCTCACAAAGAAGATTATGGAAAAGTTGTAGAGGAGTTCAAAAGTTATTTTGCACCTAGAAGAAACAAAACATATGAAAGATTTGTCTTCAATAATAGACGTCAAGATGAAACTGAGACATTTGACCAATTTTTGAGTGACTTAAAAAAATTAGTGCAAACATGTGAATATGAGAGTCAAGAAGATTCAATTCTCATAGATAGAATAATATTGGGAATAAATGATCAAAAAATACAGGAAAAATTATTGAACACACAAAATATATCTTTAGAAATAGCAACTGAGTTATGTAGAAATGCTGAGGCAACAAAGTTGCAATTAAAAATGGTGAGAAATTTAAATAAAGAGGATGTAAGTGTAGACTATATAAGGAAAAAACAGAATTATGATGAAAGTAAGAATAGCAGGGTGTGTTTTAAATGCAACCTCTCTCACAAATATGGAGAATGTCCTGCATTTGGAAAGCAATGTCATAAGTGTGGGAAAAATAATCATTTTATGATAGCCTGTAAAGCAAAAGTTAAAGAAGTTAGAAGTATTTCGCAAAAAGATGAGTCAAATGAAACTGAAGATGATTTACTGTATGTACACAGTTTAGTAAAGATAGGAGAAGTTGTCCAAAACAAGAAAACTATATGGTCAGAAGTTATTAAAATAAATGGAAAATCCATAGATTTCAAGATAGATACTGGGTCCGAAGTTAATATTATATCAAAAGAACTGTTGGAGAAAGCATGCAGTGAGAGTATGAAAATAGGTTTGGCAAAATCAAGTACAATGTTAGAAGCATTTGGAGGCATGAAAATAAAACCTCTAGGAAAAATTCATATTCATTGCTGTTATTCAGATAAGTTTGTAAATTTAGAATTTTTAGTTGTAAATTTAAATGTAAAACCAATAATAGGTTTACCTACATGTTATGAGTTGGGTTTTATAAGGAAAACCCAGAGTATTGTTGTAAATAATAAGGTTAAATTTATTAATGATAATATTGATGTCTTTGAAGGGCTAGGTACATTTCAAGATGAATGTAAAATTACTTTAAATAAAAACAGTGAACCCGTAGCTATGCCATGTAGACGCATACCATTAATTATTAAGGACCGTTTGCAAGCGGCTTTAGAAAAACTTGAGGGTAATCAAATAATTGTAAAATTAGAGGGTGCAAGTGAATGGGTCAATTCATTAGTTATAATTGAAAAACCTAATAAAACGTTACGCCTATGTTTAGATCCGCAGGAATTAAATAAATGTATCAAGCGTGAATTTTATGAAATCCCAAGCATTGAGGATATTACTAGCAAATTGTCAGGTAAAAAATATTTTTCAGTTCTAGATTTTAAAGATGGGTTTTATCAAATTAAATTAGACGAAGAATCAAGTAGATTAACTACATTTTCTACTCCATTTGGCTACTACAGGTTTCTCAGGTTGCCATTTGGTCTGAGTTTGGCACCAGAATATTTTCAAAAAATGAACTTTCAAAATTTTGGAGATATAAATAACACAACGATATATTTTGATGATCTACTTATTGCTACGGACAGTTTAGAGGAACATAACAAGACACTGGAAAAAGTAATAGAAAGAGCTAGGGAAAAGGGGATAAAATTTAATAAAGAAAAATTTCAATTTCAACAGGATAAAATTAGAGCAATAAATGAGTTAAAACCACCAAATTCCAAAAAAGAATTACAAAGATAGGGCTTGTTAATTACGTTAGAAAATTTATCCCAAATTTAGGAGAGATATCAAGTTCATTAAGTTGTTTGTTAAAAAAGGATATATTGTTTCAATGGACAGGGATACATGATAAAGCTTTGCAGAGTATTAAATCGGAAATAAATAAAAATACAACATTAATAAATTTTGATCCTAATAAAGATATTGTTATTCATACAGATGCTTCTCAGAATGGTATAGGTTGTTGTTTAATGCAAGAAGGCAGACCGGTAGCTTATGGGTCCAGGGGTTTAACAGATACTGAGAAACAATATGCAATAATAGAAAAAGAAATGCTGGGCATATTATACGCTGTTGAAAAGTTTCACAATTTTGTATATGGTCGATCAATAAAAATTATTACAGATCACAAGCCAAATGTGAGTATTATGAATAAACAAATAGCACAAATATATTCACCTCGTCTGCAAAGGCTTAGACTAAAATTAATAAAATATGATATACGAATTCGATATTTGCCTGGTAAATATTTATATGTTGCTGACTATTTATCTAGAAATTTTAGTAATGAGAGAGTGGATGATGATTTGGAAATGACGGAATTGGTGCACTCAATTGAAAAACATCTAAGAATGAGTGAAACTAGAAAGGAACAGTTCAAAAAGCTTACAGTAGAGGACATAACTTTAAGAAAGGTTGTAGAATTTTGTAAAAATGGATGGGAAATTAAGCAATGTAGTGGGGAATTAAAAGTTTATTATAATTTACAAAATGAGCTTCATGTTAGCAATGGCTTACTTTTTTATAACGATAGAATTGTAGTTCCTCTAGGTCTAAGGAAGGAAATGCTTAAAATTTTACATGAAGGACATTTTGGTATCAATCGAACTAGAGATAGAGCTAGGCAAATTATGTTCTGGCCTGGAATGTCCAGTGATATAGGTAATTTGATAAAGAGATGTGCAATTTGTGAAAGATATGCATTTTCTAATCAAAAAGAGCCATTAATCGCCCATGAGATGGCAGATTTACCATTTCAAAAAATAGCACCAGATATCTTGGAATACAACAAAAATAATTTTCTGGTTATTGTAGATTATTTAACTAAATGGTTGGAGATTATTCCCATAAAGACAAAGCAAAGTTATGATATAATAGAAGCATTTAAACAGGTCTTTGCAACACATGGTGTGCCTGATATTGTTATATCAGATAATATGCCCTATTACTCAAAAGAATGTCAAAACTTTGCAAAAAATTATGGATTTGAGTTCAGAACGAGTAGTCCCAGATATCCAAGATCAAACGGATTAGCGGAAAGGTTCGTACAAATTGCAAAGAACATTTTAAAAAAATCTAGCGATTTACAAACAGCGTAATGGAATACAGAAATACTCCAATAACTGGTTTACAAAGATCACCAGCACAATTGTTGTTGGGTAGAACATTAAAAACAAAGCTACCAGTTGTAGAGACTACAGAACCAAAAATAAAACATTTTAAACAAATGCTAGAACAAAGAAATTATAAATATAAAAAATATTATAACAAAAATGTAAGGAAGAGACCTGCTCTGGAGGAGGGGGATAAAGTTGTTTACAGGAGAGACAAAGAATGGCAGCCTGCGACTGTGGTAGCTAAATGTGAGGCACCTAGATCATACATAATTGATACAGGATCACAAACTCTGAGAAGAAATAAATTTCACTTAAGAAAGTCACAGACTAATAGAGAACTTGATAAAAATGTAGACTTAAACTATAATGGTGAAGATCAGGAACAGAGTAATGGTAGTTTTATGGACTCTAGGTCAAACAGTATTGATAAGTCAGAAGAGAAGTGCCCTGATTTAAATGAGGCAACTCTGAGCAGCCAGCGGCCTCAGAGATCCATAAAAGTACCATCCAAATATAATGAGTTTATTTTATATTAGTTTTTATTTTTATACTAGTTAAAGTTGTGTATACATGAATGATTTTTATATTAGTTTTTATTTTTGTATTAGCTTAAAGTTGTGTATAGTAACTTATAGTTACTATTTACTGATTTCATTTATTTTGATTTAAATGCAAAGGGGAAGATGTCATAAGATAGGCAACACACTCTACATGTAGTACGGGGTGTTGCCATCGATGACTTTAGAGGCAGTTCATAGTTAGACTTAGCACGTAACACATGTGTTTGTATTACAAGAATTATATTAAAATAAACAAGTATAGAGCTAACTGAATGTTTATTTATAATACATTAAACATTACGATACCATTTTCGTTAAAAAGTCCAAAAAATAGGGTTGAAAAATTAAAATGCTCACAAACGATCGCTTTTAACAATGAAGACGGCTATTTATAAATTTTTTAATGTCACCATTGTATTCAGTGTGATTTTTCCTATAAAAATAATATACAACAATAAACCTTCTTTAAAATTTTACCCAAGAAACCAGTGACACGTATTTAGTATCCATACTAAACTTTATACTTTATTTATTTACCGCAGCATCAGAACAGTGTCGAAAATACCTACCTAGATATTTCTTTATTATCAATATACGATATGAATTTATATGAAAAGCGTTTTTATATTGCATTCGAAAATATTTTAAATGGAAAATATAATATGTACATTTATTTTAAAAAAGTGAAAAACAGCTTTTTAGTAATTGATAATTTAGAGGTTGCGGGCATTACGGCAACATTGGTGTGTTTTTTCATTTCAGTTTTTAGTTTTTTGCTGTTTTGTGTTTGTTTTCGTCCTGTCCGCTCTCTAATTCTGAAATAAAATAAGATAACACTACTAATTTTAATGATTAGACAAAGAGCGGCAGTGATTTTACAATTTAGTTATTAGTCGTGATTTGGTTGGCCACACACACACACACACACACACACACACACACACACACACACACACACACACACACACACACACACACACACACACACCACACACACACACCACACACACACACCACACACACACACCACACACACACACACACACACACACACACACACACACACACACACACACACACACACACACACACACACACACACACACACACACACACACACACACACACACACACACACACACACACACACACACACACACACACACCACACACACACACCACACACACCACACACACACACCACACACACACACCACACACACACACCACACACACACACACACACACACACACACACACACACACACACACACACACACACACACACACACACACACACACACACACACACACACACACACACACACACACACACACACACACACACACACACACACACACACACACACACACACACACACACACACACACACACACACACACACACACACACACACACACACACACACACACACACACACACACACACACACACACACACACACACACACACACACACACACACACACACACACACACACACACACACACACACACACACACACACACACACACACACACACACACACACACACACACACACACACACACACACACACACACACACACACACACACACACACACACACACACACACACACACACACACACACACACACACACACACACACACACACACACACACACACACACACACACACACACACACACACACACACACACACACACACACACACACACACACACACACACACACACACACACACACACACACACACACACACACACACACACACACACACACACACACACACACACACACACACACACACACACACACACACACACACACACACACACACACACACACACACACACACACACACACACACACACACACACACACACACACACACACACACACACACACACACACACACACACACACACACACACACACACACACACACACACACACACACACACACACACACACACACACACACACACACACACACACACACACACACACACACACACACACACACACACACACACACACACACACACACACACACACACACACACACACACACACACACACACACACACACACACACACACACACACACACACACACACACACACACACACACACACACACACACACACACCACACACACCACACACACACACACACACATACTTTATTTTTGATTTTATATATTTTGAATTTCATAATTTCTATTATAACAAATAAAATACTTTCCATCTATATTCTGGTGTTGAATTCTCTACATTTTATCAATTTATAATTTAGTTACTAAAGTTGGTATGCTGTTATTTCATTTTAAATAGTTGTCACAACCCTTATTTTATTTTGCTATACAGATTGTCCTATGATTATTTTTTATTATAAAGATTGTCCCAAATTAAAATGTTAATAAAATTTTGAATTTTGAATATGATTTAATTTTGATTTTAATTTTTTTAGGTTACTATCAGAGCTTTATTAAGAAGGATTTTTCTAATAATAAGGATCTCACAATAAATCAATCCCTTAGGTAAGTTCACCTTTAACGTTTCTCCTTATCTATAAAATATTATTTTGTTTGTTTTTCTAAATTGTATTTTAAATGATATGGTTTCTTTATTTTTAGGTGACGTTCGTTTTCTTTTAGCTGACAAAATAATCTTAAGAAGAAATATAGTCTTGGTATTTATTTTCTTGAATTTTTTTTTCGTTTAACATAATAATGTCACGTTTTAATTTTTAAATATGTTTAATGGACAACAATGGAATGATTTACGATATTTAAAATTGACAGTTGACATTGTTACAGAATATAAATATTGTTAAATATAATAAAATGGTATCTGAACAAATAGAAATTATTTCTCAAACTCAAATAAAAATTGAACACAAATTGGAGGATGAGATAAATGTTAAACAATTAGAAGGCAAGTCTCTCAAGATGGAGGAAAAACTTGAAGTTACAAAAGATTGTTTTACAGTTTAATATACAGATGTTGAGACAAAATGATTCAGTAATAGTAGTTTTATGATTTAAGAAGAAGAAGAAATACACATTAAGGATGAAATTGAATTACCTTTAGAAGAAGTTGATAAGAATAACAACAATTTGGAAGAAAGTGGTAGTTGCCAAAAATATCTGTTATGATATACCTAGAATAAATACGTCTATTATTCACTTGATTTTCAGAAAATTTACTTCGTTTCAAAGTTTCAATCCTAGTATTTGTTTTTTCACTATACAAACATAAGACTGTAAAGAGTAATAGTTATAATTTCATTGTGAGTGTTGCATAGTAAAACAATTAATAATAATGCCTTATAATAAGTGTTGTGTCCCAAATTGTGCTGATATTTACATAAATACCCGTCACATGTCACATATTCCCGTATCCCAAGAAAGATATGGATCGTTTTAAAAAGTGGTTATATGCTGTTAACAACCCCGAATTAAATAATATGGACCCTGTGGCAGTTTTTACTTCTAAAAGAATATGTCATATTCATTTTGAAGATACATTAGTTTCCATTATAGGTCTCGGAGACTACAGTTAAATGCTGTGCCAACACTATTCTTGCAGAGTAAGTAATAATAAAAATTTACCAATTTACAATAAAATTTAACTTATTAATTTTTTAGATGAATCTAAAACCTCAGTAGCTGATAATACAGATCCACTAAACATTTCAAATATATCAAAAGTCGTGAGTATATGATCATATGAAGATCTAATGAAGGTAACATGGTAATAAGAAATGAAGATACAGAATATATGACAGCAAACTGTGAAGGTAACATATATATATAATTTTCTTTATTTAAAAATTAGTTTTATAGATTAATACATTTTTAGGAAATGGGGGTGGAAGTAATATATGTTGTAACCACTGCAGCTTTTAAAACAGTCTGGTATTGCTAAAAATACAATAACACCAAGAAAAAATAAGTTATAAAAATCTTTTAAAAGAAGATTATTTATTTTACGTCTCTGAAGGAAGATATAAGCCAAGAATTTACTACATGTGTCGTTTACATTTCTTCTGATAAACTAATTTTTTTATAAACTTTTTGAATTCAAAAATCTTCTTAATTTTTTCTAATAAGAAAAAAAAACTCTCTTCCTAATTTTCTTTTTTAACTATCCCCAACTAACTAACTTTCTTTTTTTTTTGTTGCTATGTTACCCTTTTACGTCATGCAGAAATTTTCAAATTATTTCAAACTTTTGATTATGTTATACTTTATTTTTGATTTTATATATTTTGAATTTCATAATTTCTATTATAACAAATAAAATACTTTCCATCTATATTCTGGTGTTGAATTCTCTACATTTTATCAATTTATAATTTAGTTACTAAAGTTGGTATGCTGTTATTTCATTTTAAATAGTTGTCACAACCCTTATTTCATTTTGCTATACAGATTGTCCTATGATTATTTTTTATTATAAAGATTGTCCCAAATTAAAATGTTAATAAAATTTTGAATTTTGAATATGATTTAATTTTGATTTTAATTTTTTTAGGTTACTATCAGAGCTTTATTAAGAAGGATTTTTCTAATAATAAGGATCTCACAATAAATCAATCCCTTAGGTAAGTTCACCTTTAACGTTTCTCCTTATCTATAAAATATTATTTTGTTTGTTTTTCTAAATTGTATTTTAAATGATATGGTTTCTTTATTTTTAGGTGACGTTCGTTTTCTTTTAGCTGACAAAATAATCTTAAGAAGAAATATAGTCTTAAATTTATAATTTAATTTTACCTAAATATTATAATTTTGATAATGTTCAATTTCCATTTCATTTTAAAATATTAAATTCCATTTCAATATATATATATATATATATATATATATATATATATATATAATAGTATAATAATAATAATTTACTATAATAAATTATATTTTATTATATATCAATTTTTTGATAACGACTTTCGAAGTAAAGTCGAAACGTTAAATTAAAACATTTTTTTTTTCAAATAAGTGGTTTTATTTCCAAATAGAAGAGTAATTATTATTCAAAATTCGCGGCTTTATGAAGCATTCAAATTTCCCGCCATGCTTGATTGACATAACTTCGAATGCAGAGCCCTAGATGGAGCCAATTTGTTTCCAAATTGTAACACTGACGTGATCCGTCTATAGGTAGGTGGTCTGTGGCCCCGATGTTTGAAATGTGTGAGTACAACTCGTCTGCGAGAATGTACCACGTGACCATCTCGAAATCGTGTCAACGTTGCCAAATTTAAATTTAGACAGTTCAACAAAAAGTAGAGCAAACACAAACACACACACACACCACAGCTACGATTGCCTAGTAAAGTCACATTGTTTTGAGCCTTTCGATTCTCGGAACTCCAAGAGATATCGTTGCCACCTTTGACTAGAAAGGATACGGCCTTAGAGGCGTTCAGGCATAATCCCACGGATGGTAGCTTCGCACCATTACCCGCTCGAGTAAGTGCGTCAACCAAATGTCCGAACCTGCGGTTCCTCTCGTACTGAGCAGGATTACTATCGCAACGACGAGTCATCAGTAGGGTAAAATATATTTATTATGTATTGGTACAAATGACTTTTTTGACAATATCGCAAATTTTATTACAGTTATGGTGCAATCAGCTTTTTTATTCCAATAAAAAACGTATTTCAACTATTCATCAAAAGAGGGAGGTGATATTTGTTTGTCTAATCATAGGAAGGATACGATGTTGCCAAATGTCAACTTGTAAATCGAATTTGTTTGGTTATTTTTTTAATAAATACTATTTCTAACATTTTGAATTTAATCTGAATTATTATTTTGTATGTATTTTTTTTTTCGTTTAACATAATAATGTCACGTTTTAATTTTTAAATATGTTTAATGGACAACAATGGAATGATTTACGATATTTAAAATTGACAGTTGACATTGTTACAGAATATAAATATTGTTAAATATAATAAAATGGTATCTGAACAAATAGAAATTATTTCTCAAACTCAAATAAAAATTGAACACAAATTGGAGGATGAGATAAATGTTAAACAATTAGAAGGCAAGTCTCTCAAGATGGAGGAAAAACTTGAAGTTACAAAAGATTGTTTTACAGTTTAATATACAGATGTTGAGACAAAATGATTCAGTAATAGTAGTTTTATGATTTAAGAAGAAGAAGAAATACACATTAAGGATGAAATTGAATTACCTTTAGAAGAAGTTGATAAGAATAACAACAATTTGGAAGAAAGTGGTAGTTGCCAAAAATATCTGTTATGATATACCTAGAATAAATACGTCTATTATTCACTTGATTTTCAGAAAATTTACTTCGTTTCAAAGTTTCAATCCTAGTATTTGTTTTTTCACTATACAAACATAAGACTGTATAAAGACTGTAAAGAGTAATAGTTATAATTTCATTGTGAGTGTTGCATAGTAAAACAATTAATAATAATGCCTTATAATAAGTGTTGTGTCCCAAATTGTGCTGATATTTACATAAATACCCGTCACATGTCACATATTCCCGTATCCCAAGAAAGATATGGATCGTTTTAAAAAGTGGTTATATGCTGTTAACAACCCCGAATTAAATAATATGGACCCTGTGGCAGTTTTTACTTCTAAAAGAATATGTCATATTCATTTTGAAGATACATTAGTTTCCATTATAGGTCTCGGAGACTACAGTTAAATGCTGTGCCAACACTATTCTTGCAGAGTAAGTAATAATAAAAATTTACCAATTTACAATAAAATTTAACTTATTAATTTTTTAGATGAATCTAAAACCTCAGTAGCTGATAATACAGATCCACTAAACATTTCAAATATATCAAAAGTGGTGAGTATATGATCATATGAAGATCTAATGAAGGTAACATGGTAATAAGAAATGAAGATACAGAATATATGACAGCAAACTGTGAAGGTAACATATATATATAATTTTCTTTATTTAAAAATTAGTTTTATAGATTAATACATTTTTAGGAAATGGGGGTGGAAGTAATATATGTTGTAACTAACCACTGCAGCTTTTAAAACAGTCTGGTATTGCTAAAAATACAATAACACCAAGAAAAAATAAGTTATAAAAATCTTTTAAAAGAAGATTATTTATTTTACGTCTCTGAAGGAAGATATAAGCCAAGAATTTACTACATGTGTCGTTTACATTTCTTCTGATAAACTAATTTTTTTATAAACTTTTTGAATTCAAAAATCTTCTTAATTTTTTCTAATAAGAAAAAAAAACTCTCTTCCTAATTTTCTTTTTTAACTATCCCCAACTAACTAACTTTCTTTTTTTTTTGTTGCTATGTTACCCTTTTACGTCATGCAGAAATTTTCAAATTATTTCAAACTTTTGATTATGTTATACTTTATTTTTGATTTTATATATTTTGAATTTCATAATTTCTATTATAACAAATAAAATACTTTCCATCTATATTCTGGTGTTGAATTCTCTACATTTTATCAATTTATAATTTAGTTACTAAAGTTGGTATGCTGTTATTTCATTTTAAATAGTTGTCACAACCCTTATTTCATTTTGCTATACAGATTGTCCTATGATTATTTTTTATTATAAAGATTGTCCCAAATTAAAATGTTAATAAAATTTTGAATTTTGAATATGATTTAATTTTGATTTTAATTTTTTTAGGTTACTATCAGAGCTTTATTAAGAAGGATTTTTCTAATAATAAGGATCTCACAATAAATCAATCCCTTAGGTAAGTTCACCTTTAACGTTTCTCCTTATCTATAAAATATTATTTTGTTTGTTTTTCTAAATTGTATTTTAAATGATATGGTTTCTTTATTTTTAGGTGACGTTCGTTTTCTTTTAGCTGACAAAATAATCTTAAGAAGAAATATAGTCTTGGTATTTATTTTCTTGAATTTATAATTTAATTTTACCTAAATATTATAATTTTGATAATGTTCAATTTCCATTTCATTTTAAAATATTAAATTCCATTTCAATATATATATATTAGTATAATAATAATAATTTACTATAATAAATTATATTTTATTAGATATCAATTTTTTGATAACGACTTTCGAAGTAAAGTCGAAACGTTAAATTAAAACATTTTTTTTTTCAAATAAGTGGTTTTATTTCCAAATAGAAGAGTAATTATTATTCAAAATTCGCGGCTTTATGAAGCATTCAAATTTCCCGCCATGCTTGATTGACATAACTTTATTTCGAATGCAGAGCCCTATGTTTGAAATGTGTGAGTACAACTCGTCTGCGAGAATGTACCACGTGACCATCTCGAAATCGTGTCAACGTTGCCAAATTTAAATTTAGACAGTTCAACAAAAAGTAGAGCAAACACAAACAAACACACACACCACAGCTACGATTGCCTAGTAAAGTCACATTGTTTTGAGCCTTTCGATTCTCGGAACTCCAAGAGATATCGTTGCCACCTTTGACTAGAAAGGATACGGCCTTAGAGGCGTTCAGGCATAATCCCACGGATGGTAGCTTCGCACCATTACCCGCTCGAGTAAGTGCGTCAACCAAATGTCCGAACCTGCGGTTCCTCTCGTACTGAGCAGGATTACTATCGCAACGACGAGTCATCAGTAGGGTAAAACTAACCTGTCTCACGACGGTCTAATCCCAGCTCACATTCCCTTATGGATTACATTTTTAATTATATTTTTATAATATATTTATTATGTATTGGTACAAATGACTTTTTTGACAATATCGCAAATTTTATTACAGTTATGGTGCAATCAGCTTTTTTATTCCAATAAAAAACGTATTTCAACTATTCATCAAAAGAGGGAGGTGATATTTGTTTGTCTAATCATAGGAAGGATACGATGTTGCCAAATGTCAACTTGTAAATCGAATTTGTTTAGTTATTTTTTTAACAAATACTATTTCTAACATTTTGAATTTAATCTGAATTATTATTTTGTATGTATTTTTTTTTTCGTTTAACATAATAATGTCACGTTTTAATTTTTAAATATGTTTAATGGGCAACAATGGAATGATTTACGATATTTAAAATTGACAGTTGACATTGTTACAGAATATAAATATTGTTAAATATAATAAAATGGTATCTGAACAAATAGAAATTATTTCTCAAACTCAAATAAAAATTGAACACAAATTGGAGGATGAGATAAATGTTAAACAATTAGAAGGCAAGTCTCTCAAGATGGAGGAAAAACTTGAAGTTACAAAAGATTGTTTTACAGTTTAATATACAGATGTTGAGACAAAATGATTCAGTAATAGTAGTTTTATGATTTAAGAAGAAGAAGAAATACACATTAAGGATGAAATTGAATTACCTTTAGAAGAAGTTTGTGGTATTGTCTATTCAACAAGTACTTTATTTAAGAAGCTATTTCATTACAATATGACAGGGGTCCAAAACGTGCTTCCCTCCCACTCCCGACGTCCTTGACAGACGTTCATCTCACAGACAGGTTGTGTCTATGAGACCAACGTCCGTTCTTTTAAGAACGCTAATACTACATCTCCCCTTCAAACTTATAAGTTCAACCTAATAACAGGTTTCGTGGTTCTCTGACTTCTTCTTGTAGGTTGAGAAGTAGACGCCTGTTCAAGTGTAGCTGGATCAGGATCTAAATATTCTGGTTCCCAATCTTCCATTTCTGTTTCCTCCCCAACAGACTCCAATTCACTTGCATCCTCATTATTCATGGGAATAAGGAATTTTCTGTTTCTTCGATATTCACTTCCTCTGGATGTAACAACATATGATCTCGGAGAGTCGTGCTTCCTTGTAACGACCCCTTCCTGTTTTCTATCAGATATGAAAATTCGTTGCCCTATATTTAGTTCAGGCAAAACTTTAGCTCTATGTGCCTTATCAAAGTTCTGTTTCTGCCTGTTTCTAATCTTTTCTTCTTTTTTTCCAAGGTTTTCGAAATCCAGAGAGCTAGGTTGCAAAATTTTTGGTGCTATTGGTACTACACCTCTTAATTTTCTTCCCATCAAAAGTTCTGCAGGACTGAAGCCGTTTTCAATAGGAGTAGTTCTTATAGCCAACAACATTTGATAAGGGTCTTTAGACTTTTTAAGGTGCATCTTAATATTTTTTACTTGAGATTCAATGAATCCGTTACTCTGACTGTGATAAGGGCTCGATGTTATTATTTGAAAACCATAGTTTCTTGCAAATTCTTTAAACTTAGCATCGATAAACTGTGTTCCGTTATCTGCTCTTACTATTTCTGGGATACCATGCCTTGATAGTATAGATTTCAAATGTTCTATAATACAGTTACTACTGAGAGACTCTAATTTAGCGACTTCAGGATATCTTGAAAAGTAGTCAGAAACGATGACATACCAGGACCCATGTTTAAATAAATCAATCCCAATGATTTGCCACGGTCTTTCTGGAAATTGAGTTTTTATTAAAGGTTCGGCAGAGTTTTTTCTATATTCACAGCATTGAGAACAGTTTTTTATCATCTCTTCCAATTCTCTTGATAGATTTGGCCACCACACTGATTGCTTTGCTAGTGCTCTACATTTTGTAACTCCCTGATGACCTGTATGCAGTTTTCCCCGAATCTCGTCTCTCAAATAACCCGGAATTATGAGTCTGGATCCTTTAAGTAACAACCCATCTTGCAACGAAATGTCATAACGATGTTGCCAATAAGGTATAGCTTGATCCGACATCTTCCTTTTTTCCGGCCAACCCTCTCTACAGTACTTCATTAATTCTTGACAAATAGAATCATTTTGATAGTGTTTCTTAACTTCTTTTAGCCTATTATCTGTTGCTGGAATATTTTCAATAATACTCTGAATATACGCCAAAACTTCTTCCGCAAGCTCAGTTTCAGTTTCCTCATATTTCTGAGGGCTACGGGATAATGCATCGGCTAAAAGGAGTTCTTTTCCAGGTATGTGGATAATTTTAAATGAATAACGCAATAGACGTAGTCTCAATCTTTGTAATCTTGGGGTAATACTATCTAGTTCTTTCTTTCCCAATATGGAAATGAGTGGTTTATGATCGGTTTCGATAATTATGTTTAAACCACTAATAAAGTCTGAAAACTTATCACAAGCCCAAGCAATGGCTAATGCCTCTTTTTCTATTTGTGCATAGCCCCTCTCTGTTTTTGTGAGTGATCTTGAAGCGAAAGCCACAGGTTGTAGGCTGCCATCCTCTTGTTTTTGAATAAGAGCTGCACCAAGGCCAAATGAAGATGAATCGGCCGAAATAATAGTTTCTTTAGTTGTGCTATAAAGTGCTAAGCATGGAGGACTTGAAATAATAGCTTTAATTTTCTTAAAGGCCTCTTCTTGTGACTCACCCCATATCCAATCATTTTTCCCACGTAGAAGTTCATAAAGAGGGTGTGCAACTGTAGCTAAATGAGGAACAAACTTACTTACAAAATTTACAATCCCGAGTACTCTTTTTAGTTCTGATGTATTGGTAGGATTATCTAAGTTTTTTATTGCTTCTACTCTTTCAATATCTGGTAGTATGCCATCCTTAGTTACAATATGTCCCAATAGTTTAATTTGGTCTTTTCTGAAACTGCATTTTTTCTTATTAAGAGTCCAGCCAGTTTCTTCTAGTTTAGTCAGAACAGCATCTAATCTCTTATCGTGTTCCTCGTTGTTTTTCCCAAAAACAATCAAATCGTCAAAATGACATATAACCCCCTCCAGTCCTTCTAGTGTTTCACTTATTTTTCTCTGAAATACCTCAGGGGCTGAGGAAATCCCAAATGGTAAGCGAAGGAACCTGAATCTACCGAATGGTGTAATGAATGTGGTAAGTAAAGACGATTCTCGGGTAAGAGGAATCTGCCAAAACCCAGAATTGGCATCCACTCTAGAAAATACTTTAGCCCCTTCCAGTTGTCCAAAAGTATAATCTACTGATGGCATAGGAAACAACTCTCTTTTCACACATTTATTTAATTTAGTTAGGTCAACACATATTCTTAGTGTGTTATTCTTTTTAGGCACTATCACTATGCCTGAACACCAATCAGTTGGTTCTTCAACTTTTTCTATGACCCCTGTATCTACCATCCTATTCAATTCTAGTTTTAAGGCATTTTTCAGAGGAAGGGGTACTCTTCTAGGTACAGTTAAAGCAAACGGTTGGGCATCCTTTGTAATTTGAATATCATAGGTGTCTTTTATTTTACCAAGCCCCTCAAAAAGTCTTGGAAACCTCACTATAGGGTCTAGGTCAACACTATAAATCCTTTGAACCAACCCCAGCCTCTCACTTGCCACATTGCTCAATAATGTACGTCCAGCTCCCGAAATAACATGAAATTTTTCAATAGTTTTCCTATCTTTATGTGCCAGCTCCCCCTGTATGTATCCAATAGTTGCTAGTTCTTTTCCATTTGGGCCAGACAAGATCCTTCTTGAATGATTCAGCTTAAGGTCTGCAAAATCTCTATTATATACAGTCTCTGATAAAACGCACACATCTGCTCCAGTGTCTATTTTAATTTTTAGGAGCCTATTGCAAAAACTTGTGTTCACTGTCCATTTAGTACATTCATTAATTGTATCGACAGTTAACCCAATAAAATTAGATTCTTCTTCAGAGTAACTATCTTCATCTACCAGATTAATGTTTTTAAATTTGCACATTTTGCTAAAATGTCCTTTATTGTTACAGTTAAAACAAACACTATTTCTTGCTGGGCAATTTTGTCTTGAGTGTTCTTTGCCTCCACAATACAAACATTTAGTTGGAACTTTAACATTCTGGTTTGAGGTACCAGGCTTATTTTTCCAATCATTCTTTTTATCGAACTTAGTTTTATTCCACTTTTTGACCAGTGTTACCTTATCAGCAGCATTATTATTTGAAGAACTTCTAAGGGTTTCTTGCTGATTTTTCACAATTTCTGTTTGCCTTGCTTTAGTAACAGCTGTCTTAAGAGTCAATTGTGGGTCCAATTGTAATTTTTCTGAAAGATTTTTGTCCAAAATTCCGACCACCACTTGATCCCTTATTGCCTCATTTACAAAACTAACAGGGAAGTCGCAATTTTCAGCTATGGTATGTAAATCAGTGACGAAATCTTCTACTGGTTCCCCTTCTTGTTGTTTCCTTGTGTGAAACAAATATCTTTCATATATAACATTTTTAGTAGGAATAAAATGAGTATCAAACTGTCTTAACACCGTGTCAAATGACTCCAGATCTTGAGCACTCAATTTAAAAGACTTTAAAATATTCTCTGCTTGAGGCCCCATTAGATAAATTAGTGAATCCACCTGCTCGTCTGATGATTTGTTTATTAGCCCCGAAGCCTTCCTGAATCTTTGGAATCGAGACTTCCATTGCTCCCATTCATCCCCACATTTAAAAGAAAATGGTTCTGGAGCCGGTATTTGGTAGACTGGGGCCACTGGCAAAATTATTGTTCCATTTCTATCTTCTTCCTCACTCATTTTGTATATTTATAGTTAGTATAGTTCGAAATCCTTTTTCGCTGCCACCATGTGGTATTGTCTATTCAACAAGTACTTTATTTAAGAAGCTATTTCATTACAATATGACAGGGGTCCAAAACGTGCTTCCCTCCCACTCCCGACGTCCTTGACAGACGTTCATCTCACAGACAGGTTGTGTCTATGAGACCAACGTCCGTTCTTTTAAGAACGCTAATACTACAAAGTTGATAAGAATAACAACAATTTGGAAGAAAGTGGTAGTTGCCAAAAATATCTGTTATGATATACCTAGAATAAATACGTCTATTATTCACTTGATTTTCAGAAAATTTACTTCGTTTCAAAGTTTCAATCCTAGTATTTGTTTTTTCACTATACAAACATAAGACTGTATAAAGACTGTAAAGAGTAATAGTTATAATTTCATTGTGAGTGTTGCATAGTAAAACAATTAATAATAATGCCTTATAATAAGTGTTGTGTCCCAAATTGTGCTGATATTTACATAAATACCCGTCACATGTCACATATTCCCGTATCCCAAGAAAGATATGGATCGTTTTAAAAAGTGGTTATATGCTGTTAACAACCCCGAATTAAATAATATGGACCCTGTGGCAGTTTTTACTTCTAAAAGAATATGTCATATTCATTTTGAAGATACATTAGTTTCCATTATAGGTCTCGGAGACTACAGTTAAATGCTGTGCCAACACTATTCTTGCAGAGTAAGTAATAATAAAAATTTACCAATTTACAATAAAATTTAACTTATTAATTTTTTAGATGAATCTAAAACCTCAGTAGCTGATAATACAGATCCACTAAACATTTCAAATATATCAAAAGTGGTGAGTATATGATCATATGAAGATCTAATGAAGGTAACATGGTAATAAGAAATGAAGATACAGAATATATGACAGCAAACTGTGAAGGTAACATATATATATAATTTTCTTTATTTAAAAATTAGTTTTATAGATTAATACATTTTTAGGAAATGGGGGTGGAAGTAATATATGTTGTAACCACTGCAGCTTTTAAAACAGTCTGGTATTGCTAATATAAGCCAAGAATTTACTACATGTGTCGTTTACATTTCTTCTGATAAACTAATTTTTTTATAAACTTTTTGAATTCAAAAATCTTCTTAATTTTTTCTAATAAGAAAAAAAAACTCTCTTCCTAATTTTCTTTTTTAACTATCCCCAACTAACTAACTTTCTTTTTTTTTTGTTGCTATGTTACCCTTTTACGTCATGCAGAAATTTTCAAATTATTTCAAACTTTTGATTATGTTATACTTTATTTTTGATTTTATATATTTTGAATTTCATAATTTCTATTATAACAAATAAAATACTTTCCATCTATATTCTGGTGTTGAATTCTCTACATTTTATCAATTTATAATTTAGTTACTAAAGTTGGTATGCTGTTATTTCATTTTAAATAGTTGTCACAACCCTTATTTCATTTTGCTATACAGATTGTCCTATGATTATTTTTTATTATAAAGATTGTCCCAAATTAAAATGTTAATAAAATTTTGAATTTTGAATATGATTTAATTTTGATTTTAATTTTTTTAGGTTACTATCAGAGCTTTATTAAGAAGGATTTTTCTAATAATAAGGATCTCACAATAAATCAATCCCTTAGGTAAGTTCACCTTTAACGTTTCTCCTTATCTATAAAATATTATTTTGTTTGTTTTTCTAAATTGTATTTTAAATGATATGGTTTCTTTATTTTTAGGTGACGTTCGTTTTCTTTTAGCTGACAAAATAATCTTAAGAAGAAATATAGTCTTGGTATTTATTTTCTTGAATTTATAATTTAATTTTACCTAAATATTATAATTTTGATAATGTTCAATTTCCATTTCATTTTAAAATATTAAATTCCATATATATATATATATAGTTTAAGTAGAAAAAATTCGTGGGAATCAGTCAATATAAAATAAATTAGTTTGATTTCTTCGTTTTGGTCAAGCTTTCGAAAACGTTTATTTTCTTTTTCAAGACTAATAACATGAAATACGGAAAAAATTAAATACAAAAAGAAACATCGGTGTTAAAATATTTTAAAATGACAAAATGACAGTTTCCAAAAACTTCAGAATACAATTGTAACATACAGAGTGTGATTATAAAAAGTATAAGAATGTGTAAATATATATATATATAAAAAAAAAAAATAATAAATATCAATTCAAGGAGGACGAGTTGAGAAATTTTCTTTATGTTTTTTTAATAGAAATGTGTATATTGTACTCAGGTCATTGATGTCTGTTCTTTTATTCATTGAATTTTGATTGTTATTTATATGAACCATTTCAAGAAAGAGACGCTTATTGAGATTTCGTTCATTATCGAGAATTTTGACATTATTATAGTCAATCACATGATCTTTATCTATTACATGTTCAGCAAGGCGACAAGATCTCACATTCCTTCTGCAGTCACTTTTGTGAGAAGTTATTCTATCTTTAAGCATCCTACTTGTTTGACCAATGTATACTTCATCACAGCTGCTGCATGGGATTTCATAAATTATATTTGATTTATTTTTGACTGGTATGGGTGTTTTCAATTTAGAATGTATTTGTGAAATTGAAAACACCCATACCAGTCAAAAATAAATCAAATATAATTTATGAAATCCCATGCAGCAGCTGTGATGAAGTATACATTGGTCAAACAAGTAGGATGCTTAAAGATAGAATAACTTCTCACAAAAGTGACTGCAGAAGGAATGTGAGATCTTGTCGCCTTGCTGAACATGTAATAGATAAAGATCATGTGATTGACTATAATAATGTCAAAATTCTCGATAATGAACGAAATCTCAATAAGCGTCTCTTTCTTGAAATGGTTCATATAAATAACAATCAAAATTCAATGAATAAAAGAACAGACATCAATGACCTGAGTACAATATACACATTTCTATTAAAAAAACATAAAGAAAATTTCTCAACTCGTCCTCCTTGAATTGATATTTATTATTTTTTTTTTTTTTATATATATATATATTTACACATTCTTATACTTTTTATAATCACACTCTGTATGTTACAATTGTATTCTGAAGTTTTTGGAAACTGTCATTTTGTCATTTTAAAATATTTTAACACCGATGTTTCTTTTTGTATTTAATTTTTTCCGTATTTCATGTTATTAGTCTTGAAAAAGAAAATAAACGTTTTCGAAAGCTTGACCAAAACGAAGAAATCAAACTAATTTATTTTATATTGACTGATTCCCACGAATTTTTTCTACTTAAACTATTATTGAACAGTCACGAAAATATCCACTTATATATATATATATATATATATATATATATATATATATATATATATATATATATATATATATATATATATATATATAATAGTATAATAATAATAATTTACTATAATAAATTATATTTTATTATATATCAATTTTTTGATAACGACTTTCGAAGTAAAGTCGAAACGTTAAATTAAAACATTTTTTTTTTCAAATAAGTGGTTTTATTTCCAAATAGAAGAGTAATTATTATTCAAAATTCGCGGCTTTATGAAGCATTCAAATTTCCCGCCATGCTTGATTGACATAACTTCGAATGCAGAGCCCTAGATGGAGCCAATTTGTTTCCAAATTGTAACACTGACGTGATCCGTCTATAGGTAGGTGGTCTGTGGCCCCGATGTTTGAAATGTGTGAGTACAACTCGTCTGCGAGAATGTACCACGTGACCATCTCGAAATCGTGTCAACGTTGCCAAATTTAAATTTAGACAGTTCAACAAAAAGTAGAGCAAACACACACACACACCACAGCTACGATTGCCTAGTAAAGTCACATTGTTTTGAGCCTTTCGATTCTCGGAACTCCAAGAGATATCGTTGCCACCTTTGACTAGAAAGGATACGGCCTTAGAGGCGTTCAGGCATAATCCCACGGATGGTAGCTTCGCACCATTCCCCGCTCGAGTAAGTGCGTCAACCAAATGTCCGAACCTGCGGTTCCTCTCGTACTGAGCAGGATTACTATCGCAACGACGAGTCATCAGTAGGGTAAAATATATTTATTATGTATTGGTACAAATGACTTTTTTGACAATATCGCAAATTTTATTACAGTTATGGTGCAATCAGCTTTTTTATTCCAATAAAAAACGTAGTTCAACTATTCATCAAAAGAGGGAGGTGATATTTGTTTGTCTAATCATAGGAAGGATACGATGTTGCCAAATGTCAACTTGTAAATCGAATTTGTTTGGTTATTTTTTTAATAAATACTATTTCTAACATTTTGAATTTAATCTGAATTATTATTTTGTATGTATTTTTTTTTTCGTTTAACATAATAATGTCACGTTTTAATTTTTAAATATGTTTAATGGACAACAATGGAATGATTTACGATATTTAAAATTGACAGTTGACATTGTTACAGAATATAAATATTGTTAAATATAATAACAAATAGAACAAATAGAAATTATTTCTCAAACTCAAATAAAAATTGAACACAAATTGGAGGATGAGATAAATGTTAAACAATTAGAAGGCAAGTCTCTCAAGATGGAGGAAAAACTTGAAGTTACAAAAGATTGTTTTACAGTTTAATATACAGATGTTGAGACAAAATGATTCAGTAATAGTAGTTTTATGATTTAAGAAGAAGAAGAAATACACATTAAGGATGAAATTGAATTACCTTTAGAAGAAGTTGATAAGAATAACAACAATTTGGAAGAAAGTGGTAGTTGCCAAAAATATCTGTTATGATATACCTAGAATAAATACGTCTATTATTCACTTGATTTTCAGAAAATTTACTTCGTTTCAAAGTTTCAATCCTAGTATTTGTTTTTTCACTATACAAACATAAGACTGTATAAAGACTGTAAAGAGTAATAGTTATAATTTCATTGTGAGTGTTGCATAGTAAAACAATTAATAATAATGCCTTATAATAAGTGTTGTGTCCCAAATTGTGCTGATATTTACATAAATACCCGTCACATGTCACATATTCCCGTATCCCAAGAAAGATATGGATCGTTTTAAAAAGTGGTTATATGCTGTTAACAACCCCGAATTAAATAATATGGACCCTGTGGCAGTTTTTACTTCTAAAAGAATATGTCATATTCATTTTGAAGATACATTAGTTTCCATTATAGGTCTCGGAGACTACAGTTAAATGCTGTGCCAACACTATTCTTGCAGAGTAAGTAATAATAAAAATTTACCAATTTACAATAAAATTTAACTTATTAATTTTTTAGATGAATCTAAAACCTCAGTAGCTGATAATACAGATCCACTAAACATTTCAAATATATCAAAAGTGGTGAGTATATGATCATATGAAGATCTAATGAAGGTAACATGGTAATAAGAAATGAAGATACAGAATATATGACAGCAAACTGTGAAGGT
Source organism: Crepidodera aurea (assembly GCA_949320105.2). Taxonomy (NCBI): domain Eukaryota; kingdom Metazoa; phylum Arthropoda; class Insecta; order Coleoptera; family Chrysomelidae; genus Crepidodera; species Crepidodera aurea. Next base: position 205,181 of record OX439477.1, read on the forward strand.
AACATATATATATATATATAATTTTCTTTATTTAAAAATTAGTTTTATAGATTAATACATTTTTAGGAAATGGGGGTGGAAGTAATATATGTTGTAACTAACCACTGCAGCTTTTAAAACAGTCTGGTATTGCTAAAAATACAATAACACCAAGAAAAAATAAGTTATAAAAATCTTTTAAAAGAAGATTATTTATTTTACGTCTCTGAAGGAAGATATAAGCCAAGAATTTACTACATGTGTCGTTTACATTTCTTCTGATAAACTAATTTTTTTATAAACTTTTTGAATTCAAAAATCTTCTTAATTTTTTCTAATAAGAAAAAAAAACTCTCTTCCTAATTTTCTTTTTTAACTATCCCCAACTAACTAACTTTCTTTTTTTTTTGTTGCTATGTTACCCTTTAACGTCATGCAGAAATTTTCAAATTATTTCAAACTTTTGATTATGTTATACTTTATTTTTGATTTTATATATTTTGAATTTCATAATTTCTATTATAACAAATAAAATACTTTCCATCTATATTCTGGTGTTGAATTCTCTACATTTTATCAATTTATAATTTAGTTACTAAAGTTGGTATGCTGTTATTTCATTTTAAATAGTTGTCACAACCCTTATTTCATTTTGCTATACAGATTGTCCTATGATTATTTTTTATTATAAAGATTGTCCCAAATTAAAATGTTAATAAAATTTTGAATTTTGAATATGATTTAATTTTGATTTTAATTTTTTTAGGTTACTATCAGAGCTTTATTAAGAAGGATTTTTCTAATAATAAGGATCTCACAATAAATCAATCCCTTAGGTAAGTTCACCTTTAACGTTTCTCCTTATCTATAAAATATTATTTTGTTTGTTTTTCTAAATTGTATTTTAAATGATATGGTTTCTTTATTTTTAGGTGACGTTCGTTTTCTTTTAGCTGACAAAATAATCTTAAGAAGAAATATAGTCTTGGTATTTATTTTCTTGAATTTATAATTTAATTTTACCTAAATATTATAATTTTGATAATGTTCAATTTCCATTTCATTTTAAAATATTAAATTCCATTTCAATATATATATATATATATATATATATATATATATATATATATATATATATATATATTAGTATAATAATAATAATTTACTATAATAAATTATATTTTATTATATATCAATTTTTTGATAACGACTTTCGAAGTAAAGTCGAAACGTTAAATTAAAACATTTTTTTTTTCAAATAAGTGGTTTTATTTCCAAATAGAAGAGTAATTATTATTCAAAATTCGCGGCTTTATGAAGCATTCAAATTTCCCGCCATGCTTGATTGACATAACTTCGAATGCAGAGCCCTAGATGGAGCCAATTTGTTTCCAAATTGTAACACTGACGTGATCCGTCTATAGGTAGGTGGTCTGTGGCCCCGATGTTTGAAATGTGTGAGTACAACTCGTCTGCGAGAATGTACCACGTGACCATCTCGAAATCGTGTCAACGTTGCCAAATTTAAATTTAGACAGTTCAACAAAAAGTAGAGCAAACACACACACACACCACAGCTACGATTGCCTAGTAAAGTCACATTGTTTTGAGCCTTTCGATTCTCGGAACTCCAAGAGATATCGTTGCCACCTTTGACTAGAAAGGATAAGGCCTTAGAGGCGTTCAGGCATAATCCCACGGATGGTAGCTTCGCACCATTACCCGCTCGAGTAAGTGCGTCAACCAAATGTCCGAACCTGCGGTTCCTCTCGTACTGAGCAGGATTACTATCGCAACGACGAGTCATCAGTAGGGTAAAACTAACCTGTCTCACGACGGTCTAATCCCAGCTCACATTCCCTTATGGATTACATTTTTAATTATATTTTTATAATATATTTATTATGTATTGGTACAAATGACTTTTTTGACAATATCGCAAATTTTATTACAGTTATGGTGCAATCAGCTTTTTTATTCCAATAAAAAACGTATTTCAACTATTCATCAAAAGAGGGAGGTGATATTTGTTTGTCTAATCATAGGAAGGATACGATGTTGCCAAATGTCAACTTGTAAATCGAATTTGTTTGGTTATTTTTTTAATAAATACTATTTCTAACATTTTGAATTTAATCTGAATTATTATTTTGTATGTATTTTTTTTTTCGTTTAACATAATAATGTCACGTTTTAATTTTTAAATATGTTTAATGGGCAACAATGGAATGATTTACGATATTTAAAATTGACAGTTGACATTGTTACAGAATATAAATATTGTTAAATATAATAAAATGGTATCTGAACAAATAGAAATTATTTCTCAAACTCAAATAAAAATTGAACACAAATTGGAGGATGAGATAAATGTTAAACAATTAGAAGGCAAGTCTCTCAAGATGGAGGAAAAACTTGAAGTTACAAAAGATTGTTTTACAGTTTAATATACAGATGTTGAGACAAAATGATTCAGTAATAGTAGTTTTATGATTTAAGAAGAAGAAGAAATACACATTAAGGATGAAATTGAATTACCTTTAGAAGAAGTTGATAAGAATAACAACAATTTGGAAGAAAGTGGTAGTTGCCAAAAATATCTGTTATGATATACCTAGAATAAATACGTCTATTATTCACTTGATTTTCAGAAAATTTACTTCGTTTCAAAGTTTCAATCCTAGTATTTGTTTTTTCACTATACAAACATAAGACTGTATAAAGACTGTAAAGAGTAATAGTTATAATTTCATTGTGAGTGTTGCATAGTAAAACAATTAATAATAATGCCTTATAATAAGTGTTGTGTCCCAAATTGTGCTGATATTTACATAAATACCCGTCACATGTCACATATTCCCGTATCCCAAGAAAGATATGGATCGTTTTAAAAAGTGGTTATATGCTGTTAACAACCCCGAATTAAATAATATGGACCCTGTGGCAGTTTTTACTTCTAAAAGAATATGTCATATTCATTTTGAAGATACATTAGTTTCCATTATAGGTCTCGGAGACTACAGTTAAATGCTGTGCCAACACTATTCTTGCAGAGTAAGTAATAATAAAAATTTACCAATTTACAATAAAATTTAACTTATTAATTTTTTAGATGAATCTAAAACCTCAGTAGCTGATAATACAGATCCACTAAACATTTCAAATATATCAAAAGTGGTGAGTATATGATCATATGAAGATCTAATGAAGGTAACATGGTAATAAGAAATGAAGACACAGAATATATGACAGCAAACTGTGAAGGTAACATATATATAATTTTCTTTATTTAAAAATTAGTTTTATAGATTAATACATTTTTAGGAAATGGGGGTGGAAGTAATATATGTTGTAACCACTGCAGCTTTTAAAACAGTCTGGTATTGCTAAAAATACAATAACACCAAGAAAAAATAAGTTATAAAAATCTTTTAAAAGAAGATTATTTATTTTACGTCTCTGAAGGAAGATATAAGCCAAGAATTTACTACATGTGTCGTTTACATTTCTTCTGATAAACTAATTTTTTTATAAACTTTTTGAATTCAAAAATCTTCTTAATTTTTTCTAATAAGAAAAAAAAACTCTCTTCCTAATTTTCTTTTTTAACTATCCCCAACTAACTAACTTTCTTTTTTTTTTGTTGCTATGTTACCCTTTTACGTCATGCAGAAATTTTCAAATTATTTCAAACTTTTGATTATGTTATACTTTATTTTTGATTTTATATATTTTGAATTTCATCATTTCTATTATAACAAATAAAATACTTTCCATCTATATTCTGGTGTTGAATTCTCTACATTTTATCAATTTATAATTTAGTTACTAAAGTTGGTATGCTGTTATTTCATTTTAAATAGTTGTCACAACCCTTATTTCATTTTGCTATACAGATTGTCCTATGATTATTTTTTATTATAAAGATTGTCCCAAATTAAAATGTTAATAAAATTTTGAATTTTGAATATGATTTAATTTTGATTTTAATTTTTTTAGGTTACTATCAGAGCTTTATTAAGAAGGATTTTTCTAATAATAAGGATCTCACAATAAATCAATCCCTTAGGTAAGTTCACCTTTAACGTTTCTCCTTATCTATAAAATATTATTTTGTTTGTTTTTCTAAATTGTATTTTAAATGATATGGTTTCTTTATTTTTAGGTGACGTTCGTTTTCTTTTAGCTGACAAAATAATCTTAAGAAGAAATATAGTCTTGGTATTTATTTTCTTGAATTTATAATTTAATTTTACCTAAATATTATAATTTTGATAATGTTCAATTTCCATTTCATTTTAAAATATTAAATTCCATTTCAATATATATATATATATATATATATATATATATATATATATATATATATATATATATATATATATATATATAATAGTATAATAATAATAATTTACTATAATAAATTATATTTTATTATATATCAATTTTTTGATAACGACTTTCGAAGTAAAGTCGAAACGTTAAATTAAAACATTTTTTTTTTCAAATAAGTGGTTTTATTTCCAAATAGAAGAGTAATTATTATTCAAAATTCGCGGCTTTATGAAGCATTCAAATTTCCCGCCATGCTTGATTGACATAACTTTATTTCGAATGCAGAGCCCTAGATGGAGCCAATTTGTTTCCAAATTGTAACACTGGCGTGATCCGTCTATAGGTAGGTGGTCTGTGGCCCCGATGTTTGAAATGTGTGAGTACAACTCGTCTGCGAGAATGTACCACGTGACAATCTCGAAATCGTGTCAACGTTGCCAAATTTAAATTTAGACAGTTCAACAAAAAGTAGAGCAAACACAAACACACACACACACCACAGCTACGATTGCCTAGTAAAGTCACATTGTTTTGAGCCTTTTGATTCTCGGAACTCCAAGAGATATCGTTGCCACCTTTGACTAGAAAGGATACGGCCTTAGAGGCGTTCAGGCATAATCCCACGGATGGTAGCTTCGCACCATTACCCGCTCGAGTAAGTGCGTCAACCAAATGTCCGAACCTGCGGTTCCTCTCGTACTGAGCAGGATTACTATCGCAACGACGAGTCATCAGTAGGGTAAAACTAACCTGTCTCACAACGGTCTAATCCCAGCTCACATTCCCTTATGGATTACATTTTTAATTATATTTTTATAATATATTTATTATGTATTGGTACAAATGACTTTTTTGACAATATCGCAAATTTTATTACAGTTATTGTGCAATCAGCTTTTTTATTCCAATAAAAAACGTATTTCAACTATTCATCAAAAGAGGGAGGTGATATTTGTTTGTCTAATCATAGGAAGGATACGATATTGCCAAATGTCAACTTGTAAATCGAATTTGTTTGGTTATTTTTTTTAATAAATACTATTTCTAACATTTTGAATTTAATCTGAATTATTATTTTGTATGTATTTTTTTTTTCGTTTAACATAATAATGTCACGTTTTAATTTTTAAATATGTTTAATGGGCAACAATGGAATGATTTACGATATTTAAAATTGACAGTTGACATTGTTACAGAATATAAATATTGTTAAATATAATAAAATGGTATCTGAACAAATAGAAATTATTTCTCAAACTCAAATAAAAATTGAACACAAATTGGAGGATCAGATAAATGTTAAACAATTAGAAGGCAAGTCTCTCAAGATGGAGGAAAAATGTCAACCTTTAATTAATTGGTCTGTATTTTGCTGTTATGTTGTTTTATGTGAGCAGAAAGTCGAAAAGTCAAAATTAAAAAAATTTTTAATAAAATAAGAGGTTTTATTATATCCATTAAGAAGAGTATTTGAAGTACAAAGCCACTAATGAGTTATAGAAATGAAAAACAAAATAAAATATATATTGGAATTGGATTTCTTGAAATTCTACTAAAATAGAAGTTACATTTTTATGGTAAGCACGTCTTTATACATGTTCAATTAGGCTCTATTTATTTCATTTAAGGTGGAAGGTATTCTTGATGCAGCACAACTTGGGGATTCAGATTTCGAAGAAGATGAAATGGATGAGGTAATCTTGCTACATATATTCAACAATGATCCTGTTGGGAATTGAGCAGAGCTTTATGGGCGATTGAGCCTCCACACAACTGGAACAATATTTGGGAAATTTAATGTTCTGTTCAGCACACACATATTTTCAAAATCCATCATGCTGATTAAATTTTAGTAAATGCACCTAGATTGATTTTTGTAAAGTTAGTATCGCAATATTAAAGTACCATACCTTTTATCAAGCAAAAACAACTTTAATGTTTGTTTTATTACCAATATTTTGTTTGCTAGTTTCAAGATGCAAAAAGCGCATCAACTAAATTTAGTTGAACATTTCTACACTTTGTAAATGTAATTTTCTAAAAATGTAAAGATTCGTTGTTTTGTAGTTTTAGAGATAAATATTCTGTAATATTGTTTTGTTATTGTAATTAATAAATAAATATTTATATAATAAAAAATGTTGTAACTTGAAAGTTTTTTATTATCTTACTGAAATATGAGAAATAACCTTTAGAAACATAATAAGCGAATATTTAGTAACTTCTATAGGAATTTCTCAACCGAATGTAATCCAATAACAGAAAAATAAACAAATTCTTTTGAGAACTTCTAAATCACACTTAAATTCCTAAATTATATAAATCAAATGAAACAAAACGAATATTTAGTAACTTCTTGAGTGACCCTTAATACCATGTTATTTATATATAAAATGATTAATCAACTATAGTGCCTCAACTTGTAAATAATTGTAGGTTTGTTAAAGACATAAATATTCCACAAGATCAAGAAACAATTTTTATTTAGACAGAGTAAGCACTATAGTTATATAGTCAGAATATAGTCTGTTTTATAAGGGATTAAAGCAATACAATGAATTGCCTGATTTTATTAAAAACTGCAATAATTTAATGAGCTTTAAAAGAACATGTAGGTTGTGAATATAAGTATATAACTATTTATTTTTTTTTGTAAACCTAAATGTAAAAATAATACTAGCCAAGAGCTAAATTAAAGGATTATTCATTTCGGAAGCTCATAGTGGTTTGTATTTTAATTTCTCTCTCTCTTTCCACTGGATTAAAACCACTTAGTTGTTAAAAAAGTTTTTTTATTGTCAATAAAAAAACTTTTTTAACAACTAAGTGGTTTTAATTCAGTGGAAAGAGAGAGAGAAATTAAAGGATTATTATTATTATTACTTCTATAGGAATTTCTCAACTATTATTATATATTATATTATATTATTATTATATTATATTATAACTGAATGTAATCTAACAAAAAAAATAAAGAAAGTCATTTTGAAGCTATGAATAATTTACTTTAAGTCAAAATTCAAAATTGGGACATTCGCCATTTATCGGTGTCACTCGTATAATCTTCGGTTAACGTACGTAGATTTTTAAGGTATCCGTGAGAGAACGCAAGGTTACGTACGTACGCAATCCTATTTTTCACGTAAACGCTATTTCCAGACAACGTTTACGTACTTGGCACAACTTCAACTCTCTATTTACAACACTCCCACTTAAGAGGGGCATCGCGACAGGTATGCCAAACTACAAACACCAAAAATCCCCATCTTTATCTTTTATCACTGTCTTTCTGCAATAATGAAGAGAGATAAATATCTTAAGACTTCAGTGAATCTCCTGTATGCTAGGTGGCGCTGCTAGTATTAAAATATTGTATTATTGTGTGATTGTTCACGATAAGTAAATGAAAACTCTATTGTTATTTTAGAACTTTTAATAACTACAATTAACAACTAGCAGCTCGACACTCAACATAACCAACTTGTTGCCTCCGCTGCTGTCATTTTCCTTTCTTGACTGTTGACAGTCGAAGATGACAACCTTGTTGTTACCAACTACGCTACATCTCCCTCCTTTTCAAAGAAGTTATCATTTAAGTCAAGAATATAAGATTTTAGATAATCAGGTTGTCTTCTTGTACGTCCACTACGAACTAGCACATTTTCTGCTTTATTACTACATTCTACAATATTTTCAGTTTCCACTATCTCACTACGAACTAGTACATTTTCTGCTTCGTTACTACGTTCTACAATATTTTCAGTTTCCACTATCTCATCTCTCTTCTCTTGTTCTACTGTAATATTAGTACTTGTTTTTACACTAATAGGGAGATTTTAAGCCACCTATTTGAACACCAATATACTTTAAACGTTATACATCGCATGCGCAATAGCGCTAAAATAAGGGAAACTTTATTAGAGAGTTATTGCAAACTGGCAGAATGTATACCGTATACGTTATACCTTAGCGCTATGACGATGTAAGGTATGCGTAAAATAGTGAGTTATTGCAGTTGCTTTTCTCAAGGTAGTGACGTTTGACATGCTAATAGTGGGGTGTCAATGGTGTCGAAATATAAATATTGGATATTGTGCTTGAGTTGATGGTAGAAAAGTATTAACGAAATTACGGAAGAACTTTTGAATATTTTTGTTGAGGAAGAACATGAAGATTAACACATAGATGAAGCCATATTATTTCACCTTATCAATAATAGGGAAGGTCGAGGAAGAAATATCAATGATCGCCTCAATTTAGAGTTAATGTTAACCCATTACATAAAATCAAATTTCCGATTTGAAAGAGAACACATTGTATTCTTAGCAGAACGTCTTATGTTACCAGCTGTAATTAGAACAAGAAGAAGTAATGTTATATCAGGTATAAACTATTGACTTTCTCCTAATGAAAGTAAAAACCTATTACCCCTAATTTTGTGTTACAGGACTTGAAGGATTGTGCATTTTGCTTAGAAGATTAGATTATACGAATAGGTTGAAGGGTTTTGATGAAATTTCAACAATCAAAACCGGGAACCAGGAAGTTCATACAAGAAAAGACTCTTAAGATCCATCGGAGCAAAAAACAAACCAAGAAATAGAAATATGTTGTAGAATTAAGTTTAAATTACTTTGAAATAAAATATTTTTAACTTTCTTACCTTTATTAAGCAATAAATTAAGACTGATGGTTTTTTAGTTTTATTTAAAACCTAAAATGCAAATATCAAAACTAATGGAAAATTTCATTTTTTGTATTTTAAATAATTAACATCTTTTCAATATTATATTTAAATACATATAGAGAAAACATTACAATTAAGCACAGCATTTTGGAAAATGATTTCTTTAATCCCCAGCCAGCAGTTAAATTTACATTATAACGATTGGATTATAGGTTTTTCCCAATCTGTTGTAATCCAAACAGACTAAGTTCCTTGAAATAATGCAATAATTTATTTTTCAAAATACTCATAAACTAATTCATCTAACAAACCCTTTTATGGTACCGAAGCCCTATGTTTTGAGGGTTGGATATTGGATTTTTAGAATTTGTAGCTGAAATATATCGTAAACAGTTTAATATAAATGTAGATAATTAAAACTTTTGTATTAATTTGTATTACTTTTCAACATAAACTCAAAATTATCGAGAATAATAGTTTTTATTAAAGTCTAATGGTCAGTCGAAAAATTTTGTTTACAAATTTTCAATTTTTTAACTTTATTTACGTTAACCATTGAATACGGTTTAACATTGCTCTTCTTCTGTTATTTAATTCTAAAATCGATCGCGAAAAAGCCGCTTTTTGGTTTTAGAACATCAAATATGCATAAGGTATAAGGTTTAAGGCTCTCCTTATGCCTTAGATATAGCGTACGACGTTATACCTTAAAAATGGTTGTTTACTGTTGCGCACGCGTAACTGTCACTGTAAGGCATACCGTATACCCCAAATGATGTGCAATAACTCTCTATTAACTGATATTGTTTTACGTTATTAGAGGTGAAATAAGGTTCCCTTAATAACGGATATTGTTTTCGCAGTGGTGCCGCATGTAGAAAATTTATATTTAAGTTTTATCGTGAACTCCAAAGTCTATGATAAATACATGTGAAATTTAGAAGATTTGAGTAAGTCTATAGTTTTCACCATTCTTACCACTTTTTTTCTTAAATATGAAATGAAAACATTTCATAAAATTAAGTGTTATGGCAACATAGGATATGGACATTGAAGAGATGTCACAACAAGTCTTTTACCTAACCTATCTTTTGTAGTATTTGTTTCATTCTGGCTTCATTTAAAAACGATTTAAGGCAGTTAAATAAAAAAAAAATCGTAAATGATTATTTAAACTATCACAAAGTGAGGGTTATCATTTATAAGGTTATAAATGTTTCTGGCATCTGTCACGTAAATAACGGAAGAGTGGGATGGCTTAAAAACTCATTTTCGAAATACGTTATTAACGTTCTGTCACAGTAGATACAGTAGTTCCACTTAGCGTCGGCACCTTTGATATTGGTGTCCAGCAGTTTCATTTTTTATATTCGCACTGGTATTGACACTATTGACAGTAATGGCATTTCTCCCCGCCACGATCCCTAACAATGCTCATATATACACTGCTCGATATATCAATTATTGATATAAACTGCTCGCTAAAATTCAGGCTATGCAAATAAGGTTGGAAACATGGAAAAGTAGTAAAAATTAATTATGCAGTTTTCAATGAAGTAAAATTCATTTAATCGGATGCACCCGAGATAAAAAAAAATGTTTGGTGATTCTTACGTATTTTTGTCTCCTGAACACGAATTTGAAGTCAAAAAGCGGAGGTCTCGAATGCTTTTTGAGATATAGGCCCGAAAAGTATGAAAACTTGGCATTAGTACAAATTTGAACCATTTCTAGTCGAGTTGAGATTTGGCATATATTTTTATATGAACAAAAAATGAGTTTTATGATTATGGGTCGATGTTATCAAACGTGGTTTAAAGGAGTTTTTGGGAATGGAGTTTCTGCCAAAATTCAATATGGCAAATACAAAATTGTGGTTGAGTTGTGTGCTTATATAATTTGATTCTGTTTAAAAAAGATAATACAGCCATTCTATATTCGTTGTTAAAAAAAATGCAAGAGATTATTACGAAAATATTTATTTTTCCCATTTCAGTTGGCATTTCACATTCCTAATATATAAGAAAGAAATTTATTGCATACAATGTACATAGTCAATACAATTTTTTTTAAGAAAACAAGAACCAAGATTGCATGACACCTAATAAAAACATAGATAGATATTTATTAATATAAAATTACAAGAATTTTACACTCGTCTCAAAACATTACAATTATTACAAGCTTAAAACTATAATTTACAATAACAATAACAGACAGACACCCACACAGCAAAGCATATTCCCAGAATATCCTCACAAGATACCTATGTTCTTTTTGCAGAATATTCCTAAGCAAATATTCTGAGAACGATCATAGAATGTATTGGATATATTAAAATATTTAGCATATCTATAAAAAATATCTTCAGTTAGTAAAGAAGTTCAATATTGTTTCAGAAATTACTCACCTTGCATCATCTTTGGGAAACCTAAAAAAACTTAATTGGGGATTTTCCCTCGAATTGCTTCGACATACTACACAAATTGTACATGGTTTTTTAAGCACAACATCACCAATAACTGTAGACATTTCGCTTTTACTATTTCGCACAAAACAAACACCACCAAATAATACAAACGAAAACGAATGAAATAATAAATTGAGCAACACAATTAAAAATATTTTCATATTGCAATGTTGCCAATGTGAATTGTTACATTATCATAATTCGAGATGCTATTGTAGAATTGTCACAAAAATGATCTTTTTTCAATGAAATAAGTGGAACATACATAGGGATTGACGCCTCATTGATAAAATATCCTAAAAACAGAATTTGATGAAATAAGAGACTACTTTATGAAATGTTTATAACACTTCTAATATATTATACAGTAGATTGGATGAAACTTTTTAAATCCCGCAACTATGGAAGAGTGCCGGTCGTTCTTAAACTCGTCGTTTGCGCATTAGCCAGGAGTCGCAACTCCTGGCTAATGCGCGTTGAAAACTTACAACCAGAAATTGGCCGAAGTGGAATTACTGTATCTACTGTGGTTCTGTGTTTACTTTAATAGCGAATAAAGGGATATAACGTATGACGCTCAAGTTGTGGCTTAAAACCTCCCTATTGTCTATTTCTGCCTCATCTTGAATAAAAACTTTTTGATTTGAAAAATACATAGACACGTTTTCTTTGTTTTGACATTGCTTATTATTTTTAGACAAAATACTAGTTTCTTTAATATCTATGCTATTTCTGCGTTTTACTTTATTATTGGTATCAAAGAATAAAACTGTTCTGGGTGTATCACCAAACTTAATGAATTTTCCTGGTAGCCACACCTTATCTTTCCGGTAATATAGTTTTTGACCTTCAATTAAGTTAAGTTTTCGATTTTTTGTGTTTGTATCATAGAACTGTTTGTTCCTTTCGTTTTTTTCTTTTTGAATATCCGAAAAGTCTTCAACAATTTTCGGTTTCAACTGGTTTCTGTGAATTGGTAGGTTCGTTCGCGTTTTTCTACTAAAAAGAAGCTGCGATGGACTATATCTTGAACTCAAAACTGATGTGTTTCTGTGTTCTAATAGTGCTAGTTTTAGGTCTAGATTTTCTTCTTTACATCTTTTCAGTATGTTTTTTGCAATATTTACACCCTTTTCAGCCAATGCATTCCCTTTTGGGTAATATGGGCTTGAGGTTATAATTTTGAAGTTCCATGCATTTGCAAATTCATTGAACTCAAATGATGCATAAGGCATATTATCGGCTCTTAATACTTCAGGTATACCATGAGTTGAAAATATTTGCTTTAAAATATTAATAAGTGTTTTCGAATCTTTATGTTTTATTTTAATTAATTCTAACCACTTTGAATAATAGTCAATTACGACTAAATATGATTCCCCTGCAAAGTGTAAAATGTCTGAAGCAACTTTTTGAAATGGGTATTCACATTGCTTCTCTGATATCATAGGCTCTCTAGGATTTTTATTGCTAAATTGTTTACACACTGAACAGTTTTGAACATAGTTTTCAATTTCAGTATCCATTTTTGGCCAGTAAAATAGTGATTTAATTCGATTTTTAGTTTTATTAATGCCAAAATGATTCTCATGTACTTTTTTTATAATATCCTTCGTTATTTTAGTTTGAATTATTAACCTATGATCTAAGAATACTAACTCATTTTCTACATATATTGAATTTTTTAATTGGTAATAATTCTTTAAAATACTTTCACATTTTGAAAAGGATGTTGGCCATCCATTTAAATAAAATTCTTTAATTTTACTTAAAATTGGATCATCCAGTGTATTGTTTTTTATTACTTTAGTCAATTCATTAGATATATTAATGGAATGCACAACATTATTCAACATTTTATCAGTATCTTGTTTGTTTGCTTTGGAAGCAGCCCTACTAATAGCATCTGCTATAAACATTTGTTTTCCGGGCACAAATATAACTTTAACATCATAAATACTTATTTTGAGTCTTATTCTTTGTAAGCGATTTGACTGTATTTTGTGTATATCCTTATTCATTAACGCAACTAATGGTTTATGATCAGTCTGTACACTCACACTTTTCCCATACACATAGTTGTGAAACTTTTTTAACGCAAACAATATGGCCAAAAATTCTTTATCTATTTGACCATAATTTATTTCACTTTCTGATAATCCCTTTGATGCATAACATACCGGATGACCATTTTGTGTTAAAATACAGCCTATTGCATTTTTACTGCTATCTGTCTGTATTACTATCTCAGAATCATTGTCATAATTTTTTAAAACAGGAGCATTACAAATGATCTGTTTTAGTTCATCAAATGTGTTTAATTTTCAGATAATTAAACATGTAAACTCATATTCGTTTACTCGTAAAACCGGCAACGGCGCACCAAAATACGTTGACGAGCGGTATCACAAAGATGCGGTGTCGACAAAGATAATTTTTTGCTCTATTTCATAATTGCGGTATCAAACCCGGAAGGCGGGCTCATCAAAGTTAATTTTTTGCTCGATGTTAATAATGGTACACACGCAAATTAATATTTTCTGAATGATGTGGTCATTTCTTTAAATTAACTTTAATACTTTGTTCACGATTACTAGTTTAATGTAATCTTTGTTACGTTGTTGTTTTTGTTCATTTTATTTATTTAACGAGTCTAATAAATGGTTAAATAAAAGTGTCCATTGTTTTTATTGGATGAAGTTGAGAAAGTAAACCGACTACAGCATATTTCTTCACCTAAAAAATACAGTCCACGAAATTCGAAATCAGATGCGGTTTAAAAAGGCGGTAACACATTGTTGGCCGTCCTGGGAAACTGGCACAACATAGGGCTTAATCCAGAGCCCTCAACATGGTCCAAACGATCCGGATTTAAACCAGAGATTCTTCAATGATCCTGAGCGATTCCAGAGATTCTTCAATGATCGTTCGTAATTAAAACAAATTTTCGTACAAGAAAATCGCACTAATAATCAAATCGCATTTATTCTTGACTTACTTTTTTCCATTTGCCGACGGCAAAAAATAATTCTCGCATTTTCAATACTTTCGCAACAAATCATTTCGCAACAAATTCGTAAAAAACCCGTAGATATGGTTCTACGATTCTACAAATAAATCGCTAAACAATATTTAAAACTCAAATCATAAACATTCGCTATTTTTACAATCAAACTTTATTCTTAAAATTCACTTAAACAACAGCTGATCGTTGTTTCGAGATCTAATATCTCACTTAATAAATAAAAATCATTTTTTAACTTACAACTCAATACTATAAAAACATTTTACTATTTTTCTACTTTTTATACAAGGTGTTCTTCAAAAATAAGACACCTCCCTTTTATTCTAGAAACTAGCGCCGCATCAGAGGTACAAAAGGGCTGCATACCCTTATATTTTTATTCTCGTTCATAGGGAAAATTATCCCTTAGCAACAGGCTCTCCATAGCCAAACAATTTTCAATCTATCGTTCATTGCACATACTTTTCTATTTTTTCGTTTTGCACTCAAGAAGAAGTTCTTTATTTAAAGACTTCTTGTATTTCGTTCATTTTCGCATTTTCAATCTAAAGGGAAGTCCTTCATTTTATAGCAAGGCTCCTGTACTATTTTTATTCGCATTCGTTCGCATTATTTTTCTATAGGGTGATCTACTAAAAGATTATACCCTCTTTGACAAACATATTTTAAATCCTCGTTGACAATTTTATACTTTTTTCTATAGGGTGATCTACTAAAAGATTATACCCTCTCTTGCAAATATATTTTGATTTTTCTCTAACAACAAACATTTAAATTTCTAGCAATTCTACTTTTCATTTTCGCACAAGATGTTCTATATGGTTAGACATCTCCCTTTGGCACCTTACTAGGTCCAAGGGGTTGTATGGGGGACACTACCCTCAGGGATATTGGATGCCCAGACTCTATGGCAAAAATAAGATGATCTCTATGGTGAGACATCTCCCTTTGGTATCTTTCAGATCTAAGGGGTTGTATGGGGAAACTACCCCCAGGGATATTGGATGCCCAGACTCTGTCAATCAACAATGCTAGGTGATCTCTATGGTGAGACACCTCCCTTTGGTGCCAAACTAGGTCCAAGGGGTTGTAGACGGGATACTAAAATGCCCAGTTATGTATCGTTCTAAAATTCAAAACTCTTGTCAACTGTATAGGGAAACTACCCTCTTTAACAAATAAAAACTTTAAAAATGTCCTTCTAATAAGGCTCTATTTTCAGGATTACTTATCCATTTATCGCACTTTTTCATGTATTCAACTTTCAGGGAAAACTACCCTCAAACAATTATTTTTATCATAAACATTCTTTGACATTTCTACTTTACTTTGTACCAAAATTCCTCTGATGTGGCCAAAAAAGGTGTTCGTACATTCATTTCAATTGTTGTACTGGAAAAAACATTCCACAACAAAAAACTATTCGTTAAATCAAACCTTTCTACTTTTATACATACAAGGGATCAATAACCCATCATTTTAAAAACCAAACAAAAATCAATCAAATAAACTAACATAAATAAATCTTAAAAACAAATTAAAACGCTCAAACGCATTCATTTTAATTTTCACAAGGCATTTCATTTTATAGCAAATACCTTTAACAAGCAGTGATGCAATTTCTATTTTTCTTTTTCTTCTCATTTTTTATACAGGGTGAGCACATACCCTCAGGATTTATATCTATCATTTAAACATTTTCACACAGGGTGATCTCATCAAAAGATTATACCCTAGGGGCATTTCGTGCCCACATTCTCTGACAATTCTTTTTATACAGGGTGATTCCCACAAGCGGAAAATATTCCCAAATATTTTAAACTTTTTCATTTTTTCTACTTTCATACAGGGTGATCGTATACCCTTGGGATTTCTTTTGCCCATTTTGATATTGTAGGCTGAGGCAGTCGTTATAGAGAGAGGGCTAAGGAATTGATCTGGGATATTCCTGCTAGCAGATCTGGGAAAGCCAACGCCTATAGTCGCAATTTTTGTATTTTTCGTTCACATTTTCATTTCAATTCATAACAATGATCTTCATTAAGTCTCTTGTTACGCATTTACTTGTTCATTCATACAGGGTGATTATACCCTAGGGACATTTCGTGCCCATATTCTATGGCAAATTCTAAACCTTTACAGGGTGATTCCCTCAAGCGGAAAATATTCCCAAAAAACTTTTAAACTTTTTTCATTCATACAGGGTGAGCAAATACCCTTAGAATTTCATATCCATCATTCTAACATTCTAAACCTTTTCATACAGGGTGATTCCATCAAGCGGAAAATATTCCCATATTTAATTATAAACATTTCTTAAAACATTCATACAATTCTACTTTCATACAGGGTGATCGTATACCCTTGGGATCTTTTTTGCCCATTTTCGTTGAAACATTCATGTACTGTTATTGTAGGCTGAGGTAGTCGTTATAGAGAGAGGGCTAAGGAATTGATCTGGGATATTCCTGCTAGCAGATCTGGGAAAGCCAACACCTATAGTTGCAATTTTTGCAAATGTTGCTAAGATTTTGGCATGTTTTTGTTTTTTAATTCCAAATAAGGAACATGGCTCGGTGATGCCTAATCACAAATCGTTTGTACAAATCATATTTTGTAAACTTATGCGCCCACAAGAGGCCAGGATCAAATATCCAATTTTTATTAAACTATGCGCCCACAAGCGGCCAGGATCCAAATATCCAAATATTTTAAAACCTTTTACATTTTTCAAACTTATTTCAATTAAACTCATTCCGAAACTACAGGGTGATGACCCAAATTACTAAAAATTTTTTTAAAAAAAAAAATAAAAAAAAAACTTTCAATACCAATGCGTCGCTATACTCCGCCTCTTTTCGCGGGGGGAGAATGTTTAATTTTCAGATAATTAAACATGTAAACTCATATTCGTTTATTCGTTCAACCGGCAACGCCGCACCAAAATACGTTGGCGAGCGTCAAACCAGGAAGCGGTGTCGACAAAGATAATTTTTTGCTCTATTTCATAATGATGGTATCAAGCCGTAAATTTAACCGTCTTGTCTAGACAATAGAAAAAATTTTACATGCTTGTTTACGCGGCTCACGTTAAAGAATCTTTCGAGAAGGTGTTGCGCAATCCGGAAAGGGAGATTTTGAAGCGACTGAGGTTCGCCGATTTTAAATTCAGTGTGCGTCTAACTGCGAACCAAGTTAGATCCCTCCGTTGACACCAGCTCAACGTAAAAATATTTCGTTTTACACAGTGGTACTTAGCTGCGTATCAGGCGGTCCATTTTATTTTTCATTTCATATTCAAATTTAAAATCAGTGTGTTGCTAGCCGCGAATCAGGCTAGGACCCTCCAGTGTCTTTTCATCACTCACGCAGAATGCACGCAAATTAATATTTTCTGAATGATGTGGTCATTTCTTTAAATTAACTATAATACTTTGTTCACGATTACTAGTTTAATGTAATCTTTGTTACGTTGTTGTTTTTGTTCATTTATTTATTTAACAAGTCTAATAAATGGTTAAATAAAAGTGTCCATTGTTTTTGTTGGATGAAGTTGAGAAGGCAAACCTACTACAGCACATTTCTTCAATCTAAAATTACAGTCCACTCGAAATTCGAACTACGATGCAGTTTAAAAAGGCGGTAACACATTGTTGGCCGTCCTGGGAAACTGGCACAACATAGGGCTTATTCCAGAACCCTCAACAAGGTATTTATTGAAAATAATCTTAAGATACGGCTATGTTATCTTTAATACACAGGGCTTTTGGCCTGTCCAAACCTTTTTCTATTGTTCTGTACAGCGTATGGTTATAAAAGACCAATAAAAAACCCAAAACTTGTATTAGCTCAGGTACATTTATGACAATTTAGATTATTCCGTAAAAATATTTAAAATGACCGTACTAAGTTTTGCATTAGAAATGCTGTTTTATTACTCTCTCATACATAAAAATAGACTATAGTGTCATATTGAAAGGATGACTTTAAACATGAAGTGTGTTAAGAATTTGTCTCAAAAAAGTTACAAAGTTACAGTGATTTACGTTATAAACAATTAGGACTTTTTTTATTTTTCATAATGTAAATTACTGTAATTTCAGAATTAAATTAGAATAATTTTAAATTACTATAATTTAATAATCGGGAAGTAATAATTACCAATTATTACTTCACATAAAGGAAAACTGCTCTGCTAACGGTCCTCAATTACTGGTGCAATGCAGGTCCAATCGATTCATAAGTAATATTTCCACCAAGCTGGTCAAAAAACTGTACCTTCAATTTCAAAAACATAACTAATTATGCAATTATGCCAGTAACTTTTCTTTAATAAATTTATTTTTAATATAAGACTTACACAACAACAACAAAATACAGATTTTTTTAACTGTCTAAAAGTCTGACACACTATGTGAAAGTGGTCACTACCCTCAACCCTCTTCTTACTTAGTCGATTCGATGGTAGGGCCACATAGGCGTACTTTGGGGGTTGCGATTGGACATGCCCCCCACCTTGAAAGGCTATGCTTTCAAACCATCTGAAGGCAAACTGGATTTAGCATCAGATAGTCGAGGCAATGAACTAAAAAAGATAGAAAACTAGTTGGAGTGGACGGATCGCGATGCGGTTTTCGGCATTATTTTCTAAAAAATAATTGTAAAAAATGTGGCAGGTCAGATTTCGGAGCAAATGAAAAATTGCATTGCTGCAGCCAAAAATGCATTCAAAAAATGCATTATTTGGGAGGCCGTTTGGAACTTTGTAAATAAGTGTCAGAACTGGCCCAGATCGGGTACTCGGGGGTTTTGGAGGTCGCTGATCACGAATATGATGTTCAAATTGACCCCCCGAACACCTGGAGCTCAGAAACACGCCGAAGAACGTCGTCTCCGTGGGACTCTCCCACAAATCACGCGAGAAACTCAACGCCCGGGGGTTTTTTGAGTCGCTGAATCCAAATCTGGCATCGGCGAACACCCCACGGGCACCTGGTGCGCCGGACCCTGGGCGCGGACGTCATCTCCGAGAATTTTGCTGAGAGGAGTGCCAAAAACCACGGGAAAATCATAATAGGGGCGTTTTGTGGGCCGTTGAATCCGAATTTCACGTCGGAAACGACCCCCCGAACACCTAGTGCACCAGAACCTGACCCTAAACGTCATCTCCGGGGCGGTTCCTGACATAATCAAAAAAGGCGAACTGAAATTCGTCATGGGGAGTTTTTTGGGGCGCTGAATCGGAATTTCACGTCGATAATGACCCCCGGACCCCTGGTGCACCGGAACCTCACGCTGAACATCTTCTCCGAGGGGTTTCCATGCACGATCGAAAAAGACGAACCGAAAATCGTTATGGGGGGTTTCTTGGGTCGCTGAATCCAAATATGACATCGCCGAATAATACAAAACTCATTGTAGGGGTGTTTCTGGCCCTTCACGCCCCAAACTACCTTCCAAACTCCTGGTGCACTGGAACTTTTATCTTGCCATCCTGTGGAATTGTTGGTTATACTTAAGCTAGATGAGGAGGAGGGGAATAAAAGAAATAGAAAGTCAATATTTATATAATTCGATCCAACTTTAACTTTCCCTTCCCTCATAACTGAATAACATCAATTTTACATACGTGACTAAATATTAAAATTTTCATCAAGTGACACATCGCAATTCTGTTCATTTTCTTGCTCATCAACAGACATATTATTAAGTAGAGCGTCTTCTTCATCTAAGGCCTCTCTCTCTGCCGCAATAACGTTTTCAACTGAATATCTATCAGTGTTGCTGCAAGTTGAGCCTTCACAATTTTTACATCCTAGATTACAAGGCAGTCCGTGCTTCCTGCAACTACAGGACATCAGATCACAATCTCCTGTGCATCCACAGAATATTAGTTCCAGAATATTATCGGGAGCAGGTTTTTGTGTCATTTGTACAGGGACCAGTGGGCCGTCTTTTTCCATTCTCATCCACCGCCATTCTTCTGGATTCATGGTCACCTGGTCTCCGTGCAGCCAATCTTGCACTTGAAAATAGACCCTCTTCAGATGTTGCTGGATGGCGTCTACTGTGTCTAATTATGAGACGACGTTCAGATCCAGGTCCCGCTGTACACCGATGTCTGAATTACACGGCCCAAAAACGCGCCTGTAATGATTTTTTGGTACGTTTTTAGCGATACTGGTTGGGTAATTCTCGGAAATGACGTCCGCCTCCAGGTTCCGGCACACCAGGTGCCCGTGGGGTGTTCGGCGATGTCATATTTGGATTCAGCGACCCGAAAAACCCTCCAGAGTTATTTTCTGTTCGTCTATTTTCGGTGGTGTATGGAAACCTCTTGAAGAAGGTGTTCAGCCTGAGGATCCGGTGCACCAGGGGCTCGGGGGTCGTTATCGACGTGAAATTCCGATTCAGCGCCCTAAAAAACCCTCCATGACGAATTTCAGTTCGCCTTTTTTGATTATGTCAGGAACCGCCCCGGAGATGACGTTTAGGGTCAGGTTCTGGTGCACTAGGTGTTCGGGGGGTCGTTTCCGACGTGAAATTCGGATTCAACGGCCGGCAAAAGGCCCCTATTACGATTTTCGGGTGGGGTTTGTCAGTCTTCTCAGAAAATTTCCCGGAGATGACGTCCGCGTCCAGGTTTCGGGGCACCAGGTGCCCGCGAGGTCTTCGCCAATGTCATATTTGGATTCAGCGACCCAAGAAACCCCCCATAACGATTTTCGGTTCGTCTTTTTCGATCGTGCATGGAAACCCCTCGGAGAAGATGTTCAGCGTGAGGTTCCGGTGCACCAGGGGTCCGGGGGTCATTATCGACGTGAAATTCCGATTCAGCGCCCCAAAAAACCCCCATGACGAATTTCAGTTCGCCTTTTTTGATTATGTCAGGAACCGCCCCGGAGATGACGTTTAGGGTCAGGTTCTGGTGCACTAGGTGTTCGGGGGGTCGTTTCCGACGTGAAATTCGGATTCAACGGCCGGCAAAAGGCCCCTATTACGATTTTCGGGTGGTTTTTGTCAGTCTTCTCAGAAAATTTCCCGGAGATGACGTCCGCGTCCAGGTTTCGGGGCACCAGGTGCCCGCGAGTTCTTCGCCGATGTCATATTTGGATTCAGCGACCCAAGAAACCCCCCATAACGATTTTCGGTTCGTCTTTTTTGATCGTGCATGGAAACCCCTCGGAGAAGATGTTCAGCGTGAGGTTCCGGTGCACCAGGGGTCCGGGGGTCATTATCGACGTGAAATTCCGATTCAGCGCCCCAAAAAACCCCCATGACGAATTTCAGTTCGCCTTTTTTGATTATGTCAGGAACCGCCCCGGAGATGACGTTTAGGGTCAGGTTCTGGTGCACTAGGTGTTCGGGGGGTCGTTTCCGACGTGAAATTCGGATTCAACGGCCCACAAAACGCCCCTATTATGATTTTCCCGTGGTTTTTGGCACTCCTCTCAGCAAAATTCTCGGAGATGACGTCCACGCCCAGGGTCCGGCGCACCAGATGCCCGGGGGGTGTTCGCCGATGCCAGATTTGGATTCAGCGACTCAAAAAACCCCCGGGCGTTGAGTTTCTCCTCTTTCTCGCGTGATTTGTGGGAGTCCCACGGAGACGACGTTCTTCGGCGTGTTTCTGAGCTCCAGGTGTTCGGGGGGTCAATTTGAACATCATATTCGTGATCAGCGACCTCCAAAACCCCCGAGTACCCGATCTGGGCCAGTTCTGACACTTATTTACCAAGTTCCAAACGGCCTCCCAAATAATGCATTTTTTGAATGCATTTTTGGCTGCAGCAATGCAATTTTTCATTTGCTCCGAAATCTGACCTGCCACATTTTTTACAATTATTTTTTAGAAAATAATGCCGAAAACCGCATCCCGATCCGTCCACTCCAACTAGTTTTCTATCTTTTGGCCTTTTTACTAGTTCATTGCCTCGACTAGTTATACGACCCAGTCCTAAGACTAAACATATCCTCTAGATGCAGAACAGTTGCAGACACGACTTGGTGCTAATCGTGGGGGCCGAGACAAAACACGATCTTATGGAAGAATCAGATTCGGCACTGTTCAAAATAGAGCAATGGATGGAGGACAATGGCCTGCAACTCGCCCCACATAAGACAGAAGCGGTAATAATGGGAGGTAAGAAACCGGACCGATGCGTGTAGGCGCTAACAAGAATATATTACCCAACATAGGCGGACCCAGCTCAGGGAAGAGGAAGAGTTACTCTTGGGTGTCGTCTACTCCACGATCCTCTACGCAGCCCCGGTGGTCTGGAGTGGCGTAATGCGAATAGAGCGGTACAGGAGCATGTCCGAGCGTACACAAAGAAAGTGACTACTGAGATGCGCAAGCGCATATCGCGCGGCGCCAATATCCAGTCTGCTGATACTACTTGGACAGCTCCCGATGGATCTGTTGATAAGGCAAAGATGTATGACCATGGATGGAAGAAGTAGAGAGGAGGCGAGGGAGGCCTGCATGGGGGAGTGGCAAAGGAGATGGGCAGAGCGTACTGGAACGGCGAGGTGGACCCAAAGGTTAATTCCTGATGTGAGGTGGTATGCTTGTCACGGCAGTTTTACAACTTATAGGGAAGACAGAGGGGGAAGCAGATACTGTCCAAACATTTGCTGGTGGAGCAGGAAGTCGGGGAAAGAGTCACGCCGGACAACATTATAAAACAGACGATAAACAGCAGGCGGAGCAATAATAAAATAGGGGGGTGATGAAGACGAAGGAGGCATAGGAGCTGGCAGGACAACGAAGGGCAATGAGAAAATCCCGGCTATTCTGACGGTATGCCGATAAGGCGGTTTCCGGAATGGCAGGGGAGGCAAAGAGGAGGGGTTTAGTCGGTAGGAGTCCGACACTACCTGAGCTACTTCTCAGGTGTGCATGACCGCATTTCCCTCCTCCCCAAAAAAAAAAAGATCTCATCAATATGTCACCAAAAAATTAAGCTGATATCTTGTACCGTTTAGACGCAAGAGAACGAGGGAATAGTCGTGGGACACCCTGTATGTTACAGTTTTTTTTTTTTGTAATTTTTTTAAACAAATTACAATGGAAAACTTTTATAGTTTATTTTCAATAATACACTAACATACTATCGCAGTTTCAAAACTTTTGGAATTAATGTTAATTGATTATATCTATATATCTACTGGCCCTATAGTGCTTACTGACACATTCGAATTAAAAAAAAAAAAAACAACTTATATTTAAAATTCCCTATAATAGTTGAGGTATCTTTTCAATATTGTTGGCAAGGGTAATTGATGTATTCTGGATTTCATGTGTTCCGTGTAAGGGCTCTTGTACATCTTCATCTCGTTATCGATTTTCGGTTCTTCATCGTTTTCATTATCGCTGCTACTGTCAGCGACCATTGTGTGAATGTCGGCTTCGATACGGCGCCATTTTAGGGCTGAAATGTTTTTGTTTTCGGATTTCTGCGTGCGTTTGTTACGTTTCTGACCGGAATCATCACCGCTACTTGACTGTAGATCTTAAAAAAAACAAATTAATTGTCTTTAGTCCACAATAAACGAAGGTGCCAACCCAGGCGTCAGCTTTGTCCGGCATAATTTTTTTTTTAATTTGCAGCATAGGCGTAACGAGGGCGGGGTTATTGGGGATGTACCCCCCTCCCCTTTGCTTAGAAGAAATTAACAAAAAATTGTAAGTAACAATTTTAGAAATATAAAAATTTGAAAGATTTTTTTTCAAACTTATTATTGTGGGATTACGAAATAAGGGTCGATATTGCCAAAAACACAGGATATAAAAGACCGTGCAAACACAGTTATTTTAATGATTAAAAGGTACACTAAAATGACAAGCCAAAACGGAATACAGTAAGTCGAAAAAAGTCAAAAAAGTAAAAAAAAGGAAAAAGACAAAAAAAGTAAAAAAAAAGTCAAAAATTTCGAAAAAAGGTCAAAAAAAGTCAAAAAGAGTAGAAAGTCAAAAGTAAAAAAAAATTCAAAAAAGTCGAAAAAAAGTTAAAAAAGAGTCAAAAAAAAAAGTCGAAAAGAGTTGAAAAAAAGTAAAAAAAAAAAAAGTCGAAATAAAGTCAAAAGAAGTCAAAAAAAAGTCGAAAAAAATCATAAAAAAGGTCGAAAAAAAGTAAAAAAAAAGTCGAAGAAAAGTCGAAAAAAAGTAAAAAAAAAGTAAAAAAAAAGTCAAAGAAATTCGAAAAAAGTCGAAACAAAGTCAAAAAAAAGTCAAAAAGAGTCGAAATAAAGTCGAAAAAAAGTAAAAAAAGTCAAAAAAGTCGAAAAAGACAAAAAAGTCAAAAAAAGTTAAAAAAGAGTAAAAAAAAAGTCGAAAAGAGTTGAAAAAAAGTAAAAAAAAAAAGTCGAAATAAAGTCAAAAGAAGTCAAAAAAAAGTCGAAAAAAAGTAAAAAAAAAAGTCGAAGAAAAGTCGAAAAAAAGTAAAAAAAAATCAAAGAAATTCGAAAAAAGTCGAAACAAAGTCAAAAAAAAGTCAAAAAGAGTCGAAATAAAGTCAAAAAAAGTCGAAAAAAAGTCAAAAAAAAGTCAAAAAAAAGTCGAAAAAAGTAAAAAAAGACAAAAAAGTCGAAAAAAAGTTAGAAAAGAGTCGAAAAAAAGTCAAAGAAAAGTCAAAAAAAGTCGAAAAAAAGTAAAAAAAAAAAGTCAAAGAAATTCGAAAAAAGTCGAAATAAAGTCAAAAAGAGTCGAAATAAAGTCAAAAAAAGTCGAAATAATGTCAAAAAAAGTCGAAAAAAAGTCAAAAAAAACTCGAAAAAAGTCGAAAATAGTAAAAAAAGACAAAAAAGTCGAAAAAAAGTTGAAACAAAGTCAAAAAGAGTCGAAATAAAGTCAAAAAAAGTCGAAAAAAAGTAAAAAAAGTCGAAATAAAGTCAAAAAAGTCAAAAAAAAGTCGAAAAAAGTAAAAAAAGACAAAAAAGTCGAAAAAAAGTTAAAAAAGAGTCAAAAAAAAGTCAAAGAAATTCGAAAAAAAGTCGAAATAAAGTCAAAAAGAGTCGAAATAAAGTCAAAAAAAGTCGAAAAAAAGTAAAAAAAGTCGAAAAAAAGTAAAAAAAGTCAAAAAAGTCGAAAAAAGTAAAAAAGACAAAAAAGTCGAAAAAAGTCAAAAAGAGTCGAAAAAAAGTCGAAATAAAGTCGAAAAAAGTCAAAAGTAAAAAAAGTCGAAAAAATTTATAGGAGGGTCCAAATATCGAGCAAAAGCAAACTTTGGCCCGGTTTTTCAATAATCCAGAGAAATAGATAAAAGGAAAAATTAAGATGATATTATAGTTACAGGTTCCTTCTTTCATCTGAACTTTGAAAAATACTAATTTTTACGTGATTTATTGAAAAATTTGTAATCCGCTTGGGAGTGTCATTCCTTTAGAGCGTGCTCTCTAAATGCAGGGCAGGAGCTAAAAATGGGGGTGCTTTTGGAGACGGTTATGTCGAAAACTATAAAATTTTTTGACAAAAATGATGAGGATCATTTTTGTAGGTAATGAACTGATCTTCATTTTCGTACAAACAATAATTCTCTAAGTTTTTGAGACTAATGGGCCAAAAAAATGGTGCCGGACAGACCTGATGTTGGCACCTTCGTTTATTGGGCTATATTTTATGAAAATATGTATTTTTTTGGTATACAGGGCGAGTCAAGAGAAAATAACCATTAAAAAGTGTCTGCTCCCATTATTTAAAAATATACAGGGGGAGTTGTGAATTTTTACTGAACTTTCTTGTGGTGGCAGCAGTAATTAAAAATGAAATGTTTGTACAAAAAATTAAATTTTTGCATGAAAAGTTATCTTTTTTGAAATCTATGGTACATGTTGCTAAACTTTTAATTTATAGTCAAATTTGTTTTTTTTTATTAGAAATTGAGTAATCGTGTGGGGAAAAAATAAATACGCCATTTTTGTGTCTATTTGTGTAATTTGTAAAATCCTTATTAAAGTTTGAAAAAACCATATACCAAAAACACAGGATAAAAAAGATGGTGCAAACAGTTATTTTAATTATTAAAAGGCAGGCGCGGATCCAGGGGGGTCACGGTACTTTTTTTAAATTAATACCTAAAGTAAATAATTTAAATAAACCAAATTAAGAAATTAAACAAGAATTTAAATTCTAATATGATTAAAATCATCTTAATTATCAATTAATAACTATTAGTCTAGTAAATTAACCCCACAAAAACCCCAAACCTGAGTAGGTAGGTATTCATAGGTACATTTACCTCCGAAAATCTCAGCTATGTGGAATTTGTGGTTCCGGAAAATCCCTTTTTCGACGATATCTGCCGAAATATGACCCTTAGAGCATTTTTGTTTACCTACAAAAGTTGTCTCTATGATTTTTTTCGCTACACTAATATTTTTTGCAAAAACGGCGTTTCAAAAATTCGCAATTTTGAGAACCTCAAAAATATATATTTATTTATTTAGCGTATGGATTTTTTACAATACCACAAAAGGAAACTATAAGTAAAAATACAAATGAAAATGTACAAAATGTAAATATGTAAAAAAAATAAAAATGTAAAAAATGTATACAAAACTCTAAAGACATAACACATATCATATCATAGATCCTCTGACAGACTATACATTAATGTCCAAGTTGCACATCCATTCGATATATTCTTTTTAATAATTCGCAAAATTATTGTGGTGAAAACGGAAAATTTGAATATGACTTTTTTTCACTTTTTGCACTTGATTAATAAATTTATTGTAAAAAAATCCAATTTGAGAAAGGCAGAGTTGTTTCTCGTGCACTTAATAAAATACTTGATATATTATATACTGATGAAAAGGCCAGAATGTGATCTTTTATTTAGTACAATTTCTAACCCCAAAAAATTTTAGCACGAAAAGAAAATAATCCTCAAAAAAAATGTCGATTTTTCATAGGGGTGAGAATTTTCTCAATTTTCCGAAAAACCAAAAAATATGAAAAAAAAAAAAAAGAAAAATGCCATCGACTAAGCTTTTTAATGATGTGCGTTGAAAACCGATATGATCCTTGATTATCTCTTAATTCCCGATACACCCGAGCATTTTCGAAAACTAGGGAAATCAAAAAAAAAACGCCCTAAAAAAACATGTTGTTTATGAAAATACACAAAAATAGTTTATTGAATCTTTCTGAATATATTTAACACCTTTCAAAGCCCCATTATCCAAAAGCATTCGGTGAAATTAGTCTTGATAAAAAAAATATGACAAAAAAGTCAAAAAAAGACAAAAAAAGTCGAAAAAAAGTCGAAAAACTTCAAAACAAGGTCAAAAAAAGACAAAGTCAAAAAATGTCGAAAAAAAGTCAAGAAAAAGTCAAAAAAATTCGAAAAAAAGTTGAAAAAAGTCAAAAAAAGTAAAAAAAAAAAACAAAAAAAGTCAAAAAAGTAAAAAAACAAGTCAAAAAAGTAAAAAAAAGGAAAAAGACAAAAAAAAGTCGAAAAAAAGTAAAAAATTTCGAAAAAAAAGTCAAAAAGTCGAAAAAGTAAAAAATTTCAAAAAAAAAAGTCGAAAAAAGTCAAAAAAAAAAGTCAAAAAAGTAAAAAAAAATCAAAAAAAGTCAAAAAAGTAAAAAAAAGGAAAAAGACAAAAAAAGTCGAAAAAAAGTAAAAAATTTCGAAAAAAAAGTCAAAAAGTCAAAAATTTCGAAAAAAAGTCGAAAAAAAGAAAAAAAAGTCAGAGTCGAAAAAAAGTTAGTCGGAAAAAAGTCAAAAAAACGTCGAAAAAAGGTCAAAAGTAAAAAAAAAGTCGAAAAAAAGTCAAAAAACGTCGAAACAAAGTCAAAAATTTCGAAAAAAAGTAGAAAAAAAATCGAAAAAAAGTCAAAAAGAGTCGAAAAAAAGTCAAAAGTAAAAAAAATTCAAAAGTCAAAAAAAGTTAAAAAAAAAAGTCAAAAAAGTAAAAAAAGGAAAAAGACAAAAAAAAGTCGAGAAAAAGTCAAAAATTTAAAAAAAAAAGTCGAAAAAAAGTCAAAAAAAGTCAGAGTCGAAAAAAAGTTAAAAAAGTCGGAAAAAAGTCAAAAAAACGTCGAAAAAAAGTCAAAAGTCAAAAAAAAGTCGAAAAAAAGTAAAAAAATGTCAAATAAATTCGAAAAAAGTCGAAAAACGTCGAAACAAAGTAAAAAAAAAGTCGAAAAAAAAGTCAAATATTAGTCGAATAAAGTCCAAAAAAAGTCAAAACAAGTCGAAAAAAAGTCAGAGACGAAAAAAAGTCAAAAAAACGTCGAAAAAAGGTCAAAAGTCAAAAAAAAAATCAAAAAACGTCGAAACAAAGTCAAAAAAAAAAGTCAAAAATTTCGAAAAAAAATCGAAAAAAAGTCAAAAAAAAGTCAAAAAGAGTCGAAAAAAAGTCAAAAGTAAAAAAAATTCAAAAGTCAAAAAAGTCGGAAAAAAGTCAAAAAAAGTTAAAAAAAAAAGTCAAAAAAGTAAAAAAAGGAAAAAGACAAAAAAAAGTCGAGAAAAAGTCAAAAATTTAGAAAAAAAGTCAGTCGAAAAAAAGTTAAAAAAGTCAAAGAGAAGTCGAATAAAGTCCAAAAAAGGTCGTAAAAAAGTCAAAACAAGTCGAAAAAAAGTCGAAAATAAGTAAAAAAAAAAGTAAAAAAAAAGTCGAAACTTTGGCCCGGTTTTTCAATAATTCAGAGAAATAGATAAAAGGAAAAAGTAACATGATATTATAGCTACAGTTTCCTTCTTTCATCTGAACTTTGAATCATGAAAAAATATTAATTTTTACGTGATTTATTGAAAAATTTGTAATCCGCTTGGGAGCTAGTGTCATTCCTTTAGTGCTCTCTAAATGCAGGGAAGGAGATAAAAATGGGGGTGAGTTTTGGAGCCGGTTATGTCGAAAAGTATCAAATTTTTTACAAAAATGATGAGTGTTGAGAGCTCAGGTGTAGAGACCTCCCTGTGCATCAGTTTGCCAAGTCGGCCGATGTGTTGAACAACGCCGCTTATTTAAACTATGTCGTAGCTTTTAAATGTACTGTATAGTTAGGATTTTTTTGTGTCGTTCCAACTCCAAGAATAAAAACAAACACCTTGTATTTAACGGTTTATTAAAATAACGAAAAAACTACGCACTAATTAACAATAAAAGTACATAGTTAATTTACTAAACCATATTAGTAAATAACGAAAATAAATCACATCATTCAGAAAATATGTAATTGTAAAGAATGAACCGTTTTTAACTTAATTCATGATGCGCGTATGATTGATGAGATGTTTTATCTTTGAGTGGTGATGGAGCACTTATTAAAAAATTTGCGTCCCGCCTATGTATATCTTTGTCGTACGTGATAAGCCCTGTAACGGCAATGGCTGTGTTGTGTCCGTCTTCGTCTCTCACGTTGTAGACACAAATTTGAATTTTATTTTAAAGGTATTAAATCGTGGTCTACTTGTCAAAATACATGTAATCAAAAGATTCGTTGAGAGCTCTAAATGTCTTGCGATGTTGCCAGTTTGTTGTCGAAAGGACTACGTGACAAAATAGACGTATTTAAGATACTACGTAACAAAATAAATTTATGATATGTTTTTAAAATATTTGATACGATGTTGTTGGTTTAATTTTGTTGTTGAAAATTAAACAATGAGGATCAAACAAAAATTCACTAAGTGTCATATTTTCGGAAATATCAGCAAAAATAGGCGGAAAAAACACATTTTTGAGACGAATGGGCCATTTTCCCGCCTTTCCTGCAAATTAAAAAAAATGGTACCGGACAGACCTGATGCCTGGGTTGGCACTTTCGTTTACTGGACTATTTGGGTTTTTTCTGACGTTAATTTACTGGACTATATCGTTATCCAGCGAAGAGAAAACTTAATTATTGTTTCTTAATTTTAGTAATAAAAATATTTCATACCTTCGCCCAGATCATCATCAGACGAATCACTATGATTCTCCACAATATCATCTCCCAAGCCGCTGTCGAATTTCTCCCTTTTCTTTTTATTCTTTTTACTATCATCAGGAACTGTTTCGATACCAGATCCGCTTTGGTCCATTTTAATCCGATCTTCATTTCTATCACCTTTTATTTCTTCTTCTTCTTCTTCTTCTTCCTCTCGACTTTTTTCGGTTTGTTCTTCTATTTCGTCATTAACATCTCCATCTCTTCTCAAAACATTGAGGACGTCCACGAACGCGTCATGTATCTCGTTGATGGATTCTAAAGTGTCTTCGAGCTCTTTGGGGGGTTGAGAAAGTTGTTGAGTGTTCGGAGGTGGAGTGTCATTGCTTGCAGAAAGCTATTAAAAAATTTAATTTAAATTAATTTAGTCAACCAGGTTAAATAATACCAATTGACCATACTTCACCTGAAAAAATAAGGCATTTGTCGTTATGCCGTTGGCACCACTTGCTGTCAATTTAATGTCACCTATCAATTGTTAATGTCAATTCTTTGATATATATATTTAAATATTTCAAGTATTTCAAGTTATTCTTGTTAAGTTTGGCTGTTTGATAGTGTATGAGTATTGTTTCATTACTTTTATTGTATATTTATTGATTTTATTGATCCAGAAAAGTCTTGATGCCTTCCAAATGGTCCCTAAGACATCCAGGGGCAAAGTGTTCTGTATCCCATTGCAGAAAATTTGAAATACTTTAAATATTTAAATATAAATAACAAAGAATTGACATTAGAATTGAGAGGTGACATTAAATTGACAGCAAGTGGTGCCAACGGCATAACGACAAATGTCTCATCTTTTTCAGGTGAAATATGGTCAATTGTTAAGGGTAAAAAGATGAAGTTGTTTAAAATATGACAATTCGGGCATTTTAAATGGCATGAATTTTTGACACAAAGTTAAAAAAGCAAAATTTTATGTTGAAAATATTTTATAATTTTTATGGAGAATGTTACACCAGTGCAGATAGCTTTGAAAATGGTAAAAAGTGAAATAAAATAATTGTAGGATGAACCCCATTAGAAAAGGAAGAGAATATAACAAACATGAAAGGAAAAATAATTTGCAGGCGCTCTGCGTTCGGGAAGTGGAAGGGGGAGTTTTTAAGGGTAGAAATCAGTTTATCTCGATTTCCGGCAAAACTACAAGTCCTATGGAAAAAAGTTAAATGGCAAAGTTGTAGGTAATAAAAAGATCTACAACTTTTGTATTTACACTTTTTTCACATAACCTCAAAATTTATGTGAAAAATTCAAATAACCAAGGTTTTGGTTTTTTATTTTTATCTTTTACAAAAAAAATTTTTTTCACGAAATTTGGTGTAAACTTACCTTTTTATGTCCCAAACACTCTATAATTTTTTTGTTTTAAAATATTTATTTTTTTAACCTTATTTTGACTTAATATCGAAAAAGCAGTCTAATTTTCAATCGAAAATTCTCACGTGAAAATATCTGCTTTTTTAAAAAACTCGGTGGGCTTTTTGTTCGTTGAAATCTCTACTTTTTGATGGTGTAAAAAAAATATACATTAATTACTATGGTAAATGTTCTCAAAAAATGCCAATAAGAAACGAAGAAAACTCCGAATTTCTTTTTTTAAATCATCATGAGTTTCATCCTACTATTATTTATTTATTATTATTATTATAAAAACATAATTTGTAAAAGATAACAATAAAAAACCAAAAACTTGGTTATTTGAATTTTTCACAAAAATTTTGAGGTTATGTGAAAAAAGTGTGAATACAAAAGTTGTAGACCTTTTTATTACCTACAACTTTGCCATTTAACTTTTTTCCATAGGACTTGTAGTTTTGCCGGAAATCGAGATAAACTGTTTTCTACCCTTAAAAACTCCCCCTCTTCCACTTCCCGACCACCCCAGAGCGCCTGTAAATTATTTTTCCTATCATTTTTGTCATATTCTCTTCCTTTTCCAATGAGTTTCATCCTACTATTATTTATTTATTATTATTATTATAAACAAATAATTTGTAAAAGATAAAAATAAAAAACCAAAAACTTGGTTATTTGAATTTTTCACATAAATTTTGAGGTTATGTTAAAAAAGTGTAAATACAAAAGTTGTAGATCTTTTTATTACCTACAACTTTGCCATTTAACTTTTTTCCATGGGACTTGTAGTTTTGCCGGAAATCGAGATAAACTGTTTTCTACCCTTAAAAACTCCCCCTCTTCCACTTCCCGACCCCAGAGCGCCTGTAAATTATTTTTCCTATCATTTTTGTCATATTCTCTTCCTTTTCCAATGAGTTTCATCCTACTATTATTTATTTATTATTATTATTATTATAAACAAATAATTTGTAAAAGATAAAAATAAAAAACCAAAAACTTGGTTATTTGAATTTTTCACATAAATTTTGAGGTTATGTTAAAAAAGTGTAAATACAAAAGTTGTAGATCTTTTTATTACCTACAAATATGCCATTTAACTTTTTTCCATAGGACTTGTAGTTTTGCCGGAAATCGAGATAAACTGTTTTCTACCCTTAAAAACTCCCCCTCTTCCACTTCCCGACCCCAGAGCGCCTGTAAATTATTTTTCCTATCATTTTTGTCATATTCTCTTTCTTTTCCAATGAGTTTCATCCTACTATTATTTATTTATTATTATTATTATTATAAACAAATAATTTGTAAAAGTTAAAAATAAAAAACCAAAAACTTGGTTATTTGAATTTTTCACATAAATTTTGAGGTTATGTTAAAAAAGTGTAAATACAAAAGTTGTAGATCTTTTTATTACCTACAACTTTGCCATTTAACTTTTTTCCATAGGACTTGTAGTTTTGCCGGAAATCGAGATAAACTGTTTTCTACCCTTAAAAACTCCCCCTCTTCCACTTCCCGACCCCAGAGCGCCTGTAAATTATTTTTCCTATCATTTTTGTCATATTCTCTTCCTTTTCCAATGAGTTTCATCCTACTATTATTTATTTATTATTATTATTATTATAAACAAATAATTTGTAAAAGATAAAAATAAAAAACCAAAAAC
The DNA here is from genome assembly GCA_949320105.2 of Crepidodera aurea. Classification (NCBI taxonomy): domain Eukaryota; kingdom Metazoa; phylum Arthropoda; class Insecta; order Coleoptera; family Chrysomelidae; genus Crepidodera; species Crepidodera aurea. The sequence continues at coordinate 238,645 of OX439477.1, forward strand.
TTGGTTATTTGAATTTTTCACATAAATTTTGAGGTTATGTTAAAAAAGTGTAAATACAAAAGTTGTAGATCTTTTTATTACCTACAAATATGCCATTTAACTTTTTTCCATAGGACTTGTAGTTTTGCCGGAAATCGAGATAAACTGTTTTCTACCCTTAAAAACTCCCCCTCTTCCACTTCCCGACCCCAGAGCGCCTGTAAATTATTTTTCCTATCATTTTTGTCATATTCTCTTTCTTTTCCAATGAGTTTCATCCTACTATTATTTATTTATTATTATTATTATTATAAACAAATAATTTGTAAAAGTTAAAAATAAAAAACCAAAAACTTGGTTATTTGAATTTTTCACATAAATTTTGAGGTTATGTTAAAAAAGTGTAAATACAAAAGTTGTAGATCTTTTTATTACCTACAAATTTGCCATTTAACTTTTTTCCATAGGACTTGTAGTTTTGCCGGAAATCGAGATAAACTGTTTTCTACCCTTAAAAACTCCCCCTCTTCCACTTCGCGACCCCAGAGCGCCTGTAAATTATTTTTCCTATCATTTTTGTCATATTCTCTTCCTTTTCCAATGAGTTTCATCATACTATTATTTATTTATTATTATTATTATTATTATAAACAAATAATTTGTAAAAGATAAAAATAAAAAACCAAAAACTTGGTTATTTGAATTTTTCACATAAATTTTGAGGTTATGTTAAAAAAGTGTAAATACAAAAGTTGTAGATCTTTTTATTACCTACAACTTTGCCATTTAACTTTTTTCCATAGGACTTGTAGTTTTGCCGGAAATCGAGATAAACTGTTTTCTACCCTTAAAAACTCCCCCTCTTCCACTTCCCGACCCCAGAGCGCCTGTAAATTATTTTTCCTATCATTTTTGTCATATTCTCTTCCTTTTCCAATGAGTTTCATCCTACTATTATTTATTTATTATTATTATTATTATAAACAAATAATTTGTAAAAGATAAAAATAAAAAACCAAAAACTTGGTTATTTGAATTTTTCACATAAATTTTGAGGTTATGTTAAAAAAGTGTAAATACAAAAGTTGTAGATCTTTTTATTACCTACAACTTTGCCATTTAACTTTTTTCCATAGGACTTGTAGTTTTGCCGGAAATCGAGATAAACTGTTTTCTACCCTTAAAAACTCCCCCTCTTCCACTTCCCGACCCCAGAGCGCCTGTAAATTATTTTTCCTATCATTTTTGTCATATTCTCTTCCTTTTCCAATGAGTTTCATCCTACTATTATTTATTTATTATTATTATTATTATAAACAAATAATTTGTAAAAGTTAAAAATAAAAAACCAAAAACTTGGTTATTTGAATTTTTCACATAAATTTTGAGGTTATGTTAAAAAAGTGTAAATACAAAAGTTGTAGATCTTTTTATTACCTACAAATTTGCCATTTAACTTTTTTCCATAGGACTTGTAGTTTTGCCGGAAATCGAGATAAACTGTTTTCTACCCTTAAAAACTCCCCCTCTTCCACTTCGCGACCCCAGAGCGCCTGTAAATTATTTTTCCTATCATTTTTGTCATATTCTCTTCCTTTTCCAATGAGTTTCATCATACTATTATTTATTTATTATTATTATTATTATTATAAACAAATAATTTGTAAAAGATAAAAATAAAAAACCAAAAACTTGGTTATTTGAATTTTTCACATAAATTTTGAGGTTATGTTAAAAAAGTGTAAATACAAAAGTTGTAGATCTTTTTATTACCTACAACTTTGCCCTTTAACTTTTTTCCATAGGACTTGTAGTTTTGCCCGGAAATCGAGATAAACTGTTTTCTACCCTTAAAAACTCCCCCTCTTCCACTTCGCGACCCCAGAGCGCCTGTAAATTATTTTTCCTATCATTTTTGTCATATTCTCTTCCTTTTCCAATGAATTTCATCATACTATTATTTATTTATTATTATTATTATTATTATAAACAAATAATTTGTAAAAGATAAAAATAAAAAACCAAAAACTTGGTTATTTGAATTTTTCACATAAATTTTGAGGTTATGTTAAAAAAGTGTAAATACAAAAGTTGTAGATCTTTTTATTACCTACAACTTTGCCCTTTAACTTTTTTCCATAGGACTTGTAGTTTTGCCGGAAATCGAGATAAACTGTTTTCTACCCTTAAAAACTCCCCCTCTTCCACTTCGCGACCCCAGAGCGCCTGTAAATTATTTTTCCTATCATTTTTGTCATATTCTCTTCCTTTTCCAATGAGTTTCATCATACTATTATTTATTTATTATTATTATTATTATTATTATAAACAAATAATTTGTAAAAGATAAAAATAAAAAACCAAAAACTTGGTTATTTGAATTTTTCACATAAATTTTGAGGTTATGTTAAAAAAGTGTAAATACAAAAGTTGTAGATCTTTTTATTACCTACAACTTTGCCATTTAACTTTTTTCCATAGGACTTGTAGTTTTGCCGGAAATCGAGATAAACTGTTTTCTACCCTTAAAAACTCCCCCTCTTCCACTTCCCGACCCCAGAGCGCCTGTAAATTATTTTTCCTATCATTTTTGTCATATTCTCTTCCTTTTCCAATGAGTTTCATCCTACTATTATTTATTTATTATTATTATTATTATAAACAAATAATTTGTAAAAGATAAAAATAAAAAACCAAAAACTTGGTTATTTGAATTTTTCACATAAATTTTGAGGTTATGGTAAAAAAGTGTAAATACAAAAGTTGTAGATCTTTTTATTACCTACAAATTTGCCATTTAACTTTTTTCCATAGGACTTGTAGTTTTGCCGGAAATCGAGATAAACTGTTTTCTACCCTTAAAAACTCCCCCTCTTCCACTTCCCGACCCCAGAGCGCCTGTAAATTATTTTTCCTATCATTTTTGTCATATTCTCTTCCTTTTCCAATGAGTTTCATCCTACTATTATTTATTTATTATTATTATTATTATTATAAACAAATAATTTGTAAAAGATAAAAATAAAAAACCAAAAACTTGGTTATTTGAATTTTTCACATAAATTTTGAGGTTATGTTAAAAAAGTGTAAATACAAAAGTTGTAGATCTTTTTATTACCTACAACTTTGCCATTTAACTTTTTTCCATAGGACTTGTAGTTTTGCCATAAATCGAGATAAACAGTTTTATACCCTTAAAAACTTGGTTATTTGACTTTTTCACATAAATTTTGAGGTTATGTGAAAAAGTGTAAATACAAAAGTTGTAGATCTTTTTATTACCTACAAATTTGCCATTTAACTTTTTTCCATAGGACTTGTAGTTTTGCCGGAAATCGAGATAAACTGTTTTCTACCCTTAAAAACTCCCCCTCTTCCACTTCCCGACCCCAGAGCGCCTGTAAATTATTTTTCCTATCATTTTTGTCATATTCTCTTCCTTTTCCAATGAGTTTCATCCTACTATTATTTATTTATTATTATTATTATTATAAACAAATAATTTGTAAAAGATAAAAATAAAAAACCAAAAACTTGGTTATTTGAATTTTTCACATAAATTTTGAGGTTATGTTAAAAAAGTGTAAATACAAAAGTTGTAGATCTTTTTATTACCTACAAATATGCCATTTAACTTTTTTCCATAGGACTTGTAGTTTTGCCATAAATCGAGATAAACAGTTTTATACCCTTAAAAACTTGGTTATTTGACTTTTTCACATAAATTTTGAGGTTATGTGAAAAAGTGTAAATACAAAAGTTGTAGATCTTTTTATTACCTACAAATTTGCCATTTAACTTTTTTCCATAGGACTTGTAGTTTTGCCGGAAATCGAGATAAACTGTTTTCTACCCTTAAAAACTCCCCCTCTTCCACTTCCCGACCCCAGAGCGCCTGTAAATTATTTTTCCTATCATTTTTGTCATATTCTCTTCCTTTTCCAATGAGTTTCATCCTACTATTATTTATTTATTATTATTATTATTATAAACAAATAATTTGTAAAAGATAAAAATAAAAAACCAAAAACTTGGTTATTTGAATTTTTCACATAAATTTTGAGGTTATGTTAAAAAAGTGTAAATACAAAAGTTGTAGATCTTTTTATTACCTACAACTTTGCCATTTAACTTTTTTCCATAGGACTTGTAGTTTTGCCGGAAATCGAGATAAACTGTTTTCTACCCTTAAAAACTCCCCCTCTTCCACTTCCCGACCCCAGAGCGCCTGTAAATTATTTTTCCTATCATTTTTGTCATATTCTCTTCCTTTTCCAATGAGTTTCATCCTACTATTATTTATTTATTATTATTATTATTATAAACAAATAATTTGTAAAAGATAAAAATAAAAAACCAAAAACTTGGTTATTTGAATTTTTCACATAAATTTTGAGGTTATGTTAAAAAAGTGTAAATACAAAAGTTGTAGATCTTTTTATTACCTACAAATATGCCATTTAACTTTTTTCCATAGGACTTGTAGTTTTGCCGGAAATCGAGATAAACTGTTTTCTACCCTTAAAAACTCCCCCTCTTCCACTTCCCGACCCCAGAGCGCCTGTAAATTATTTTTCCTATCATTTTTGTCATATTCTCTTCCTTTTCCAATGAGTTTCATCATACTATTATTTATTTATTATTATTATTATTATTATAAACAAATAATTTGTAAAAGATAAAAATAAAAAACCAAAAACTTGGTTATTTGAATTTTTCACATAAATTTTGAGGTTATGTTAAAAAAGTGTAAATACAAAAGTTGTAGATCTTTTTATTACCTACAACTTTGCCCTTTAACTTTTTTCCATAGGACTTGTAGTTTTGCCCGGAAATCGAGATAAACTGTTTTCTACCCTTAAAAACTCCCCCTCTTCCACTTCGCGACCCCAGAGCGCCTGTAAATTATTTTTCCTATCATTTTTGTCATATTCTCTTCCTTTTCCAATGAATTTCATCATACTATTATTTATTTATTATTATTATTATTATTATAAACAAATAATTTGTAAAAGATAAAAATAAAAAACCAAAAACTTGGTTATTTGAATTTTTCACATAAATTTTGAGGTTATGTTAAAAAAGTGTAAATACAAAAGTTGTAGATCTTTTTATTACCTACAACTTTGCCATTTAACTTTTTTCCATAGGACTTGTAGTTTTGCCGGAAATCGAGATAAACTGTTTTCTACCCTTAAAAACTCCCCCTCTTCCACTTCCCGACCCCAGAGCGCCTGTAAATTATTTTTCCTATCATTTTTGTCATATTCTCTTCCTTTTCCAATGAGTTTCATCCTACTATTATTTATTTATTATTATTATTATTATAAACAAATAATTTGTAAAAGATAAAAATAAAAAACCAAAAACTTGGTTATTTGAATTTTTCACATAAATTTTGAGGTTATGGTAAAAAAGTGTAAATACAAAAGTTGTAGATCTTTTTATTACCTACAAATTTGCCATTTAACTTTTTTCCATAGGACTTGTAGTTTTGCCGGAAATCGAGATAAACTGTTTTCTACCCTTAAAAACTCCCCCTCTTCCACTTCGCGACCCCAGAGCGCCTGTAAATTATTTTTCCTATCATTTTTGTCATATTCTCTTCCTTTTCCAATGAGTTTCATCATACTATTATTTATTTATTATTATTATTATTATTATAAACAAATAATTTGTAAAAGATAAAAATAAAAAACCAAAAACTTGGTTATTTGAATTTTTCACATAAATTTTGAGGTTATGTTAAAAAAGTGTAAATACAAAAGTTGTAGATCTTTTTATTACCTACAACTTTGCCATTTAACTTTTTTCCATAGGACTTGTAGTTTTGCCGGAAATCGAGATAAACTGTTTTCTACCCTTAAAAACTCCCCCTCTTCCACTTCCCGACCCCAGAGCGCCTGTAAATTATTTTTCCTATCATTTTTGTCATATTCTCTTCCTTTTCCAATGAGTTTCATCCTACTATTATTTATTTATTATTATTATTATTATAAACAAATAATTTGTAAAAGATAAAAATAAAAAACCAAAAACTTGGTTATTTGAATTTTTCACATAAATTTTGAGGTTATGTTAAAAAAGTGTAAATACAAAAGTTGTAGATCTTTTTATTACCTACAAATTTGCCATTTAACTTTTTTCCATAGGACTTGTAGTTTTGCCGGAAATCGAGATAAACTGTTTTCTACCCTTAAAAACTCCCCCTCTTCCACTTCCCGACCCCAGAGCGCCTGTAAATTATTTTTCCTATCATTTTTGTCATATTCTCTTCCTTTTCCAATGAGTTTCATCCTACTATTATTTATTTATTATTATTATTATTATTATAAACAAATAATTTGTAAAAGATAAAAATAAAAAACCAAAAACTTGGTTATTTGAATTTTTCACATAAATTTTGAGGTTATGTTAAAAAAGTGTAAATACAAAAGTTGTAGATCTTTTTATTACCTACAACTTTGCCATTTAACTTTTTTCCATAGGACTTGTAGTTTTGCCATAAATCGAGATAAACAGTTTTATACCCTTAAAAACTTGGTTATTTGACTTTTTCACATAAATTTTGAGGTTATGTGAAAAAGTGTAAATACAAAAGTTGTAGATCTTTTTATTACCTACAAATTTGCCATTTAACTTTTTTCCATAGGACTTGTAGTTTTGCCGGAAATCGAGATAAACTGTTTTCTACCCTTAAAAACTCCCCCTCTTCCACTTCCCGACCCCAGAGCGCCTGTAAATTATTTTTCCTATCATTTTTGTCATATTCTCTTCCTTTTCCAATGAGTTTCATCCTACTATTATTTATTTATTATTATTATTATTATAAACAAATAATTTGTAAAAGATAAAAATAAAAAACCAAAAACTTGGTTATTTGAATTTTTCACATAAATTTTGAGGTTATGTTAAAAAAGTGTAAATACAAAAGTTGTAGATCTTTTTATTACCTACAACTTTGCCATTTAACTTTTTTCCATAGGACTTGTAGTTTTGCCGGAAATCGAGATAAACTGTTTTCTACCCTTAAAAACTCCCCCTCTTCCACTTCCCGACCCCAGAGCGCCTGTAAATTATTTTTCCTATCATTTTTGTCATATTCTCTTCCTTTTCCAATGAGTTTCATCCTACTATTATTTATTTATTATTATTATTATTATAAACAAATAATTTGTAAAAGATAAAAATAAAAAACCAAAAACTTGGTTATTTGAATTTTTCACATAAATTTTGAGGTTATGTTAAAAAAGTGTAAATACAAAAGTTGTAGATCTTTTTATTACCTACAACTTTGCCCTTTAACTTTTTTCCATAGGACTTGTAGTTTTGCCCGGAAATCGAGATAAACTGTTTTCTACCCTTAAAAACTCCCCCTCTTCCACTTCGCGACCCCAGAGCGCCTGTAAATTATTTTTCCTATCATTTTTGTCATATTCTCTTCCTTTTCCAATGAATTTCATCATACTATTATTTATTTATTATTATTATTATTATTATAAACAAATAATTTGTAAAAGATAAAAATAAAAAACCAAAAACTTGGTTATTTGAATTTTTCACATAAATTTTGAGGTTATGTTAAAAAAGTGTAAATACAAAAGTTGTAGATCTTTTTATTACCTACAACTTTGCCCTTTAACTTTTTTCCATAGGACTTGTAGTTTTGCCGGAAATCGAGATAAACTGTTTTCTACCCTTAAAAACTCCCCCTCTTCCACTTCGCGACCCCAGAGCGCCTGTAAATTATTTTTCCTATCATTTTTGTCATATTCTCTTCCTTTTCCAATGAGTTTCATCATACTATTATTTATTTATTATTATTATTATTATTATAAACAAATAATTTGTAAAAGATAAAAATAAAAAACCAAAAACTTGGTTATTTGAATTTTTCACATAAATTTTGAGGTTATGTTAAAAAAGTGTAAATACAAAAGTTGTAGATCTTTTTATTACCTACAACTTTGCCATTTAACTTTTTTCCATAGGACTTGTAGTTTTGCCGGAAATCGAGATAAACTGTTTTCTACCCTTAAAAACTCCCCCTCTTCCACTTCCCGACCCCAGAGCGCCTGTAAATTATTTTTCCTATCATTTTTGTCATATTCTCTTCCTTTTCCAATGAGTTTCATCCTACTATTATTTATTTATTATTATTATTATTATAAACAAATAATTTGTAAAAGATAAAAATAAAAAACCAAAAACTTGGTTATTTGAATTTTTCACATAAATTTTGAGGTTATGGTAAAAAAGTGTAAATACAAAAGTTGTAGATCTTTTTATTACCTACAAATTTGCCATTTAACTTTTTTCCATAGGACTTGTAGTTTTGCCGGAAATCGAGATAAACTGTTTTCTACCCTTAAAAACTCCCCCTCTTCCACTTCGCGACCCCAGAGCGCCTGTAAATTATTTTTCCTATCATTTTTGTCATATTCTCTTCCTTTTCCAATGAGTTTCATCATACTATTATTTATTTATTATTATTATTATTATTATAAACAAATAATTTGTAAAAGATAAAAATAAAAAACCAAAAACTTGGTTATTTGAATTTTTCACATAAATTTTGAGGTTATGTTAAAAAAGTGTAAATACAAAAGTTGTAGATCTTTTTATTACCTACAACTTTGCCATTTAACTTTTTTCCATAGGACTTGTAGTTTTGCCGGAAATCGAGATAAACTGTTTTCTACCCTTAAAAACTCCCCCTCTTCCACTTCCCGACCCCAGAGCGCCTGTAAATTATTTTTCCTATCATTTTTGTCATATTCTCTTCCTTTTCCAATGAGTTTCATCCTACTATTATTTATTTATTATTATTATTATTATAAACAAATAATTTGTAAAAGATAAAAATAAAAAACCAAAAACTTGGTTATTTGAATTTTTCACATAAATTTTGAGGTTATGTTAAAAAAGTGTAAATACAAAAGTTGTAGATCTTTTTATTACCTACAAATTTGCCATTTAACTTTTTTCCATAGGACTTGTAGTTTTGCCGGAAATCGAGATAAACTGTTTTCTACCCTTAAAAACTCCCCCTCTTCCACTTCCCGACCCCAGAGCGCCTGTAAATTATTTTTCCTATCATTTTTGTCATATTCTCTTCCTTTTCCAATGAGTTTCATCCTACTATTATTTATTTATTATTATTATTATTATTATAAACAAATAATTTGTAAAAGATAAAAATAAAAAACCAAAAACTTGGTTATTTGAATTTTTCACATAAATTTTGAGGTTATGTTAAAAAAGTGTAAATACAAAAGTTGTAGATCTTTTTATTACCTACAACTTTGCCATTTAACTTTTTTCCATAGGACTTGTAGTTTTGCCATAAATCGAGATAAACAGTTTTATACCCTTAAAAACTTGGTTATTTGACTTTTTCACATAAATTTTGAGGTTATGTGAAAAAGTGTAAATACAAAAGTTGTAGATCTTTTTATTACCTACAAATTTGCCATTTAACTTTTTTCCATAGGACTTGTAGTTTTGCCGGAAATCGAGATAAACTGTTTTCTACCCTTAAAAACTCCCCCTCTTCCACTTCCCGACCCCAGAGCGCCTGTAAATTATTTTTCCTATCATTTTTGTCATATTCTCTTCCTTTTCCAATGAGTTTCATCCTACTATTATTTATTTATTATTATTATTATTATAAACAAATAATTTGTAAAAGATAAAAATAAAAAACCAAAAACTTGGTTATTTGAATTTTTCACATAAATTTTGAGGTTATGTTAAAAAAGTGTAAATACAAAAGTTGTAGATCTTTTTATTACCTACAACTTTGCCATTTAACTTTTTTCCATAGGACTTGTAGTTTTGCCGGAAATCGAGATAAACTGTTTTCTACCCTTAAAAACTCCCCCTCTTCCACTTCCCGACCCCAGAGCGCCTGTAAATTATTTTTCCTATCATTTTTGTCATATTCTCTTCCTTTTCCAATGAGTTTCATCCTACTATTATTTATTTATTATTATTATTATTATAAACAAATAATTTGTAAAAGATAAAAATAAAAAACCAAAAACTTGGTTATTTGAATTTTTCACATAAATTTTGAGGTTATGTTAAAAAAGTGTAAATACAAAAGTTGTAGATCTTTTTATTACCTACAAATATGCCATTTAACTTTTTTCCATAGGACTTGTAGTTTTGCCGGAAATCGAGATAAACTGTTTTCTACCCTTAAAAACTCCCCCTCTTCCACTTCCCGACCCCAGAGCGCCTGTAAATTATTTTTCCTATCATTTTTGTCATATTCTCTTCCTTTTCCAATGAGTTTCATCCTACTATTATTTATTTATTATTATTATTATTATAAACAAATAATTTGTAAAAGTCAAAAATAAAAAACCAAAAACTTGGTTATTTGAATTTTTCACATAAATTTTGAGGTTATGTTAAAAAAGTGTAAATACAAAAGTTGTAGATCTTTTTATTACCTACAAATTTGCCATTTAACTTTTTTTCATAGGACTTGTAGTTTTGCCGGAAATCGAGATAAACTGTTTTCTACCCTTAAAAACTCCCCCACTTCCACTTCGCGACCCCAGAGCGCCTGTAAATTATTTTTCCTATCATTTTTGTCATATTCTCTTCCTTTTCCAATGAGTTTCATCATACTATTATTTATTTATTATTATTATTATTATTATAAACAAATAATTTGTAAAAGATAAAAATAAAAAACCAAAAACTTGGTTATTTGAATTTTTCACATAAATTTTGAGGTTATGTTAAAAAAGTGTAAATACAAAAGTTGTAGATCTTTTTATTACCTACAACTTTGCCCTTTAACTTTTTTCCATAGGACTTGTAGTTTTGCCATAAATCGAGATAAACAGTTTTATACCCTTAAAAACTTGGTTATTTGACTTTTTCACATAAATTTTGAGGTTATGTGAAAAAGTGTAAATACAAAAGTTGTAGATCTTTTTATTACCTACAAATTTGCCATTTAACTTTTTTCCATAGGACTTGTAGTTTTGCCGGAAATCGAGATAAACTGTTTTCTACCCTTAAAAACTCCCCCTCTTCCACTTCCCGACCCCAGAGCGCCTGTAAATTATTTTTCCTATCATTTTTGTCATATTCTCTTCCTTTTCCAATGAGTTTCATCCTACTATTATTTATTTATTATTATTATTATTATAAACAAATAATTTGTAAAAGATAAAAATAAAAAACCAAAAACTTGGTTATTTGAATTTTTCACATAAATTTTGAGGTTATGTTAAAAAAGTGTAAATACAAAAGTTGTAGATCTTTTTATTACCTACAACTTTGCCATTTAACTTTTTTCCATAGGACTTGTAGTTTTGCCGGAAATCGAGATAAACTGTTTTCTACCCTTAAAAACTCCCCCTCTTCCACTTCCCGACCCCAGAGCGCCTGTAAATTATTTTTCCTATCATTTTTGTCATATTCTCTTCCTTTTCCAATGAGTTTCATCCTACTATTATTTATTTATTATTATTATTATTATAAACAAATAATTTGTAAAAGATAAAAATAAAAAACCAAAAACTTGGTTATTTGAATTTTTCACATAAATTTTGAGGTTATGTTAAAAAAGTGTAAATACAAAAGTTGTAGATCTTTTTATTACCTACAAATATGCCATTTAACTTTTTTCCATAGGACTTGTAGTTTTGCCGGAAATCGAGATAAACTGTTTTCTACCCTTAAAAACTCCCCCTCTTCCACTTCCCGACCCCAGAGCGCCTGTAAATTATTTTTCCTATCATTTTTGTCATATTCTCTTCCTTTTCCAATGAGTTTCATCCTACTATTATTTATTTATTATTATTATTATTATAAACAAATAATTTGTAAAAGTCAAAAATAAAAAACCAAAAACTTGGTTATTTGAATTTTTCACATAAATTTTGAGGTTATGTTAAAAAAGTGTAAATACAAAAGTTGTAGATCTTTTTATTACCTACAAATTTGCCATTTAACTTTTTTTCATAGGACTTGTAGTTTTGCCGGAAATCGAGATAAACTGTTTTCTACCCTTAAAAACTCCCCCACTTCCACTTCGCGACCCCAGAGCGCCTGTAAATTATTTTTCCTATCATTTTTGTCATATTCTCTTCCTTTTCCAATGAGTTTCATCATACTATTATTTATTTATTATTATTATTATTATTATAAACAAATAATTTGTAAAAGATAAAAATAAAAAACCAAAAACTTGGTTATTTGAATTTTTCACATAAATTTTGAGGTTATGTTAAAAAAGTGTAAATACAAAAGTTGTAGATCTTTTTATTACCTACAACTTTGCCCTTTAACTTTTTTCCATAGGACTTGTAGTTTTGCCGGAAATCGAGATAAACTGTTTTCTACCCTTAAAAACTCCCCCTCTTCCACTTCGCGACCCCAGAGCGCCTGTAAATTATTTTTCCTATCATTTTTGTCATATTCTCTTCCTTTTCCAATGAGTTTCATCCTACTATTATTTATTTATTATTATTATTATTATAAACAAATAATTTGTAAAAGATAAAAATAAAAAACCAAAAACTTGGTTATTTGAATTTTTCACATAAATTTTGAGGTTATGTTAAAAAAGTGTAAATACAAAAGTTGTAGATCTTTTTATTACCTACAAATTTGCCATTTAACTTTTTTTCATAGGACTTGTAGTTTTGCCGGAAATCGAGATAAACTGTTTTCTACCCTTAAAAACTCCCCCACTTCCACTTCGCGACCCCAGAGCGCCTGTAAATTATTTTTCCTATCATTTTTGTCATATTCTCTTCCTTTTCCAATGAGTTTCATCATACTATTATTTATTTATTATTATTATTATTATTATAAACAAATAATTTGTAAAAGATAAAAATAAAAAACCAAAAACTTGGTTATTTGAATTTTTCACATAAATTTTGAGGTTATGTTAAAAAAGTGTAAATACAAAAGTTGTAGATCTTTTTATTACCTACAACTTTGCCCTTTAACTTTTTTCCATAGGACTTGTAGTTTTGCCATAAATCGAGATAAACAGTTTTATACCCTTAAAAACTTGGTTATTTGACTTTTTCACATAAATTTTGAGGTTATGTGAAAAAGTGTAAATACAAAAGTTGTAGATCTTTTTATTACCTACAAATTTGCCATTTAACTTTTTTCCATAGGACTTGTAGTTTTGCCGGAAATCGAGATAAACTGTTTTCTACCCTTAAAAACTCCCCCTCTTCCACTTCCCGACCCCAGAGCGCCTGTAAATTATTTTTCCTATCATTTTTGTCATATTCTCTTCCTTTTCCAATGAGTTTCATCCTACTATTATTTATTTATTATTATTATTATTATAAACAAATAATTTGTAAAAGATAAAAATAAAAAACCAAAAACTTGGTTATTTGAATTTTTCACATAAATTTTGAGGTTATGTTAAAAAAGTGTAAATACAAAAGTTGTAGATCTTTTTATTACCTACAACTTTGCCATTTAACTTTTTTCCATAGGACTTGTAGTTTTGCCGGAAATCGAGATAAACTGTTTTCTACCCTTAAAAACTCCCCCTCTTCCACTTCCCGACCCCAGAGCGCCTGTAAATTATTTTTCCTATCATTTTTGTCATATTCTCTTCCTTTTCCAATGAGTTTCATCCTACTATTATTTATTTATTATTATTATTATTATAAACAAATAATTTGTAAAAGATAAAAATAAAAAACCAAAAACTTGGTTATTTGAATTTTTCACATAAATTTTGAGGTTATGTTAAAAAAGTGTAAATACAAAAGTTGTAGATCTTTTTATTACCTACAAATATGCCATTTAACTTTTTTCCATAGGACTTGTAGTTTTGCCGGAAATCGAGATAAACTGTTTTCTACCCTTAAAAACTCCCCCTCTTCCACTTCCCGACCCCAGAGCGCCTGTAAATTATTTTTCCTATCATTTTTGTCATATTCTCTTCCTTTTCCAATGAGTTTCATCCTACTATTATTTATTTATTATTATTATTATTATAAACAAATAATTTGTAAAAGTCAAAAATAAAAAACCAAAAACTTGGTTATTTGAATTTTTCACATAAATTTTGAGGTTATGTTAAAAAAGTGTAAATACAAAAGTTGTAGATCTTTTTATTACCTACAAATTTGCCATTTAACTTTTTTTCATAGGACTTGTAGTTTTGCCGGAAATCGAGATAAACTGTTTTCTACCCTTAAAAACTCCCCCACTTCCACTTCGCGACCCCAGAGCGCCTGTAAATTATTTTTCCTATCATTTTTGTCATATTCTCTTCCTTTTCCAATGAGTTTCATCATACTATTATTTATTTATTATTATTATTATTATTATAAACAAATAATTTGTAAAAGATAAAAATAAAAAACCAAAAACTTGGTTATTTGAATTTTTCACATAAATTTTGAGGTTATGTTAAAAAAGTGTAAATACAAAAGTTGTAGATCTTTTTATTACCTACAACTTTGCCCTTTAACTTTTTTCCATAGGACTTGTAGTTTTGCCGGAAATCGAGATAAACTGTTTTCTACCCTTAAAAACTCCCCCTCTTCCACTTCGCGACCCCAGAGCGCCTGTAAATTATTTTTCCTATCATTTTTGTCATATTCTCTTCCTTTTCCAATGAGTTTCATCCTACTATTATTTATTTATTATTATTATTATTATAAACAAATAATTTGTAAAAGATAAAAATAAAAAACCAAAAACTTGGTTATTTGAATTTTTCACATAAATTTTGAGGTTATGTTAAAAAAGTGTAAATACAAAAGTTGTAGATCTTTTTATTACCTACAACTTTGCCATTTAACTTTTTTCCATAGGACTTGTAGTTTTGCCATAAATCGAGATAAACAGTTTTATACCCTTAAAAACTTGGTTATTTGACTTTTTCACATAAATTTTGAGGTTATGTTAAAAAAGTGTAAATACAAAAGTTGTAGATCTTTTTATTACCTACAACTTTGCCCTTTAACTTTTTTCCATAGGACTTGTAGTTTTGCCGGAAATCGAGATAAACTGTTTTCTACCCTTAAAAACTCCCCCTCTTCCACTTCGCGACCCCAGAGCGCCTGTAAATTATTTTTCCTATCATTTTTGTCATATTCTCTTCCTTTTCCAATGAGTTTCATCCTACTATTATTTATTTATTATTATTATTATTATAAACAAATAATTTGTAAAAGATAAAAATAAAAAACCAAAAACTTGGTTATTTGAATTTTTCACATAAATTTTGAGGTTATGTTAAAAAAGTGTAAATACAAAAGTTGTAGATCTTTTTATTACCTACAACTTTGCCATTTAACTTTTTTCCATAGGACTTGTAGTTTTGCCATAAATCGAGATAAACAGTTTTATACCCTTAAAAACTTGGTTATTTGACTTTTTCACATAAATTTTGAGGTTATGTGAAAAAAGTGTAAATACAAAAGTTGTAGATCTTTTTATTACCTACAACTTTGCTATTTAACTTTTTTCCATAGGACTTGTAGTTTTGCCGGAAATCGAGATAAACTGTTTTCTACCCTTCAAAACTCCCCCTCTTCCACTTCTCGACCCCAGCCCCTGTAAATTATTTTCCTATCATTTTTGTCATATTCTCTTCCTTTTCCAATGAGTTTCATCCTAGTATTATTTATTTATTATTATTATTATTATAAACAAATAATTTGTAAAAGATAAAAATAAAAAACCAAAAACTTGGTTATTTGAATTTTTCACATAAATTTTGAGGTTATGTTAAAAAAGTGTAAATACAAAAGTTGTAGATCTTTTTATTACCTACAACTTTGCCATTTAACTTTTTTCCATAGGACTTGTAGTTTTGCCGGAAATCGAGATAAACTGTTTTCTACCCTTAAAAACTCCCCCTCTTCCACTTCCCGACCCCAGAGCGCCTGTAAATTATTTTTCCTATCATTTTTGTCATATTCTCTTCCTTTTCCAATGAGTTTCATCCTACTATTATTTATTTATTATTATTATTATTATAAACAAATAATTTGTAAAAGATAAAAATAAAAAACCAAAAACTTGGTTATTTGAATTTTTCACATAAATTTTGAGGTTATGTTAAAAAAGTGTAAATACAAAAGTTGTAGATCTTTTTATTACCTACAAATATGCCATTTAACTTTTTTCCATAGGACTTGTAGTTTTGCCGGAAATCGAGATAAACTGTTTTCTACCCTTAAAAACTCCCCCTCTTCCACTTCCCGACCCCAGAGCGCCTGTAAATTATTTTTCCTATCATTTTTGTCATATTCTCTTCCTTTTCCAATGAGTTTCATCCTACTATTATTTATTTATTATTATTATTATTATAAACAAATAATTTGTAAAAGTCAAAAATAAAAAACCAAAAACTTGGTTATTTGAATTTTTCACATAAATTTTGAGGTTATGTTAAAAAAGTGTAAATACAAAAGTTGTAGATCTTTTTATTACCTACAAATTTGCCATTTAACTTTTTTTCATAGGACTTGTAGTTTTGCCGGAAATCGAGATAAACTGTTTTCTACCCTTAAAAACTCCCCCACTTCCACTTCGCGACCCCAGAGCGCCTGTAAATTATTTTTCCTATCATTTTTGTCATATTCTCTTCCTTTTCCAATGAGTTTCATCATACTATTATTTATTTATTATTATTATTATTATTATAAACAAATAATTTGTAAAAGATAAAAATAAAAAACCAAAAACTTGGTTATTTGAATTTTTCACATAAATTTTGAGGTTATGTTAAAAAAGTGTAAATACAAAAGTTGTAGATCTTTTTATTACCTACAACTTTGCCCTTTAACTTTTTTCCATAGGACTTGTAGTTTTGCCGGAAATCGAGATAAACTGTTTTCTACCCTTAAAAACTCCCCCTCTTCCACTTCGCGACCCCAGAGCGCCTGTAAATTATTTTTCCTATCATTTTTGTCATATTCTCTTCCTTTTCCAATGAGTTTCATCCTACTATTATTTATTTATTATTATTATTATTATAAACAAATAATTTGTAAAAGATAAAAATAAAAAACCAAAAACTTGGTTATTTGAATTTTTCACATAAATTTTGAGGTTATGTTAAAAAAGTGTAAATACAAAAGTTGTAGATCTTTTTATTACCTACAACTTTGCCATTTAACTTTTTTCCATAGGACTTGTAGTTTTGCCATAAATCGAGATAAACAGTTTTATACCCTTAAAAACTTGGTTATTTGACTTTTTCACATAAATTTTGAGGTTATGTGAAAAAAGTGTAAATACAAAAGTTGTAGATCTTTTTATTACCTACAACTTTGCTATTTAACTTTTTTCCATAGGACTTGTAGTTTTGCCGGAAATCGAGATAAACTGTTTTCTACCCTTCAAAACTCCCCCTCTTCCACTTCTCGACCCCAGCCCCTGTAAATTATTTTCCTATCATTTTTGTCATATTCTCTTCCTTTTCCAATGAGTTTCATCCTAGTATTATTTTATTTGGTTTCAAAAATTATCTGCACTGGTCTACTATGAACAACAGAAGTGAATTTCTAGGTCGAAACTTACTTTTTCTGAAGATTTATTTGATTCAGTATTTAGATGACTGGTATTTCCACTGGTACAAGGATTATGTTCAATAACAGCGCGAGTTTCAATCTTAGTTTCTCCTTTTGGTTTTTGGCTACATTCTTCAACGGATTCAGTAGTGTCTGTTTCCATTCTATTATCTTCTCTACATTGTTCTGTCTCTGTATTATTTTCTCTACTGCTACTGTTGGCACCTTCTTGGTGAGACCCTATTATTTTAAATAAAAAAAATGTATATTGTAAAGATATTAAAAATAAACAATAATACCTAATAATGAAAAATAATCACTTTGTACAGCAAAATAGGCCAGTAGATATAGACATGATTTTTACAAAATTTAACAATAATTACAAAAGTTTTAAAACTTCAGTTGAATGAAGAGTAAGTTCAAATGATATTGTGTCTGATTTTGCAACCTTTTTTTCTGAACGGAAGATATTTGAAAATCACGATTTAATGCATTTTCGCATTAATAGCGCGAAAAAAATTTCAAAAGTTCTGCAAACTTTCGAAGTTATGTAAAATAGCATTTTACATCCTCTGTTAAATTTGCAACCATTCAAACAATACGGAAAGATTTCTTTTATCGAAATCAAATTGTTGTTCATCCCAATTTTTCGAAGAAAATTCCAAAAGTTCTGCAAATTTGAAAAAATAACTAAAATAATGTTCTTGAGGAGTGCTGTAATTTGCAACCTCTTGCGACAAATTGAAAACATATTTTTTCATGAAATTGTTTTTTTTTTTCTATCGAAATAAACATCGAAGTTTTTACAAAAAACATATTTTCGTATTTGTACTCTACTAAAAAAGCAACTTGGCAACATGGCAGCGACTAAGGCAGACGTGTGTGAAAATACAATCAACCAGTACAGAGTATAAGAAATGTACTCTATGGATAATCAAGTATTTAACTGGACCACTGTCGGATTCTTTTGTGTTGCACTAATTTATTCAGCTATATTCCCAAATCAATGAGTAATCTTAAAACTATTTGTAAACAGTTTCCAATTTATGGTCATGTGGCGAACAAAAACAAAACAATTGAATAAAAAAATGTTCCCTAGTTACGATATCGCAATTTGCTGAATCTTTATCTTTTAGTTTTAGTCGGTGTTTAATTTTCAGATAATTAAACATGTAAACTCATATTCGTTCAACCGGCAACGCCGCACCAAAATACATTTGCGAACGTCGTTCAAACCAGGAAGCGGTATCATCAAAAGATAATTTTTTTACTCTATTTCACAATAAAATATCACGCCATAATCTACAAACGCAATTCTAACCGTTTCGTCTAGACAATATAAAAAACCCACGCTAACGAACTTTCTAGAACAATTGCGCAATCCGGAAGGGATAAATCTGAAACCGACAAAACTTCGTAGAGTTTAAACAGTGCGTTTTTAACTGCGAATCAGGTTAGACCCTCCGTTGACACCAGCTCAACGTAAAAATATTTTGTTTATCACAGTGGTACTTAGCTGCAATCAGGCGGTACACTTTATTGTTCACTTTATATTTTCAAAATCAAAACTCAGTGCTTCGAGAATTTAAACAGTGCGTCTCTAACTGCGAATCAGGTTAGACCCTCCATTGACACCAGCTCAACGTAAAAATATTTTGTTTATCACAGTGGTACTTAGCTGCAATCAGGCGGTACACTCTATTGTTCACTTTATATTTTCAAAATCAAAACTCAGTGCTTCGAGAATTTAAACAGTGTGTCTCTAGCTGCGAATCAGGCTAGGACCCTCCAGTGTTATTTCATCACTCATCCAGAACACACAAAATATTTTCTGACTGATGCGGTCCTTTAGTTTTTTACCTATGTGCTAGTGTTTGTTAAGCACATATGGTACTTATAATACTTTGTTCATTGATTACCAGTTAATGTAATCACTTGTTACGTTGTTGTTTATTTATTTATTTATTTAACTTAAAATAAATCGTTAAATAAAGGTGTTAGTTGTTTTTTGTCAAATGGAGTTGAGGAGGCAAAATGTTACAGTCCACTTAGAATACAACGATGCAGTTTAAAAAGGCGGTAACACATTGTTGGCCGTCCTGGGAAACTGGCCCAACATAGGGTTTATTCCAGAACCCTCAACAGTTCGTGTCAATAAAAAAGGTAGATATGAGGTCAAGATGCCTTGGATTGAGGGACATCCACCATTGCCAAGTTATTTAGAGATGGCAAGGAAACGTCTTGAAAATCAAACTCAAAAAAGAAGGATACTATGAATCCTATAATGAAGTTTTTCATGAATGGATGCAAGAGGGCATTATAGAAGAGGTACCTGAAGAAGATTTCTTAGATAAAGGTCTTTATCTTCCTCATAGACATGTCCTGAAGTTGAGCAGTACCACCACAAAAATTCGCCCAGTATTCGATGCTTCGGCAAGAATAAAAAATTTTCCCTCGTTGAATCAGTGTTTGGAAAAAGGTGTAAATTTGATTGATAGGAGATGGGAGTGGTTTCAGATATAAGGAAGGCTTTTTTGCAAATTAGTCTAACCCCTGGTGATCGAGACTTTTTGAGATTTCTCTGGTATTCCAAAGACAATGAGATAAAATGTTATAGGCACTGTAGAGTCGTTTTTGGTGTAACCTGCAGCCCTTTTCTTCTGAGTAGTGTCATAAATTTCCATCTTCAATTCGCTTCTGAGAGACATTGTAATACTATTGGGAATGAACATAATCAAAATAATATTGAATCTTTTTTAGACCCACCTACAATAGAAATAAGCAGTCCTTAAATAATTTTAATAATTCAAAATTATTTTTACTTTATTTAAATGCACAAAGTCTTCCAGCACATTTTGATGAAATCAGCAATTTAGTTATAAAAACAAAACCAATTGTAGTTAGCTTATCAGAAACGCATGTAACGTCAGATATTTTTGATAGCGAAATAAATATTGAGGGTTATCAGATTTTCAGAGTAGAGATGGGATGAGCAGACATACTGGGGGAACTATTGTATATGTTATTAAAGGAATAAAAGTAGCAAACATTAAACAAATATGTGTAGATAAGAATTATTGGCTTCTTTCTTTAAATATTGTTTACAACAACATACATTTTTTAATCATCTCGTTGTATAGGTCCCCGAGTGGAAACTGCGTTGATTTTATTAATTTTTTTGACTCCTGGTGTGAAGAATATATCTGTGATAAAAAAATTAATGTTGTTATTTCTGGTGATTTTAATATAGATTATTTGTCAAGTCAATGAATAGCATACGTCTAAAAAACATTCTTACTAACCTTAGTTTAGCAAATATTGTCAGGGAGTTCACACATCCTACAGAAAATGGAGGGACACTTATAGACTGGATAATAACAAATAATGATATTTTAATAGCTAATGTTGTAAAAACACCAAAAATTAGCAATCATTTCCTCATAAATGTAAAATTACAAAATATTGAAAATAAACCAATAAATCGAACTTTTCAAAGTAGGGGTCGCAGCATAAATTATCGGGAAATTAATAAACAATTATTAGCTGTTAACTGGAATTATAGAGAACTAGATATTAACGTAAAATATAAAACCTTCTTTGATCAAATTATTTGCATATTTAACCAAGTCGCGCCTAAAAGAACTGTTACCATTTATCCTAGATACAGGGTGCGCCAATTATTTCCACTCGATCTCTAACACCGAAACTAAAAGAGATATCAACAAGATTTTTTGTAGGGATAGACAGTGTCACTCGGACTACAATTTTAAAATATTTTCATGTATACAGGGTGGCTAATTTTTGTGGAATGAAAATTAATTTGGTTTTTTTAAATTGAACACCCTGTATACGATTATGTCTTCTGATTCTACTTAATATTAGATTTACGGTAGTTTTTTGTATTTGTAAATCCGACGCGGCGTTGACAAGTTATTCCTATTTTAAGCAGATTTAATGAAAAAACAGCACTTCAGAAATATTAGCACAAAAACCACATTTTTTAAAAAAATCCTCAAAAAATCTACTATGATGTAAATGAAACATGCACCTATCACAATAATCACACAACATCTTCACCTGTTGCACAGGGTGTTTGCCGATGGCGTGCCAATAGTCTAGTTTTCAAATGGCAATAACTTAATTTTTTCAAATGGGACACTCTGTATATTTTTCTTCAGTTAGAAGCTCTCCCTAATACGCATTAAAAAAATATAGGGTTTTGCACATCTAACTTTACTATTTACTTTAATAATTGACGTTAAGTGACAAACAACATATTTTACACAATTTTTAATAAGAAATCAAGTTACCTATGAAAATGACAGTAGGTATATTTTGTTATGGCATTAATTGTCAACATAAAATTTTGTATTGTATCACGTCTACTATATTTAATCGGTATTGTGTATAAAAAATGGATTTTAATAAGAATTATAGTGTTCAAGTACAAAATTTTACAAAGTTTAATCGTAAGAAAACTACAATAGTGAAAGTTAAAATTTATAGTAGGTGTTCAAAATGTCTTCCATTTTCATTTATACATTTTCTTGCCCCGAAAAATCTACGATCTTACTTTCAGTAATTTTTTATATAGAAATAATTTTCTGTATATTTTTTTATTTATCAAAAATAACTGGATTTCTTAAAAAAACCCGCTTTTAGATTTAGAAATGAATTTTCTCTATAGTTATAGCTGGAAATTAGTATTTCAAGGTACCACAAAAACCCAAATATAAATAATTTCGGATATATGAAATATTTTATATTTCCCCTAGCTCCCTAGCTCTAGCGTATTTAAATAAGATACAATTGGGTTTTTTTTATATTTTTTACATATAACTCATTACTTAATAAGTTTGATAAAATTGCTTGAATTTTCCAAATGATCGTTTGTTAAACGTATACTACATTCCTAAAAATAATTAAAATCGGGTTAAAAGCTCTTGAAAAATTCCATTGTACTTTATGGCCAAAATTCGGTGCATTTTGTCAAATTTTGTATTATAAAAGATACTAGTTTTTGTGAAATATTCACATAATTAAATGAAAACAAAGAAAAGGAAATAAATATATAAATAAATAATTGATTGTATACTAACGTAATACAAGTTGCCTATCTAGAAATAGTATTTAAGATTATTTAACATATTTTACACAATTTTTAATAAGTACAAAATTTTACAAAGTTTAATCGTAAGAAAACTACAATAGTGAAAGTTAAAATTTATAGTAGATGTTCAAAATGTCTTCCATTTTCATTTATACATTTTCTTGCTCTTTTTTTCATTGATTTACACACATCTCTTAGCATTGCAGGGGTCACCTGTCTAAATGCTGCAGTAATTCTTTCTTTCATATTTTCTTTCCACAAGAAAAAATCGCAAGGTGTAAGGCAAGGTGATCTAGTAGGCCAATTTATAGGTCCTCCCCTTCCTATCCAACGATCCAGAAATTCCCTATTTAACCAATTGCGAACATCTAATAGGTAATGTGGTGTGGCACCATCTAATTGAAACCACATTCCGTTGCGATAATTTTGAGGCACATTTTGCAATAAGTTGCGAAAATCATGTTCTAAAAAATCTAAAAATATAGCTCCACTTACAGTCCCATCATAGAAATAGGGACCAATTACATAATCACCTATTATTCCCGCCCACACATTCAAAGACCATCGATACTGTGATGTGGTTCTAAATAAACCGTTCTTATGAAACGTGGCTTCGTCGGAGAATAAAACTTTGTTCAAAAAGTTACGCTCTGTATTTATCTTGTTTATTAACCATCTACAGTATTCCACTCTACTGATTGCTTAATTGCCTTGTGCTTATATTGGGATCTTCAACTATACTGATCATTACCTTATATTCGTTGTCAATAGTAACAGCTGTAGTTTCACGTGAATGTTTTTCATACTTGACGGTTCCTGTTCTATCAAATCTATTCTTTAAATTCTCAAAAGTATTCTTTTGTGGATGACGTCCCTCTGGGCATCTTTGACGATAGACCCTACTAGCAAGAAACGCATTTTTTTGACATTCACCCAGTATCCATATCATATCAATATTTTCTTGAACACTATAATTCTTATTAAAATCCATTTTTTATACACAATACCGATTAAATATAGTAGACGTGAAACAATACAAAATTTTATGTTGACAATTAATGCCAGAACAAACATCATTTTCATAGGTAACTTGATTTCTTATTAAAAATTGTGTAAAATATGTTGTTTGTCACTTAACGTCAATTATTAAAGTAAGTAAAGTTAGATGTGCAAAACCCTATATTTTTTTAATGCGTATTGGGGAGAGCTTCTAAATGAAGAAAAATATACAGGGTGTCCCATTTGAAAAAATTAAGTTATTGCCATTTGAAAACTAGACTATTGGCACGCCATCGGCAAACACCCTGTGCAATAGGTGAATATGTTGTGTGATTATTGTGATAGGTGCATGTTTCATTTACATCATAGTAGCTTTTTTGAGGAATTTTTTAAAAAATGTGGTTTTTGTGCTAATATTTCTGAAGTGCTGTTTTTTCATTAAATCTACTTAAAATAGGAATAACTTGTCAACGCCGCGTCGGATTTACAAATACAAAAAACTACCGTAAATCTAATATTAAGTAGAATCAGAAGACATACTCGTATACAGGGTATTCAGTTTAAAAAAACCAAATTAATTTTCATTCCACAAAAATTAGCCACCCTGTATACATCAAAATATTTTAAAATTGTAGTCCGAGTGACACTGTCTACCCCTACAAAAAATCTTGTTGATATCTCTTTTAGTTTCGGTGCTAGAGATCCGAGTGGAAATAATTGGCGCACCCTGTATAAAAAATGGTGGAATAGTACAGTTGAGCAAGCAGTTGTGGACAGAGATAGAAGTTATAGATCTTATTTAAGTAATAAAACGAATGAAAATAGGGACATATATAAACAAAATCGAAACACAGCGGTTAAGGTAATGAGAAATGAAAAAAAGAAATATTATGAAAACAAAATTGATGAATATAAAAACAATACAACAGAAATGTGGAAAACATTAAAAACTCTTGTTCCTAATAATATAGCAAATGCCGATTTTATTGAAATTGAATTCGAACAAAAAACCATAGATGTTGTAGCAGATATGCCTTATAATTTAAATTCATTTTATATTAACAGTATTAATCAAATTGTGACTGAAATAGACAAAACCGGACCAGATTTTCCTATACATCTTACCCATAATAAGACTATTTTGAATAACTTTACATTAATTGATACAGCAGCTCTTAAAGAAATAATTTTTTCCATGTCAAATAAAAATAGTCCAGATGATATTAGCATGATTTTTATAAAAAACACCTATGATAGTTTATCTAATCCTTGTTTAATTTTCAGATAATTAAACATGTAAACTCATATTCGTTCAACCGGCAACGCCGCACCAAAATACATTTGCGAACGGCGTTCAAACCAGGAAGCGGTATCATCAAAAGATAATTTTTTTACTCTATTTTACAATAAAATATCACGCCATAATCTACAAACGCAATTCTAACCGTTTCGTCTAGACAATATAAAAAACCCACGCTAACGAACTTTCTAGAACAATTGCGCAATCCGGAAGGGATAAATCTGAAACCGACAAAACTTCGTAGAGTTTAAACAGTGCGTCTCTAACTGCGAATCAGGTTAGACCCTCCGTTGACACCAGCTCAACGTAAAAATATTTTGTTTATCACAGTGGTACTTAGCTGCAATCAGGCGGTACACTTTATTGTTCACTTTATATTTTCAAAATCAAAACTCAGTGCTTCGAGAATTTAAACAGTGTGTCTCTAGCTGCGAATCAGGCTAGGACCCTCCAGTGTTATTTCATCACTCATCCAGAACACACAAAATATTTTCTGACTGATGCGGTCCTTTAGTTTTTTACCTATGTGTTAGTGTTTGTTAAGCACATATGGTACTTATAATACTTTGTTCATTGATTACCAGTTAATGTAATCACTTGTTACGTTGTTGTTTATTTATTTATTTATTTAACTTAAAATAAATCGTTAAATAAAGGTGTTAGTTGTTTTTTGTCAAATGGAGTTGAGGAGGCAAAATGTTACAGTCCACTTAGAATACAACGATGCAGTTTAAAAAGGCGGTAACACATTGTTGGCCGTCCTGAGAAACTGGCACAACATAGGGTTTATTCCAGAACCCTCATCAGGCGTGAAAGGTGGAAAGTTGGAAGATGTCGATGGAGTCAAGGTCAGAATTCTAGTCAGGAGGTAGAGGTTGAGTGGAAATTTGAAAAAAAGGCGTGAAAGGTGGAAAGTTGGAAGATGTCGATGGAGTCAAGGTCAGAATTCTAGTCAGGAGGTAGAGGTTGAGTGGAAATTTGAAAAAAAGGCGTGAAAGGTGCAAAGTTGGAAGAAATCGAGGGAGTCAAAGTCACAATTCTAGTCAGGAGATAGAAGTTGAGTAGAGATTTGAAAAAAAGGCGTTGTTTAATTTTCAGATAATTAAACATGTAAACTCATATTCGTTCAACCGGCAACGCCGCACCAAAATACATTTGCGAACGGCGTTTAAACCAGGAAGCGGTATCATCAAAAGATAATTTTTTTACTCTATTTCACAATAAAATATCACGCCATAATCTACAAACGCAATTCTAACCGTTTCGTCTAGACAATATAAAAAACCCACGCTAACGAACTTTCTAGAACAATTGTGCAATCCGGAAGGGATAAATCTGAAACCGACAAAACTTCGTAGAGTTTAAACAGTGCGTTTTTAACTGCGAATCAGGTTAGACCCTCCGTTGACACCAGTTCAACGTAAAAATATTTTGTTTATCACAGTGGTACTTAGCTGCAATCAGGCGGTACACTTTATTGTTCACTTTATATTTTCAAAATCAAAACTCAGTGCTTCGAGAATTTAAACAGTGTGTCTCTAGCTGCGAATCAGGCTAGGACCCTCCAGTGTTATTTCATCACTCATCCAGAACACACAAAATATTTTCTGACTGATGCGGTCCTTTAGTTTTTTACCTATGTGTTAGTGTTTGTTAAGCACATATGGTACTTATAATACTTTGTTCATTGATTACCAGTTAATGTAATCACTTGTTACGTTGTTGTTTATTTATTTATTTATTTAACTTAAAATAAATCGTTAAATAAAGGTGTTAGTTGTTTTTTGTCAAATGGAGTTGAGGAGGCAAAATGTTACAGTCCACTTAGAATACAACGATGCAGTTTAAAAAGGCGGTAACACATTGTTGGCCGTCCTGAGAAACTGGCACAACATAGGGTTTATTCCAGAACCCTCATCAGGCGTGAAAGGTGGAAAGTTGGAAGATGTCGATGGAGTCAAGGTCAGAATTCTAGTCAGGAGGTAGAGGTTGAGTGGAAATTTGAAAAAAAGGCGTGAAAGGTGGAAAGTTGGAAGATGTCGATGGAGTCAAGGTCAGAATTCTAGTCAGGAGGTAGAGGTTGAGTGGAAATTTGAAAAAAAGGCGTGAAAGGTGCAAAGTTGGAAGAAATCGAGGGAGTCAAAGTCACAATTCTAGTCAGGAGATAGAAGTTGAGTAGAGATTTGAAAAAAAGGCGTTGTTTAATTTTCAGATAATTAAACATGTAAACTCATATTCGTTCAACCGGCAACGCCGCACCAAAATACATTTGCGAACGGCGTTTAAACCAGGAAGCGGTATCATCAAAAGATAATTTTTTTACTCTATTTCACAATAAAATATCACGCCATAATCTACAAACGCAATTCTAACCGTTTCGTCTAGACAATATAAAAAACCCACGCTAACGAACTTTCTAGAACAATTGTGCAATCCGGAAGGGATAAATCTGAAACCGACAAAACTTCGTAGAGTTTAAACAGTGCGTTTTTAACTGCGAATCAGGTTAGACCCTCCGTTGACACCAGTTCAACGTAAAAATATTTTGTTTATCACAGTGGTACTTAGCTGCAATCAGGCGGTACACTTTATTGTTCACTTTATATTTTCAAAATCAAAACTCAGTGCTTCGAGAATTTAAACAGTGTGTCTCTAGCTGCGAATCAGGCTAGGACCCTCCAGTGTTATTTCATCACTCATCCAGAACACACAAAATATTTTCTGACTGATGCGGTCCTTTAGTTTTTTACCTATGTGCTAGTGTTTGTTAAGCACATATGGTACTTATAATACTTTGTTCATTGATTACCAGTTAATGTAATCACTTGTTACGTTGTTGTTTATTTATTTATTTATTTAACTTAAAATAAATCGTTAAATAAAGGTGTTAGTTGTTTTTTGTCAAATGGAGTTGAGGAGGCAAAATGTTACAGTCCACTTAGAATACAACGATGCAGTTTAAAAAGGCGGTAACACATTGTTGGCCGTCCTGAGAAACTGG
Source organism: Crepidodera aurea (assembly GCA_949320105.2). Taxonomy (NCBI): domain Eukaryota; kingdom Metazoa; phylum Arthropoda; class Insecta; order Coleoptera; family Chrysomelidae; genus Crepidodera; species Crepidodera aurea. The sequence goes on from OX439477.1 coordinate 266,571, forward strand.
CACAACATAGGGTTTATTCCAGAACCCTCATCAGGCGTGAAAGGTGGAAAGTTGGAAGATGTCGATGGAGTCAAGGTCAGAATTCTAGTCAGGAGGTAGAGGTTGAGTGGAAATTTGAAAAAAAGGCGTGAAAGGTGGAAAGTTGGAAGATGTCGATGGAGTCAAGGTCAGAATTCTAGTCAGGAGGTAGAGGTTGAGTGGAAATTTGAAAAAAAGGCGTGAAAGGTGCAAAGTTGGAAGAAATCGAGGGAGTCAAAGTCACAATTCTAGTCAGGAGATAGAAGTTGAGTAGAGATTTGAAAAAAAGGCGTTGTTTAATTTTCAGATAATTAAACATGTAAACTCATATTCGTTCAACCGGCAACGCCGCACCAAAATACATTTGCGAACGGCGTTTAAACCAGGAAGCGGTATCATCAAAAGATAATTTTTTTACTCTATTTCACAATAAAATATCACGCCATAATCTACAAACGCAATTCTAACCGTTTCGTCTAGACAATATAAAAAACCCACGCTAACGAACTTTCTAGAACAATTGTGCAATCCGGAAGGGATAAATCTGAAACCGACAAAACTTCGTAGAGTTTAAACAGTGCGTTTTTAACTGCGAATCAGGTTAGACCCTCCGTTGACACCAGTTCAACGTAAAAATATTTTGTTTATCACAGTGGTACTTAGCTGCAATCAGGCGGTACACTTTATTGTTCACTTTATATTTTCAAAATCAAAACTCAGTGCTTCGAGAATTTAAACAGTGTGTCTCTAGCTGCGAATCAGGCTAGGACCCTCCAGTGTTATTTCATCACTCATCCAGAACACACAAAATATTTTCTGACTGATGCGGTCCTTTAGTTTTTTACCTATGTGCTAGTGTTTGTTAAGCACATATGGTACTTATAATACTTTGTTCATTGATTACCAGTTAATGTAATCACTTGTTACGTTGTTGTTTATTTATTTATTTATTTAACTTAAAATAAATCGTTAAATAAAGGTGTTAGTTGTTTTTTGTCAAATGGAGTTGAGGAGGCAAAATGTTACAGTCCACTTAGAATACAACGATGCAGTTTAAAAAGGCGGTAACACATTGTTGGCCGTCCTGGGAAACTGGCACAACATAGGGTTTATTCCAGAACCCTCAACAATCCTTTATTAAATGTAATTAACAGTTCTTTAGAAACCGGTGTGGTACCAGATGATATAAAAGTCTCCACGATTATACCAATTCGTAAAGTTTCAAAGTCCAATAAAGCATCTGATCTAAGACCTATAAATATGCTAAGTAGTTTTGAGAAAATTTTGGAAAAGGTAGTGTATATACAATTAGTCGACCATATCGAAACAAACAAACTTATAACTGCTGTTCAGTCTGGTTTTCGAAGCAAGCATTCTTGTGAAACTGTCTTGCAATGTGTTCTTGATGACTGGCGATGTAATATTGACAAAGGATGGGCAACAGTCTGCGTTTTTTTAGATTTACAGAGAGCCTTTGAGACCGTGGATAGAAGTAGACTACTACGTAAATTAGAAATGTTTGGGTTTGGTGGTATAGTAATGAAGTGGTTTAAAAACTATTTGTCGAATAGAAGACAAAAGGTAAAAATTAATTATGTCACTTCAGATGAAATATTGAATGATCACGGTGTACCACAGGGAAGTGTGTTGGGACCACTACTTTTCTTGATTTATATCAATGATGTTGCTCAAATCCAATGTGGCTGCTTCAAGCATCTTTTTGCTGATGATTTACTAATTTATTTTTCCTCTGCAAACATACAGCACATAGTGAACGTTGTTAATAAGAGTTCGGAGCGTATCTACTGGTGGTGTTGTTCCAATTTGTTAAAAGTCAATTTTAATAAAACCAAATACATGCTAATATGCAATGACCAGCATCTTAGACTATTTCATGAAGGCAATTTTGAAATTCCCCGATTTCTAAAACTAATGAGGTAAAATATCTTGGCGTTATAATCGATCGGGAGATTAAATTCAAACAACACGCTAATTATATAATAAAACTAATTTCGTTTAAGCTTAATTACCTCTTTAGATGTTCCAGATTTTTGTCGAAATGGTCTAAGTCAATACTTTTTAATACTCTGATTCTTCCTCACTTTACATACTGCTCAACTGTACTATATCTATTAAATCAGAATGAAAGGAACCGGTTTGAAAAACTTCAAAATCGGGCTATGCGAATAATTTTGTCCTGCCCTAGAGATACTCCTATTGCAGGGATGTTGAGTACGTTAAATTCGTTGCCTATAAAAGACTTTTTTCTTTTTAATGCCTTAATTTTGATATATAAAATTAAATCTGGACATGCTCCAAATTATCTTACCACTAAGTTAACTTTAGTACATTCAGTACACAACTATAGCACAAGATTAAGAAACCATTTTTACATCACACCAGTGAATAAAGTTAGGGCACAGAACTCAATTTTTTTTAAGGGGTTACAAGAATATAATAATTTACCAGAGTCTATTAAAAATTCAACATCGTTAAACAATTATAAAAGAAACCTTAAACGATATTTGCTAAACAGGTAACGTTTTCAATATGTATATACATATATAGGAGTTATAATGTAACTTAGAGGTATAGGTATCTACTTTAATAATTTAATGTGATTGTATTGTATAAGTCGTATAAGTTTATTGTATTATTTTTTTATTGTATTACCACAGTAGATACAGTAATTCCACTTCGGCCAATTTCTGGTTGTAAGTTTTCAACGCGCATTAGCCAGGAGTTGCGACTCCTGGCTAATGCGCAAACGACGAGTTTAAGAACGACCGGCACTCTTCCATAGTTGCGGGATTTAAAAAGTTTGATCCAATCTACTGTGTAATATATTAGAAGTGTTATAAACATTTCATAAAGTAGTCTCTTATTTCATCAAATTCTGGTTTTAGGATATTTTATCAATGAGGCGTCAATCCCTATGTATGTTTCACTTATTTCATTGAAAAGTAATCATTTTTGGGACAATTCTACAATAGCATCTCGAATTATGATAATTTAACAATTCACATTGGCAACATTGCAATATGAAGACATTTTTAATTGTGTTGCTCAATTTATTATTTCATTCGTTTTCGTTTGTATTATTTGGTGGTGTTTTCTGTTTGTTTTGTGCGAAATAGTAAAAGCGAAATGTCTACAGTTGTTGGTGATGTTGTGCTTAAAAAACCATGGGTAAAATTTTACTATTGGGGCTCAGCCCCAATTTTGATGAGATATTTTTTTTAGACTAATTTGGGGTCGCTGATCACGAATCTGCAATCAGTTGCTTGCGGTCTCATTAAACAAAAAAGTTATGAATTTTTTAAGTGAAATAAATTGTCAACTTTTCTTTAATACTTACCAGAAAAATATGTATATAAGTAATGTTTCAGCTAAATATACTAAATTATAAAAGATAACCTAAAAATTCATACAGCAATTTGACGTACTGACATTTGGCAATACTAGGGTCACTTGAGTTGCGATTAGCGTAAACTCTCGCTGTGGCTAGCGTCCCGTCCTACCGTGACTCAATTTTTTTCTCGTCTGATGAACGCATCTGTATTGCGTATTACTTGAAATTAATAGAATCTGGCTTATTCAGACGACAATTAGTTATTTCTCAATAAACAACATTGGTTATCAGGATTCCTCAATGTTAAATTTTTCCAAGAATTTTTTTGTATGGAGATATCCGACCTGTCCCAAAATCAATAGGCGTCATCCTTGTATCATTTCAGTGGTCTCAACCCGATCGGTTCCATACGTATTTTTTCGCGTTTTTCAGGCCAAATAACGATGAATGGACGCAAAAAAAAAATTATTTTTTGGACTTTTTTTTTGCACGATTACATTACTTTTCCTCTATGGTATAGCGGTGGGCGGAAAAGTAAAAATTTTACTCACAAATATCAATTATTATTCTTCTGACACAACAAAACAAATGTGTAACAGACAAAATTCAAATAACCAATACTCAAAATAGTAGCCTGAGCACTATTTTTAAAATCCAATATTCAATTATCTGTTCTTGCTTAAAAATGATCTTCTGAATAGGGCTATTGAAGAACTAATGCCAGTTGTGTTTCAACTTTCAATGTGCACCTGAATAGGAAACCGCTATAATTATTGGTTATTGAAAAATAACCAATATCCAATGGACGTCTGAATAAACCAGAATTTAACAGATCAGGTGAGATCAGATAAGATAAGGTCAGGTGTGATCAGATTAACGATGTACAAAATAATAAGGTCAGATAAGAGATAAGGTCAGGTGTGCTCATATTAATGATGTACAAAATAATATAAGGTCAGGTAAGAGATAAGTTCAGGTGTGCTCATATTAATGAGGTACAAAATAATATGAGGCCAGGTAAATGATAAGTTCAGGTGTGCTCATATTAATGAGGTACAAAATAATATGAGGTCAGGTAAGAGATAAGTTCAAGTGTGCTCATATTAATGATGTACAAAATAATATGAGGTCAGGTAAAAGATAAGTTCAGGTGTGCTCATATTAATGAGGTACAAAATAATATGAGGTCAGGTAAGAGATAAGTTCAAGTGTGCTCTTATTAATGATTTACAAAATAATATGAGGTCAGGTAAAAGATAAGTTCAGGTGTGCTCATATTAATGAGGTACAAAGTAATATGAGGTCAGGTAAAAGATAAGTTCAGGTGTGCTCAGATTAATGATGTGCAAAATAATGAGGTCAGGTAAGAGATAAGGTCAGGTGTGCTCATATTAATGACGTACAAAATAATATGAGGTCAGGTAAAAGATAAGTTCAGGTGTGCTCAGATTAATGATTAATGATGTGCAAAATAATGAGGTCAGGTAAGAGATAAGGTCAGGTGTGCTCATATTAATGACGTACAAAATAATATGAGGTCAGGTAAAAGATAAGTTCAGGTGTGCTCAGATTAATGATGTGCAAAATAATGAAGTCAAGTAAAATATAAGTTCAGGTGTGCTCAGATTAATGATGTGCAAAATAATGAGGTCAGGTAAAAGATAAGTTCAGGTGTGCTCATATTAATGAGGTACAAAGTAATATTTCAAGTAAATATATTTATTATGTTACGCAATGCGCATGCGTTTGTTAGACGGGAAAAAATTGGAGTTCCGAGGGACGGGACCCTAGCCACAGCGAAAAATATGACAAGAGTTTACGTTCTGACCGCTATTCAGGTGACCATTTTACTTAAAAAAAATTCATAACTTTGTTGTTTGATGAGACCGCAGGAAACTGATTGCAGATTCGTGATCAGCGACCCAAAATTAGTCTAAAAAAAAATATCCCATCAAAATTGGGACTGAGCCCCAATAGTAAAATTTTTCCAAACCATGTACAATTTGTGTAGTATGTCGAAGCAATTCGAGGGAAAATCCCCAATTAAGTTTTTTTAGGTTTCCCAAAGATGATGCAAGGTGAGTAATTTCTGAAACAATATTGAACTTCTTTACTAACTGAAGATATTTTTTATAGATATGCTAAATATTTTAATATATCCAATACATTCTATGATCGTTCTCAGAATATTTGCTTAGGAATATTCTGCAAAAAGAACATAGGAATCTTGTGAGGATATTCTGGGAATATCCTTTGTTGTGTGGGTGTCTGTCTGTTATTGTTATTGTAAATTATAGTCTTAAGCTTGTAATAATTGTAATGTTTTGTGACGAGTGTAAAATTCTTGTAATTTTATATTAATAAATATCTATCTATGTTTTTATTAGGTGTCATGCATTCTTGGTTCTTGTTTTCTTAAAAAAAATTGTATTGACTATGTACATTGTATGCAATAAATTTCTTTCTTATGTATTAGGAATGTGAAAGGTCAACTGAAATGGGAAAAATAAATATTTTCGTAATAATCTCTTGCATTTTTTTTAACAATGAATATAGAATGGCTGTATGAACTTTTTTAAACAGAATCAAACTATATAAGCACACAACTCAACCACAATTTTGTCCCCCATGACATCCAAGCCGCCTGTCAATCAGGCAAAAATACGGCCCCAGGGCCCGACTCCATCAACAGAAGAACGCTAAAACATCTACCTGAATCCATGTTTCCGATCTTAACCCTTCTCCTTAACGCCTGCCTCTCCCAATCCTACTTTCCCCTTGCCTGGAAATCCGCCAACACCATCCTAATTCCAAAACCAGGCAAAGACCCCAAATCCGTACACTCCTACCGTCCCATCTCTCTCATATCGGTCCTTGGAAAACTCCTTGAACTTCTGCTCAAGGAGAGAATATGGACCTATTGTGAAGAGAGAAACATCATCCCTCAATCCCAACATGGATTCAGAAACCACCACTCCACTCAGGACGCAATCTCCTCACTCCACACAATTGCCGTCACGGCAGTTAACTCTAATCAAATCTCCTCAGCCGTTCTTCTGGATGTTCAAAAAGCCTTTGACCAAGTCTGGCATGCCGGATTAGTCAAAAAGCTCATGAACATAGGTCTCCCACTTAACATCACCAAACTCATCCACTCTTATCTCTCGGACCGAACCATCAAAGTCAAAGTAGGCAACGCCATGTACGAACCTTTCACTCCCCTTGCTGGAGTGCCCCAGGGCTCTGTCCTGGCCCCCCTCCTCTATCTCATCTACACCTGCGACCTCCCGCCCCCAAACCACCCATCATCAACCCGCCTTCTATACGCCGACGACACTGCTCTGATTTCGGTAGCCCAAAACTCTAACCAACTTAGCATCAGAACCCAAAACCTACTGAATCAGTTCACCAGCTGGAGCAATAGGTGGAGGGTCTCATTGAATCCTCAAAAAACACAATTCATCATCTTTAAACATCCGAATTCAAAAAGACCCACCCAGCTCCCCCAAGACGTCATTGTAAACCTCCAGGGAGTCAGGCTCGCTCAACAAAGGGAAGTAGATTATTTAGGTGTAGAATGTAGAATGCGTAAACGAGCCCACCTCCTTGGCGCTTTGTGTGGCCGGTTTGGACGGTGCAACACCAAAACCCTCATACACATCTACAACTCCTACATCCGCCCCGTTGCCGAATACAGAGCAGTCCCATATGGCGTACTACCCCCCCATCTAGCCCGAAAAATTTCCTCACTCGAGAGACGTATCCTACGACGATGTCAATATCTCCCCTATCTGTTTCCTTCTAGAGAAGTCTACAACAACGTCTCCAGCGCCCCAATTCTCTCTCGCTTCCAACTCCTACGGAAAAAATACGTCTCTCGCACCCTGAATGGCTCAAACACCCACGCCCAAAACACCCTCCTCACCCCTTGGCGACCTCGTCGTCTCCCCCTCTTCAGGAAACCCAAAGCTAAACTCCCACAGCCCAACCTCAGACTTCTGGCTGACGCCCAAGACCTCCCCCTCCCCCCCGAACACCAGGATCTAATGGACTCCGCCCCCCTCACCATAAGGTAAACCCCCCACAAACCCCAACCCCCAACATACAATACCATAACAATATAGAACACAATAAATAGAACATAAGAACCACCTGTACAGAATCGTGATTTAGGTTTTCGTGGTTTTCCTAAATCATATTTCCCCCCTTAGATTGGGCACCGTTTTCCCCAAACATAAGGGTGGAAATAGCAAAATTGGCGATTCTTAGATAAAAAACTGGGAAACAGCTCCTGCCCACACAGGCCCCAACCAACACACACAAAACATAACACACCAACGCGCACAGAAACCTTAGGAAAATTAGCTAGCTAGGTTACAAATATTGTAATCAGGGTCTCACCCTGAAAAGGAGGAACACTCCTATAGCAGGGAATTAGGAAAATGAAATGTCCTAGAAAATGTAATATATACCAAATGAAAATAAATAATAAACTAAAAAAAAAAAAAAAAAAAAAAAACCACAATTTTGTATTTGCCATATTGAATTTTGGCAGAAACTCCATTCCCAAAAACTCCTTTAAACCACGTTTGAATAACATCGACCCATAATCATAAAACTCATTATTTGTTCATATAAAAATATATGCCAAATCTCAACTCGACTAGAAATGGTTCAAATTTGTACTAATAAACGTATAGATGAAGTTAATATAAGTGTGGCAATAAAGATAATCGTGAGATTAGAAACAAGTTTTCATACTTTTCGGGCCTAGATCTCAAAAAGCATTCGAGACCTCCGCTTTTTGACTTCAAATTCGTGTTCAGGAGACAAAAATACGTAAGAATCACCAAACATTTTTTTTTATCTCGGGTGCGTCCGATTAAATGAACTTTACCTCATTGAAAACTGCATAATTAATTTTTACTACTTTTCCATGTTTCCAACCTTATTTGCATAGACTGAATTTTAGCGAGCAGTTTATATCAATAATTGATATATCGAGCAGTGTATATATGAGCATTGTTAGGGATCGTGGCGGGGAGAAATGTCATTACTGTCAATAGTGTCAATACCAGTGCGAATATAAAAAATGAAACTGCTGGACACCAATATCAAAGGTGCCGACGCTAAGTGGAACTACTGTATCTACTGTGGTATTACTATATATTAGTTTGTATTGACTAAATAAAGCATTTATATATATATAATTTTGAGTTAATTACCTATAATGAACTGAGACAAATTGTTTTTGCTTTACCAAACAAAGGTAGTCCAGACGAAATAACAGCGGAGTTACTTAAAAAAATATATCATAGCGTTGAACAACCACTCTTGAATTTGGTCAATACTTCATTAGAAGTAGGTAAGCTCCCTTCAAGATTAAAAATTTCTACTGTAATTCCTATCCCTAAATTTGCTCATGTAAAAGAAGCTGGCGACTTAAGACCCATCAATATGTTAGTAACCATAGAAAAAGTAATTGAAAAAACAGTTAATCAGACAAGATACACACCAGAAAATAACACATTAATCTTACATCAATCTGTGTTTAATTTTCAGATAATTAAACATGTAAACTCATATTCGTTTATTCGTTCAACCGGCAACGCCGCACCAAAATACGTTGGCGAGCGGCATCAAACCAGGAAGCGGTTTCATCAAAGATAATTTTTTGCTTTATTTTAATGATGGTATTAAGCCGTAAATTTAACCGTCGCGTCTAGACAATAGAAAAAATCTTACACTTGTTTACGCGGCTCACGTTAAAGAATCTTTCGAGAAGGTGTTGCGCAATCCGGAAAGAAAGATTTTGAAGCGACGGAGGTTCGTCGAATTTAAACTCAGTGTGTTGCTAGCTGCGAACCAGGCTAGGACCCTCCAGTGTCTAATTATCACTCATGCAGAACACACGCAAATTAATATTTTCTGAATGATGTGGTCATTTCTTTAAATTAACTATAATACTTTGTTCACGATTACTAGTTTAATGTAATCTTTGTTACGTTGTTGTTTTTGTTCATTTATTTATTTAACAAGTCTAATAAATGGTTAAATAAAAGTGTCCATTGTTTTTGTTGGTTGAAGTTGAGAAGGCAAACCTACTACAGCACATTTCTTCAATCTAAAAGTACAGTCCACGAAATTCGAACTACGATGCAGTTTAAAAAGGCGGTAACACATTGTTGGCAGTCCTGGGAAACTGGCACAACATAGGGCTTATTCCAGAGCCCTCAACAATCTGGTTTTAGACAAGGTCATAGTTGTGAAACAGCAGTACAAAATGTGATATTTGATTGGAAAAAACAACACGATAGAGGCATTATCATAGGGGCAGCATTTTTAGACTTAAAACGCGCTTTTGAAACTATTGATAGAAACAAATTAATAAAAAAATTAAAAGGATATGGTATAAAGGGTGTAGCTTTGAGATGGTTGATTGACTATCTTCAGAACAGAAAACAGGTAATAAAAATAAATGGGAAAACGTCTTCTGAAATAATAAATGAAAACGGGGTGCCACAGGGTAGTACACCGGGACCGCTTCTGTTCATACTTTACATTAATGACATCATAAAAGCAGTAAAACATTGTGAATTACATCTTTTTGCTGATGACGCACTTGTATATTTTTCTTCTGAAGACTTAAGGGACTTTATACATATAAAGAGTTACACAATATAGTTAAGTGGTGTAACGGTAACTCATTGAAACTGAATGCGTCAAAAAGTCAAGTCATGTTAATAGGTAGTAAACGTAATTATGAAGATTTTAAAGATAACTATAAAATAACAATAGACGGTGCTGAGATCGAAGTAATTGATACAATTAAATATTTGGGTACCATAATTGATAAACATCTGACATTTAAAGATCATGTTATTTATATTATAAATAAAATTACTAAAAATATTAATTTCTTATCCAGAGTGGCTCCATTTTTATCCAAATGGACAAAATGTACTGTGTTTAATACTTTAATACTTCCCCATTTTACGTTTGTGCTGCCATCTATGATTAGAAGAGAGTATTGACAATTATTAAAAGCAAAAAATTCCCGGTGTATTGGGGTTGCATACACAATTTGCATTGTGTGTTGCAAAGCTTTTATTTGACTGATTCTAGTCAAAATCTCACTCTCTTCTTTCGTATCCCTTTCAGAGATTAATACAAAGTTAGAAAACGAGTAAGTAATTTAATTTATCAGATTCGACATCCTAAGACCGGTTTCTGCCTTTCGGCTTCGTCAGTTAGGCTTTTCGAATCCAATAAATAAAATTCCAAACTCGTACAAGTCCGCTATAAGATAAAATTTTTAGATGTGCTGCCATCTATGATTAGAAGAGAGTATTGACAATTATTAAAAGCAAAAAATTCCCGGTGTATAGAATCAGTCAAATAAAAGCTTTGCAACACACAATGCAAATTGTGTATGCAACCCCAATACACCGGGAATTTTTTGCTTTTAATAATTGTCAATACTCTCTTCTAATCATAGATGGCAGCACATCTAAAAATTTTATCTTATAGCGGACTTGTACGAGTTTGGAATTTTATTTATTGGATTCGAAAAGCCTAACTGACGAAGCCGAAAGGCAGAAACCGGTCTTAGGATGTCGAATCTGATAAATTAAATTCCTTACTCGTTTTCTAATGTTATGTCAGTTGAATTGGCTCTCTGTATCATATTATTTGGAATATCAGACCCTAATAAAATGAAGTTATCCTTGACTCCACCATATTTGACATCTAAACTACACAATTACAACACACGTACACGAACAGACATAAGAGTTACAACTAAAAATAAAAAAGTAACTGAAAAATCAATATTTCACAAAGGCATTATTACTTATAATGAACTGAATGATTCATTAAAGACCTGCATCACTATTCATTCTTTCAAAAAACAACTAAAGGCTTAAGTTTTAATTTTAATGTACCGGGTGTCCCATTTTAATCCGCCAGTAGCGATAATTCTGAAACATTGCATTGAATCAAAAAGTGTTCCAAATGAAAAGTTAATGGTTCTGAGGGGGACATCTGATGCCGTAGACTTTGCCCCCCCAGCCCCCCAAGGGGGGCGGGAACAGGGGGCAACTTTAAAATCTTAAATGGAAACCCCTATTTTTTATTGCAGATTCTGATAGAGGGTTAAAAAGTATGTAAGTTTTATCCGAAACATTTTTTTATAGGTCGAGAGATGGCGCTGCAAATGTAAAAATTAGGTTTTTTGTCAATTAAATTGCGAAAATCGTCACGTAATTAACTGTTATTATTATTACTTAAGACTTACTCACAACCTTACAATGTTTTTTTTCTCAGCCTGCCCAAATACTACCCCCGCCCCCCCTACAAAGACGTAAAGTACTCAAAAATAACGATTGAGTACTTATTTTTCAAATTAAATAATGGTAAAATAATTCAAAAAAGAATGTCATTTTTTTTTCAAACAGTGTTTGACCGGCCCCCCCACATACCCCGACTAAAATTGACTTACATTTTAAAACTCTATCCGAGTCTGAGGTACAAAATAGGGGTTTCCATTTAAGATTCTAAAGATGCCACCAGCCAGGGGTGGGGCTATGTGGGGGGGCCGGTCAAACACTGTTTGAAAAAAAAATGACATTCTTTTTTGAATTATTTTACCATTATTTAATTTGAAAAATAAGTACTCAATCGCTATTTTTGAGTACTTTACGTCTTTGTAGGGGGGGGGGGGGTAGTATTTGGGCAGGCTGAGAAAAAAAACAACCTTGTAAGGTTGTGAGTAAGTCTTAAGTAATAATAACAGTTAATTACGTGACGATTTTCGCAATTTAATTGACAAAAAACCTAATTTTTAAATTTGCAGCGCCATCTCTCGACCAATAAAAAAATGTTTCGGATAAAACTTACATACTTTTTAACCCTCTATCAGAATCTGCAATAAAAAATAGGGGTTTCCATTTAAGATTTTAAAGTTGCCCCCTGTTCCCACCCCCCTTGGGGGGCTGGGGGGGGGGCAAAGTCTACGGCATCAGATGTCCCCCTCAGAACCATTAACTTTTCATTTGGAACACTTTTTGATTCAATGCAATGTTTCAGAATTATCGCTACTGGCGGATTAAAATGGGACACCCGGTATATGTTTATTTTAAGACACTTTTTAAAATTTTTAACAAAAAATGTTTGTATATTTCTATTTGTATCTGTAAAATTAGCTATTGCTAAATAAAGATTAATATATAAGTCCATCTCTCTCACGCTACCTCTATATATTTCAAGCTCTTTGTGTTGAACCATTTCGCATAAGTTTTTTCTGGAAAATTGATTCCGGTTGGCTGGTTTCCTCTGTTACGGCATAATTTTACTGATATCTCCCTGCCTAAGGATGTGAAATAAAATCACACTTGTTCCCAAGAACATTAAAAATGTCCTTCACTACACCAGCGTCTGGACTTTAACAACTACCCCCCAGGTATTGAATTACGAAAAGAATTCAATACCTGGGGGGGCATATAGCCCAAGGAGTAGTTGTTGAAGTCCAGACGCTGGTGCAGTGTAGGACATTTTTAATGTCTTCGTTCTTGGGAACAAGTGTGATTTTATTTCACATCATTAGGCAATTTTGTTACGCCCACGGTCCTCTTTTGGTATTTTTATGGCTCAAAAAATTCCACCGTCGTTATAGTTTTGCAAGCTTTAATTTTATTATGAAAGTGCTCTAACGCAAACACTTTTATCAAGAACGAGGCGAGTCGAATTCATTTTCAGACATCCCTTAGAGATGGGATGTCGAGCTAACCTGCTTCTTACTGATGAGGCACAATAATTCCGAAACCGGTCTAAGAATGGCAAGCTCCTTTAATAATAAAATCCAAGTTTTTGGTTTAAAGCCCCGACTGATGTGTATTCGTTGTTGTTTTCTACAATAATTACTGGTTGTGTGTTGTTGTTTTTGTATTTGCTTAATTTGGATATTTCGTTCCAGTAATTTTTCCCATGCGCTTTGTTGATATTTTCACACTTTTCTATCCATTTGTGGGTTTTGTATTCTTGTATTAATTTCTGTAAGTTTTTATTGTAATTATTTATCCTTGTCTTACTGTTTAATTTTCAGATAATTAAACATGTAAACTCATATTCGTTTATTTGTACAACCGGCAACGCCGCACCAAAATACGTTGGCGAGCGGCGTCGAACCAGGAAGCGGTTCATCAAAGAGAATTTTTTGCTCTATTTCATAATGATGGCATCAAGCCGTAAAATTTAACCGTCGTGTCTAGACAATAGAAAAAATCTTACACTTGTTTGCGCGGCTCACGTTAAAGAATCTTTCGAGAACAATTACGCAATCGGGAAGGGATATATCTGAAACCGATGAACTTCGTCAAATTTAAATTCAGTGTGTTTTCAGTCGCGTACCAGACTAGCCGCTCCATTGTCTAAAACAATGTATTCAGAACCTTTTTTAGTATGTCTTTGATCGTCAAACGATTCACTACTCCGTCAAGTGCGACGTATCGCAAGTTCCTTCACATAAGGGCTTGTTATTCATAATGCCTCCTAGTACGGCGAATTCAGTGGGTTGCTAGCTGCGAACCAGGCTAGGACCCTCCAGTGTCTAATTATCACTCATGCAGAACACACGCAAATTAATATTTTCTGAATGATGTGGTCATTTCTTTAAATTAACTATAATACTTTGTTCACGATTACTAGTTTAATGTAATCTTTGTTACGTTGTTGTTTTTGTTCATTTATTTATTTAACAAGTCTAATAAATGGTTAAATAAAAGTGTCCATTGTTTTTATTGGATGAAGTTGAGAAGGAAACCCTACTACAGCACATTTCTTCAATCTAAAAATACAGTCCACAAATTCGAAATACGATGCAGTTTAAAAAGGCGGTAACACATTGTTGGCCGTCCTGGGAAACTGGCACAACATAGGGCTTACTCCAGAGCCCTCAACATCTTACATTCCTGGTCGCCATTGTCTATAGAGTTTTCTTTTATTTTTTATTAGAGTTACGATAAATGGTGGTAGTTCGTGCGTGTAGAATCTCGTTGATATTTTTGGACTGTTTTCTTGAAAGGTGTCTGTTAGTTTTTTGGTGAACTCGTCTATCTTCTGTGGATTGTAGCATTATCTTGTTAACTTTTTCAGTATTACACTTTTTAAGGTTGAATTTCTTTACATTATCCTCGTTTTCAAGTGTACCATTCATTTCAAACTGTTATAGTTTCCACTTTTTTGAAATTGTTTTCTATGTTGTTTGTGTACAGTATTATATCTGGCGTTGTATCTGCTGCTAAGTTTGTGTTTTGAAGAAAGTTGTTTAGTTGTCTTCTTTTTCTGCCATTTATATTGAAATCCCCTATTATTAGGCTATATTTGTATAGTGCTGGTTTAATAAATATGGTTTCTTCTATATCTGAATTTTTCCCGCCCTACTCCAGCGCGGGCAAGAAGAAATCCTACCACAGTCTAGAACTGGGATATATACCGGAAGTATGGAGAAGGGCCAGAGTCACCTTCATTCCTAAAACAGGAAATCCCTTCGACCAATTAGTATCGCATCGTTCGTTCTGAGAACGGTCGAGAAAGCAACTGATAACTATATCAGAACAGAAATCCTGGAACGGGTGTCTCTGCACCCCCATCAGCATGGACAAATCCACGGAGACCGCATTGGTGCAATTGACAGATGAAATCCAGGATGCACTAGAGAACAAAGAATCTGTAGTATGTGCCTTTCTAGACATAGAAGGGGCTTTTGACAACACACCACACGAAGCCGTCAAAAGAGCACTAGAAGAAAGAGGGGTAGACAACACGACAACCAGATGGATGTCGCGACTATTGTCTACCAGAATAGCAGAGACTAAAATGGGACAAGACACTGTTTCCATCTGCACAACCAGAGAATGTCCACAAGGAGGAGTTGTCTCCCCTCTTATGTGGAGCTTAACAGTGGATCGACTGACCAAGATTGGTATATCGTGTCAAGGCTATGCAGATGACATAGTCATAATCGCAAGAGGCAAATTCGAGAATACCCTCTGCGATATAGTTCAAAGAGGCCTGGACTATACCAAAGAATGGTGTCAATCGATGGGACCCCACCAAGACTACCTTAGTTGCCTTTACACGAAAAAGAAACATTAACCTCAAAACCAACGAATTGGACGGGACTAAATAAACTCATCTGGAATAAGCACGAAAAGGAAGTAACCAGCAAAGCCACGAAAGCTCTAATGGTGTGCAGAAATTTTGCGGGAAAAAACTGGGGATGTAACCCAAACATTCTGCAGTGGATGTACACGTCAATAGTGAGACCGGCCATCACTTATGGAGCAGTAGTCTGGGGCAGCAGAACTAAGTTTAGTCGAGGCAATGAACTAGTAAAAAGGCCAAAAGATAGAAAACTAGTTGGAGTGGACGGATCGCGATGCGGTTTTCGGCATTATTTTCTAAAAAATAATTGTAAAAAATGTGGCAGGTCAGATTTCGGAGCAAATGAAAAATTGCATTGCTGCAGCCAAAAATGCATTCAAAAAATGCATTATTTGGGAGGCCGTTTGGAACTTGGTAAATAAGTGTCAGAACTGGCCCAGATCGGGTACTCGGGGGTTTTGGAGGTCGCTGATCACGAATATGATGTTCAAATTGACCCCCCGAACACCTGGAGCTCAGGAACACGCCGAAGAACGTCGTCTCCGTGGGACTCTCCCACAAATCACGCGAGAAAGAGGAGAAACTCAACGCCCGGGGGTTTTTTGAGTCGCTGAATCCAAATCTGGCATCGGCGAACACCCCACGGGCACCTGGTGCGCCGGACCCTGGGCGCGGACGTCATCTCCGAGAATTTTGCTGAGAGGAGTGCCAAAAACCACGGGAAAATCATAATAGGGGCGTTTTGTGAGCCGTTGAATCCGAATTTCACGTCGGAAACGACCCCCCGAACACCTAGTGCACCAGAACCTGACCCTAAACGTCATCTCCGGGGCGGTTCCTGACATAATCAAAAAAGGCGAACTGAAATTCGTCATGGGGGTTTTTTGGGGCGCTGAATCGGAATTTCACGTCGATAATGACCCCCGGACCCCTGGTGCACCGGAACCTCACGCTGAACATCTTCTCCGAGGGGTTTCCATGCACGATCGAAAAAGACGAACCGAAAATCGTTATGGGGGGTTTCTTGGGTCGCTGAATCCAAATATGACATTGGCGAAGACCTCGCGGGCACCTGGTGCCCCGAAACCTGGACGCGGACGTCATCTCCGGGAAATCTTCTGAGAAGACTGACAAAAACCACCCGAAAATCGTAATAGGGGCCTTTTGCCGGCCGTTGAATCCGAATTTCACGTCGGAAACGACCCCCCGAACACCTAGTGCACCAGAACCTGACATAATCAAAAAAGGCGAACTGAAATTCGTCATGGGGGGTTTTTTAGGGCGCTGAATCGGAATTTCACGTCGATAACGACCCCCGAGCCCCTGGTGCACCGGATCCTCAGGCTGAATACCTTCTTCAAGGGGTTTCCATACACCACCGAAAATAGACGAACAGAAAATAACTCTGGAGGGTTTTTCGGGTCGCTGAATCCAAATATGACATCGCCGAACACCCCACGGGCACCTGGTGTGCCGGAACCTGGAGGCGGACGTCATTTCCGAGAATTACCCCGCCAGTATCGCTAAAAACGTACCAAAAAATCATTACAGGCGCGTTTTTGGGCCGTGTAATTCAGACATCGGTGTACAGCGGGACCTGGATCTGAACGTCGTCTCATAATTTGACACATCCATTAATGTGGCCCTCTAAAAAGTTGTTCCACTCCTGTAAGAACGACGAGAACAATCTCCCGCCAGATCTCTAAACATTGCCGGGCGACCTTTCACTTCCACCTTTCACAGATCCCTTCCGACCCAAGAAACCCCCCATAACGATTTTCGGTTCGTCTTTTTCGATCGTGCATGGAAACCCCTCGGAGAAGATGTTCAGCGTGAGGTTCCGGTGCACCAGGGGTCCGGGGGTCATTATCGACGTGAAATTCCGATTCAGCGCCCCAAAAAACCCCCATGACGAATTTCAGTTCGCCTTTTTTGATTATGTCAGGAACCGCCCCGGAGATGACGTTTAGGGTCAGGTTCTGGTGCACTAGGTGTTCGGGGGGTCGTTTCCGACGTGAAATTCGGATTCAACGGCCCACAAAACGCCCCTATTATGATTTTCCCGTGGTTTTTGGCACTCCTCTCAGCAAAATTCTCGGAGATGACGTCCGCGCCCAGGGTCCGGCGCACCAGGTGCCCGTGGGGTGTTCGCCGATGCCAGATTTGGATTCAGCGACTCAAAAAACCCCCGGGCGTTGAGTTTCTCCTCTTTCTCGCGTGATTTGTGGGAGAGTCCCACGGAGGCGACGTTCTTCGGCGTGTTCCTGAGCTCCAGGTGTTCGGGGGGTCAATTTGAACATCATATTCGTGATCAGCGACCTCCAAAATCCCCGAGTACCCGATCTGGGCCAGTTCTGACACTTATTTACCAAGTTCCAAACGGCCTCCCAAATAATGCATTTTTTGAATGCATTTTTGGCTGCAGCAATGCAATTTTTCATTTGCTCCGAAATCTGACCTGCCACATTTTTTACAATTATTTTTTAGAAAATAATGCCGAAAACCGCATCGCGATCCGTCCACTCCAACTAGTTTTCTATCTTTTTTAGTTCATTGCCTCGACTAGTTGGCCAGTACAAAGGCAAATCTAGCGAAAATTCAAAGACTAGCCTGCGTATGCATAATAGGTGCGATGAGAACGTGCCCAACGGCGGCCATGGAGGTAATCCTAAGCCTTACACCCCTCCATATAGTAGTGGAGAGTATAGCGATAAGGACAACTTACAGAATGACCAGAGAAGAATCAACCAAACGCAAGTTTCGACTCCTTCCTGGAAATCATCAAACCTGGGACATGCCCCAAGATGAGATGACAAAGAAGTTTAGCTTTGTGAAAGAATTCAACACAAAGCTAACTAACAAAAGCGAATGGGAGTAGGGAATAGGAGTATATGGCCCTGGAACCAAATATTTTGAAAGTTTAGGCAAATCGCCGAGCATTTTCCAAGCTGAAATATACGCCATCGGAAAATGTGTCCAGTTCAACATAGAAAGAAATTTTCGCAGCCAAGCAGCCATTAATGCCTTGAACTCCCACGTAATCAACTCCCAGATGGTTTGGGAGTGCCTAGAGAATCTAAACGAACTAGGCAAGAATAACACTGTTACCCTCTTATGGGTTCCGGGACATACTGGAGTGGATGGTAATGAAATAGCAGACGTACTCGCAAAAAAAGGGTCTGAAACACCATTTCTGGGACCTGAATCCTTCTGCGGAATAAGCACCAGTACAATACTTGAAGAATTTGGAAAAGAAGTAAATAAAAAAAGATCCCAATACTGGATAGGACTACAAGGAATGAGGCAGGCCAAAACACTACTGGGAAACTATAACTAGAAGAGATCTGACGATTGCGTCAGTAAAAGTAAAAATAAGCTTAGAATACTAACGGGTATCCTAACAGGGCACTGCCGTCTGAGAGGCCACCTAAAGAAACTCGGATTAGTAGACAAAGAAGAATGCAGATTCTGCATTACCCTGAAAAATCCAAGGGTACGATACCTCGGAGAATATCAAATAGAAGAGGAAGATCTACCTAACCTGAAGCCTACCGACATCCTGAACTTTTTGAAAGCAATAGGACTGGAGGAACTGCTCTAATCATCCTCAACGATTGGGCAGCAGTAGGGGGTACAATAGATCTTATATTGTGTATCGACACCCCCATCACAGATAGATAGATAGATAGATAGAATCAGGGTATCCAGAACTATGTTCCAAAGGAGGGGTGATAAGACTCCTCCTTGTGGACATCCCCTCATAACCAGCCCTGTCACTATGATGTCTTCTACACTGGTACTTATTGCTCTACTAGAGAGCATCTTGAGTATCCATTCGCTCACTACCAGGGGTACATTCCTGGAGTTGAGTTGGAAAGGTTGTTTTATCAAACGCTCCCTCAATATCTATGAATATACCCAGGGTGGATTCTTTATTGTCCAATGATCTTTCAATTCTGCCAACCACTAGGTGAAGGGCCGAATCTGTGGATCTTCCCGGAGTATATGCATGTTGGTTTGGATGAAGTGGGTCGTGAACTAGCACCTTATCTCTTATATACCTCTCACATAGCCTCTCCATTGTTTTTAAAAAGAACGATGTGAGACTAATGCTTTTGGTAAGGTGTAATCCATCCTTCCTGGTTTGGGTATGAATACCACTCGTACTTCTCTCCACTTTCTAGGAATATACCTCAGAGCCAGAGAGGCTCTGAATATTCCAACCAGGTGCGGCATAAGGATATATCCATTCCCCACTGAAGTAGGGCTGGTCTTATACCGTCAGGTCCTGGTGACGGCCTTATCTTATCCTCATTAATTACTGTACTGGCGAATTGCCAGTCCTATTGGGAGGGTGTTGTTGGTTCTTCCGTCCAGTTCGTCGTTCCAGGAAAGACAGAACCTGGGAAGTGAGTTTCTATAAGGATCTCGGCGCTCTCTTGGAGTCAGGATGCCGATCCTCTTATGGTGGTCGTTTGAGAGCGCCTTCTGTAGCCTAGACTGCCTCACAATAGGCTCTTCAGGCTGCACTTTGTTTTTGTCTACAGACTCTTTTGAACTCTTTGAGGTTGGCTTGGTATATTTAACAGTCCTCTTTGAGTTTTGTTCGTTTGCCTTGTTAAAGGTCGTTCTCGCTGTCCTTCTGAGGTGTTCCAGTTCGGGGTACACCACCAGGTATTGGTTTTGCCATCTATCTGGATCATCCTCATCGGACAGGATTCCTTATAGGCCATGACCTTATTTTGTTGTTTTTTAATTTATCCAGAGTTTTTATAAGGACATCTTTATCATTGTCGCTTTTAAGAAGGAATCCTAAGTTCGTTTTAAGAATGACATCAGTACTATTTGGTCGTTCAATTTGTCAAACATCAGATATGGTTATTCTGGTGTGATCTGTGTTTGCTGTCGAGAAATAGAAGAGATGTTTGTGTTTTTTGTTGAGTAGGGCTTTCATTTTATCTGATTGATTGTTGTTTGAAATCAAGTGTTTCTATTGAATGTTTTGTTGACTGCTCTTTTTTGGTTTTGAATCGTATCTGTGTTTGAGTTTTTTGTTTCCGGATTTATCGATTTTTAGATTATAGTCTGGGGGCTTTGAGGCGGAAACCCCAAAAATTCGTTTCTGTCGTATATCGATGAGGAGCTTCCTGGATCCGATTCATTTTTCTTCTTTTTACGTTTATGTTTCACTTTGCGCCATGTTCCTTGATCATCTATTTCCATATCACTATATTCTCACCACTACTTTCAGAACTCATGTCACTTAGGGACCCGCATTATATTTACTGATACACACCGGTTGTGTTCTCTTCAATGGTTTGTTGAGAACTGTCAATTTTCATTAAAAATTTACGTTGGTAGGCCTGTTTTTTGGCAAGTGGTTCTTTTCATATTTTGGCTACACTGTCGATTAACTATTTGACTGTTATTGATTTATTAGCAACATATTTTTAGAGTTTCGTTAAATTTAAGCAAAAATATTTATAAAATGTATCAAAAAGAAGAAGAAATTGATTTTAGTCCATCATTACGTTAGTATGTTAGTAGTAGAATAAAATAATGACTATTAATGTTTTCAAATTTGTGAAAAAATAATCGTTTGTACCTGTAAAGAGATATCTTCCTTCTCTAAACGAACCTAAAACGAAATTCAAGAACCCATCACGTTCTTCTCTAAATGTAGCTCTGCCAGCGTCACGGTTTCTCGCCTGAAATGCACAAAGTAATTCCATTTAATTCTAATCAAGATCATTCTTAGGAGACAGTTTTCTAGGAAAACTTTACAACAGACACACTTCAAAACACAGATGTAGTCCGGTAAATGAAGGTGGCCAACCTTAAGATTATTAGATGTGCTACCATCTATGGTAAGAAGAGAGTATTGACATTAAATTTTGACTGAATCTAGTCAAGATGTCACTCTCTTCTTTTTTATACCTTTCAGAGATTAATACAAAGTGAGTAAACCAGTAAGGAATTTTAATTTATTAGATTCGACATCCTAAGACCGGTTTCTGCCTTTCGGCTTCATCAGTTAGGCTTTTCGAATCCAATAAATAAAATTCCAAACTCGTACAAGTCAATAGCTATATCCGCTATAAGATAACATTTTTAGATGTGCTACCATCTATGGTAAGAAGAGAGTATTGACATTAAATTTTGACTGAATCTAGTCAAGATGTCACTCTCTTCTTTTTTATCCCTTTCAGAGATTAATACAAAGTGAGTAAACCAGTAAGGAATTTTAATTTATTAGATTCGACATCCTAAGACCGGTTTCTGCCTTTCGGCTTCATCAGTTAGGCTTTTCGAATCCAATAAATAAAATTCCAAACTCGTACAAGTCAATAGCTATATCTGCTATAAGATAACATATTATTTACATAGACGCTAGTTAAATTAAAAACGTTTGTTTAAAAACTCTGGTACATCATAAAAACATTCAATTAAAAATGTTTTAAGTTTTCGTTTGAAAACGATAAAAAAGAAGAGAGTGACATCTTGACTAGATTCAGTCAAAATGTAATGTCAATACTCTCTTCTTACCATAGATGGTAACACATCTAAAAATGTTATCTTATAGCAGATATAGCTATTGACTTGTACGGGTTTGGAATTTTATTTTACAGAAACCGGTCTTAGGATGTCGAATCTAATAAATTAAAATTCCTTACTGGTTTACTTAAGATTATTAGTTTCCATTTTCATTTTCTGGTTGAAAGTGGCTTTTGGTACTGTTTAATTTTCAGATAATTAAACATGTAAACTCATATTCGTTTATTCGTTCAACCGGCAACGCCGCACCAAAATACGTTGGCGAGCGGCATCAAACCAGGAAGCGGTTTCATCAAAGATAATTTTTTGCTCTATTTTAATGATGGTATTAAGCCGTAAATTTAACCGTCGCGTCTAGACAATAGAAAAAATCTTACACTTGTTTACGCGGCTCACGTTAAAGAATCTTTCGAGAAGGTGTTGCGCAATCCGGAAAGAAAGATTTTGAAGCGACGGAGGTTCGTCGAATTTAAACTCAGTGTGTTTTCAGTCGCGTACCAGACTAGCCGCTCCATTGTCTAAAACAATGTATTCAGAACCTTTTTAGTGTGTGTTTGATCGTCAACCGATTCACTACTCCGTCAAGTGCGACGTAATGCAAGTTCCTTCGCATAAGGGCTTGTTAGGGATATTATATATCCAAAATTCTCTGACAAATTATTCATAATGCCTCCTAGTACGGCGAATCAGTGTGTTGCTAGCTGCGAACCAGGCTAGGACCCTCCAGTGTCTAATTATCACTCATGCAGAACACACGCAAATTAATATTTTCTGAATGATGTGGTCATTTCTTTAAATTAACTCTAATACTTTGTTCACGATTACTAGTTTAATGTAATCTTTGTTACGTTGTTGTTTTTGTTCATTTATTTATTTAACAAGTCTAATAAATGGTTAAATAAAAGTGTCCATTGTTTTTGTTGGATGAAGTTGAGAAGGCAAACCTACTACAGCACATTTCTTCAATCTAAAAGTACAGTCCACGAAATTCGAACTACGATGCAGTTTAAAAAGGCGGTAACACATTGTTGGCCGTCCTGGGAAACTGGCACAACATAGGGCTTATTCCAGAGCCCTCAACAGGTACCTCATTAAAGATGAGACAAAGTTTGCGTGAAAAGCTAGTGCGACGGCCGAGAAAATGGCCCCAAAAGACCAGGAATATATCTCCCAAAATATGGCAGTTAGAGATTTTTGGTTCAGATAAAAATTGAAGATCAGTTAATTTTCTACAAAAATGGTCCTCATGATTTTTCTCCAAAATTTGCCCGTTTCCGAGCGAAACGGGGTCAAGCGCAAATTATCCAATAACTTTGTTAAAAATGCATATTTTCTCATGATTCAAAGTTCATGTGAAAGAGGAAATCTACCGCTATCATACCCTGTGAATTGAGTCACGGTTTGACTCCTTTGGCCATATTGGAACGCGGGTCAAACTTTCTGCTCCCGGGCAATTTTGACCTCTCCAGGAATTTGTTCCTATTTTTTTTGTATTGCAATAATTTGCTCCAAATTTCCTTGATTATGGGTCCTCAGAAGGTCCTTTGTCATCTGTGAAATGTGTAAAAAACTCTAATTTTTTACATTTTCATTAAATCTTTGTTTGTTGAATCCCAATTTTTTGCTGCTTTTGGAGCGCGGGTGAATTTTGTAAACAACCACATGACACATCATTTGAAAGCTAAGAACGTCTACTTTTCGGCTGTGCAATTAATTTTTTTCACGAAGTTGTCAATTTTTCAAGAAAATTGGAAAACGCACCTTTTTTTGGTGGCTTTTTTCTCCCTGCTCTTTATTTCTAACATTTTAACACCTTCACTAGTGTGAAGGGGGAATTCTCACCTTTCCATCAATGTATATAAAGTCATATCATTTGATCCACGGGAAAAAACTAAATTAATGTACAAACTATAATTTTTTACTTTCGTTGCTTTCGTCGCGTGTGCGCTCTATGCGGCGCTCGTGTCGTCTGCTACAGTCAATGCGGCCACGCTTGGAGATATAAGTGTGTTTGTTTTCTTTCATTATTTTGATAAATATTATTGTCAATTATAGAAAGAAAAGTGACAAAAGTCAAGAATATTGAACAAATATTGAGGTTTTTCGTCAAAACATAGAAAGTGAAGATTCAAATCTTGTCAAATTGGAGCAAAAGGTGAGCATTTGTTCATGTTGTTTTTATTCAAGAACCTTTGTTTACAAATAGCAATTCTAACTGAAATATTGTTTTAGAAAAATGGAGGTTAACTCTGCTACACCAGTGTGTTTCCTTTGTAAGGAAGATATTTCTGTGGATGATGCTGTCACCGTAACTCGGAGCTTAGAAAATTTGATTGGTGTTAGCAAGGAGAGGAAGGATAACCACCATATCTTTTTGAAAAAACAAACGTCTTTGCAAATAATGCACAAAGTGTGCAAGAGACGCTACATTCTCAAACGAGATGGCAGCTTCCAGTGCAACAATTTTGTTTCTGACAAGACCAACAGATTAGACCACTTGTGCAGCCCCAAGAGGAAAAAAGATGGATTTGATTTCAGGGCCAATTGTATGTTCTGTGGCTTGCCAGCTTCCGAAGAACATGATAAGATAAGAAGACGTCCAGGAGACGCTTTTGTTGAAATTAAAAAAGAAGAATACCACACACGGATTATAACAAATCAAAAGTCGAATCCAGGACGAAACCTAGCAACCTTACCCCCCACATCTGAAGCTGCAAGGCAACACCTTTATCGGGTATATCTGCAAGTCCAGCAGTGGCTCGGAAACGAACTATTACCAGAAAAATAGGGATAGAAACGTGTAGGGGATATACTCATATGTCGGTCCAAACCATTAAAGACCCAGCGTTTCCGGAACTCTTAAAGATGATATTTTGTCAATGTAAGAAAGAATGTAAGGGAACATGTTCATGCAAGAAAGCAGGGCTACCTTGTTCATCTATTTGTGGTTCATGTGAGTCACGCCAGTGTTCGAATTATAAAGACAGCCAAGATACGTTATCCCGAAGAGGTAGAGCTAGAGGAAGACCCAAGAAGTTTTTGGAGAGGGTGACGTTGATGACCAAGAATTAGATGGGGACTGGTGACGAACACATTTATGTCATAATTGCAATGTATGTTTCTATAATTAATGAAACTTGAAGAAAGTTTTTAAATCTTTATTCCAAAAACCTCGATTAGGATGGTTGCAAAAAAATTTGCAAAAATTTGCGAAGAATCTGCAAGAAATTGTTGTTTAGTAGTACGGGTAAATATTTTTCACTCTTGAGAGATTTTGAGCTTCAATATTTTGCCACATGTGCAAAGCTGATTGTCGCTAGTTTCAGGCCAATTGGTGGGGTCCATCCTGCTGTAATTAATCTTATAGCCTGTTTTCCTGATAAGTATAGTAGTCGAGGCAATGAACTAAAAAAGATAGAAAACTAGTTGGAGTGGACGGATCGCGATGCGGTTTTCGGCATTATTTTCTAAAAAATAATTGTAAAAAATGTGGCAGGTCAGATTTCGGAGCAAATGAAAAATTGCATTGCTGCAGCCAAAAATGCATTCAAAAAATGCATTATTTGGGAGGCCGTTTGGAACTTGGTAAATAAGTGTCAGAACTGGCCCAGATCGGGTACTCGGGGGTTTTGGAGGTCGCTGATCACGAATATGATGTTCAAATTGACCCCCCGAACACCTGGAGCTCAGGAACACGCCGAAGAACGTCGTCTCCGTGGGACTCTCCCACAAATCACGCGAGAAAGAGGAGAAACTCAACGCCCGGGGGTTTTTTGAGTCGCTGAATCCAAATCTGGCATCGGCGAACACCCCACGGGCACCTGGTGCGCCGGACCCTGGGCGCGGACGTCATCTCCGAGAATTTTGCTGAGAGGAGTGCCAAAAACCACGGGAAAATCATAATAGGGGCGTTTTGTGGGCCGTTGAATCCGAATTTCACGTCGGAAACGACCCCCCCGAACGCCTAGTGCACCAGAACCTGACCCTAAACGTCATCTCCGGGGCGGTTCCTGACATAATCAAAAAAGGCAAATTGAAATTCGTCATGGGGGTTTTTTGGGGCGCTGAATCGGAATTTCACGTCGATAATGACCCCCGGACCCCTGGTGCACCGGAACCTCACGCTGAACATCTTCTCTGAGGGGTTTCCATGCACGATCGAAAAAGACGAACCGAAAATCGTTATGGGGGGTTTCTTGGGTCGCTGAATCCAAATATGACATTGGCGAAGACCTCGCGGGCACCTGGTGCCCCGAAACCTGGACGCGGACGTCATCTCCGGGAATTTTTCTGAGAAGACTGACAAAACCCACCCGAAAATCGTAATAGGGGCCTTTTGCCGGCCGTTGAATCCGAATTTCACGTCGGAAACGACCCCCCGAACACCTAGTGCACCCTAAACGTCATCTCCGGGGCGGTTCCTGACATAATCAAAAAAGGCGAACTGAAATTCGTCATGGGGGGTTTTTTAGGGCGCTGAATCGGAATTTCACGTCGATAACGACCCCCGAGCCCCTGGTGCACCGGATCCTCAGGCTGAACACCTTCTTCAAGGGGTTTCCATACACCACCGAAAATAGACGAACAGAAAATAACTCTGGAGGGTTTTTCGGGTCGCTGAATCCAAATATGACATCGCCGAACACCCCACGGGCACCTGGTGTGCCGGAACCTGGAGGCGGACGTCATTTCCGAGAATTACCCCGCCAGTATCGCTAAAAACGTACCAAAAAATCATTACAGGCGCGTTTTTGGGCCGTGTAATTCAGACATCGGTGTACAGCGGGACCTGGATCTGAACGTCGTCTCATAATTTGACACATCCATTAATGTGGCCCTCTAAAAAGTTGTTCCACTCCTGTAAGAACGACGAGAACAATCTCCCGCCAGATCTCTAAACATTGCCGGGCGACCTTTCACTTCCACCTTTCACAGATCCCTTCCGACCCAAGAAACCCCCCATAACGATTTTCGGTTCGTCTTTTTCGATCGTGCATGGAAACCCCTCGGAGAAGATGTTCAGCGTGAGGTTCCGGTGCACCAGGGGTCCGGGGGTCATTATCGACGTGAAATTCCGATTCAGCGCCCCAAAAAACCCCCATGACGAATTTCAGTTCGCCTTTTTTGATTATGTCAGGAACCGCCCCGGAGATGACGTTTAGGGTCAGGTTCTGGTGCACTAGGTGTTCGGGGGGTCGTTTCCGACGTGAAATTCGGATTCAACGGCCCACAAAACGCCCCTATTATGATTTTCCCGTGGTTTTTGGCACTCCTCTCAGCAAAATTCTCGGAGATGACGTCCGCGCCCAGGGTCCGGCGCACCAGGTGCCCGTGGGGTGTTCGCCGATGCCAGATTTGGATTCAGCGACTCAAAAAACCCCCGGGCGTTGAGTTTCTCCTCTTTCTCGCGTGATTTGTGGGAGAGTCCCACGGAGACGACGTTCTTCGGCGTGTTCCTGAGCTCCAGGTGTTCGGGGGGGTCAATTTGAACATCATATTCGTGATCAGCGACCTCCAAAACCCCCGAGTACCCGATCTGGGCCAGTTCTGACACTTATTTACCAAGTTCCAAACGGCCTCCCAAATAATGCATTTTTTGAATGCATTTTTGGCTGCAGCAATGCAATTTTTCATTTGCTCCGAAATCTGACCGGCCACATTTTTTACAATTATTTTTTAGAAAATAATGCCGAAAACCGCATCCCGATCCGTCCACTCCAACTAGTTTTCTATCTTTTGGCCTTTTTACTAGTTCATTGCCTCGACTATAGCTTGAGGCCTCATCTGCGAGACCCTGTTGAGGGATCAGATGAAGAGACCCTATTGTGTATCAGTTTACCAGGTCAGCCGATGTGTTAAAACGCTGCCTTTTTAAACTATATCGTAACTTCTAAGTGGACTGTAATTTTGTGTCTTCCCAACTTCAAGAACAAAAACAAACACCTTGTATTTGGCGGTTTATTAAAATGATGAAGAAATAACTCACAAATTAACAATAAAAGTATTTGGGTATTTTACTAACCCATATTAGTAAATAACGAACGAACAACGCACAAATTATCAATAAAAGTATGTGTTAACAATCACTAATTTTGTTTAAATGGGTGGATTTTTTATGTCCGTCTTTTTTTATCACGCTGGAGAAAACAAAAATTAATTTGGTTGCGAAGTTATGAGATTATTGCGGACGTGACAAACCCTGTAACGGCAATAGCTGTGTTCTGTCCGTCTTTGTCTTTTACGTTGGAGAAAACGAAGTTGAATTTATTAAAGTTTTTAAATTGTGGCGTACAAATCTTTTGCGATGTTGCCATTTGTTATCGAAAATTTGTGGGCTACGTGACCTATATCATGTCGCGTGTTGGATATGTTATATCATGAGTCTCAAAATTTCTGATTTTTCAACTCGATTTTTTCGAAGAAAATATTGATGTTGCGAAAAAAATCATGAGGACCATTTTTGTAGAAAATTAACTGATCTTCAATTTTTATCTGAACTGAAAATCTCTAACTGCCATTTTCTGGTCTTTTGGGGCCATTTTCTCGGTCGTCGCACGAGCTTTTCACGCAAACTTTGTCTCATCTTTAATGAGGTGCCAAAAGCCACTTTCAACCAGAAAATAAAAATGGAAACTAATAATCTTAAGGTTGGCCTTTTTTTCCTCCTTCATTTACTGGACTAATGGTATAATTAATTTATATTAGGTTAGGATAGCTTTAATTAGGTAAGGTTAGGTCAGGTTTTGACAGGTGTCACATTTTGACAGGTGTCGCGTTTTGAAAGGTATCACGTTTTTGACAAGTTTTGACAGGTGTCAGATTAAGTAAGGTTAGATATATTTTGTCATTTCCACATCGCATTCTACTACTGGAGTTTTAACGTCATCAACTGCATTTTTTTCATTTTCACAAGCAGTAACTTTCGAAATACCTGGTAGATTTCTTTCATATTTGGTATATAAAATCCAAATACGGATTAAGAAAGATTTGTAAAATTTGAAAATCCCCAACGTAATACGCTGTACATCAGATATTTTTTAAATTGGAATGGAAATAAATTAGATATTCTGACATATTTTTGTAATGCAATACATATTGTCATTTTCATAAGCCATAACTTTGGAAACACCTTGTAGATTTCTTTCATATTTGGTACAGGTAGATTGTTTAAATAGCCCAATCGTACAATACAAGAACTAAAGTTAAAATTCAGATCCGGATTAAGAAATGATCGCATCCTGCAAATATTATTTCTCAAAACCGACGGGAACGTTTCGAAAATAATTATTTTCTGGTGAATATAAAGAAATTTTTTTCTGCCAAACTAGATTTTGTGACCTGGTATTTTTTCCAAAGATATATTTTATTTTGGTGAACACATCTTGCAAATACTATTTTTCGAAAACGACGGGAACCTATCGAAAATAAATATTTTCTATTGAAGATGAAAAAATGTTTTTCTGCCAAACTAGATTTTGTGACAACCTGGTATTTTGTCCAAAGATATATTTTACTGTGATGATCGCATCCTGCAAATATTATTTCTCGGAACCGACGGGAACCTTTCGAAAATAAATATTTTCTGTTGAATATAAAGAAATTTTTTTCTACCAAACTAGATTTTGTGACAACCTGGTATTTTTTCCAAAGATATATTTTATTTTGGTGAACACATCCTGCAAATACTATTTTTCGAAAACGACGGGAACCTATCGAAAATAAATATTTTCTATTGAAGATAAAAAAATTTTTTCTGCCAAACTAGATTTTGTGACAACCTGGTATTTTTTCCAAAGATATATTTTATTTTGAAGATGACATCCTGCAAATACTATTTTTTGAAACCGACGGGAACCTTTCGAAAATAAATATTTTCTATTGAAGACGACAAAATTTTTTTCTGCCAAACTAGATTTTGTGACAACCTGGTATTTTTTCCAAAGATATACTTTACTGTGATGATCGCATCCTGCAAATATTATTTCTCAAAACCGACGGGAACCTTTCGAAAATAAATATTTTCTGTTGAATATAAAGAAATTTTTTTCTGTCAAACTAGATTTTGTGACAACCTGGTATTTTTTCCAAAGATATATTTTATTTTGGTGAACACATCCTGCAAATATTATTTTTTGAAAACGACGGGAACCTATCGAAAATAAATATTTTCTATTGAAGATGAAAAAAATTTTTTTCTGCCAAACTAGATTTTGTGACAACCTGGTATTTTTTTCAAAGATGTATTTTACTGTAATGATCGCATTCTGCAAATATTATTTCTCGAAACCGACGGGAACCTTTCGAAAATAAATATTTTCTGTTGAATATAAAGAAATTTTTTTCTGTCAAACTAGATTTTGTGACAACCTGGTATTTTTTCCAAAGATATATTTTATTTTGAAGATGACATCCTGCAAATACTATTTTTTGAAACCGACGGGAACCTTTCGAAAATAAATATTTTCTATTGAAGACGACAAAATTTTTTTCTGCCAAACTAGATTTTGTGACAACCTGGTATTTTTTCCAAAGATATACTTTACTGTGATGATCGCATCCTGCAAATATTATTTCTCAAAACCGACGGGAACCTTTCGAAAATAAATATTTTCTGTTGAATATAAAGAAATTTTTTTCTGTCAAACTAGATTTTGTGACAACCTGGTATTTTTTCCAAAGATATATTTTATTTTGAAGATGACATCCTGCAAATACTATTTTTTGAAACCGACGGGAACCTTTCGAAAATAAATATTTTCTATTGAAGACGACAAAATTTTTTTCTGCCAAACTAGATTTTGTGACAACCTGGTATTTTTTCCAAAGATATACTTTACTGTGATGATCGCATCCTGCAAATATTATTTCTCAAAACCGACGGGAACTTTTCGAAAATAAATATTTTCTGTTGAATATAAAGAAATTTTTTTCTGTCAAACTAGATTTTGTGACAACCTGGTATTTTTTCCAAAGATATATTTTATTTTGGTGAACACATCCTGCAAATATTATTTTTTGAAAACGACGGGAACCTATCGAAAATAAATATTTTCTATTGAAGATGAAAAAAAATTTTTTCTGCCAAACTAGATTTTGTGACAACCTGGTATTTTTTTCAAAGATGTATTTTACTGTAATGATCGCATTCTGCAAATATTATTTCTCGAAACCGACGGGAACCTTTCGAAAATAAATATTTTCTGTTGAATATAAAGAAATTTTTTTCTACCAAACTAGATTTTGTGACAACCTGGTATTTTTTCCAAAGATATATTTTATTTTGGTGAACACATCCTGCAAATACTATTTTTCGAAAACGACGGGAACCTATCGAAAATAAATATTTTCTATTGAAGATAAAAAATTTTTTTCTGCCAAACTAGATTTTGTGACAACCTGGTATTTTTTCCAAAGATATATTTTATTTTGAAGATGACATCCTGCAAATACTATTTTTTGAAACCGACGGGAACCTTTCGAAAATAAATATTTTCTATTGAAGACGACAAAATTTTTTTCTGCCAAACTAGATTTTGTGACAACCTGGTATTTTTTCCAAAGATATACTTTACTGTGATGATCGCATCCTGCAAATATTATTTCTCAAAACCGACGGGAACGTTTCGAAAATAATTATTTTCTGGTGAATATAAAGAAATTTTTTTCTGCCAAACTAGATTTTGTGACCTGGTATTTTTTCCAAAGATATATTTTATTTTGGTGAACACATCTTGCAAATACTATTTTTCGAAAACGACGGGAACCTATCGAAAATAAATATTTTCTATTGAAGATGAAAAAATGTTTTTCTGCCAAACTAGATTTTGTGACAACCTGGTATTTTGTCCAAAGATATATTTTACTGTGATGATCGCATCCTGCAAATATTATTTCTCGGAACCGACGGGAACCTTTCGAAAATAAATATTTTCTGTTGAATATAAAGAAATTTTTTTCTGCCAAACTAGATTTTGTGACAACCTGGTATTTTTTCCAAAGATATACTTTACTGTGATGATCGCATCCTGCAAATATTATTTCTCAAAACCGACGGGAACGTTTCGAAAATAATTATTTTCTGGTGAATATAAAGAAATTTTTTTCTGCCAAACTAGATTTTGTGACCTGGTATTTTTTCCAAAGATATATTTTATTTTGGTGAACACATCTTGCAAATACTATTTTTCGAAAACGACGGGAACCTATCGAAAATAAATATTTTCTATTGAAGATGAAAAAATGTTTTTCTGCCAAACTAGATTTTGTGACAACCTGGTATTTTGTCCAAAGATATATTTTACTGTGATGATCGCATCCTGCAAATATTATTTCTCGGAACCGACGGGAACCTTTCGAAAATAAATATTTTCTGTTGAATATAAAGAAATTTTTTTCTGCCAAACTAGATTTTGTGACAACCTGGTATTTTTTCCAAAGATATACTTTACTGTGATGATCGCATCCTGCAAATATTATTTCTCAAAACCGACGGGAACGTTTCGAAAATAATTATTTTCTGGTGAATATAAAGAAATTTTTTTCTGCCAAACTAGATTTTGTGACCTGGTATTTTTTCCAAAGATATATTTTATTTTGGTGAACACATCTTGCAAATACTATTTTTCGAAAACGACGGGAACCTATCGAAAATAAATATTTTCTATTGAAGATGAAAAAATGTTTTTCTGCCAAACTAGATTTTGTGACAACCTGGTATTTTGTCCAAAGATATATTTTACTGTGATGATCGCATCCTGCAAATATTATTTCTCGGAACCGACGGGAACCTTTCGAAAATAAATATTTTCTGTTGAATATAAAGAAATTTTTTTCTGTCAAACTAGATTTTGTGACAACCTGGTATTTTTTCCAAAGATATATTTTGTTTTTGCGATCACACCCTGCAAATAATATTCGTTCAAATCGACGGGAACCTTTCGAATATAAATATTTTCTGTTGAATATAAAGAAATTTTTTTCTGTCAAACTAGATTTTGTGACAACCTGGTATTTTTTTCAAAGATATATTTTATTTTGGTGAACACATCCTGCAAATATTGTTTTTTGAATACGACGGGAACCTATCGAAAATAAATATTTTCTATTGAAGATGAAAAAATCTTTTTCTGCCAAACTAGATTTTGTGACAACCTGGTATTTTTTCCAAAGATGTATTTTACTGTAATGATCGCATTCTGCAAATATTATTTCTCGAAACCGACGGGAACCTTTCGAAAATAAATATTTTCTGTTGAATATAAAGAAATTTTTTTCTGTCAAACTAGATTTTGTGACAACCTGGTATTTTTTCCAAAGTTATATTTTATTTTGGTGAACACATTCTGCAAATACTATTTTTCGAAAACGACGGGAACCTATCGAAAATAAATATGTTTTTTCTGTCAAACTAATTTTTGGTGCCAACCTGGTATTTTTTCCAAAGGTATACTTTGTTTTGACGATCACACCCTGCAAATACTATTCTTTCAAACCGACGGGAACGTTTCTCTCGTAAACTAGAAGAGATAGAAGAAAAGCAGTTAAGATGTTATGACTTCTTTTTTTGTTAAAGTAACGATAGCCTAATTAAATCTTTAGTAACTCCCTGCAGTTGGAAGATACAGGGCGATTATTGAAAACTGTCGAAAACTACAAGGTACTATAACTTCTTAATTAAGAAAAATATAAAAAAACGTTATAAAAACTTTTGATAGATATAATATTAAAGAGTTCAGTTCACTAAGGAAATATAATGCAAACTTATGTTTTTTTAAATTGGACACCCTGTATATTTTGACGTTTTTCGTTTCCTTTTTTATTTCTCATTCACCTGATATGACATATTATATATCTATTTTCAATGGTTGGAGCTACAGTGCAAATAAACCATTTATGGATGTTATCAGGTGAAACACCCTTAAAAAATTGAACACTCAGTACAAAATTTAACATTTTATTATAAGGATACTGATGTGTGACAATTTTATTTATCAAAATTATAATTAATAAAAAATAAAACCAGATCAAAAAAATAAAAACAATAAACTTATGAAACAACAAGAAACATTGTAACAACTAAGGGTCATTCTATGTTAAAAGCATATCAAATGTCATTCGACCCTCAGCAATCGCGCTGCTTTTTTGATACCATAAACTTACCACGGAAATAAGTGATTTCCCAAATTCTCAGCCTAAAATACCACAAGGAAATCTTTTAGGCTATATTTTAAATTTGGTCATAATGGCAACGAGAAAAAAAAAATAAAATACGCGTTTCCTTCGTATTTCTCATTAACAGTACATAAAAAAATGGAACAAAGACATTTCTGACGTAAAATTTTCCGTAGAACACGGTCACGCCAACCGTTTTCAATGATTCCCCTCGGAAAAGCCGGAAAATGCGGAAATTAATTTTTTTATTTAGATTTTCAAATTTCTCAAATACATATACCCCGATTTCCAAATCCATATACTCTTTATATCATTTTCATGAGTTATATACGTGTTGAGGGTTCTCGAATAAACCCTATGTTGTGCCAGTTTCCCAGGACGGTCAACAATGTGTTACCGCCTTTTTAAACTGCATCGTAGTTCGAATTTCGTGGACTGTACTTTTAGATTGAAGAAATGTGCTGTAGTAGGTTTGCCTTCTCAACTTCATCCAACAAAAACAATGGACACTTTTATTTAACCATTTATTAGACTATAATAATAAATGAACAAAAACAACAACGTAACAAAGATTACATTAAACTAGTAATCGTGAACAAAGTATTATAGTTAATTTAAAGAAATGACCACATCATTCAGAAAATATTAATTTGCGTGTGTTCTGCATGAGTGATAATTAGACACTGGAGGGTCCTAGCCTGGTTCGCAGCTAGCAACACACTGATTCGCCGTACTAGGAGGCATTATGAATAATTTGTCAGAGAATTTTGGATATATAATATCCCTAACAAGCCCTTATGCGAAGGAACTTGCAATACGTCGCACTTGACGGAGTAGTGAATCGGTTGACGATCAAACACACACTGAGTTTAAATTCGACGAACCTCCGTCGCTTCAAAATCTTTCTTTCCGGATTGCGCAACACCTTCTCGAAAGATTCTTTAACGTGAGCCGCGTAAACAAGTGTAAGATTTTTTCTATTGTCTAGACGCGACGGTTAAATTTATGGCTTGATACCATCATTGAAATAGAGCAAAAAATTATCTTTGTCGACACCGCTTCCTGGTTTGACGCCGCTCGCCAACGTATTTTGGTGCGGCGTTGCCGGTTGAACGAATAAACGAATATGAGTTTACATGTTTAATTATCTGAAAATTAAACAGGTGCCTTGAAGAAAGGCTGACTTCACGTCCATTTGCTGAACCTGAAGATTTTTTTGGTTTATTATTGCTAACAGGGTTCTTAATGTTGTAAGCCTTGCAACAGGAGCCCATGTTTCCTCATAGTCCATTCCTTCTTTCTGCATAAATCCACGAGCTACTAACCGAGCCTTATATTTTTGAATATATCCGGCTTGATCTTTTTTTACACGAAATACCCATTTACTACCAAGTATTGTTTCTTTCTAAGGATGTCATTTCTTCTTTCACAGCCTCTTTCCAAAATTTATAATCACTTCTTTGTTTTGCTTCTTCTAAACTTTTTGGAATATCGTCAACAAATGATTCAGCACTCATCACCAAGTGTTCAGGATCCATTTCATAATCTTGAAATTTAATAGGAATCTTCTTTGCTCTGGTACTTTTTCTTAAATGCATTTTCTTCGTCTATGTTTCTTTCTTCCCTTTGAAGAGGTTCTGGATTCAAGTTTTCTTTTTCATAAAGTTCTGACTCCAAGTTTTCTTGTTCATTCTGACCATCTTTTTCTTCATTTTCCTCAGGTACAGTAAATCTATTTAATGCTAAGTCCTGAATGGTTTTTTTCTCAAAGAATACAACATCTCTTGCATTAATTACTTTATATTTTTTTGGATCCCACAATCTATATCCATTATGAGTATAACCTATCATTATTGTTGAGGGTTCTGGAATAAACCCTATGTTGTGCCAGTTTCCCAGGACGGCCAACAATGTGTTACCGCCTTTTTAAACTGCATCGTAGTTCGAATTTCTAGTGGACTGTAATTTTAGATTGAAGATATGTGTACTGTAGTATGTTTGTCTTCTCAACTTCATCCAACAAAAACAATGAACACTTTTATTTAACCATTTATTAAACTTGTTAAATAAATAAATGAACAAAAACAACAACGTAACAAAGATTACATTAAACTAGTAATCATGAACAAAGTATTATAATTAATTAAAAGAAATGATCACATCATTCAGAAAATATATTTTTGCGTGCATTCTGCGTGAGTGATAATTAGACACTGGAGGGTCCTAGCCTGATTGCAGCTAGAGACGCACTGATATGAACTGATTTGAGAAACGATATGTATTTACGTTGTGTTGGACAACGGAGGGTTCTAGCCTGATTCGCAGCTAGATACACACTGATTTTAAAATCGGCGAAGTTTATCGGTTTCAGATATATCCCTTCCCCGGCTGGCAATTGTTCTAGAAAGTTCGTTAGCGTGAACCGCGTAAACAAGCATGTAAAATTTTTTCTATTGTCTAGACGAGACGGTTAAATTTATGGCTTGATACCATCATTGTGAAATAGAGTAAAAAATTATCTTTGATGAAACCGCTTCCTGGTTTGAATGCCGTTTGCAAATGTATTTTGGTGCGGCGTTGCCGGTTGAACGAATATGAGTTTACATGTTTAATTATCTGAAAATTAAACAATACGATTTATATATATAGTGCATTGTGTGAGTAGGAAAATACCTCGAAAAATACAAATAAATTTTTGACGCCCCCAAAGTAAGTCCCCCCCCCCATTTTCGAGGATGCTGAACACGATGGTGGGTCTTAAAATTCTTTTCGAGTCAAAAACCACCTCTTCGGGGGTAATTTTTGGCAATTTGAGGGGTGGGGTCAACTCTAAAAGAATTGTAACGACTGCCTTCGTGTTTGGCATCCCCTAAAATGGAGGATTACGCTAGTTTTTCCGGTGAAAGACACGGAATCCGCGAATCACCATTTGGGGGGTGGTTTTTGGCTGTTTGGGGGGAGGGGACTACTCGAAAAGAATTTTAACGCCCACTATCGTGATCAGCATCCCCGAAAATGGGGAAGGGGACTTATTTTGGGGGCGTCAAACATTTAATTGTATTTTTCGAATGCACTGTATATATTATAATGGTATGTGATTTTTCTTTTTATATTTATTATTAAATTTTTTATTTAATTTACCTTCTTCCGTAAATTTAGACAGAACGTGTTTTGTAAATATTGTTATTGTAGTTGGGCGCCATCTGTCTAATTACATAGGAAATTATAGCCAATATCTATCTCAGGTTCTAGGGTTCTCTAAGAGGTTAGATTTTTATAAAATCATTGACAACGAACGTAATGAAAAATTATAAACATTTATTAAAGGAAAAAAAAATAACGATAAACTTTATCTGTACAGGAACAATTGTTTGGTGTAATACGGTAAGTGTAGTTTTTATAAAATAATATTTGTAAAGTGTGATATGAAATTTTCTTAAACTTCTAACCTAACATAATTAAACTTTTATAAGTTTAGATTGTTTTCAATCTAACTTTATTATTATGGCCTTTTATAGTTTAAACTTTTTAAATATCGATATTTAGTAATTAAAATGGTACCTTTTATTCAATTTATGCTTTTCGTTCTTATTTTAGTTGTTCAAAATATATGGGATTTTATAAAATCGTTTTTCCAAATAACACCAAAATCAGGAAACAGGATGGATATTTTTATACCGAATATAGTTGGATCTGGATACTTTTATACAGGAATACAGCTGGAATTGGAGATGTCCAAACAGGAACACAGGATAGGATGGATAATTTTGGATAAAGCCACCTTTTAAGATTGTTGTTCTTCTTGAATTATCAACATTTCTTAACCTCACTTTTTCTGACAGGTAACAATTTTTTTCTTTTTAAATCGCGTTGCTTTGGGTTTTTCTTTTGTTTTTATGATACGGAGCGATGTGAACTCTTCAAAAGATTTTGGTAAAAAGCCTGGCTTTGACACACGAAATGCTTTTTATAAAGTACAATGTCACAGCTTCCTAGATGAAAATTTGACATTTTTTTAACCTAAATTTTTACAAAATTAAA
Organism: Crepidodera aurea; assembly: GCA_949320105.2. Lineage (NCBI taxonomy): Eukaryota > Metazoa > Arthropoda > Insecta > Coleoptera > Chrysomelidae > Crepidodera > Crepidodera aurea. The sequence continues at coordinate 304,870 of OX439477.1, forward strand.
AAAATTATTGATTTTATTGCAAATTTTGACTAATAACATCTTATTCTATAGATTAAAAGAAAATTTTTGATATACTTTTTATATCATTTCGAATTATATTAACTTTATACAAAGACACTTTTTGTTCGTCATCATTGATTTTCTAAATATCATTAGACTTCATTATTGTTGTACTTTTTTGCTATATTTCTTTAATTTTATAAGTCCTAAACTCTTTTTCGTTTAATTTACTATCGTTTCGTTTAACTTAAACTAATTATGTTGAATTCTTATTAGATTGAATTTTAAGGTTAACTTTTATAAGTAATATTTTCTTCCTGTCTAAGTTATACGTTAAAAAGAGGCTTTATATTCAATACCATTACAATATATATATATATATATTGTTACGATATTTACTATTATAACTTTTAATTATTTTAATTTAATTTAATTTTGTTATGATATTTACTATCGTAACTTTAACCACTTAATCCAATTTAAGGATTTAAATTAAATGTTTGTGAAATTTGAAATTCTTTCTGACCTCAGGGACTATTTAATTGTGAGTTCAAAAGTTTTTTAATTTATGCTACTGATTTTTTTCTGTATTTTTTTTTTAATAAAATAAAATGGTTCAACAATTATATAATTTTATTTAATAAAGAATATAGACGAAAAACATAAATCATAATCAGACTAAATTTAATTATGGGAATTTCTTACACGCACACACATTCACTCCTAATACTATAAAAAATAACAAAAATTGAAAAATTAGAATTTGGCGAAATATTATCTAAAATTAAAGTTGGCACACCGATCTCTTAGAACCAGCAATTGGCTAACCTGTCTGTCTTAAAACGCAAACACGTGATTCACTTTGCTATCTGTATAAACACGCAATTAGTAAAAATGGAAAGTGTATACCTCAACTATTTGTTCTTGAACTTCTTTCAAATCGTACAACCAGTGATGTATTTTGACAAGACTTCTAATGATGTGATTCCTCCAACTTTGTGGATTCTTCAAAGGATATTTTCTTGGTTTGAGTGAATTATTCTGGAACCAATTCTCAGGATATACAGAATGTGAAATCACTATCTTCCAGGCAAGTTTTTGCTTAAATATTATTTTAGATACTTCGCTTATTAAACACTAAACATAGTCGCAGTTACCATTAGACTTCAGAATACAAAGTTTTTTCTTTATTTAACTAATTTCTTCTTTTGAAATTTTGATTAATAATTTTAATATAATTTTCTTTCTCCTTTTTCTACCATTTTCCAATTAACTACTTTCTTTTAAACTCTTAAATTAAAGTATTTTCTTTAATTTTTCTCTACTCAAAAACTTCCACCATCTCAAAAAAACTAACTATTTTTTTAATTCAAAATTCTTAAATTTTTTTATACTCTTCTACCATTTTACCAACTTCTACTTTCTTTTTTTTCTGTTGACGTCATGCAAAAACTTAAATTATTTCAAAATTTTGATTCTGTGCTACTTTATTATAAGTTTTATGTGTTTTAGCTTTCATAATTTTATTTATAACGATTAACATATTTTTGCTTTATATTCTGACGTCCAATTTCATACATTTTATTAATTTCTAATTTAGCTAACAAAGTTGGTGTCTTGACATTTCATTTTAAATAGTTGTCACCACCTTATTTCATTTTGCCATACAGGTTGTCCTGATATTATAATTTATTATTTATTATGGTTTTAAATTTTTTTTTGTTTTTTAGGTTGTTATCAGAGCTATTCATTGTCATAGTTATTTCACATTAAATCATCCCAAAGGTAAGTTAATTCGTAATTCTCTTATTTCTTAGTAAATCTGCTTACGTTTTTAGGTGCTGTTTCAATTAATATTTAAAAGCCAAATTATCTCTTTTGGAAAAATATTGGATTGTACATAGTCTGGGTATTTTGTGTTTTATTTTAATTTTAACTAATTGTCAATATTTTAAAATCTCAAAATTCTTTCACATTATCAAGATTATAACATGTCAAAACTTTATAAAACATTATTCTATACTCTTTGTACCTTCATCATCTTCACAATATATAAATCGTATATAACTCATGAAAATGATATAAAGAGTAAAGCAAGAGTATATAAACATAAGTGTTTGCATTATATTTCCTTAGTGAGCCCCCTAAAAAAAATCTGTGCGCCACTGAACTGAACGTTTTTTTATATTTTTCTTAATTAAGAAGTTATAGTACCTTGTAGTTTTCGACAGCTTTCAATGATCGCCCTGTATCTTCCAACTGCAGGGAGTTACTAAAGATTTAATTAGGCTATCGTTACTTTAACAAAAAAAGAAGTCATAACATCTTAACTGCTTTTCTTCTATCTCTTCTAGTTTACGAGATACCCTGCAAAACACACCAATTTGGGACACCCTGTACAGCGTGTTGCGTTGGGAATTTTCAAATTTTACAAATTTTTCTTAATCCGTATCTGGATTTTAACTTGTAGTGTAGTCCTTACATTATACGATTGGGCTACTAAAAAATGATACCTGTACCAAATATGAAAGAAATCTACCAGGTATTTCGAAAGTTACTGCTTGTGAAAATAAAAAAATGCATTTGATGTAATTTGTGAGTGAGTGAGACGTGCACTTAAAAAAAAATTTCACTTTAACTCATTTTTTTCAAATATCCATCCCAATTTTAAAAAATCTGATATACAGGGTGTTGTTTTGGGGATTTTCAAATTTTGCAAATTCTTCTTAATCCGGATCTGGATTTTAATTGTAGTTCTTACACTATAGGTTTGGGCTATTAACACACTATACCTGTACCAAGTATGAGAGAAATCTACAGGGTGGTTCTAAAGTTACGGCTTATCAAAATATTGGCCGAAATGGATGAAACATCCCGTATCTCGGTTATTAAAGGCGTTAGACCCATTAACCAAGGTTATTTCTCTCGTGTGTTTTCACATTCGCGAGAAAAATTGAACTTTCCCCACTTGTTGCACAATATACTATTTCCGTGCTTGCACGACTTCCCGTGGGAAGCGCAGCCAAAAAAGCCTTATTTTCTGGCCTCCTAATGAAATATACTGTTTGGGAATGTTGTTATGGTTTAAAAAATGAGACAAAATTATTTTAAAAGAATTAAAAAAAAATATGTAAAAGGGACTTCAAAAAAAAAAGGTGACATGGTTGTTATGACATGTTTGTTTAGAGATTAGATGAGAAAAATGTCAGATGTGAAATAAAATCAAGTTTATTAAAAAGTAAAAAAAAAATTAGAATAATTTCATAATCATTTCAATATAAATAAATAATTACTTACCCCACCAATTCTAACGTGTCTCTCATCATCAGAACTATCATCCGAATCAAACAAAGGGACAACTAATCGTCTTAATGCTCTTTTCTTTTTGGGGGCTTTATTAAAAGGGGGTTGCCTCCTTACAGGGGGATATTCTCTTTCCACATTTTTCCTTAGAATGTTCCTTATAGTTGAGCGACAAAGTGTTTGAAGAGTCATTGGTTCGACATCAACTGGAAGAATTTTTTTCGTTTAAAAACAAAACACATTTGCACCAAATAAGATATCAACTTCAGAGACAGTAAGAAGAATTTTTCATAAATTGTTGACAAAACAATAGCTGTTGAGGGTTCTGGAATAAACCCTATGTTGTGCCAGTTTCCCAGGACCGCCTTTTTAAACTGCATCGTTGTATTCGTAAAATGGACTGTATTTTTTAGATTGAGTATTTGTGTACTGTAGTAGGTTTGTCTTCTCAACTTCATTCAACAAAAACAATGAACACTTTTATTTGACCATTTATTAAACTTGTTAAATAAATAAATGAATAAAACAACAACGTAACAAAGGATTACCTTAAACTAGTAATCATGAACAAAGTATTATAATTATATGTGCTTAACAAGCACTATACTGTATTTGAAAATCAAGAGAGAGTAAATTCCCAGAATAAAAAGTAATTCGGTATGCAAAACTATAGTACAGTACGTGCGGTAAAACTTCAATATTTGTAATGCATTCTAAATTGTTTTTGTTAATTTCAATACAAAATTTATTAAATTTCTTGGACTATCACATTATTTTATGATCTTTCATTGTTACTACAGTAGGCCTAAGAGGATTAACGTGCGTCATAGGCGTAACCAGAATAGAAAGGGATAATTGTTATTTAACGACCTCCGAATGGCAACAGCTTCTAATGACAGATATTTTGACTTAAATAGTTTCTAGAAATGCAGTTATTTGATTTTCGATAAACGTGACAAATAGTACTTTGATAGCATTTTAACAAAAAACAGTTATAACCACACAACTTTTATTTGAAACTTTTTTTTCTATAGGCAATAATAACGGAAATTAGGTGTGGGTAATTTATAGTGAATAACCCTGTACAATTTTGAGCTATTTATTTAAATTTATACTTTAATTACTCTTTTGTTTATCAATGTAACACGGAATCTTACGTTTTTCGAGTAATTAAAGTATACATTTAAATAAATAGCTCAAAATTGTACATGATGATTTAAAAAAAAAAGAAATTCGGAGTTTTCTTCGTTTCTTATTTACATTTTTTGAGAACATTTACCATACTAATGTATATTTTTTTACACCATCAAAAAGTAGAGATTTCAACGAACAAAAAGCCCACCGAGTTTTTTAAAAAAGCAAATATATTGACGTGAGAATTTTCGATTGAAAATAAGACTGCTTTTTCGATATATTAAGTCAAAATAAGGTTAAAAAAATAAATATTTTAAAACAAAAAAATTGCAGAGTGTTTGGGACATAAAAAGGTAAGTTTACACTAAATTTTGTGAACATTAATTTTTTTTTGTAAAAGATAAAAATAAAAAACCAGAAACTTGGTTATTTGAATTTTTCACAGAAATTTTGAGGTTATGTGAAAAAAGTGTAAATACAAAAGTTGTAGATCTTTTTATTACCTACAACTTTGCTATTTAACTTTTTTCCATAGGACTTGTAGTTTTTCCGGAAATCGAGATAAACAGTTTTCTACCCTTAAAAACTCCCCCCTTCCACTTCCCGACCCCAGAGCGCCTGTAAATTATTTTTCCTTTCATGTTTGTTATATTCTCTTCCTTTTCCAATGGGTTTCATCTTACTATTATTTTATTTCACTTTTTACCATTTTCAAAGCTATCTGCACTGGTCTAGACTTGATATACAGGGTGTTTCCAAATGACACTTACAACGTCTGGCTGTAGATACCTGTCGTAAAATTGGACAAAATGATATAAGGAATGAGGAGTCCAACTCGATTACTTTTCGAAATACAGGGCGTTAAAGTTAAAAAAAATATAAAAGTTTTTATTTAAAAACTTTAAAACGGATTAATATATTAATTTGAAATTTAGCAGGTCGTTTTTAAATGTATAAAGACATATTTCAGTTTCATATCTAGATCCAGTGGCGTGCAGTTAGAAGAGTATATCCCCTTCTCCCAACCATTTTCTACGCCCATGGTATTTGAAGCTATTTTTATTTTTTTTTGTATTGCTTAACAGTTTTCAAGTAAAAAACGAATAACCTTTACATACCGAAAATCTTGTGGTTTTTAAGATATTTAATGTTTTTATGAAGAATATCTTTTATTAATGAAATAACCAACAATATTTTTCTTGATTTCTTTAATAATTTTTTCTTAATTTTTTTTATAACCACTAGACTTTTGTATAGTGTCTAGTATCTAGTGGTTATTAAAAAATAAGATAAAAATTATTTAAGAAATCCAAGAAAAATATTGTTGGTTATTTCATTAATAAAAGATCTTACATACTTCATAAAAACATTAAATATCTTAAAAACCACAAGATTTTCGGTACGTAAAGGTTATTCGTTTTTTACTTGAAAGCTGTTAAGCAATACAAAAAAAAATAAAAATAGCTTCAAATGCCATGGGCGTAGAAAATGGTTGGGAAAAGGGGATATACCCTTCTAACTGCACGCCACTGGATCTAGATATGAAACATAATTTTTTTACTAAAATATGTATTTTTACATTTAAAAACGACCTGCTAAATTTCAAATTTATATATTAATCCGTTTTAAAGTTTTTAAATAAAAACATTTATTTTTTTTTAACTTTAACTTTAAAAGTAATCGAGTTCCTTATATCATTTTGTCCAATTTTACGAGAGGTATCTACAGCCAGTGTCATTTGGAAACACCCTGTATATTTCATGTTCAGTAAGATAATACGTGTGCGTTGTTGTGCTCCTACTATTTTGCCGAAAAAAGTGGAATAAACTTCAGATTAAAATCGGAATCAAACACCAGCGAGTTACATAGTTGATTGTGCATGTTCTGTAATAATCAGTTTTTGAAAATCTCAATTCTATGACTATATAAGTGAAGTAAATACATTACAGTGATAAAACTCAAGTAAATTCCAGTGCAGTACTTTTTAAGAGGGATAATGTTACTAATATGAAATAAACAAATTAAGCAGCCCTCAAAGGATGTTAAAACGCCCTGCTTCGCATGTGATTCATGTAAAGGTTTAATCTGTATAGAATGTTCTAATTTGTCAACAACTGAAATAAGATGCTTACCACTTCAAAAGCGTAACCTAATATTCCATTGTATAAAATGTAAAAATTATGAATTCCTGGATATTTTACAAAACACAATTCAGGAGAAAAATAAAATTATCACTCATCAGGAAGATATTATCAAACTATTGCAAGAAAAAAATCCTTAATTTAGAAACAAAGCTGAATACTTCAGTAAACAAAGCACCATACGCTAGCATTGTCAAAGAAACCTTATCAAATCGGATACCTAAAAATTTTCCAAGCTTGGTTGTAAAACCCAAGCAGGCACAAACAGTTCAAGAAACAAGAAAACACATAGATTCAAATATAAATCCGGCAAATATTAAAGTTGGAATTAACAGTATTAAAAATGCAAAAAATGGTAATGTATTCATAAAGTGTCAATCTAGACAAGAAACAGAAAAATTATTGAATGAAGTAACTAGTAAGTTACCAGACTATGAAGTTAAACTAACGTCTCTAAGAAAACCTAAAATAAAAATCATAAATGTTAGTGAAAACTATACAAAAGATGAAATAGAAAAAATCATAAATGAACAAAATCAGGTTGAAGATGGCATCAAAGTCACTTTTGTAAAAAAAAATAAGAATGGCAAGTTTACTGTTTTCTGTGAATGTACACCACTTTCATTTAAACTAGTCAGCGACTTAAAAAAAATTTGTATTGGCTGGGAAAGATATCCAGTATATGAAGACTTGTCAATAACAAGATGTTTCCACTGTCAACAATTTTTCTATAAAAATGATGACTGCAAAAACAAAATTGTCTGTTCTATCTGCTCAGAAGAACATGACTTTAGACAATGTCCTAAGCAGAAAACTTGTTGTAGTAATTGTGTTCTATCCAATAAATACCGCAAGACCGCGTACGCCACTGAGAATCCAGCAACCAGTTTTGATTGTCACACTTTAAAGCACAACATAGAAATTCTAAAAAACCGGACGGACTATCATATCAGTTGCTGAATTTTTGTAACTTTTCTTTTAACATTTCAAATGGTAATAACAAACGAAGAAATTATATTAAATGACTTAAATTCAATGTTCGAAAATCACTCTGGTATTTACATTGATCCTGATGATAACCCTTCTCTATTCAAAATGATCCACAGCAAAATAATAAATATTGTTCATATTAATATTAGAAGTCTAAGAAAAAACTTCAATGAATTTCTTGTTTTCCTTGAGGCATATAAAATGGACAATTGTGATGTATTTATTCTTAGTGAATGTTTTCAATTACGACTCAATCGACAATTTTTGCATTCCAGGTTATAAAACAATTTATAACAATGCCGATTTTAATAGAAACGACGGTATAGTTATTTTTGTCAAATCAAGTCTAAATTACTCTGTATCACATTTGAAGCTTGCGGTAAGTAATGTTACATTATCTATCTTAAATCTTGATATAAAAGGACTAGCCCATAAAATAATTGGCTTATACAGGCCTTGTCCTATACTGTATTTGAAAATCAAGAGAGAGTAAATTCCCAGAATAAAAAGTAATTCGGTATGCAAAACTATAGTACAGTACGTGCGGTAAAACTTCAATATTTGTAATGCATTCTAAATTGTTTTTGTTAATTTCAATACAAAATTTATTAAATTTCTTGGACTATCACATTATTTTATGATCTTTCATTGTTACTACAGTAGGCCTAAGAGGATTAACGTGCGTCATAGGCGTAACCAGAATAGAAAGGGATAATTGTTATTTAACGACCTCCGAATGGCAACAGCTTCTAATGACAGATATTTTGACTTAAATAGTTTCTAGAAATGCAGTTATTTGATTTTCGATAAACGTGACAAATAGTAGTGACTAAAAATGGAAGCAGTTTGTGAGTATACGCCAGTGAAAAAATTAAAACTAGACCATTTATCGCTCAATGAAAAGAGTGATGTAGTGAATGTGTACCACTATTTTAAACATCAAAATCCCTCAAACACTATTGACAGTGTAGTTGAAACAACATCTAAGGCAATGGATGGATATGGAAAATCTACAATATATAGAGTTCTAAAGGAGGAAAAATCAGGTGGAGTAACCTCACCAAAGCCGAAACCAGGTAGACCAAAACTATTAAAAGTCAACGTGGACGAGTTTTTTAAAAATGCTATTCGTAAGCTTGTTCACTCATTTTTTTATAAACAAGCAAATACCAACTTTAGATAAAGTTTTGCAAGCCATTACGAATGATGTTGATTTACCCACAATAAGCCGGGATAAACTATGGAAAGTGTTACATGAGTTAAACTTTAAATTTGAAAAAATGGGCAGACACTCAATGCTAATTGATTCTGAAGAAATTGTATGTTGGAGAAGACAGTACCTCAGAAGAATACAACAAGTTAAAGCTCAAAATAAAAACATTTATTATTTAGATGAAATATGGGTTAATGAAGGACATTGTGTAGGAAGAGTTTGGAAAGACAAAAATATAAAATCATCCCATCAAGATTTTCTAGAAGGATATACTACTGGTTTTAAAAAACCTATAGGAAAAGGTAAAAGATTAATTATTTGTCATATAGGCAGTACAAACGGTTTTTTTGAGAATGGTTTACTCTTATTTGAATCAAAAAAAACCGTTGATTATCACGAAGAAATGAATGGAGACGTGTTTGAGGAATATTTTGAACAGATGATTCAATTCATACCAAAAGGATCGGTTATTGTAATGGACAATGCAAGTTACCACTCCAGATTACTTGAACCTTTACCAACCACTAAATGGAAAAAGGGTGAAATTGCAAAATGGTTATCTTCTAAAAATTTAGCCTTTGACAATACAATGCTGAGGGCAGAATTGTTAACTATTGCTAAAAAACATAAGCAAAATTATAAAAAATATAATATTGAGGAGAAATTGAAATCCTTCGTTTACCACCCTACCATTGTGAGCTGAATCCGATAGAATTAATATGGGCTCAAGTTAAAGGTTATGTTGCCAGAAATAACACTACTTTTAAATTATCAGATGTTAAAAATCTCTTCAATAAGGCAATATCTGAAGTAACAAGTGAAAATTGGCAAAAATGTATTAGACACGTTACAGAAATAGAAAAAAAATGTGGGAGCTAGATAACATAATTGATATTACTATAGAGGCCATTGTAATTTCTCTAGAATCAGATGGTGAATCTTCTGACACAGAGTGCGAGGAACCATAACTTTAAAATTATTAATTTATGTACTTTAATTTTATTTTTAGATTTTTATTTTTTATGATTTAATATTGTCGTATTTTTTGCATGTTGCTAGTCAAATTTTATCCTTGCGGTTGGTTTTTTTTTCTCATATACCTACTTAATTGTTTTTTTAGCTCCTCATATTAATTTATAAATAATTGTAATTATCTGTACATATTATATACATATTTTGTAAATAAACATATGCCTAAAACAAAATGCCTAAAATAATATTGACTTTTTCTTCATTTTACCCAAATTAAATTACTACTTACGAATTATGTTTATCTATCTAAAATTGGTAATCTAGGTATAAATAACTAAAACAAATTAAATATTTCTATTTCCATATTAATTTAATTTTGAAAACGCACGTCTATGGTTTACTGCCTTTAACACTGATAACTGCAAAACATTTCTGGGAATTTACTCTCTCTTGATTTTCAAATACAGTATAACATATTAATGAAAAATGAATTAAAAGAAATGATCACATCATTCAGAAAATATTATTTTTGCGTGTGTTCTGCGTGAGTGATAATTAGACACTGGAGGGTCCTAGCCTGATTCGCAGCTAGCGACACACCGATTTTAGATTTGAATATAAAATGAACAATAAAATGGACCGCCTGATACGCAGCTAAGTACCACTGTGTAAAACGAAATATTTTTACGTTGAGCTGGTGTCAACGGAGGGTCTAACCTGTTTCGCAGTTAGAGACGCACTCACTTGCCGTACTAAGAGGCATTATAAAAAAAAATGAATTTATTGACGAGGTTTTCTGTAACCCCGGAGTATGCGCTCATAATGAGGGCTCGATGCAAACTGAGTTTAAAATCGGCGAAGTTTATCGGTTTCAGATATATCCCTTCCCCGGCTCCGCGCGATTGTTCTAGAAAGTTCGTTAGCGTGGGTTTTTTATATTGTCTAGACGAAACGGTTAGAACCGCGCCGCAGACTATTGCGTGATATTTTATTGTGAAATAGAGTAAAAAAAATTATCTTTTGATGAAACCGCTTCCTGGTTTGAACGCCGTTCGCAAATGTATTTTGGTGCGGCGTTGCCGGTTGAACGAATATGAGTTTACATGTTTAATTATCTGAAAATTAAACAATAGCTTTAAAATTCTGCATATGAGATAAATCTATAACTTTTTTAAAATGCAGCAACAATAATCAAAGAAATTAGAGACCCTGAGCTAAGTAGCTATTTGGGTCATACGATATATACAAAATTAAAAAAAATTTCAAGATTAGAAGAAGAAATACATTGCAAAATATAAAAGAAATCTGGTATTTCAAGGCAAGATGATGAGTTAGGTAAGCACTGTAGAAAATTCAAAGAGAAAAACAAAAATCATTAGCTTGCTTCCAGAGACCTTACAACCATGAATGAAAATACAGGATTGGTAAATATGTAGAGATCGAATATCGAGGATTTTGTTAGGGTAATAGAGATCTTTGGTAGGAAAAAGTTAAGGCAGCTTGACTGCACGATTTTTTTGGACACACAAAGGATGTAATTTACTGAGGGATGTATTGCCCCAAAGGAAAGTGAGGTATAGTCGAACTCAATCCTTTATAAGAATGAAAAAACAGCAAAGGATTACCGCCAATAGAACAAATGCTGATGAATCTGGACATTTTTGAGCACTTTAATGTCGAAAACACCGTACACTGTCCATATACATAAAAATAAAATAATATTTTGGCTATTAGGACCACTGTGCAAAGATTCAATAACCAACTTAGCTGGTTATCGTTATAGGGGAGAATGGCGTATAATTATTTAATATCTGGTCACCGAGCTTCGCTCTTAATATTCAAATCTACATTTTTCAGCAGTCCAATGAATATATAATTTAAGTATATTTATAACCTGACAAATTATTAATTAATTCGCGAAAATCACGGAGTGGGCGACATCTACTTGAACTACTGAAAGGTAGATAAATAGAAAATTGATTGGCGATTGGCTTGAAAGTAGGCGGGAAAATTAAAAAAGCTATCAGTGTTAATTTTCAATTGGCTGCAGCTGTTGTTGACGTTTATCAACTGCTTGTCACAGAGGTTAGTTAAATGCATTAAAAGTTGCCTAGTTTCTGGAGATTTCACCCTTTTAGGGCAACATCTGCTGACGCTTGATCTTCGCGAATAGTCACGGCGGACAGGCCCCATTTCCGGGAAGGGCAACAGCAGCGTGTAGGGCACAGTGGTTTCACTGGGGTGGTTTTAGTGTGTAGCCGTAAGGGGTAGTCTCACACTATCGGGGAAGGGAAGAACCTTTACCCGATGTGCATAAAGCATCTTCACCCGCGAAAAAAAAAAAAAAGATTAGCTTTAGGTTAGGTTAGATCTTTGTAATAAATAAAGAAAAGTACGATACGTGTGACATTTTGACATTGGTTACATTCTGACAGGTGTCATATTTTGACAGTTGTAACATTCTGACACGTATCACATTTTAACAGTTGTCACGTTTTGACAGGTGTCACATTTTGACGTGTCCATTTTAACACTCAAAACTCAACGTTCCTGTAAATATTTACCTAAACCCATGATTTCTGAAATTGAATTGGCAACGTTGTATTTTCAACTTTGAATTTATGAGATGGCTGTCATTTGACAAGCAAATAATTTATGTCCGTCAAATGAACCTTTCCTTTTTTATACTTTTCAGGTTTATTCTGGTTATAAATTGCTACTTGGGCGTTTATAGCATAAAAAAATGTGAAAAATATTTTTCCGCGCAAATATTTCTATTGCTAAGTATATTGATTTTATCATGTTTTATAGCATCTGAGAAAATTTCATGAAAATCCCAGCCGGTCCCATTTTCTTAACGTTTAACCAGAGCTGTGCGTGTCAGTAGTTGTCAAAATTTGTAGGTCATTATAGATAAAAAGCGACAAATTTAAAATTGAATTCTTTCAGATTGAAACGCCAGAAATTAAATAAAGTCAAACCATTTTACAGGTTCAAGAGGTAGAAATTTTATTTTTACCTCATCCTTCAATGCTTATTTGAAGTTAAAATTTAAATTTTAATATATCTGATCGGCCTAATATAGTTTTTGCCTAGATTTAATCTTGTTTCCATGGTTTTTAACTGTAATAAACCTTTCTGACAGATAAGTCAGACTTTATTTATTCATAGCCGTATCGTATGTATTTTAATAGATTCGGAATTTTGTATTAATATATATTTCAAAATGGCTTCATTCTAAAAATATTAACAGTCCTCCTAAATCCTTGAAGGCAGAATTATTAGTAATAAATAACAAGGCAACATAAAAACAAATTCAAAAAATATATTATAGATGAGAGGGCCCGAGAAAAAGGAATTGAAATTCTCAGATTGCCTCCTTACCATGCAGAGTTAAATCCCATTGAACTGATCTGGTCACAATTATTAAAAGGTTATGTTTCTCAAAACAATACAACATTTAAATTTCCTGATGTGCGAAATTTGTTTTTGAAGGCATTTTCAGATGTAAATAGAGAACATTGGGGAAAATGCATTGATCATGTTAAAATGGTGGAAAATTCATTTAGAAAAGTGGATATATCAATGGAAAATTTAATAGAACCTATAATAATAAACCTCAGAAAAGACGATTATAGTGATACCAGTAGTTTTAGTGAAAACAATGACTTTTAAAGATAGTTGTTGAACTAACTTTTTTTTTAATCTTTGAGTTTAGGTAAGTACTGAGGCGTTACTTTTAATGCCAAGAGATTAAAAAAAGTTTAATCCCAACATATAATCCTCCTTGTTATTTTTTAGTTAAATTTAATTCATTCAATGTTAAAGTGTCAGATGCATAAGGTTTATTTTTTTTTATTGAAAACTATAGTTTTTATCATTCTAAAGCCCTCTGGTATAATACAATAATTTGTTCGTAGATTCTAACCCCACTAGCCCCTTCCATAGAAAATAAGTAAAAACCGAGTAGAATTGTAACCAATTGAAAAATTTGGGGCAGTTTTGACTGAAAAGTATAGTTTTTATCATTCTAAAGCCCTCTGATATAATACAATAATTTGTTCATGGATTCTAACCCCACTAGCCCCTTCCATAGAAAATAAGTAAAAACCAGGTAGAATTGTAACCAATTGAAAAATTTGGGGCAGTTTTGATTGAAAACTATAGTTTTTATCATTCTAAAGCCCTCTGGTATAATACAATAATTTGTTCGTAGATTCTAACCCCACTAGCCCCTTCCATAGAAAATAAGTAAAAACCGAGTAGAATTGTAACCAATTGAAAAATTTGGGGCAGTTTTGATTGAAAAGTATAGTTTTTATCATTCTAAAGCCCTCTGGTATAATACAATAATTTGTTCGTAGATTCTAACCCCACTAGCCCCTTCCATAGAAAATAAGTAAAAACCGAGTAGAATTGTAACCAATTGAAAAATTTGGGGCAGTTTTGATTGAAAACTATAGTTTTTATCATTCTAAAGCCCTCTGGTATAATACAATAATTTGTTCGTAGATTCTAACCCCACTAGCCCCTTCCATAGAAAATAAGTAAAAACCGAGTAGAATTGTAACCAATTGAAAAATTTGGGGCAGTTTTGATTGAAAAGTATAGTTTTTATCATTCTAAAGCCCTCTGGTATAATACAATAATTTGTTCGTAGATTCTAACCCCACTAGCCCCTTCCATAGAAAATAAGTAAAAACCGAGTAGAATTGTAACCAATTGAAAAATTTGGGGCAGTTTTGATTGAAAACTATAGTTTTTATCATTCTAAAGCCCTCTGGTATAATACAATAATTTGTTCGTAGATTCTAACCCCACTAGCCCCTTCCATAGAAAATAAGTAAAAACCGAGTAGAATTGTAACCAATTGAAAAATTTGGGGCAGTTTTGATTGAAAAGTATAGTTTTTATCATTCTAAAGCCCTCTGGTATAATACAATAATTTGTTCGTAGATTCTAACCCCACTAGCCCCTTCCATAGAAAATAAGTAAAAACCGAGTAGAATTGTAACCAATTGAAAAATTTGGGGCAGTTTTGACTGAAAAGTATAGTTTTTATCATTCTAAAGCCCTCTGATATAATACAATAATTTGTTCATGGATTCTAACCCCACTAGCCCCTTCCATAGAAAATAAGTAAAAACCAGGTAGAATTGTAACCAATTGAAAAATTTGGGGCAGTTTTGATTGAAAACTATAGTTTTTATCATTCTAAAGCCCTCTGGTATAATACAATAATTTGTTCGTAGATTCTAACCCCACTAGCCCCTTCCATAGAAAATAAGTAAAAACCAGGTAGAATTGTAACCAATTGAAAAATTTGGGGCAGTTTTGACTGAAAAGTATAGTTTTTATCATTCTAAAGCCCTCTGATATAATACAATAATTTGTTCATGGATTCTAACCCCACTAGCCCCTTCCATAGAAAATAAGTAAAAACCAGGTAGAATTGTAACCAATTGAAAAATTTGGGGCAGTTTTGATTGAAAACTATAGTTTTTATCATTCTAAAGCCCTCTGGTATAATACAATAATTTGTTCGTAGATTCTAACCCCACTAGCCCCTTCCATAGAAAATAAGTAAAAACCAGGTAGAATTGTAACCAATTGAAAAATTTGGGGCAGTTTTGATTGAAAAGTATAGTTTTTATCATTCTAAAGCCCTCTGGTATAATACAATAATTTGTTCGTAGATTCTAACCCCACTAGCCCCTTCCATAGAAAATAAGTAAAAACCGAGTAGAATTGTAACCAATTGAAAAATTTGGGGCAGTTTTGACTGAAAAGTATAGTTTTTATCATTCTAAAGCCCTCTGATATAATACAATAATTTGTTCATGGATTCTAACCCCACTAGCCCCTTCCATAGAAAATAAGTAAAAACCAGGTAGAATTGTAACCAATTGAAAAATTTGGGGCAGTTTTGATTGAAAACTATAGTTTTTATCATTCTAAAGCCCTCTGGTATAATACAATAATTTGTTCGTAGATTCTAACCCCACTAGCCCCTTCCATAGAAAATAAGTAAAAACCAGGTAGAATTGTAACCAATTGAAAAATTTGGGGCAGTTTTGACTGAAAAGTATAGTTTTTATCATTCTAAAGCCCTCTGATATAATACAATAATTTGTTCATGGATTCTAACCCCACTAGCCCCTTCCATAGAAAATAAGTAAAAACCAGGTAGAATTGTAACCAATTGAAAAATTTGGGGCAGTTTTGATTGAAAACTATAGTTTTTATCATTCTAAAGCCCTCTGGTATAATACAATAATTTGTTCGTAGATTCTAACCCCACTAGCCCCTTCCATAGAAAATAAGTAAAAACCGAGTAGAATTGTAACCAATTGAAAAATTTGGGGCAGTTTTGATTGAAAACTATAGTTTTTATCATTCTAAAGCCCTCTGGTATAATACAATAATTTGTTCGTAGATTCTAACCCCACTAGCCCCTTCCATAGAAAATAAGTAAAAACCGAGTAGAATTGTAACCAATTGAAAAATTTGGGGCAGTTTTGATTGAAAAGTATAGTTTTTATCATTCTAAAGCCCTCTGGTATAATACAATAATTTGTTCGTAGATTCTAACCCCACTAGCCCCTTCCATAGAAAATAAGTAAAAACCGAGTAGAATTGTAACCAATTGAAAAATTTGGGGCAGTTTTGATTGAAAAGTATAGTTTTTATCATTCTAAAGCCCTCTGGTATAATACAATAATTTGTTCGTAGATTCTAACCCCACTAGCCCCTTCCATAGAAAATAAGTAAAAACCGAGTAGAATTGTAACCAATTGAAAAATTTGGGGCAGTTTTGACTGAAAAGTATAGTTTTTATCATTCTAAAGCCCTCTGATATAATACAATAATTTGTTCATGGATTCTAACCCCACTAGCCCCTTCCATAGAAAATAAGTAAAAACCAGGTAGAATTGTAACCAATTGAAAAATTTGGGGCAGTTTTGATTGAAAACTATAGTTTTTATCATTCTAAAGCCCTCTGGTATAATACAATAATTTGTTCGTAGATTCTAACCCCACTAGCCCCTTCCATAGAAAATAAGTAAAAACCGAGTAGAATTGTAACCAATTGAAAAATTTGGGGCAGTTTTGATTGAAAAGTATAGTTTTTATCATTCTAAAGCCCTCTGGTATAATACAATAATTTGTTCGTAGATTCTAACCCCACTAGCCCCTTCCATAGAAAATAAGTAAAAACCGAGTAGAATTGTAACCAATTGAAAAATTTGGGGCAGTTTTGATTGAAAAGTATAGTTTTTATCATTCTAAAGCCCTCTGGTATAATACAATAATTTGTTCGTAGATTCTAACCCCACTAGCCCCTTCCATAGAAAATAAGTAAAAACCGAGTAGAATTGTAACCAATTGAAAAATTTGGGGCAGTTTTGATTGAAAAGTATAGTTTTTATCATTCTAAAGCCCTCTGGTATAATACAATAATTTGTTCGTAGATTCTAACCCCACTAGCCCCTTCCATAGAAAATAAGTAAAAACCGAGTAGAATTGTAACCAATTGAAAAATTTGGGGCAGTTTTGATTGAAAAGTATAGTTTTTATCATTCTAAAGCCCTCTGGTATAATACAATAATTTGTTCGTAGATTCTAACCCCACTAGCCCCTTCCATAGAAAATAAGTAAAAACCGAGTAGAATTGTAACCAATTGAAAAATTTGGGGCAGTTTTGATTGAAAAGTATAGTTTTTATCATTCTAAAGCCCTCTGGTATAATACAATAATTTGTTCGTAGATTCTAACCCCACTAGCCCCTTCCATAGAAAATAAGTAAAAACCGAGTAGAATTGTAACCAATTGAAAAATTTGGGGCAGTTTTGATTGAAAAGTATAGTTTTTATCATTCTAAAGCCCTCTGGTATAATACAATAATTTGTTCGTAGATTCTAACCCCACTAGCCCCTTCCATAGAAAATAAGTAAAAACCGAGTAGAATTGTAACCAATTGAAAAATTTGGGGCAGTTTTGATTGAAAAGTATAGTTTTTATCATTCTAAAGCCCTCTGGTATAATACAATAATTTGTTCGTAGATTCTAACCCCACTAGCCCCTTCCATAGAAAATAAGTAAAAACCGAGTAGAATTGTAACCAATTGAAAAATTTGGGGCAGTTTTGATTGAAAACTATAGTTTTTATCATTCTAAAGCCCTCTGGTATAATACAATAATTTGTTCGTAGATTCTAACCCCACTAGCCCCTTCCATAGAAAATAAGTAAAAACCGAGTAGAATTGTAACCAATTGAAAAATTTGGGGCAGTTTTGATTGAAAAGTATAGTTTTTATCATTCTAAAGCCCTCTGGTATAATACAATAATTTGTTCGTAGATTCTAACCCCACTAGCCCCTTCCATAGAAAATAAGTAAAAACCGAGTAGAATTGTAACCAATTGAAAAATTTGGGGCAGTTTTGATTGAAAACTATAGTTTTTATCATTCTAAAGCCCTCTGGTATGATACAATAATTTGTTCGTAGATTCTAACCCCACTAGCCCCTTCCATAGAAAATAAGTAAAAACCAGGTAGAATTGTAACCAATTGAAAAATTTGGGGCAGTTTTGATTGAAAACTATAGTTTTTATCATTCTAAAGCCCTCTGGTATAATACAATAATTTGTTCGTAGATTCTAACCCCACTAGCCCCTTCCATAGAAAATAAGTAAAAACCGAGTAGAATTGTAACCAATTGAAAAATTTGGGGCAGTTTTGATTGAAAACTATAGTTTTTATCATTCTAAAGCCCTCTGGTATAATACAATAATTTGTTCGTAGATTCTAACCCCACTAGCCCCTTCCATAGAAAATAAGTAAAAACCAGGTAGAATTGTAACCAATTGAAAAATTTGGGGCAGTTTTGATTGAAAACTATAGTTTTTATCATTCTAAAGCCCTCTGGTATAATACAATAATTTGTTCGTAGATTCTAACCCCACTAGCCCCTTCCATAGAAAATAAGTAAAAACCGAGTAGAATTGTAACCAATTGAAAAATTTGGGGCAGTTTTGATTGAAAACTATAGTTTTTATCATTCTAAAGCCCTCTGGTATAATACAATAATTTGTTCGTAGATTCTAACCCCACTAGCCCCTTCCATAGAAAATAAGTAAAAACCAGGTAGAATTGTAACCAATTGAAAAATTTGGGGCAGTTTTGATTGAAAACTATAGTTTTTATCATTCTAAAGCCCTCTGATATAATACAATAATTTGTTCATGGATTCTAACCCCACTAGCCCCTTCCATAGAAAATAAGTAAAAACCGAGTAGAATTGTAACCAATTGAAAAATTTGGGGCAGTTTTGATTGAAAACTATAGTTTTTATCATTCTAAAGCCCTCTGATATAATAAAATAATTTGTTCGTGGATTCTAACCCCACTAGCCCCTTTTATAGAAAATAAGTAAAAACCGAGTAGAATTGTAACCAATTGAAAAATTTGGGCAGTTTTGATTGAAAACTATAGTTTTTATCATTCTAAAGCCCTCTGATATAATAAAATAATTTGTTCGTGGATTCTAACCCCACTAGCCCCTTCTATAGAAAATAAGTAAAAACCGAGTAGAATTGTAACCAATTGAAAAATTTGGGGCAGTTTTGATTGAAAACTATAGTTTTTATCATTCTAAAGCCCTCTGATATAATAAAATAATTTGTTCGTGGATTCTAACCCCACTAGCCCCTTCTATAGAAAATAAGTAAAAACCGAGTAGAATTGTAACCAATTGAAAAATTTGGGGCAGTTTTGATTGAAAACTATAGTTTTTATCATTCTAAAGCCCTCTGATATAATAAAATAATTTGTTCGTGGATTCTAACCCCACTAGCCCCTTCTATAGAAAATAAGTAAAAACCGAGTAGAATTGTAACCAATTGAAAAATTTGGGGCAGTTTTGATTGAAAACTATAGTTTTTATCATTCTAAAGCCCTCTGATATAATAAAATAATTTGTTCGTGGATTCTAACCCCACTAGCCCCTTCTATAGAAAATAAGTAAAAACCGAGTAGAATTGTAACCAATTGAAAAATTTGGGGCAGTTTTGATTGAAAACTATAGTTTTTATCATTCTAAAGCCCTCTGATATAATAAAATAATTTGTTCGTGGATTCTAACCCCACTAGCCCCTTCTATAGAAAATAAGTAAAAACCGAGTAGAATTGTAACCAATTGAAAAATTTGGGGCAGTTTTGATTGAAAACTATAGTTTTTATCATTCTAAAGCCCTCTGATATAATAAAATAATTTGTTCGTGGATTCTAACCCCACTAGCCCCTTCTATAGAAAATAAGTAAAAACCGAGTAGAATTGTAACCAATTGAAAAATTTGGGGCAGTTTTGATTGAAAACTATAGTTTTTATCATTCTAAAGCCCTCTGATATAATAAAATAATTTGTTCGTGGATTCTAACCCCACTAGCCCCTTCTATAGAAAATAAGTAAAAACCGAGTAGAATTGTAACCAATTGAAAAATTTGGGGCAGTTTTGATTGAAAACTATAGTTTTTATCATTCTAAAGCCCTCTGATATAATAAAATAATTTGTTCGTGGATTCTAACCCCACTAGCCCCTTCTATAGAAAATAAGTAAAAACCGAGTAGAATTGTAACCAATTGAAAAATTTGGGGCAGTTTTGATTGAAAACTATAGTTTTTATCATTCTAAAGCCCTCTGATATAATACAATAATTTGTTCATGGATTCTAACCCCACTAGCCCCTTCCATAGAAAATAAGTAAAAACCGAGTAGAATTGTAACCAATTGAAAAATTTGGGGCAGTTTTGATTGAAAACTATAGTTTTTATCATTCTAAAGCCCTCTGGTATAATACAATAATTTGTTCGTAGATTCTAACCCCACTAGCCCCTTCCATAGAAAATAAGTAAAAACCGAGTAGAATTGTAACCAATTGAAAAATTTGGGGCAGTTTTGATTGAAAACTATAGTTTTTATCATTCTAAAGCCCTCTGGTATAATACAATAATTTGTTCGTAGATTCTAACCCCACTAGCCCCTTCCATAGAAAATAAGTAAAAACCGAGTAGAATTGTAACCAATTGAAAAATTTGGGGCAGTTTTGATTGAAAACTATAGTTTTTATCATTCTAAAGCCCTCTGGTATAATACAATAATTTGTTCGTAGATTCTAACCCCACTAGCCCCTTCCATAGAAAATAAGTAAAAACCGAGTAGAATTGTAACCAATTGAAAAATTTGGGGCAGTTTTGATTGAAAACTATAGTTTTTATCATTCTAAAGCCCTCTGGTATAATACAATAATTTGTTCGTAGATTCTAACCCCACTAGCCCCTTCCATAGAAAATAAGTAAAAACCGAGTAGAATTGTAACCAATTGAAAAATTTGGGGCAGTTTTGATTGAAAACTATAGTTTTTATCATTCTAAAGCCCTCTGGTATAATACAATAATTTGTTCGTAGATTCTAACCCCACTAGCCCCTTCCATAGAAAATAAGTAAAAACCGAGTAGAATTGTAACCAATTGAAAAATTTGGGGCAGTTTTGATTGAAAACTATAGTTTTTATCATTCTAAAGCCCTCTGGTATAATACAATAATTTGTTCGTAGATTCTAACCCCACTAGCCCCTTCCATAGAAAATAAGTAAAAACCGAGTAGAATTGTAACCAATTGAAAAATTTGGGGCAGTTTTGATTGAAAACTATAGTTTTTATCATTCTAAAGCCCTCTGGTATAATACAATAATTTGTTCGTAGATTCTAACCCCACTAGCCCCTTCCATAGAAAATAAGTAAAAACCGAGTAGAATTGTAACCAATTGAAAAATTTGGGGCAGTTTTGATTGAAAACTATAGTTTTTATCATTCTAAAGCCCTCTGGTATAATACAATAATTTGTTCGTAGATTCTAACCCCACTAGCCCCTTCCATAGAAAATAAGTAAAAACCGAGTAGAATTGTAACCAATTGAAAAATTTGGGGCAGTTTTGATTGAAAACTATAGTTTTTATCATTCTAAAGCCCTCTGGTATAATACAATAATTTGTTCGTAGATTCTAACCCCACTAGCCCCTTCCATAGAAAATAAGTAAAAACCGAGTAGAATTGTAACCAATTGAAAAATTTGGGGCAGTTTTGATTGAAAACTATAGTTTTTATCATTCTAAAGCCCTCTGGTATAATACAATAATTTGTTCGTAGATTCTAACCCCACTAGCCCCTTCCATAGAAAATAAGTAAAAACCGAGTAGAATTGTAACCAATTGAAAAATTTGGGGCAGTTTTGATTGAAAACTATAGTTTTTATCATTCTAAAGCCCTCTGGTATAATACAATAATTTGTTCGTAGATTCTAACCCCACTAGCCCCTTCCATAGAAAATAAGTAAAAACCAAGTAGAATTGTAACCAATTGAAAAATTTAGGGCAGTTTTGACTGAAAAGTATAGTTTTTATCATTCTAAAGCCCTCTAATATAATAAAATAATTTGTTCGTGGATTCTAACCCCACTAGCCCCTTCCATAGAAAATAAGTAAAAACCGAGTAGAATTGTAACCAATTGAAAAATTTGGGGCAGTTTTGATTGAAAACTATAGTTTTTATCATTCTAAAGCCCTCTGATATAATAAAATAATTTGTTCGTGGATTCTAACCCCACTAGCCCCTTCCATAGAAAATAAGTAAAAACCGAGTAGAATTGTAACCAATTGAAAAATTTGGGGCAGTTTTGATTGAAAACTATAGTTTTTTATCATTCTAAAGCCCTCTGGTATAATAAAATAATTTGTTCGTGGATTCTAACCCCACTAGCCCCTTCCATAGAAAATAAGTAAAAACCGAGTAGAATTGTAACCAATTGAAAAATTTAGGGCAGTTTTGATTGAAAACTATAGTTTTTATCATTCTAAAGCCCTCTGATATAATAAAATAATTTGTTCGTGGATTCTAACCCCACTAGCCCCTTCTATAGAAAATAAGTAAAAACCGAGTAGAATTATAACCAATTGAAAAATTTGGGGCAGTTTTGATTGAAAACTATAGTTTTTATCATTCTAAAGCCCTCTGATATAATAAAATAATTTGTTCGTGGATTCTAACCCCACTAGCCCCTTCTATAGAAAATAAGTAAAAACCGAGTAGAATTGTAACCAATTGAAAAATTTGGGGCAGTTTTGATTGAAAACTATAGTTTTTATCATTCTAAAGCCCTCTGATATAATAAAATAATTTGTTCGTGGATTCTAACCCCACTAGCCCCTTTTATAGAAAATAAGTAAAAACCGAGTAGAATTGTAACCAATTGAAAAATTTGGGGCAGTTTTGATTGAAAACTATAGTTTTTATCATTCTAAAGTCCCCTTATATAATAAAATAATTTGTTCGTGGATTCTAACCCCACTAGCCCCCTCCGTAGAAAATAAGTAAAAACCGGGTAGAATTGTAACCAATTGAAAAATTTGGGGCAGTTTTGATTGAAAAGTAGAATTTTTATCATTCTAAAGTCCCCTTATATAATAAAATAATTTGTTCGTGGATTCTAACCCCACTAGCCCCCTCCATAGAAAATAAGTAAAAACCGAGTAGAATTATAACCAATTGAAAAATTTGGGGCAGTTTTGATTGAAAACTATAGTTTTTATCATTCTAAAGCCCTCTGATATAATACAATAATTTGTTCGTAGATTCTAACCCCACTAGCCCCTTCCATAGAAAATAAGTAAAAACCGAGTAGAATTGTAACCAATTGAAAAATTTGGGGCAGTTTTGATTGAAAACTATAGTTTTTATCATTCTAAAGCCCTCTGGTATAATACAATAATTTGTTCGTAGATTCTAACCCCACTAGCCCCTTCCATAGAAAATAAGTAAAAACCAGGTAGAATTGTAACCAATTGAAAAATTTGGGGCAGTTTTGATTGAAAACTATAGTTTTTATCATTCTAAAGCCCTCTGGTATAATACAATAATTTGTTCGTAGATTCTAACCCCACTAGCCCCTTCCATAGAAAATAAGTAAAAACCAGGTAGAATTGTAACCAATTGAAAAATTTGGGGCAGTTTTGATTGAAAACTATAGTTTTTATCATTCTAAAGCCCTCTGGTATAATACAATAATTTGTTCGTAGATTCTAACCCCACTAGCCCCTTCCATAGAAAATAAGTAAAAACCGAGTAGAATTGTAACCAATTGAAAAATTTGGGGCAGTTTTGATTGAAAACTATAGTTTTTATCATTCTAAAGCCCTCTGGTATAATACAATAATTTGTTCGTAGATTCTAACCCCACTAGCCCCTTCCATAGAAAATAAGTAAAAACCAGGTAGAATTGTAACCAATTGAAAAATTTGGGGCAGTTTTGATTGAAAACTATAGTTTTTATCATTCTAAAGCCCTCTGATATAATACAATAATTTGTTCATGGATTCTAACCCCACTAGCCCCTTCCATAGAAAATAAGTAAAAACCGAGTAGAATTGTAACCAATTGAAAAATTTGGGGCAGTTTTGATTGAAAACTATAGTTTTTATCATTCTAAAGCCCTCTGATATAATAAAATAATTTGTTCGTGGATTCTAACCCCACTAGCCCCTTTTATAGAAAATAAGTAAAAACCGAGTAGAATTGTAACCAATTGAAAAATTTGGGCAGTTTTGATTGAAAACTATAGTTTTTATCATTCTAAAGCCCTCTGATATAATAAAATAATTTGTTCGTGGATTCTAACCCCACTAGCCCCTTCTATAGAAAATAAGTAAAAACCGAGTAGAATTGTAACCAATTGAAAAATTTGGGGCAGTTTTGATTGAAAACTATAGTTTTTATCATTCTAAAGCCCTCTGATATAATAAAATAATTTGTTCGTGGATTCTAACCCCACTAGCCCCTTCTATAGAAAATAAGTAAAAACCGAGTAGAATTGTAACCAATTGAAAAATTTGGGGCAGTTTTGATTGAAAACTATAGTTTTTATCATTCTAAAGCCCTCTGATATAATAAAATAATTTGTTCGTGGATTCTAACCCCACTAGCCCCTTCTATAGAAAATAAGTAAAAACCGAGTAGAATTGTAACCAATTGAAAAATTTGGGGCAGTTTTGATTGAAAACTATAGTTTTTATCATTCTAAAGCCCTCTGATATAATAAAATAATTTGTTCGTGGATTCTAACCCCACTAGCCCCTTCTATAGAAAATAAGTAAAAACCGAGTAGAATTGTAACCAATTGAAAAATTTGGGGCAGTTTTGATTGAAAACTATAGTTTTTATCATTCTAAAGCCCTCTGATATAATAAAATAATTTGTTCGTGGATTCTAACCCCACTAGCCCCTTCTATAGAAAATAAGTAAAAACCGAGTAGAATTGTAACCAATTGAAAAATTTGGGGCAGTTTTGATTGAAAACTATAGTTTTTATCATTCTAAAGCCCTCTGATATAATAAAATAATTTGTTCGTGGATTCTAACCCCACTAGCCCCTTCTATAGAAAATAAGTAAAAACCGAGTAGAATTGTAACCAATTGAAAAATTTGGGGCAGTTTTGATTGAAAACTATAGTTTTTATCATTCTAAAGCCCTCTGATATAATAAAATAATTTGTTCGTGGATTCTAACCCCACTAGCCCCTTCTATAGAAAATAAGTAAAAACCGAGTAGAATTGTAACCAATTGAAAAATTTGGGGCAGTTTTGATTGAAAACTATAGTTTTTATCATTCTAAAGCCCTCTGATATAATAAAATAATTTGTTCGTGGATTCTAACCCCACTAGCCCCTTCTATAGAAAATAAGTAAAAACCGAGTAGAATTGTAACCAATTGAAAAATTTGGGGCAGTTTTGATTGAAAACTATAGTTTTTATCATTCTAAAGCCCTCTGATATAATACAATAATTTGTTCATGGATTCTAACCCCACTAGCCCCTTCCATAGAAAATAAGTAAAAACCGAGTAGAATTGTAACCAATTGAAAAATTTGGGGCAGTTTTGATTGAAAACTATAGTTTTTATCATTCTAAAGCCCTCTGGTATAATACAATAATTTGTTCGTAGATTCTAACCCCACTAGCCCCTTCCATAGAAAATAAGTAAAAACCGAGTAGAATTGTAACCAATTGAAAAATTTGGGGCAGTTTTGATTGAAAACTATAGTTTTTATCATTCTAAAGCCCTCTGGTATAATACAATAATTTGTTCGTAGATTCTAACCCCACTAGCCCCTTCCATAGAAAATAAGTAAAAACCGAGTAGAATTGTAACCAATTGAAAAATTTGGGGCAGTTTTGATTGAAAACTATAGTTTTTATCATTCTAAAGCCCTCTGGTATAATACAATAATTTGTTCGTAGATTCTAACCCCACTAGCCCCTTCCATAGAAAATAAGTAAAAACCGAGTAGAATTGTAACCAATTGAAAAATTTGGGGCAGTTTTGATTGAAAACTATAGTTTTTATCATTCTAAAGCCCTCTGGTATAATACAATAATTTGTTCGTAGATTCTAACCCCACTAGCCCCTTCCATAGAAAATAAGTAAAAACCGAGTAGAATTGTAACCAATTGAAAAATTTGGGGCAGTTTTGATTGAAAACTATAGTTTTTATCATTCTAAAGCCCTCTGGTATAATACAATAATTTGTTCGTAGATTCTAACCCCACTAGCCCCTTCCATAGAAAATAAGTAAAAACCGAGTAGAATTGTAACCAATTGAAAAATTTGGGGCAGTTTTGATTGAAAACTATAGTTTTTATCATTCTAAAGCCCTCTGGTATAATACAATAATTTGTTCGTAGATTCTAACCCCACTAGCCCCTTCCATAGAAAATAAGTAAAAACCGAGTAGAATTGTAACCAATTGAAAAATTTGGGGCAGTTTTGATTGAAAACTATAGTTTTTATCATTCTAAAGCCCTCTGGTATAATACAATAATTTGTTCGTAGATTCTAACCCCACTAGCCCCTTCCATAGAAAATAAGTAAAAACCGAGTAGAATTGTAACCAATTGAAAAATTTGGGGCAGTTTTGATTGAAAACTATAGTTTTTATCATTCTAAAGCCCTCTGGTATAATACAATAATTTGTTCGTAGATTCTAACCCCACTAGCCCCTTCCATAGAAAATAAGTAAAAACCGAGTAGAATTGTAACCAATTGAAAAATTTGGGGCAGTTTTGATTGAAAACTATAGTTTTTATCATTCTAAAGCCCTCTGGTATAATACAATAATTTGTTCGTAGATTCTAACCCCACTAGCCCCTTCCATAGAAAATAAGTAAAAACCGAGTAGAATTGTAACCAATTGAAAAATTTGGGGCAGTTTTGATTGAAAACTATAGTTTTTATCATTCTAAAGCCCTCTGGTATAATACAATAATTTGTTCGTAGATTCTAACCCCACTAGCCCCTTCCATAGAAAATAAGTAAAAACCGAGTAGAATTGTAACCAATTGAAAAATTTGGGGCAGTTTTGATTGAAAACTATAGTTTTTATCATTCTAAAGCCCTCTGGTATAATACAATAATTTGTTCGTAGATTCTAACCCCACTAGCCCCTTCCATAGAAAATAAGTAAAAACCAAGTAGAATTGTAACCAATTGAAAAATTTAGGGCAGTTTTGACTGAAAAGTATAGTTTTTATCATTCTAAAGCCCTCTAATATAATAAAATAATTTGTTCGTGGATTCTAACCCCACTAGCCCCTTCCATAGAAAATAAGTAAAAACCGAGTAGAATTGTAACCAATTGAAAAATTTGGGGCAGTTTTGATTGAAAACTATAGTTTTTATCATTCTAAAGCCCTCTGATATAATAAAATAATTTGTTCGTGGATTCTAACCCCACTAGCCCCTTCCATAGAAAATAAGTAAAAACCGAGTAGAATTGTAACCAATTGAAAAATTTGGGGCAGTTTTGATTGAAAACTATAGTTTTTTATCATTCTAAAGCCCTCTGGTATAATAAAATAATTTGTTCGTGGATTCTAACCCCACTAGCCCCTTCCATAGAAAATAAGTAAAAACCGAGTAGAATTGTAACCAATTGAAAAATTTAGGGCAGTTTTGATTGAAAACTATAGTTTTTATCATTCTAAAGCCCTCTGATATAATAAAATAATTTGTTCGTGGATTCTAACCCCACTAGCCCCTTCTATAGAAAATAAGTAAAAACCGAGTAGAATTATAACCAATTGAAAAATTTGGGGCAGTTTTGATTGAAAACTATAGTTTTTATCATTCTAAAGCCCTCTGATATAATAAAATAATTTGTTCGTGGATTCTAACCCCACTAGCCCCTTCTATAGAAAATAAGTAAAAACCGAGTAGAATTGTAACCAATTGAAAAATTTGGGGCAGTTTTGATTGAAAACTATAGTTTTTATCATTCTAAAGCCCTCTGATATAATAAAATAATTTGTTCGTGGATTCTAACCCCACTAGCCCCTTTTATAGAAAATAAGTAAAAACCGAGTAGAATTGTAACCAATTGAAAAATTTGGGGCAGTTTTGATTGAAAACTATAGTTTTTATCATTCTAAAGTCCCCTTATATAATAAAATAATTTGTTCGTGGATTCTAACCCCACTAGCCCCCTCCGTAGAAAATAAGTAAAAACCGGGTAGAATTGTAACCAATTGAAAAATTTGGGGCAGTTTTGATTGAAAAGTAGAATTTTTATCATTCTAAAGTCCCCTTATATAATAAAATAATTTGTTCGTGGATTCTAACCCCACTAGCCCCCTCCATAGAAAATAAGTAAAAACCGAGTAGAATTATAACCAATTGAAAAATTTGGGGCAGTTTTGATTGAAAACTATAGTTTTTATCATTCTAAAGCCCTCTGATATAATAAAATAATTTGTTCGTGGATTCTAACCCCACTAGCCCCTTCTATAGAAAATAAGTAAAAACCGAGTAGAATTGTAACCAATTGAAAAATTTGGGGCAGTTTTGATTGAAAACTATAGTTTTTATCATTCTAAAGTCCCCTTATATAATAAAATAATTTGTTCGTGGATTCTAACCCCACTAGCCCCCTCCGTAGAAAATAAGTAAAAACCGGGTAGAATT
Source organism: Crepidodera aurea (assembly GCA_949320105.2). Taxonomy (NCBI): domain Eukaryota; kingdom Metazoa; phylum Arthropoda; class Insecta; order Coleoptera; family Chrysomelidae; genus Crepidodera; species Crepidodera aurea. The sequence continues at coordinate 333,693 of OX439477.1, forward strand.
GTAACCAATTGAAAAATTTGGGGCAGTTTTGATTGAAAAGTAGAATTTTTATCATTCTAAAGTCCCCTTATATAATAAAATAATTTGTTCGTGGATTCTAACCCCACTAGCCCCCTCCATAGAAAATAAGTAAAAACCAAGTAGAATTGTAACCAATTGAAAAATTTGGGGCAGTTTTGATTGAAAACTATAGTTTTTATCATTCTAAAGCCCTCTGATATAATAAAATAATTTGTTCGTGGATTCTAACCCCACTAGCCCCCTCCGTAGAAAATAAGTAAAAACCGGGTAGAATTGTAACCAATTGAAAAATTTGGGGCAGTTTTGATTGAAAAGTAGAATTTTTATCATTCTAAAGCCCTCTGATATAATAAAATAATTTGTTCGTGGATTCTAACCCCACTAGCCCCTTCCATAGAAAATAAGTCAAAACCGAGTAGAATTGTAACCAATTGAAAAATTTGGGGCAGTTTTGATTGAAAACTATAGTTTTTATCATTCTAAAGCCCTCTGATATAATACAATAATTTGTTCGTGGATTCTAACCCCACTAGCCCCCTCCATAGAAAATAAGTAAAAACCAAGTAGAATTGTAACCAATTGAAAAATTTAGGGCAGTTTTGACTGAAAAGTATAGTTTTTATCATTCTAAAGCCCTCTAATATAATAAAATAATTTGTTCGTGGATTCTAACCCCACTAGCCCCTTCCATAGAAAATAAGTAAAAACCGAGTAGAATTGTAACCAATTGAAAAATTTGGGGCAGTTTTGATTGAAAACTATAGTTTTTATCATTCTAAAGCCCTCTGATATAATAAAATAATTTGTTCGTGGATTCTAACCCCACTAGCCCCTTCCATAGAAAATAAGTAAAAACCGAGTAGAATTGTAACCAATTGAAAAATTTGGGGCAGTTTTGATTGAAAACTATAGTTTTTATCATTCTAAAGCCCTCTGATATAATAAAATAATTTGTTCGTGGATTCTAACCCCACTAGCCCCTTTTATAGAAAATAAGTAAAAACCGAGTAGAATTGTAACCAATTGAAAAATTTGGGGCAGTTTTGATTGAAAACTATAGTTTTTATCATTCTAAAGTCCCCTTATATAATAAAATAATTTGTTCGTGGATTCTAACCCCACTAGCCCCCTCCGTAGAAAATAAGTAAAAACCGGGTAGAATTGTAACCAATTGAAAAATTTGGGGCAGTTTTGATTGAAAAGTAGAATTTTTATCATTCTAAAGTCCCCTTATATAATAAAATAATTTGTTCGTGGATTCTAACCCCACTAGCCCCCTCCATAGAAAATAAGTAAAAACCGAGTAGAATTATAACCAATTGAAAAATTTGGGGCAGTTTTGATTGAAAACTATAGTTTTTATCATTCTAAAGCCCTCTGATATAATAAAATAATTTGTTCGTGGATTCTAACCCCACTAGCCCCTTCTATAGAAAATAAGTAAAAACCGAGTAGAATTGTAACCAATTGAAAAATTTGGGGCAGTTTTGATTGAAAACTATAGTTTTTATCATTCTAAAGTCCCCTTATATAATAAAATAATTTGTTCGTGGATTCTAACCCCACTAGCCCCCTCCGTAGAAAATAAGTAAAAACCGGGTAGAATTGTAACCAATTGAAAAATTTGGGGCAGTTTTGATTGAAAAGTAGAATTTTTATCATTCTAAAGTCCCCTTATATAATAAAATAATTTGTTCGTGGATTCTAACCCCACTAGCCCCCTCCATAGAAAATAAGTAAAAACCAAGTAGAATTGTAACCAATTGAAAAATTTGGGGCAGTTTTGATTGAAAACTATAGTTTTTATCATTCTAAAGCCCTCTGATATAATAAAATAATTTGTTCGTGGATTCTAACCCCACTAGCCCCCTCCGTAGAAAATAAGTAAAAACCGGGTAGAATTGTAACCAATTGAAAAATTTGGGGCAGTTTTGATTGAAAAGTAGAATTTTTATCATTCTAAAGCCCTCTGATATAATAAAATAATTTGTTCGTGGATTCTAACCCCACTAGCCCCTTCCATAGAAAATAAGTCAAAACCGAGTAGAATTGTAACCAATTGAAAAATTTGGGGCAGTTTTGATTGAAAACTATAGTTTTTATCATTCTAAAGCCCTCTGATATAATAAAATAATTTGTTCGTGGATTCTAACCCCACTAGCCCCCTCCGTAGAAAATAAGTAAAAACCGGGTAGAATTGTAACCAATTGAAAAATTTGGGGCAGTTTTGATTGAAAAGTAGAATTTTTATCATTCTAAAGCCCTCTGATATAATAAAATAATTTGTTCGTGGATTCTAACCCCACTAGCCCCTTCCATAGAAAATAAGTCAAAACCGAGTAGAATTGTAACCAATTGAAAAATTTGGGGCAGTTTTGATTGAAAACTATAGTTTTTATCATTCTAAAGCCCTCTGATATAATACAATAATTTGTTCGTGGATTCTAACCCCACTAGCCCCCTCCATAGAAAATAAGTAAAAACCAAGTAGAATTGTAACCAATTGAAAAATTTAGGGCAGTTTTGACTGAAAAGTATAGTTTTTATCATTCTAAAGCCCTCTAATATAATAAAATAATTTGTTCGTGGATTCTAACCCCACTAGCCCCTTCCATAGAAAATAAGTAAAAACCGAGTAGAATTGTAACCAATTGAAAAATTTGGGGCAGTTTTGATTGAGAACTATAGTTTTTATCATTCTAAAGCCCTCTGATATAATAAAATAATTTGTTCGTGGATTCTAACCCCACTAGCCCCTTCCATAGAAAATAAGTAAAAACCGAGTAGAATTGTAACCAATTGAAAAATTTGGGGCAGTTTTGATTGAAAACTATAGTTTTTATCATTCTAAAGCCCTCTGGTATAATAAAATAATTTGTTCGTGGATTCTAACCCCACTAGCCCCCTCCATAGAAAATAAGTAAAAACCAAGTAGAATTGTAACCAATTGAAAAATTTAGGGCAGTTTTGACTGAAAAGTATAGTTTTTATCATTCTAAAGCCCTCTAATATAATAAAATAATTTGTTCGTGGATTCTAACCCCACTAGCCCCTTCCATAGAAAATAAGTAAAAACCGAGTAGAATTGTAACCAATTGAAAAATTTGGGGCAGTTTTGATTGAAAACTATAGTTTTTATCATTCTAAAGCCCTCTGATATAATAAAATAATTTGTTCGTGGATTCTAACCCCACTAGCCCCTTCCATAGAAAATAAGTAAAAACCGAGTAGAATTGTAACCAATTGAAAAATTTGGGGCAGTTTTGATTGAAAACTATAGTTTTTATCATTCTAAAGCCCTCTGATATAATAAAATAATTTGTTCGTGGATTCTAACCCCACTAGCCCCTTCCATAGAAAATAAGTCAAAACCGAGTAGAATTGTAACCAATTGAAAAATTTGGGGCAGTTTTGATTGAAAACTATAGTTTTTATCATTCTAAAGCCCTCTGATATAATACAATAATTTGTTCGTGGATTCTAACCCCACTAGCCCCCTCCATAGAAAATAAGTAAAAACCAAGTAGAATTGTAACCAATTGAAAAATTTAGGGCAGTTTTGACTGAAAAGTATAGTTTTTATCATTCTAAAGCCCTCTAATATAATAAAATAATTTGTTCGTGGATTCTAACCCCACTAGCCCCTTCCATAGAAAATAAGTAAAAACCGAGTAGAATTGTAACCAATTGAAAAATTTGGGGCAGTTTTGATTGAAAACTATAGTTTTTATCATTCTAAAGCCCTCTGATATAATAAAATAATTTGTTCGTGGATTCTAACCCCACTAGCCCCCTCCGTAGAAAATAAGTAAAAACCGGGTAGAATTGTAACCAATTGAAAAATTTGGGGCAGTTTTGATTGAAAAGTAGAATTTTTATCATTCTAAAGCCCTCTGATATAATAAAATAATTTGTTCGTGGATTCTAACCCCACTAGCCCCTTCCATAGAAAATAAGTCAAAACCGAGTAGAATTGTAACCAATTGAAAAATTTGGGGCAGTTTTGATTGAAAACTATAGTTTTTATCATTCTAAAGCCCTCTGATATAATACAATAATTTGTTCGTGGATTCTAACCCCACTAGCCCCCTCCATAGAAAATAAGTAAAAACCAAGTAGAATTGTAACCAATTGAAAAATTTAGGGCAGTTTTGACTGAAAAGTATAGTTTTTATCATTCTAAAGCCCTCTAATATAATAAAATAATTTGTTCGTGGATTCTAACCCCACTAGCCCCTTCCATAGAAAATAAGTAAAAACCGAGTAGAATTGTAACCAATTGAAAAATTTGGGGCAGTTTTGATTGAAAACTATAGTTTTTATCATTCTAAAGCCCTCTGATATAATAAAATAATTTGTTCGTGGATTCTAACCCCACTAGCCCCTTCCATAGAAAATAAGTAAAAACCGAGTAGAATTGTAACCAATTGAAAAATTTGGGGCAGTTTTGATTGAAAACTATAGTTTTTATCATTCTAAAGCCCTCTGGTATAATAAAATAATTTGTTCGTGGATTCTAACCCCACTAGCCCCCTCCATAGAAAATAAGTAAAAACCAAGTAGAATTGTAACCAATTGAAAAATTTAGGGCAGTTTTGACTGAAAAGTATAGTTTTTATCATTCTAAAGCCCTCTAATATAATAAAATAATTTGTTCGTGGATTCTAACCCCACTAGCCCCTTCCATAGAAAATAAGTAAAAACCGAGTAGAATTGTAACCAATTGAAAAATTTGGGGCAGTTTTGATTGAAAACTATAGTTTTTATCATTCTAAAGCCCTCTGATATAATAAAATAATTTGTTCGTGGATTCTAACCCCACTAGCCCCTTCCATAGAAAATAAGTAAAAACCGAGTAGAATTGTAACCAATTGAAAAATTTGGGGCAGTTTTGATTGAAAACTATAGTTTTTATCATTCTAAAGCCCTCTGATATAATAAAATAATTTGTTCGTGGATTCTAACCCCACTAGCCCCTTCCATAGAAAATAAGTAAAAACCGAGTAGAATTGTAACCAATTGAAAAATTTGGGGCAGTTTTGATTGAAAACTATAGTTTTTATCATTCTAAAGCCCTCTGGTATAATAAAATAATTTGTTCGTGGATTCTAACCCCACTAGCCCCCTCCATAGAAAATAAGTAAAAACCAAGTAGAATTGTAACCAATTGAAAAATTTGGGGCAGTTTTGATTGAAAACTATAGTTTTTATCATTCTAAAGCCCTCTGGTATAATACAATAATTTGTTCGTAGATTCTAACCCCACTAGCCCCTTCCATAGAAAATAAGTAAAAACCGAGTAGAATTGTAACCAATTGAAAAATTTGGGCAGTTTTGATTGAAAACTATAGTTTTTATCATTCTAAAGCCCTCTGGTATAATACAATAATTTGTTCGTAGATTCTAACCCCACTAGCCCCTTCCATAGAAAATAAGTAAAAACCGAGTAGAATTGTAACCAATTGAAAAATTTGGGGCAGTTTTGATTGAAAACTATAGTTTTTATCATTCTAAAGCCCTCTGGTATAATACAATAATTTGTTCGTAGATTCTAACCCCACTAGCCCCTTCCATAGAAAATAAGTAAAAACCGAGTAGAATTGTAACCAATTGAAAAATTTGGGGCAGTTTTGATTGAAAACTATAGTTTTTATCATTCTAAAGCCCTCTGGTATAATACAATAATTTGTTCGTAGATTCTAACCCCACTAGCCCCTTCCATAGAAAATAAGTAAAAACCGAGTAGAATTGTAACCAATTGAAAAATTTGGGGCAGTTTTGATTGAAAACTATAGTTTTTATCATTCTAAAGCCCTCTGGTATAATACAATAATTTGTTCGTAGATTCTAACCCCACTAGCCCCTTCCATAGAAAATAAGTAAAAACCGAGTACAATTGTAACCAATTGAAAAATTTGGGGCAGTTTTGATTGAAAAGTATAGTTTTTATCATTCTAAAGCCCTCTGATATAATAAAATAATTTGTTCGTGGATTCTAACCCCACTAGCCCCTTCTATAGAAAATAAGTAAAAACCGAGTAGAATTGTAACCAATTGAAAAATTTGGGGCAGTTTTGATTGAAAACTATAGTTTTTATCATTCTAAAGCCCTCTGATATAATAAAATAATTTGTTCGTGGATTCTAACCCCACTAGCCCCTTCTATAGAAAATAAGTAAAAACCGAGTAGAATTGTAACCAATTGAAAAATTTGGGGCAGTTTTGATTGAAAACTATAGTTTTTATCATTCTAAAGCCCTCTGATATAATAAAATAATTTGTTCGTGGATTCTAACCCCACTAGCCCCTTCTATAGAAAATAAGTAAAAACCGAGTAGAATTGTAACCAATTGAAAAATTTGGGGCAGTTTTGATTGAAAACTATAGTTTTTATCATTCTAAAGCCCTCTGATATAATAAAATAATTTGTTCGTGGATTCTAACCCCACTAGCCCCTTCTATAGAAAATAAGTAAAAACCGAGTAGAATTGTAACCAATTGAAAAATTTGGGGCAGTTTTGATTGAAAACTATAGTTTTTATCATTCTAAAGCCCTCTGATATAATAAAATAATTTGTTCGTGGATTCTAACCCCACTAGCCCCTTCTATAGAAAATAAGTAAAAACCGAGTAGAATTGTAACCAATTGAAAAATTTGGGGCAGTTTTGATTGAAAACTATAGTTTTTATCATTCTAAAGCCCTCTGGTATAATACAATAATTTGTTCGTAGATTCTAACCCCACTAGCCCCTTCCATAGAAAATAAGTAAAAACCGAGTAGAATTGTAACCAATTGAAAAATTTGGGGCAGTTTTGATTGAAAACTATAGTTTTTATCATTCTAAAGCCCTCTGGTATAATACAATAATTTGTTCGTAGATTCTAACCCCACTAGCCCCTTCCATAGAAAATAAGTAAAAACCGAGTACAATTGTAACCAATTGAAAAATTTGGGGCAGTTTTGATTGAAAAGTATAGTTTTTATCATTCTAAAGCCCTCTGATATAATAAAATAATTTGTTCGTGGATTCTAACCCCACTAGCCCCTTCTATAGAAAATAAGTAAAAACCGAGTAGAATTGTAACCAATTGAAAAATTTGGGGCAGTTTTGATTGAAAACTATAGTTTTTATCATTCTAAAGCCCTCTGATATAATAAAATAATTTGTTCGTGGATTCTAACCCCACTAGCCCCTTCTATAGAAAATAAGTAAAAACCGAGTAGAATTGTAACCAATTGAAAAATTTGGGGCAGTTTTGATTGAAAACTATAGTTTTTATCATTCTAAAGCCCTCTGATATAATAAAATAATTTGTTCGTGGATTCTAACCCCACTAGCCCCTTCTATAGAAAATAAGTAAAAACCGAGTAGAATTGTAACCAATTGAAAAATTTGGGGCAGTTTTGATTGAAAACTATAGTTTTTATCATTCTAAAGCCCTCTGATATAATAAAATAATTTGTTCGTGGATTCTAACCCCACTAGCCCCTTCTATAGAAAATAAGTAAAAACCGAGTAGAATTGTAACCAATTGAAAAATTTGGGGCAGTTTTGATTGAAAACTATAGTTTTTATCATTCTAAAGCCCTCTGATATAATAAAATAATTTGTTCGTGGATTCTAACCCCACTAGCCCCTTCTATAGAAAATAAGTAAAAACCGAGTAGAATTGTAACCAATTGAAAAATTTGGGGCAGTTTTGATTGAAAACTATAGTTTTTATCATTCTAAAGCCCTCTGATATAATAAAATAATTTGTTCGTGGATTCTAACCCCACTAGCCCCTTCTATAGAAAATAAGTAAAAACCGAGTAGAATTGTAACCAATTGAAAAATTTGGGGCAGTTTTGATTGAAAACTATAGTTTTTATCATTCTAAAGCCCTCTGATATAATAAAATAATTTGTTCGTGGATTCTAACCCCACTAGCCCCTTCTATAGAAAATAAGTAAAAACCGAGTAGAATTGTAACCAATTGAAAAATTTGGGGCAGTTTTGATTGAAAACTATAGTTTTTATCATTCTAAAGCCCTCTGATATAATAAAATAATTTGTTCGTGGATTCTAACCCCACTAGCCCCTTCTATAGAAAATAAGTAAAAACCGAGTAGAATTGTAACCAATTGAAAAATTTGGGGCAGTTTTGATTGAAAACTATAGTTTTTATCATTCTAAAGCCCTCTGGTATAATACAATAATTTGTTCGTAGATTCTAACCCCACTAGCCCCTTCCATAGAAAATAAGTAAAAACCGAGTAGAATTGTAACCAATTGAAAAATTTGGGGCAGTTTTGATTGAAAACTATAGTTTTTATCATTCTAAAGCCCTCTGGTATAATACAATAATTTGTTCGTAGATTCTAACCCCACTAGCCCCTTCCATAGAAAATAAGTAAAAACCGAGTAGAATTGTAACCAATTGAAAAATTTGGGGCAGTTTTGATTGAAAACTATAGTTTTTATCATTCTAAAGCCCTCTGGTATAATACAATAATTTGTTCGTAGATTCTAACCCCACTAGCCCCTTCCATAGAAAATAAGTAAAAACCGAGTAGAATTGTAACCAATTGAAAAATTTGGGGCAGTTTTGATTGAAAACTATAGTTTTTATCATTCTAAAGCCCTCTGATATAATAAAATAATTTGTTCGTGGATTCTAACCCCACTAGCCCCTTCTATAGAAAATAAGTAAAAACCGAGTAGAATTGTAACCAATTGAAAAATTTGGGGCAGTTTTGATTGAAAACTATAGTTTTTATCATTCTAAAGCCCTCTGATATAATAAAATAATTTGTTCGTGGATTCTAACCCCACTAGCCCCTTCTATAGAAAATAAGTAAAAACCGAGTAGAATTGTAACCAATTGAAAAATTTGGGGCAGTTTTGATTGAAAACTATAGTTTTTATCATTCTAAAGCCCTCTGGTATAATACAATAATTTGTTCGTAGATTCTAACCCCACTAGCCCCTTCCATAGAAAATAAGTAAAAACCGAGTAGAATTGTAACCAATTGAAAAATTTGGGGCAGTTTTGATTGAAAACTATAGTTTTTATCATTCTAAAGCCCTCTGGTATAATACAATAATTTGTTCGTAGATTCTAACCCCACTAGCCCCTTCCATAGAAAATAAGTAAAAACCGAGTAGAATTGTAACCAATTGAAAAATTTGGGGCAGTTTTGATTGAAAACTATAGTTTTTATCATTCTAAAGCCCTCTGGTATAATACAATAATTTGTTCGTAGATTCTAACCCCACTAGCCCCTTCCATAGAAAATAAGTAAAAACCGAGTAGAATTGTAACCAATTGAAAAATTTGGGGCAGTTTTGATTGAAAACTATAGTTTTTATCATTCTAAAGCCCTCTGGTATAATACAATAATTTGTTCGTAGATTCTAACCCCACTAGCCCCTTCCATAGAAAATAAGTAAAAACCGAGTACAATTGTAACCAATTGAAAAATTTGGGGCAGTTTTGATTGAAAAGTATAGTTTTTATCATTCTAAAGCCCTCTGGTATAATACAATAATTTGTTCGTAGATTCTAACCCCACTAGCCCCTTCCATAGAAAATAAGTAAAAACCGAGTAGAATTGTAACCAATTGAAAAATTTGGGGCAGTTTTGATTGAAAACTATAGTTTTTATCATTCTAAAGCCCTCTGGTATAATACAATAATTTGTTCGTAGATTCTAACCCCACTAGCCCCTTCCATAGAAAATAAGTAAAAACCGAGTAGAATTGTAACCAATTGAAAAATTTGGGGCAGTTTTGATTGAAAACTATAGTTTTTATCATTCTAAAGCCCTCTGGTATAATACAATAATTTGTTCGTAGATTCTAACCCCACTAGCCCCTTCCATAGAAAATAAGTAAAAACCGAGTACAATTGTAACCAATTGAAAAATTTGGGGCAGTTTTGATTGAAAAGTATAGTTTTTATCATTCTAAAGCCCTCTGATATAATAAAATAATTTGTTCGTGGATTCTAACCCCACTAGCCCCTTCTATAGAAAATAAGTAAAAACCGAGTAGAATTGTAACCAATTGAAAAATTTGGGGCAGTTTTGATTGAAAACTATAGTTTTTATCATTCTAAAGCCCTCTGATATAATAAAATAATTTGTTCGTGGATTCTAACCCCACTAGCCCCTTCTATAGAAAATAAGTAAAAACCGAGTAGAATTGTAACCAATTGAAAAATTTGGGGCAGTTTTGATTGAAAACTATAGTTTTTATCATTCTAAAGCCCTCTGATATAATAAAATAATTTGTTCGTGGATTCTAACCCCACTAGCCCCTTCTATAGAAAATAAGTAAAAACCGAGTAGAATTGTAACCAATTGAAAAATTTGGGGCAGTTTTGATTGAAAACTATAGTTTTTATCATTCTAAAGCCCTCTGATATAATAAAATAATTTGTTCGTGGATTCTAACCCCACTAGCCCCTTCTATAGAAAATAAGTAAAAACCGAGTAGAATTGTAACCAATTGAAAAATTTGGGGCAGTTTTGATTGAAAACTATAGTTTTTATCATTCTAAAGCCCTCTGATATAATAAAATAATTTGTTCGTGGATTCTAACCCCACTAGCCCCTTCTATAGAAAATAAGTAAAAACCGAGTAGAATTGTAACCAATTGAAAAATTTGGGGCAGTTTTGATTGAAAACTATAGTTTTTATCATTCTAAAGCCCTCTGGTATAATACAATAATTTGTTCGTAGATTCTAACCCCACTAGCCCCTTCCATAGAAAATAAGTAAAAACCGAGTAGAATTGTAACCAATTGAAAAATTTGGGGCAGTTTTGATTGAAAACTATAGTTTTTATCATTCTAAAGCCCTCTGGTATAATACAATAATTTGTTCGTAGATTCTAACCCCACTAGCCCCTTCCATAGAAAATAAGTAAAAACCGAGTACAATTGTAACCAATTGAAAAATTTGGGGCAGTTTTGATTGAAAAGTATAGTTTTTATCATTCTAAAGCCCTCTGATATAATAAAATAATTTGTTCGTGGATTCTAACCCCACTAGCCCCTTCTATAGAAAATAAGTAAAAACCGAGTAGAATTGTAACCAATTGAAAAATTTGGGGCAGTTTTGATTGAAAACTATAGTTTTTATCATTCTAAAGCCCTCTGATATAATAAAATAATTTGTTCGTGGATTCTAACCCCACTAGCCCCTTCTATAGAAAATAAGTAAAAACCGAGTAGAATTGTAACCAATTGAAAAATTTGGGGCAGTTTTGATTGAAAACTATAGTTTTTATCATTCTAAAGCCCTCTGATATAATAAAATAATTTGTTCGTGGATTCTAACCCCACTAGCCCCTTCTATAGAAAATAAGTAAAAACCGAGTAGAATTGTAACCAATTGAAAAATTTGGGGCAGTTTTGATTGAAAACTATAGTTTTTATCATTCTAAAGCCCTCTGATATAATAAAATAATTTGTTCGTGGATTCTAACCCCACTAGCCCCTTCTATAGAAAATAAGTAAAAACCGAGTAGAATTGTAACCAATTGAAAAATTTGGGGCAGTTTTGATTGAAAACTATAGTTTTTATCATTCTAAAGCCCTCTGATATAATAAAATAATTTGTTCGTGGATTCTAACCCCACTAGCCCCTTCTATAGAAAATAAGTAAAAACCGAGTAGAATTGTAACCAATTGAAAAATTTGGGGCAGTTTTGATTGAAAACTATAGTTTTTATCATTCTAAAGCCCTCTGGTATAATACAATAATTTGTTCGTAGATTCTAACCCCACTAGCCCCTTCCATAGAAAATAAGTAAAAACCGAGTAGAATTGTAACCAATTGAAAAATTTGGGGCAGTTTTGATTGAAAACTATAGTTTTTATCATTCTAAAGCCCTCTGGTATAATACAATAATTTGTTCGTAGATTCTAACCCCACTAGCCCCTTCCATAGAAAATAAGTAAAAACCGAGTAGAATTGTAACCAATTGAAAAATTTGGGGCAGTTTTGATTGAAAACTATAGTTTTTATCATTCTAAAGCCCTCTGGTATAATACAATAATTTGTTCGTAGATTCTAACCCCACTAGCCCCTTCCATAGAAAATAAGTAAAAACCGAGTAGAATTGTAACCAATTGAAAAATTTGGGGCAGTTTTGATTGAAAACTATAGTTTTTATCATTCTAAAGCCCTCTGGTATAATACAATAATTTGTTCGTAGATTCTAACCCCACTAGCCCCTTCCATAGAAAATAAGTAAAAACCGAGTAGAATTGTAACCAATTGAAAAATTTGGGGCAGTTTTGATTGAAAACTATAGTTTTTATCATTCTAAAGCCCTCTGGTATAATACAATAATTTGTTCGTAGATTCTAACCCCACTAGCCCCTTCCATAGAAAATAAGTAAAAACCGAGTACAATTGTAACCAATTGAAAAATTTGGGGCAGTTTTGATTGAAAAGTATAGTTTTTATCATTCTAAAGCCCTCTGGTATAATACAATAATTTGTTCGTAGATTCTAACCCCACTAGCCCCTTCCATAGAAAATAAGTAAAAACCGAGTAGAATTGTAACCAATTGAAAAATTTGGGGCAGTTTTGATTGAAAACTATAGTTTTTATCATTCTAAAGCCCTCTGGTATAATACAATAATTTGTTCGTAGATTCTAACCCCACTAGCCCCTTCCATAGAAAATAAGTAAAAACCGAGTAGAATTGTAACCAATTGAAAAATTTGGGGCAGTTTTGATTGAAAACTATAGTTTTTATCATTCTAAAGCCCTCTGGTATAATAAAATAATTTGTTCGTGGATTCTAACCCCACTAGCCCCTTCTATAGAAAATAAGTAAAAACCGAGTAGAATTGTAACCAATTGAAAAATTTGGGGCAGTTTTGATTGAAAACTATAGTTTTTATCATTCTAAAGCCCTCTGATATAATAAAATAATTTGTTCGTGGATTCTAACCCCACTAGCCCCTTCTATAGAAAATAAGTAAAAACCGAGTAGAATTGTAACCAATTGAAAAATTTGGGGCAGTTTTGATTGAAAACTATAGTTTTTATCATTCTAAAGCCCTCTGATATAATAAAATAATTTGTTCGTGGATTCTAACCCCACTAGCCCCTTCTATAGAAAATAAGTAAAAACCGAGTAGAATTGTAACCAATTGAAAAATTTGGGGCAGTTTTGATTGAAAACTATAGTTTTTATCATTCTAAAGCCCTCTGATATAATAAAATAATTTGTTCGTGGATTCTAACCCCACTAGCCCCTTCTATAGAAAATAAGTAAAAACCGAGTAGAATTGTAACCAATTGAAAAATTTGGGGCAGTTTTGATTGAAAACTATAGTTTTTATCATTCTAAAGCCCTCTGATATAATAAAATAATTTGTTCGTGGATTCTAACCCCACTAGCCCCTTCTATAGAAAATAAGTAAAAACCGAGTAGAATTGTAACCAATTGAAAAATTTGGGGCAGTTTTGATTGAAAACTATAGTTTTTATCATTCTAAAGCCCTCTGGTATAATACAATAATTTGTTCGTAGATTCTAACCCCACTAGCCCCTTCCATAGAAAATAAGTAAAAACCGAGTAGAATTGTAACCAATTGAAAAATTTGGGGCAGTTTTGATTGAAAACTATAGTTTTTATCATTCTAAAGCCCTCTGGTATAATACAATAATTTGTTCGTAGATTCTAACCCCACTAGCCCCTTCCATAGAAAATAAGTAAAAACCGAGTAGAATTGTAACCAATTGAAAAATTTGGGGCAGTTTTGATTGAAAACTATAGTTTTTATCATTCTAAAGCCCTCTGGTATAATACAATAATTTGTTCGTAGATTCTAACCCCACTAGCCCCTTCCATAGAAAATAAGTAAAAACCGAGTACAATTGTAACCAATTGAAAAATTTGGGGCAGTTTTGATTGAAAAGTATAGTTTTTATCATTCTAAAGCCCTCTGATATAATAAAATAATTTGTTCGTGGATTCTAACCCCACTAGCCCCTTCTATAGAAAATAAGTAAAAACCGAGTAGAATTGTAACCAATTGAAAAATTTGGGGCAGTTTTGATTGAAAACTATAGTTTTTATCATTCTAAAGCCCTCTGATATAATAAAATAATTTGTTCGTGGATTCTAACCCCACTAGCCCCTTCTATAGAAAATAAGTAAAAACCGAGTAGAATTGTAACCAATTGAAAAATTTGGGGCAGTTTTGATTGAAAACTATAGTTTTTATCATTCTAAAGCCCTCTGATATAATAAAATAATTTGTTCGTGGATTCTAACCCCACTAGCCCCTTCTATAGAAAATAAGTAAAAACCGAGTAGAATTGTAACCAATTGAAAAATTTGGGGCAGTTTTGATTGAAAACTATAGTTTTTATCATTCTAAAGCCCTCTGATATAATAAAATAATTTGTTCGTGGATTCTAACCCCACTAGCCCCTTCTATAGAAAATAAGTAAAAACCGAGTAGAATTGTAACCAATTGAAAAATTTGGGGCAGTTTTGATTGAAAACTATAGTTTTTATCATTCTAAAGCCCTCTGATATAATAAAATAATTTGTTCGTGGATTCTAACCCCACTAGCCCCTTCTATAGAAAATAAGTAAAAACCGAGTAGAATTGTAACCAATTGAAAAATTTGGGGCAGTTTTGATTGAAAACTATAGTTTTTATCATTCTAAAGCCCTCTGGTATAATACAATAATTTGTTCGTAGATTCTAACCCCACTAGCCCCTTCCATAGAAAATAAGTAAAAACCGAGTAGAATTGTAACCAATTGAAAAATTTGGGGCAGTTTTGATTGAAAACTATAGTTTTTATCATTCTAAAGCCCTCTGGTATAATACAATAATTTGTTCGTAGATTCTAACCCCACTAGCCCCTTCCATAGAAAATAAGTAAAAACCGAGTACAATTGTAACCAATTGAAAAATTTGGGGCAGTTTTGATTGAAAAGTATAGTTTTTATCATTCTAAAGCCCTCTGATATAATAAAATAATTTGTTCGTGGATTCTAACCCCACTAGCCCCTTCTATAGAAAATAAGTAAAAACCGAGTAGAATTGTAACCAATTGAAAAATTTGGGGCAGTTTTGATTGAAAACTATAGTTTTTATCATTCTAAAGCCCTCTGATATAATAAAATAATTTGTTCGTGGATTCTAACCCCACTAGCCCCTTCTATAGAAAATAAGTAAAAACCGAGTAGAATTGTAACCAATTGAAAAATTTGGGGCAGTTTTGATTGAAAACTATAGTTTTTATCATTCTAAAGCCCTCTGATATAATAAAATAATTTGTTCGTGGATTCTAACCCCACTAGCCCCTTCTATAGAAAATAAGTAAAAACCGAGTAGAATTGTAACCAATTGAAAAATTTGGGGCAGTTTTGATTGAAAACTATAGTTTTTATCATTCTAAAGCCCTCTGATATAATAAAATAATTTGTTCGTGGATTCTAACCCCACTAGCCCCTTCTATAGAAAATAAGTAAAAACCGAGTAGAATTGTAACCAATTGAAAAATTTGGGGCAGTTTTGATTGAAAACTATAGTTTTTATCATTCTAAAGCCCTCTGATATAATAAAATAATTTGTTCGTGGATTCTAACCCCACTAGCCCCTTCTATAGAAAATAAGTAAAAACCGAGTAGAATTGTAACCAATTGAAAAATTTGGGCAGTTTTGATTGAAAACTATAGTTTTTATCATTCTAAAGCCCTCTGATATAATAAAATAATTTGTTCGTGGATTCTAACCCCACTAGCCCCTTCTATAGAAAATAAGTAAAAACCGAGTAGAATTGTAACCAATTGAAAAATTTGGGGCAGTTTTGATTGAAAACTATAGTTTTTATCATTCTAAAGCCCTCTGATATAATAAAATAATTTGTTCGTGGATTCTAACCCCACTAGCCCCTTCTATAGAAAATAAGTAAAAACCGAGTAGAATTGTAACCAATTGAAAAATTTGGGGCAGTTTTGATTGAAAACTATAGTTTTTATCATTCTAAAGCCCTCTGATATAATAAAATAATTTGTTCGTGGATTCTAACCCCACTAGCCCCTTCTATAGAAAATAAGTAAAAACCGAGTAGAATTGTAACCAATTGAAAAATTTGGGCAGTTTTGATTGAAAACTATAGTTTTTATCATTCTAAAGCCCTCTGATATAATAAAATAATTTGTTCGTGGATTCTAACCCCACTAGCCCCTTCTATAGAAAATAAGTAAAAACCGAGTAGAATTGTAACCAATTGAAAAATTTGGGGCAGTTTTGATTGAAAACTATAGTTTTTATCATTCTAAAGCCCTCTGATATAATAAAATAATTTGTTCGTGGATTCTAACCCCACTAGCCCCTTCTATAGAAAATAAGTAAAAACCGAGTAGAATTGTAACCAATTGAAAAATTTGGGGCAGTTTTGATTGAAAACTATAGTTTTTATCATTCTAAAGCCCTCTGATATAATAAAATAATTTGTTCGTGGATTCTAACCCCACTAGCCCCTTCTATAGAAAATAAGTAAAAACCGAGTAGAATTGTAACCAATTGAAAAATTTGGGCAGTTTTGATTGAAAACTATAGTTTTTATCATTCTAAAGCCCTCTGGTATAATACAATAATTTGTTCGTAGATTCTAACCCCACTAGCCCCTTCCATAGAAAATAAGTAAAAACCGAGTAGAATTGTAACCAATTGAAAAATTTGGGGCAGTTTTGATTGAAAACTATAGTTTTTATCATTCTAAAGCCCTCTGATATAATAAAATAATTTGTTCGTGGATTCTAACCCCACTAGCCCCTTCTATAGAAAATAAGTAAAAACCGAGTAGAATTGTAACCAATTGAAAAATTTGGGGCAGTTTTGATTGAAAACTATAGTTTTTATCATTCTAAAGCCCTCTGATATAATAAAATAATTTGTTCGTAGATTCTAACCCCACTAGCCCCTTCCATAGAAAATAAGTAAAAACCGAGTAGAATTGTAACCAATTGAAAAATTTGGGGCAGTTTTGATTGAAAACTATAGTTTTTATCATTCTAAAGCCCTCTGATATAATAAAATAATTTGTTCGTGGATTCTAACCCCACTAGCCCCTTCTATAGAAAATAAGTAAAAACCGAGTAGAATTGTAACCAATTGAAAAATTTGGGCAGTTTTGATTGAAAACTATAGTTTTTATCATTCTAAAGCCCTCTGATATAATAAAATAATTTGTTCGTGGATTCTAACCCCACTAGCCCCTTCTATAGAAAATAAGTAAAAACCGAGTAGAATTGTAACCAATTGAAAAATTTGGGGCAGTTTTGATTGAAAACTATAGTTTTTATCATTCTAAAGCCCTCTGATATAATAAAATAATTTGTTCGTGGATTCTAACCCCACTAGCCCCTTCTATAGAAAATAAGTAAAAACCGAGTAGAATTGTAACCAATTGAAAAATTTGGGGCAGTTTTGATTGAAAACTATAGTTTTTATCATTCTAAAGCCCTCTGATATAATAAAATAATTTGTTCGTGGATTCTAACCCCACTAGCCCCTTCTATAGAAAATAAGTAAAAACCGAGTAGAATTGTAACCAATTGAAAAATTTGGGGCAGTTTTGATTGAAAACTATAGTTTTTATCATTCTAAAGCCCTCTGATATAATAAAATAATTTGTTCGTGGATTCTAACCCCACTAGCCCCTTCTATAGAAAATAAGTAAAAACCGAGTAGAATTGTAACCAATTGAAAAATTTGGGGCAGTTTTGATTGAAAACTATAGTTTTTATCATTCTAAAGCCCTCTGATATAATAAAATAATTTGTTCGTGGATTCTAACCCCACTAGCCCCTTCTATAGAAAATAAGTAAAAACCGAGTAGAATTGTAACCAATTGAAAAATTTGGGGCAGTTTTGATTGAAAACTATAGTTTTTATCATTCTAAAGCCCTCTGATATAATAAAATAATTTGTTCGTGGATTCTAACCCCACTAGCCCCTTCTATAGAAAATAAGTAAAAACCGAGTAGAATTGTAACCAATTGAAAAATTTGGGGCAGTTTTGATTGAAAACTATAGTTTTTATCATTCTAAAGCCCTCTGATATAATAAAATAATTTGTTCGTGGATTCTAACCCCACTAGCCCCTTCTATAGAAAATAAGTAAAAACCGAGTAGAATTGTAACCAATTGAAAAATTTGGGCAGTTTTGATTGAAAACTATAGTTTTTATCATTCTAAAGCCCTCTGGTATAATACAATAATTTGTTCGTAGATTCTAACCCCACTAGCCCCTTCCATAGAAAATAAGTAAAAACCGAGTAGAATTGTAACCAATTGAAAAATTTGGGGCAGTTTTGATTGAAAACTATAGTTTTTATCATTCTAAAGCCCTCTGGTATAATACAATAATTTGTTCGTAGATTCTAACCCCACTAGCCCCTTCCATAGAAAATAAGTAAAAACCGAGTAGAATTGTAACCAATTGAAAAATTTGGGGCAGTTTTGATTGAAAACTATAGTTTTTATCATTCTAAAGCCCTCTGGTATAATACAATAATTTGTTCGTAGATTCTAACCCCACTAGCCCCTTCCATAGAAAATAAGTAAAAACCGAGTACAATTGTAACCAATTGAAAAATTTGGGGCAGTTTTGATTGAAAAGTATAGTTTTTATCATTCTAAAGCCCTCTGATATAATAAAATAATTTGTTCGTGGATTCTAACCCCACTAGCCCCTTCTATAGAAAATAAGTAAAAACCGAGTAGAATTGTAACCAATTGAAAAATTTGGGGCAGTTTTGATTGAAAACTATAGTTTTTATCATTCTAAAGCCCTCTGATATAATAAAATAATTTGTTCGTGGATTCTAACCCCACTAGCCCCTTCTATAGAAAATAAGTAAAAACCGAGTAGAATTGTAACCAATTGAAAAATTTGGGGCAGTTTTGATTGAAAACTATAGTTTTTATCATTCTAAAGCCCTCTGGTATAATACAATAATTTGTTCGTAGATTCTAACCCCACTAGCCCCTTCCATAGAAAATAAGTAAAAACCGAGTAGAATTGTAACCAATTGAAAAATTTGGGGCAGTTTTGATTGAAAACTATAGTTTTTATCATTCTAAAGCCCTCTGGTATAATACAATAATTTGTTCGTAGATTCTAACCCCACTAGCCCCTTCCATAGAAAATAAGTAAAAACCGAGTAGAATTGTAACCAATTGAAAAATTTGGGGCAGTTTTGATTGAAAACTATAGTTTTTATCATTCTAAAGCCCTCTGGTATAATACAATAATTTGTTCGTAGATTCTAACCCCACTAGCCCCTTCCATAGAAAATAAGTAAAAACCGAGTAGAATTGTAACCAATTGAAAAATTTGGGGCAGTTTTGATTGAAAACTATAGTTTTTATCATTCTAAAGCCCTCTGATATAATAAAATAATTTGTTCGTGGATTCTAACCCCACTAGCCCCTTCTATAGAAAATAAGTAAAAACCGAGTAGAATTGTAACCAATTGAAAAATTTGGGGCAGTTTTGATTGAAAACTATAGTTTTTATCATTCTAAAGCCCTCTGATATAATAAAATAATTTGTTCGTGGATTCTAACCCCACTAGCCCCTTTTATAGAAAATAAGTAAAAACCGAGTAGAATTGTAACCAATTGAAAAATTTGGGCAGTTTTGATTGAAAACTATAGTTTTTATCATTCTAAAGCCCTCTGGTATAATACAATAATTTGTTCGTAGATTCTAACCCCACTAGCCCCTTCCATAGAAAATAAGTAAAAACCGAGTAGAATTGTAACCAATTGAAAAATTTGGGGCAGTTTTGATTGAAAACTATAGTTTTTATCATTCTAAAGCCCTCTGGTATAATACAATAATTTGTTCGTAGATTCTAACCCCACTAGCCCCTTCCATAGAAAATAAGTAAAAACCGAGTACAATTGTAACCAATTGAAAAATTTGGGGCAGTTTTGATTGAAAAGTATAGTTTTTATCATTCTAAAGCCCTCTGATATAATAAAATAATTTGTTCGTGGATTCTAACCCCACTAGCCCCTTCTATAGAAAATAAGTAAAAACCGAGTAGAATTGTAACCAATTGAAAAATTTGGGGCAGTTTTGATTGAAAACTATAGTTTTTATCATTCTAAAGCCCTCTGATATAATAAAATAATTTGTTCGTGGATTCTAACCCCACTAGCCCCTTCTATAGAAAATAAGTAAAAACCGAGTAGAATTGTAACCAATTGAAAAATTTGGGGCAGTTTTGATTGAAAACTATAGTTTTTATCATTCTAAAGCCCTCTGGTATAATACAATAATTTGTTCGTAGATTCTAACCCCACTAGCCCCTTCCATAGAAAATAAGTAAAAACCGAGTAGAATTGTAACCAATTGAAAAATTTGGGGCAGTTTTGATTGAAAAGTATAGTTTTTATCATTCTAAAGCCCTCTGATATAATAAAATAATTTGTTCGTGGATTCTAACCCCACTAGCCCCTTCTATAGAAAATAAGTAAAAACCGAGTAGAATTGTAACCAATTGAAAAATTTGGGGCAGTTTTGATTGAAAACTATAGTTTTTATCATTCTAAAGTCCTCTGATATAATAAAATAATTTGTTCGTGGATTCTAACCCCACTAGCCCCTTTTATAGAAAATAAGTAAAAACCGAGTAGAATTGTAACCAATTGAAAAATTTGGGCAGTTTTGATTGAAAACTATAGTTTTTATCATTCTAAAGCCCTCTGATATAATAAAATAATTTGTTCGTGGATTCTAACCCCACTAGCCCCTTCTATAGAAAATAAGTAAAAACCGAGTAGAATTGTAACCAATTGAAAAATTTGGGGCAGTTTTGATTGAAAACTATAGTTTTTATCATTCTAAAGCCCTCTGATATAATAAAATAATTTGTTCGTGGATTCTAACCCCACTAGCCCCTTTTATAGAAAATAAGTAAAAACCGAGTAGAATTGTAACCAATTGAAAAATGTGAGGCAGTTTTGATTGAAAAGTAGAATTTTATCATTCTAAAGTCCCCTTATATAATAAAATAATTTGTTCGTGGATTCTAACCCCACTAGCCCCTTCTATAGAAAATAAGTAAAAACCGAGTAGAATTGTAACCAATTGAAAAATTTGGGGCAGTTTTGATTGAAAACTATAGTTTTTATCATTCTAAAGCCCTCTGATATAATAAAATAATTTGTTCGTGGATTCTAACCCCACTAGCCCCTTCTATAGAAAATAAGTAAAAACCGAGTAGAATTGTAACCAATTGAAAAATTTGGGGCAGTTTTGATTGAAAACTATAGTTTTTATCATTCTAAAGCCCTCTGATATAATAAAATAATTTGTTCGTGGATTCTAACCCCACTAGCCCCTTCTATAGAAAATAAGTAAAAACCGAGTAGAATTGTAACCAATTGAAAAATTTGGGGCAGTTTTGATTGAAAACTATAGTTTTTATCATTCTAAAGCCCTCTGGTATAATACAATAATTTGTTCGTAGATTCTAACCCCACTAGCCCCTTCCATAGAAAATAAGTAAAAACCGAGTAGAATTGTAACCAATTGAAAAATTTGGGGCAGTTTTGATTGAAAAGTATAGTTTTTATCATTCTAAAGCCCTCTGATATAATAAAATAATTTGTTCGTGGATTCTAACCCCACTAGCCCCTTCTATAGAAAATAAGTAAAAACCGAGTAGAATTGTAACCAATTGAAAAATTTGGGGCAGTTTTGATTGAAAACTATAGTTTTTATCATTCTAAAGTCCTCTGATATAATAAAATAATTTGTTCGTGGATTCTAACCCCACTAGCCCCTTTTATAGAAAATAAGTAAAAACCGAGTAGAATTGTAACCAATTGAAAAATTTGGGCAGTTTTGATTGAAAACTATAGTTTTTATCATTCTAAAGCCCTCTGATATAATAAAATAATTTGTTCGTGGATTCTAACCCCACTAGCCCCTTCTATAGAAAATAAGTAAAAACCGAGTAGAATTGTAACCAATTGAAAAATTTGGGGCAGTTTTGATTGAAAACTATAGTTTTTATCATTCTAAAGCCCTCTGATATAATAAAATAATTTGTTCGTGGATTCTAACCCCACTAGCCCCTTTTATAGAAAATAAGTAAAAACCGAGTAGAATTGTAACCAATTGAAAAATGTGAGGCAGTTTTGATTGAAAAGTAGAATTTTATCATTCTAAAGTCCCCTTATATAATAAAATAATTTGTTCGTGGATTCTAACCCCACTAGCCCCTTCTATAGAAAATAAGTAAAAACCGAGTAGAATTGTAACCAATTGAAAAATATAATAAAATAATTTGTTCGTGAATTCTAACCCCTGTGGCCCCCTTCTTAGAAAATAATTAAAAACGGAGAATTAATCTAACAAATTAAAATTTTTGGCTCAATTTCTAATGAAATGTATAGTTTTTATCAATCTAAAGCCCTCTGATATAATAAAATAATTTGTTCGTGGATTCTAACCCCACTAAAATTTTAATTTGTTAGATTAATAGTCCGTTTTTAATTATTTTCTAAAAAGGGGGCCAGCGGGGTTAGAATTCACGAACAAATTATTTTTTTACACCAGAGGGCTTTAGAATGTTAAAAACTATACGTTTCATTAGAAATCGACCCAAAATTTTTAATTATTAATACTCCGTTTTTTAATTATTTTCTAACTTTAGAATGATAAAAACTATAGTTTTCAATCAAAACTGCCTCAAATTTTTCAATTGGTTACAATTCTACTTGGTTTTTACTTATTTTCTATGGAGGGGGCTAGTGGGTTTAGAATCCACAAACAAATTATTTAATTATATCAGAGGGCTTTAGACTGATAAAAAGTATACTTTTAACCAAATACCAACTCAAAAATCTTCAACAGTAAAATTATTTCTCTACTCTTGAATTTCTTCCACATAGGGGGCTGGTGGGGTAGTAAGTCACGAACAAATTCTTGCATTCTTTTCGAAAGCTTTAGAAGGAGAGAAACTTTCCTTTTAAGCCTTAATCAGTAAAAAATCCTATACCAAAACTCTTAAAGCCACAACGATATTTAAATCTGTTTATTTACAATGTATTATTTGTATCTACACAATTGGAGACGTGTTTTTTTTTTGGAAAAAGTATTTGTTTTCTTTAAATCTGCAAAATACAACTGCCCTTTACCGTTAAAACAAATTAAAACCATCGATAAATGTTTAAAACACATTTTACTGGAATCCGTTCACTAGCCCACGGACTATAAAAAAAACCGTTGCTGTTTTCACACCGGTGTTTCCCAGTGGTTTCATGGTGAAACCATACTTTTCCTGTAATATTTGTTAAATGTTAAATTTAAATGTTCATTAATATACTTAATTTAATCAACTTAGTTCCCGAAGAAATTCCTATTATTTTGTAAAAAACTAAAAAAAAAAATAATGTAGGCCGCAAAGGGTTAAATGACAATAAACTCAATTACATAATAGCTTCATGCATAAATAAAATAATAAATCTTACTTGGATGAACCCAATCTTGATATCCTTCTATGGGTTGTACTAGCGAAGCAAAAGATACCGGTAGTAGCGATCGTACTTCCCAATTACTTATCGAAGTTCTTTTGATTTGCATTAATTGATCGTTTAATGGCATCACGAGTATTCCACCAACCTTTAGTAAGTTTTTCATGTAAGTTTCATACTGTTCCGGACATGCTGCGCCACAATAAACTCTATCATACTGAGCGTTGCAGTCACTGGTAAGGCACAAACAATTTCCATGAATAAATTTGGGATCGCAATAATCAAATTCATCAATAGCCCCAGAGTTCTTCTTAAAATCTTCTAGTTTTTTATTGGCATACAAAACGACATCTTTGTGGTACTCTATACCATGGTTTAAACCGTAACTACCTATAATAAGTCCTGCCATGGTACTTAAATATCCAGTTCCTGAACCGAGGTTTAGAAAGGATAAACCAGGCTCTAGACATAACCCTTCCATTACCTCACTGTAGATACATGGGGCTGATAAATGCAAATTGCCGTATTTCCATGCAAGATCCTTGTACGCATTGGCTCTACCTTCAGGCAGAAAATATTCAGCTCTATCGACGGCTCGAAAAACTCTTTCGACAATAGGTGTTTTGATATAGTCAGCATCTAGTAAATTATCTATTAAATCATCGTTGTTCTGTCCAGAACTTACTACTCCACCCATTTTGACAAACTAAAAAAATATATAAATAAATCCCGACATTTTACTTTCTACGTCAACAACACCATCATAACAAACAAGAGCAAAACAAGTAGATACCTATGCAGAATTGAGGTTTTTTTTAAATTATTCAAACACTTGTAAGTTCATCAATTTTTTTAGTGTTCTTTTTGAAATGCATAATCAATCATTGCAATAAATATTTAGGACAATCACTTTAAATTTTATTCGAACAATCACTTGTCAAATAGTTCGATTTTATACTAAGAAATTGGAGAGGGAAGTGCAACCAGCTGTTTTCTTCTTTCATATTTCTTCTCGGTACGCATGCGCCTAAAACATGCCAGAAATTGCTCAGGTAATAATATATATCTAATATTTGTTATCCCAGTATAAAATCGAATACTAATTAATAACTATTGTAGTAAATAAAATACCAATTCTATATTTACTTATAAATTAATTTTATACATTAGGTAATATATGTCAATAACCTTTGCACATTTTCAAAGCAATTTATTTTAATGCAATTTTTATGTTTACTCTCAAACTATTTAATTAAGTTTTTCTTTATAAACCATAACTGAGAACGATTTAATTTTTCATCAAGATTACTAATTTTTTTTTGGATATTTTTATTTTCTGTACCTTATTAGCTAATAAAAGGAATTTTACAAAAGTAGAGGGGATTTTGTTTAAGTGTTAAATTAAATAAATATAATATATTGGTTATAATGTAAATGAAAGAAGTAAGTTTATAAAATTAACATCAAAATTATAAAAATACATAAAAGGCAAAATCTTTAAACAATTTGTTACACCTATCATTTAGACCGTTTTACACCTATACCTCCTTAAATAGAAACAATAATGGCTTCCATTTCCTAGATGCCTAACTTTGTTTAGGTATATTGTTTTAGAAATATATTTTTTAATAAATTTATTTTAGGTAGTGTTAATAATAAGACAGTAGCACATAATATTACATTTATTTATTTTAGAACGTAATAAAGAATAATTTAATGCGTTTAAAGTTCTTAAGATGTTTATCTTAATGTAAGCTGTCTAATCAAATGGAGGCACATTTAAATTTCTTCTTGGGGAGAGTTAAATATGATTTTAATATAATATATATCAACAAAAGAAACCTACACTTGTTTGCTTATTTTTATTGATCCTTTTTGATAAATTGAAGTAAATAATTTTTGAAAAAGTAAGTGCGGGAAAATTAATTTTAGGGAAATCGACTCCCCTCTCTGTAAATGGTCATGCGCATTAATAATCTTACGGATATTTGTGAAAATATGATGAATACTTTTTGGCTCTGTCATAAAATTAAAGTTTTTTAATTGTGCAGTGGTTATGGATATTTTCTAAAGGTATTTATAAATAAATTTTTGTTATTGTGTTAGTTTAGCAATTAATGGAACGTTTATTTTATAAATTGTAAAAGTTTGGAGGTGTATAGGGTCAGTCACAACGGTCTACAAGGACTTAATATCTGTATCAAACTAAAAACAGTTTGTGTTTTTATTTAAATTTGTTACTTTGTTGTTATTTATTGCAGACTTTGTTCTTGGTTCAATAACGTGTGCTTTTCTTTGGTTGGAATAAATTGTCAGGTCATGTCTGTTTTAAACAAAATATAATTATAGAATTAGAAATTTTTCGAAAAAGTAGGTAACTTTTTGTTTGTGGTTTTTACAGAAATGTCTTCAGTCACGTCCACAGAGTTATCAGTAACTCAAGAGGAATTGGACAATGCCAAAATAACCTTAAATACAAACAATATTTTGGAAAATATTTCCTCTGATGTAACAACCATTTCCAAATGTGAACCACCAACGACTTTATCAAGTATGCCACCAACTTCAAATTCTGCAGTTACAATGAAAACACAAATTTTACCAGTAGTTTATATTCAAAACAATTCAAAAATTCAATTTCCTTCGGTTAACAAAACTAACAGTAATATATCACAATTTCAAGTAGCAACTGTAGCTCCTCCTAATGGAAATAAAAATAATTCCATACCTACCACATCTATTTCGATAGCAACAAATCCAAACGTAATTTTTACGGGACGACCTCATCCATTAGTTATAAAAAAAAATACTGGGAATGTTGTGCCTTTAGTACCGGTGTCAGTTTCCGGAGGTACAAAAATTGCTGGAGTTTTAACTATGTTAAAGCCTCCCAGCAATCACGATCCCAATAAGATAAATATGATGAATACATTTCATTTAAATAATAATAATATGTCGTACATTCCTAAAGTGAATGACAATTATCCATTTTTAAATACGAATAATAGTTTTATCCAATCACAAAATTCACAACAAAAATTCGTGTTGACACCGATACCAAAAATTACAACAAACCGACTTCCTGCTACTTCGACTACAAATTGTGTTCAACCGAAACTTGCAATTTTACCAATGCCAGTACCTAATACGGAACCGATTATCACTAAACCAAAAGTTTATAGCAGTTTTAAAATTAGCGATGGACAATTACAAGTCGATTCTAATAATATTACGGTGATGTGCGATGATAACAGATCAAACGATAACAGTATGGATGTCGATAGCAATAGTTGTGAAAAACTTGTATGCGATGAAGTAATAGATTTGGATAGTCCTGAAAAAAACGACCTCAGCAACAAGACTTACGAACTTAGTATTACCGAGGATTCTGCTAGTTCTCAAAACGATCTAAGGACTTCTGTGATACTAACTAGGGCTCCTGGTAAGGATGCACCCAAGTTTCCCAAGCACGGTGTATCTATCTTAAAAAAAAATTATAATTTTACAGAACGTAAAGTCGACAAACCCAGTAGTTTTATAATTAGTAATAATTTGCCTTCGATTTCAGAAAATAATGAAGCTTTCGTACCAGAAACAGAAAACATAATTATTACTGTCCCAGCACCTCCTAAACCCGAAAAAGAAAGACGAAGAAAGTCGACGTTAACTTTTATAAAAGAATACGATGAAATGGAAGTGACTTCTTCAAAAGAAACTTTTACCAAACCGTCTTTCGAAATAACCAAACTTAATCTAGAAGATTCGAAAAAAAATTTAACGAGCGAAGTAGAAATAGAATTGATTAAAGAAAAACCCGTAATGACCGTAGAGGATTGCGATCTCCAAAAAGTATTAAATTGGGACGACGGTATAGGTACATTGCCGGGTACAAATATAAAATTTATAGTAAACGAATTCAATTTAGTCGAGTACATTACCGATGATGAGTATAAAACGATTATAGAGAAACGCATGGCTAAAGCGAAGGAAAAAATGAAAGCGTCCGAATTCCAAGAAGAAATGCGTTGCCTTGAATGCGGATGTTATGGAATATCTTCGGATTTTATTAACCCTAAATTTTGCAGCTTCGATTGTCAAGATTCTTTTCAAACTAAAAACGCCAAAAAAGAAAAGGCCGATAAGTATAAGAAAAAAAAGAAAAAAAACAGATTCGATCCTGACGCGTTAAAATTAGAAAAACAAGAAAATGAGGAAAGCGAGGAAGATTCCATCGATAATTCTTCACAAGATAAATTTATGTCGTATCCGTGGGCTTGTAAGAAGAAAGGTTTTTCATGGTCCAAATATTTAGATCATGTTAAGGCGAAACCTGCACCCGTAAAATTATTCAAAGACCCGTTTCCCTATACACGTAACGGTTTTCGACCGGGGATGAAATTAGAAGGCGTAGATCCCCAACATCCCTCTTATTTTTGTGTTCTTACTGTCGCCGAAGTTGTTGGCTACAGAATAAGATTGCATTTCGATGGTTACCCTGATAATTACGATTTTTGGTGTAACGCTGATAGTATGGATATATTTCCGATGGGTTGGTGCGAGAAATATGGGCATATTTTACAACCTCCTTCGGGCTATACGGTTCAAAACTTCAACTGGATGCAATATTTGAAACTTACCAAATGTACTGCAGCACCGAAACATCTGTTTGCCAATAGAGCTGGACAGGTTAGTGTATATTAATTATTTTTTTTAATATTTCCTCTTTTTTTTTGTTACCTACTATATAGAATAAAATATTTATTTTTTGCAATTATTCTACAATTACCAATTTTATGAAAAAGATTCGGTAATTAAATTAACTTTTCTTTATTTATTTTTATTTTAATATACAGGGTGTTTCCAAATGACACTGGCTGTAGATACCTCTCGTAAAATTGGACAAAATGATATAAAGTTAAAGTTAAAAAAAAATAAATGTTTTTATTTAAAAACTTTAAAACTGATTAATATATAAATTTGAAATTTAGCAGGTCGTTTTTAAATGTAAAAATACATATTTTAGTAAAAAAATCATGTTTCATATTTAGATCCAGTGGCGTGCAGTTAGAAGGGTATATCCCCTTTTCCCAACCATTTTCTACGCCCATGGCATTTGAAGCTATTTTTATTTTTTTTTGTATTGCTTAACAGTTTTCAAGTAAAAAACGAATAACCTTTACGTACCGAAAATCTTGTGGTTTTTAAGATATTTAATGTTTTTATGAAGTATGTAAGATCTTTTATTAATGAAATAACCAACAATATTTTTCTTGAATTTCTTAAATAATTTTTATCTTATTTTTTAATAACCACTAGATACTAGACACTACAAAAGTCTAGTGGTTATAAAAAATTAAGAAAAAATTATTAAAGAAATCCAAGAAAAATATTGTTGGTTATTTCATTAATAAATGATATTACAGACTTCATAAAAACATTAAATATCTTAAAAACCACAAGATTTTCGGTATGTAAAGGTTATTCGTTTTTTACTTGAAAACTGTTAAGCAATACAAAAAAAAATAAAAATAGCTTCAAATACCATGGGCGTAGAAAATGGTTGGGAGAAGGGGATATACTCGTCTAACTGCACGCCACTGGATCTAGATATGAAACTGAAATATGTCTTTATACATTTAAAAACGACCTGCTAAATTTCAAATTAATATATTAATCCGTTTTAAAGATTTTAAATAAAAACTTTTATATTTTTTTTAACTTTAACGCCCTGTATTTCGAAAAGTAATCGAGTTGGACTCCTCATTCCTTATATCATTTTGTCCAATTTTACGACAGGTATCTACAGCCAGACGTTGTAAGTGTCATTTGGAAACACCCTGTATATCAAGTCTAGACCAGTGCAGATAGCTTTGAAAATGGTAAAAAGTGAAATAAAATAATAGTAAGATGAAACCCATTGGAAAAGGAAGAGAATATAACAAACATGAAAGGAAAAATAATTTACAGGCGCTCTGGGGTCGGGAAGTGGGAGGGGGGGGAGTTTTTAAGGGTAGAAAACTGTTTATCTCGATTTCCGGAAAAACTACAAGTCCTATGGAAAAAAGTTAAATAGCAAAGTTGTAGGTAATAAAAAGATCTACAACTTTTGTATTTACACTTTTTTCACATAACCTCAAAATTTCTGTGAAAAATTCAAATAACCAAGTTTCTGGTTTTTTATTTTTATCTTTTACAAAAAAAAATTAATGTTCACAAAATTTAGTGTAAACTTACCTTTTTATGTCCCAAACACTCTGCAATTTTTTTGTTTTAAAATATTTATTTTTTTAACCTTATTTTGACTTAATATATCGAAAAAGCAGTCTTATTTTCAATCGAAAATTCTCACGTCAATATATCTGCTTTTTTAAAAAACTCGGTGGGCTTTTTGTTCGTTGAAATCTCTACTTTTTGATGGTGTAAAAAAATATACATTAGTATGGTAAATGTTCTCAAAAAATGTAAATAAGAAACGAAGAAAACTCCGAATTTCTTTTTTTTTTTAAATCATCATGTACAATTTTGAGCTATTTATTTAAATGTATACTTTAATTACTCGAAAAACGTAAGATTCCGTGTTACATTGATAAACAAAAGAGTAATTAAAGTATAAATTTAAATAAATAGCTCAAAATTGTACAGGGTTATTCACTATAAATTACCCACACCTAATTTCCGTTATTATTGCCTATAGAAAAGAAAGTTTCAAATAAAAGTTGTGTGGTTATAACTGTTTTTTGTTAAAATGCTATCAAAGTACAGTGGCGTGCAGATTTCAGGGGATACAAAAAAATAATATATTTTTTAATTGGGATACCCTATATATTTTTACATTTTTATAATCCTCTCGATGAGCTGATTTCAACGATGTATCACACTTGATGTCTAATCTGGATAATAAAGGATCTACAGCCACCTGAAAATCACATTTTTTGGATATTGGAAATCCCATCTGATTTTTAATCACCCTGTATACAATATTTTTTAGTGCTACAGTATAGAATTTGAAAAGTTAGGATAGAGACATTTTCAACCGTTTGGCTACTACAGCTACTTTAACAAAAAAAAATGTGATTTTTCAGGTGGCTGTAGATCCTTTATTATCCAGATTAGACATCAAGTGTGATACATCGTTGAAATCAGCTCATCGAGAGGATTATAAAAATGTAAAAATATATAGGGTGTCCCATTTAAAAAATATATTATTTTTTTGTATCCCCTGAAATCTGCACGCCACTGTAAATTTGATAGCATTTTAACAAAAAACAGTTATAACCATACAACTTTTATTTGAAACTTTTTTTTTCTATAGGCAATAATAATGATAATAAGGAGTGGGTAATTTATAATGAATAACCCTGTACATGATGATTTAAAAAAAAAGAAATTCGGAGTTTTCTTCGTTTCTTATTTGCATTTTTTGAGAACATTTACCGTAGTAATGTATATTTTTTTACACCATCAAAAAGTAGAGATTTCAACGAACAAAAAGCCCACCGAGTTTTTTAAAAAAGCAGATATTTTGACGTGAGAATTTTCGATTGAAAATTAGACTGCTTTTTCGATATTAAGTCAAAATACGGTTAAAAAAGTAAATATTTTAAAACAAGAAAATTACAGAGTGTTTGGGACATAAAAAGGTAAGTTTACACCAAATTTCGTGAAAAAAAAATTTTTTTTGTAAAAGATAAAAATAAAAATCAAAAACTTGGTTGTTTTAATTTTTCACATAGGTTATGTGAAAAAAGTATAAATACAAAAGTTGTAAATCTTTTTATTACCTACAACTTTGCCATTTAACTTTTTTCCATAGGAGCTGTAGTTTTTCCGGAAATCGAGATAAACAGTTTTCTACCCTTAAAAACTCCCTCTCTTCCACTTCCCGACCCCAGAGCGCCTGTAAATTATTTTTCCTATCATTTTTGTCATATTCTCTTCCTTTTCCAATGAGTTTCATCCTACTACATAGTAGTTTAAAAAAATATATTACGTATTATAGTCAGTACGCACAAATTCAGTTGAATAAATAAAATATAATCTTGATAAAATTATTTATTCACCCCCATTATTACAAAAATATACAATATATAAAAGTCTTGATTACAAAAAGAAGAAAGAAAATTTAAATTTAAAAGAAATAAAGTAAAATATACAATAAAATACGGTGTGTCCCAAAAAGTTTTATACAAATGGACAAAAAGTTTATCTTGCATTTCACAAAAAAAATTATTCTTGATAAAAATCTCTGCATGACTTGTTGATCCATAATCAGGTACAAAATTTGACCTCATCAGGTCGGGTCAAGGGTCAAGGTCATTTGAAGGTCACATTGAGGAAAAATTTCTAGAAAAATCTGAAAAAATTCATACGAAGGTTTTTAGGGACACTGAATCCGAATCCGATGTTCGCTTGACCTCATCAGGTCAGGGTCAAGGTCATTTGAGGGTCAAATTGAGGAAACCTTCTGGGAAAAATCGGAAAAAAATCATACAAAGGTTTTCAGGGTCGCTGAATACGAATCCGAGCTCTGCTTGACCTCCAGGACAGGGTCGAGGTCATTTTATGATCAGATCCGGTCCAGGAGCTGATCTAATGAGGTCAAGCAAACATCGGATTCGGATTCAGCAACCCTAAAAACATTTGTATGAATTTTTTCAGATTTTTCTAGAAATTTTTCCTCAATGTGTCCTTCAAATGACCCTGACCTGATGAGGTCAAATTTTGTACCTGATTATGGATCAACAAGTCATGCATAGATTTTTGTCAAGAATAATTTTTTTTGTGACATGTATAAAACTTTTTGGGACACACTGTATATGCAAGTTTAATAAAACACAATATGCAAGATTTTTAAACTATAGTAATTATCAATCGGATCTTTTTTTTTTAATATTTCCTCTTTTTTTTGTTACCTACTATTTAGAATAAAATATTTATTTTTTGCAATTATTCTACAATTACCAATTTTATGAAAAAGATTCGGTAATTAAATTAACTTTTCTTTATTTATTTTTATTTTAATATACAGGGTGTTTCCAAATGACACTGGCTGTAGATACCTCTCGTAAAATTGGACAAAATGATATAAGGAATGAGGGGTCCAACTCGATTACTTTTAAAGTTAAAGTTAAAAAAAAATAAATGTTTTTATTTAAAAACTTTAAAACGGATTAATATATAAATTTGAAATTTAGCAGGTCGTTTTTAAATGTAAAAATACATATTTTAGAAAACGAGCAAGGAATTTAATTTATCAGATTCGACATCCTAAGACCGGTTTCTGCCTTTCGGCTTCGTCAGTTAGGCTTTTCGAATCCAATAAATAAAATTCCAAACTCGTACAAGTCCGCTATAAGATAAAATTTTTAGATGTGCTGCCATCTATGATTAGAAGAGAGTATTGACAATTATTAAAAGCAAAAAATTCCCGGTGTATTGGGAAATCAGTCAAATAAAAGCTTTGCAACACACAATGCAAATTGTGTATGCAACCCCAATACACCGGGAATTTTTTGCTTTTAATAATTGTCAATACTCTCTTCTAATCATAGATGGCAGCACATCTAAAAATTTTATCTTATAGCGGACTTGTACGAGTTTGGAATTTTATTTATTGGATTCGAAAAGCCTAACTGACGAAGCCGAAAGGCAGAAACCGGTCTTAGGATGTCGAATCTGATAAATTAAATTACTTACTCGTTTTCTAACTTTGTATGAATCTCTGAAAGGGATACGAAAGAAGAGAGTGACATTTTGACTAGAATCAGTCAAATAAAAGCTTTGCAACACACAATGCAAATTGTGTATGCAACCCCAATACACCGGGAATTTTTTGCTTTTAATAATTGTCAATACTCTCTTCTAATCATAGATGGCAGCACATCTAAAAATTTTATCTTATAGCGGACTTGTACGAGTTTGGAATTTTATTTATTGGATTCGAAAAGCCTAACTGACGAAGCCGAAAGGCAGAAACCGGTCTTAGGATGTCGAATCTGATAAATTAAATTCCTTGCTCGTTTTCTAACTTTGTATTAATCTCTGAAAGGGAAACGAAAGAAGAGAGTGACATTTTGACTAGAATCAGTCAAATAAAAGCTTTGCAACACACAATGCAAATTGTGTATGCAACCCCAATACACCGGGAATTTTTTGCTTTTAATAATTGTCAATACTCTCTTCTAATCATAGATGGCAGCACATCTAAAAATACATATTTTAGTAAAAAAATCATGTTTCATATCTAGATCCAGTGGCGTGCAGTTAGAAGGGTATATCCCCTTTTCCCAACCATTTTCTACGCCCATGGCATTTGAAGCTATTTTTATTTTTTTTTTGTATTGCTTAACAGTTTTCAAGTAAAAAACGAATAACCTTTACGTACCGAAAATCTTGTGGTTTTTAAGATATTTAATGTTTTTATGAAGTCTGTAATATCTTTTATTAATGAAATAACCAACAATATTTTTCTTGGATTTCTTAAATAATTTTTATCTTATTTTTTAATAACCACTAGATACTAGACACTATACAAAAGTCTAGTGGTTATAAAAAAAATTAAGAAAAAATTATTAAAGAAATCAAGAAAAATATTGTTGGTTATTTCATTAATAAAAAATATTCTTCATAAAAACATTAAATATCTTAAAAACCACAAGATTTTCGGTATGTAAAGGTTATTCGTTTTTTACTGTTAAGCAATACAAAAAAAAATAAAAATAGCTTCAAATACCATGGGCGTAGAAAATGGTTGGGAAAAGGGGATATACTCTTCTAACTGCACGCCACTGGATCTAGATATGAAACTGAAATATGTCTTTATACATTTAAAAACGACCTGCTACATTTCAAATTAATATATTAATCCGTTTTAAAGTTTTTAAATAAAAACTTTTATATTTTTTTAACTTTAACGCCCTGTATTTCGAAAAGTAATCGAGTTGGACTCCTCATTCCTTATATCATTTTGTCCAATTTTACGACAGGTATCTACAGCCAGACGTTGTAAGTGTCATTTGGAAACACCCTGTATATCAAGTCTAGACCAGTGCAGATAGCTTTGAAAATGGTAAAAAGTGAAATAAAATAATAGTAAGATGAAACCCATTGGAAAAGGAAGAGAATATAACAAACATGAAAGGAAAAATAATTTACAGACGCTCTGGGGTCGGGAAGTGGAAGGGGGGAGTTTTTAAGGGTAGAAAACTGTTTATCTCGATTTCCGGAAAAACTACAAGTCCTATGGAAAAAAGTTAAATAGCAAAGTTGTAGGTAATAAAAAGATCTACAACTTTTGTATTTACACTTTTTTCACATAACCTCAAAATTTCTGTGAAAAATTCAAATAACCAAGTTTCTGGTTTTTTATTTTTATCTTTTACAAAAAAAAATTAATGTTCACAAAATTTAGTGTAAACTTACCTTTTTATGTCCCAAACACTCTGCAATTTTTTTGTTTTAAAATATTTATTTTTTTAACCTTATTTTGACTTAATATATCGAAAAAGCAGTCTTATTTTCAATCGAAAATTCTCACGTCAATATATCTGCTTTTTTAAAAAACTCGGTGGGCTTTTTGTTCGTTGAAATCTCTACTTTTTGATGGTGTAAAAAAATATACATTAGTATGGTAAATGTTCTCAAAAAATGTAAATAAGAAACGAAGAAAACTCCGAATTTCTTTTTTTTTTAAATCATCATGTACAATTTTGAGCTATTTATTAAAATGTATACTTTAATTACTCGAAAAACGTAAGATTCCGTGTTACATTGATAAACAAAAGAGTAATTAAAGTATAAATTTAAATAAATAGCTCAAAATTGTACAGGGTTATTCACTATAAATTACCCACACCTAATTTCCGTTATTATTGCCTATAGAAAAAAAAGTTTCAAATAAAAGTTGTGTGGTTATAACTGTTTTTTGTTAAAATGCTATCAAATGTACAGTAGCGTGCAGATTTCAGAGGATACAAAAAAATAATATTTTTTTTAAATGGGATACCCTGTATATTTTTACATTTTTATAATCCTCTCGACGAGCTGATTTCAACAATGTATCACACTTGATGTCTAATCTGGATAATAAAGGATCTACAGCCACCTGAAAATCACATTTTTTGGATATTGGAAATCCCATCTGATTTTTAATCACCCTGTATACAATATTTTTTAGTGCCATAGTATAGAATTTGAAAAGTTAGGATAGAGACATTTTCAACCGTTTGGCTACTACAGCTACTTTAACTCAAAAAAATGTGATTTTTCAGGTGGCTGTAGATCCTTTATTATCCAGATTAGACATCAAGTGTGATACCTCGTTGAAATCAGCTCATCGAGAGGATTATAAAGATGTAAAAATATATAGGGTGTCCCATTTAAAAAATATATTATTTTTTTGTATCCCCTGAAATCTGCACGCCACTGTAAATTTGATAGCATTTTAACAAAAAACAGTTATAACCATACAACTTTTATTTGAAACTTTTTTTTTCTATAGGCAATAATAATGATAATAAGGAGTGGGTAATTTATAATGAATAACCCTGTACATGATGATTTAAAAAAAAAAGAAATTCGGAGTTTTCTTCGTTTCTTATTTGCATTTTTTGAGAACATTTACCGTAGTAATGTATATTTTTTTACACCATCAAAAAGTAGAGATTTCAACGAACAAAAAGCCCACCGAGTTTTTTAAAAAAGCAGATATTTTGACGTGAGAATTTTCGATTGAAAATTAGACTGCTTTTTCGATATTAAGTCAAAATAAGGTTAAAATAATAAATATTTTAAAACAAAAAAATTACAGAGTGTTTGGGACATAATAAGCTAAGTTTACACCAAATTTAGTGAAAAAAAAATTTTTTTTGTAAAAGAAAAATAAAAAACCAAAAACTTGGTTATTTGAATTTTTCACATAAATTTTGAGGTTATGTGAAAAAAGTATAAATACAAAAGTTGTAAATCTTTTTATTACCTACAACTTTGCCATTTAACTTTTTTCCATAGGACTTGTAGTTTTTCCGGAAATCGAGATAAACAGTTTTCTACCCTTAAAAACTCCCTCTCTTCCACTTCCCGACCCCAGAGCGCCTGTAAATTATTTTTCCTATCATTTTTGTCATATTCTCTTCCTTTTCCAATGAGTTTCATCCTACTACATAGTAGTTTAAAAAAATATATTACGTATTATAGTCAGTACGCACAAATTCAGTTGAATAAATAAAATATAATCTTGATAAAATTATTTATTCACCCCCATTATTACAAAAATATACAATATATAAAAGTCTTGATTACTACTATTATTTATTTATTATTATTATAAAAATTTTTTTGTAAATTATAAAAATAAAAAACCAAAAACTTGGTTATTTGAATTTTTCACATAAATTTTGAGATTTTGTGAAAAAAGTGTAAATACAACAGTTGTAGATCTTTTTATTACCTACAACTTTGCCATTTAACTTTTTTCCATAGGACTTGTAGTTTTGCCGAAAATCGAGATAAACTGTTTTCTACCCTTAAAAACTCCCCCTCTTCCACTTCCCGACCCCAGAGCGCCTGTAAATTATTTTTCCTATCATTTTTGTCATATTCTCTTCCTTTTCCAATGAGTTTCATCCTACTACATAGTAGTTTAAAAAAATATATTACGTATTATAGTCAGTACGCACAAATTCAGTTGAATAAATAAAATATAATCTTGATAAAATTATTTATTCACCCCCATTATTACAAAAATATACAATATATAAAAGTCTTGATTACTACTATTATTTATTTATTATTATTATCAAAATTTTTTGTAAATTATAAAAATAAAAAACCAAAAACTTGGTTATTTGAATTTTTCACATAAATTTTGAGGTTATGTGAAAAAAGTGTAAATACAACAGTTGTAGATCTTTTTATTACCTACAACTTTGCCATTTAACTTTTTTCCATAGGACTTGTAGTTTTGCCGGAAATCGAGATAAACTGTTTTCTACCCTTAAAAACTCCCCCTCTTCCACTTCCCGACCCCAGAGCGCCTGTAAATTATTTTTCCTATCATTTTTGTCATATTCTCTTCCTTTTCCAATGAGTTTCATCCTACTACATAGTAGTTTAAAAAAATATATTACGTATTATAGTCAGTACGCACAAATTCAGTTGAATAAATAAAATATAATCTTGATAAAATTATTTATTCACCCCCATTATTACAAAAATATACAATATATAAAAGTCTTGATTACTACTATTATTTATTTATTATTATTATAAAAATTTTTTTGTAAATTATAAAAATAAAAAACCAAAAACTTGGTTATTTGAATTTTTCACATAAATTTTGAGATTTTGTGAAAAAAGTGTAAATACAACAGTTGTAGATCTTTTTATTACCTACAACTTTGCCATTTAACTTTTTTCCATAGGACTTGTAGTTTTGCCGAAAATCGAGATAAACTGTTTTCTACCCTTAAAAACTCCCCCTCTTCCACTTCCCGACCCCAGAGCGCCTGTAAATTATTTTTCCTATCATTTTTGTCATATTCTCTTCCTTTTCCAATGAGTTTCATCCTACTACATAGTAGTTTAAAAAAATATATTACGTATTATAGTCAGTACGCACAAATTCAGTTGAATAAATAAAATATAATCTTGATAAAATTATTTATTCACCCCCATTATTACAAAAATATACAATATATAAAAGTCTTGATTACTACTATTATTTATTTATTATTATTATCAAAATTTTTTGTAAATTATAAAAATAAAAAACCAAAAACTTGGTTATTTGAATTTTTCACATAAATTTTGAGGTTATGTGAAAAAAGTGTAAATACAACAGTTGTAGATCTTTTTATTACCTACAACTTTGCCATTTAACTTTTTTCCATAGGACTTGTAGTTTTGCCGAAAATCGAGATAAACTGTTTTCTACCCTTAAAAACTCCCCCTCTTCCACTTCCCGACCCCAGAGCGCCTGTAAATTATTTTTCCTATCATTTTTGTCATATTCTCTTCCTTTTCCAATGAGTTTCATCCTACTACATAGTAGTTTAAAAAAATATATTACGTATTATAGTCAGTACGCACAAATTCAGTTGAATAAATAAAATATAATCTTGATAAAATTATTTATTCACCCCCATTATTACAAAAATATACAATATATAAAAGTCTTGATTACTACTATTATTTATTTATTATTATTATCAAAATTTTTTGTAAATTATAAAAATAAAAAACCAAAAACTTGGTTATTTGAATTTTTCACATAAATTTTGAGGTTATGTGAAAAAAGTGTAAATACAACAGTTGTAGATCTTTTTATTACCTACAACTTTGCCATTTAACTTTTTTCCATAGGACTTGTAGTTTTGCCGGAAATCGAGATAAACTGTTTTCTACCCTTAAAAACTCCCCCTCTTCCACTTCCCGACCCCAGAGCGCCTGTAAATTATTTTTCCTATCATTTTTGTCATATTCTCTTCCTTTTCCAATGAGTTTCATCCTACTACATAGTAGTTTAAAAAAATATATTACGTATTATAGTCAGTACGCACAAATTCAGTTGAATAAATAAAATATAATCTTGATAAAATTATTTATTCACCCCCATTATTACAAAAATATACAATATATAAAAGTCTTGATTACTACTATTATTTATTTATTATTATTATAAAAATTTTTTTGTAAATTATAAAAATAAAAAACCAAAAACTTGGTTATTTGAATTTTTCACATAAATTTTGAGATTTTGTGAAAAAAGTGTAAATACAACAGTTGTAGATCTTTTTATTACCTACAACTTTGCCATTTAACTTTTTTCCATAGGACTTGTAGTTTTGCCGAAAAT
Source organism: Crepidodera aurea (assembly GCA_949320105.2). Classification (NCBI taxonomy): domain Eukaryota; kingdom Metazoa; phylum Arthropoda; class Insecta; order Coleoptera; family Chrysomelidae; genus Crepidodera; species Crepidodera aurea. The sequence goes on from OX439477.1 coordinate 373,102, forward strand.
CGAGATAAACTGTTTTCTACCCTTAAAAACTCCCCCTCTTCCACTTCCCGACCCCAGAGCGCCTGTAAATTATTTTTCCTATCATTTTTGTCATATTCTCTTCCTTTTCCAATGAGTTTCATCCTACTACATAGTAGTTTAAAAAAATATATTACGTATTATAGTCAGTACGCACAAATTCAGTTGAATAAATAAAATATAATCTTGATAAAATTATTTATTCACCCCCATTATTACAAAAATATACAATATATAAAAGTCTTGATTACTACTATTATTTATTTATTATTATTATCAAAATTTTTTGTAAATTATAAAAATAAAAAACCAAAAACTTGGTTATTTGAATTTTTCACATAAATTTTGAGGTTATGTGAAAAAAGTGTAAATACAACAGTTGTAGATCTTTTTATTACCTACAACTTTGCCATTTAACTTTTTTCCATAGGACTTGTAGTTTTGCCGAAAATCGAGATAAACTGTTTTCTACCCTTAAAAACTCCCCCTCTTCCACTTCCCGACCCCAGAGCGCCTGTAAATTATTTTTCCTATCATTTTTGTCATATTCTCTTCCTTTTCCAATGAGTTTCATCTTACTACATAGTAGTTTAAAAAAATATATTACGTATTATAGTCAGTACGCACAAATTCAGTTGAATAAATAAAATATAATCTTGATAAAATTATTTATTCACCCCCATTATTACAAAAATATACAATATATAAAAGTCTTGATTACTACTATTATTTATTTATTATTATTATCAAAATTTTTTGTAAATTATAAAAATAAAAAACCAAAAACTTGGTTATTTGAATTTTTCACATAAATTTTGAGGTTATGTGAAAAAAGTGTAAATACAACAGTTGTAGATCTTTTTATTACCTACAACTTTGCCATTTAACTTTTTTCCATAGGACTTGTAGTTTTGCCGGAAATCGAGATAAACTGTTTTCTACCCTTAAAAACTCCCCCTCTTCCACTTCCCGACCCCAGAGCGCCTGTAAATTATTTTTCCTATCATTTTTGTCATATTCTCTTCCTTTTCCAATGAGTTTCATCCTACTACATAGTAGTTTAAAAAAATATATTACGTATTATAGTCAGTACGCACAAATTCAGTTGAATAAATAAAATATAATCTTGATAAAATTATTTATTCACCCCCATTATTACAAAAATATACAATATATAAAAGTCTTGATTACAAAAAGAAGAAAGAAAATTTAAATTTAAAAGAAATAAAGTAAAATATACAATAAAATACAGTGTGTCCCAAAAAGTTTTATACAAATGGACAAAAAGTTTATCTTGCATTTCACAAAAAAATTATTCTTGATAAAAATCTCTGCATGACTTGTTGATCCATAATCAGGTACAAAATTTGACCTCATCAGGTCGGGTCAAGGTCATTTGAAGGTCACATTGAGGAAAAATTTCTAGAAAAATCTGAAAAAATTCATACGAAGATTTTTAGGGACACTGAATCCGAATCCGATGTTCGCTTGACCTCATCAGGTCAGGGTCAAGGTCATTTGAGGGTCAAATTGAGGAAACCTTCTGGGAAAAATCGGAAAAAAATCATACAAAGGTTTTCAGGGTCGCTGAATACGAATCCGAGCTCTGCTTGACAGGGTCGAGGTCATTTTATGATCAGATCCGGTCCAGGAGCTGATCTAATGAGGTCAAGCAAACATCGGATTCGGATTCAGCAACCCTAAAAACATTTGTATGAATTTTTTCAGATTTTTCTAGAAATTTTTCCTCAATGTGTCCTTCAAATGACCCTGACCTGATGAGGTCAAATTTTGTACCTGATTATGGATCAACAAGTCATGCATAGATTTTTGTCAAGAATAATTTTTTTGTGACATGTATAAAACTTTTTGGGACACACTGTATATGCAAGTTTAATAAAACACAATATGCAAGATTTTTAAACTATAGTAATTATCAATCGGATCTTTTGATACGATTTTTAAATGTACAAAGTGGTACACTAACTACCGGGTGTATCAACGATGCGTGCGTGGAAGATAGCTGCTTCCCTTTTTTAGATAGGAAAAAATGTTTCAAATAAAAGTTGTAGATAGCAATTAAAGCTATATTCCAAAAATAACTACCAACATACAGGATGTCCCATAAATGTGTGACTTATCAAAGTTATGTTTTTTTAAATGAAACACCCTATATATTTTTACTCGAATGAATTCCTTTGGAAGAGTGCTTCTCAAAAACATAGGGTTGTATGGATTTATACCAGGTGGTTCTAAAGTTATGGTGACATTTATGTCCCAAAATGGGTTCATTCAACACCAAATATCTCAAAATCATAATAGACCAGTGCAGATAGCTTTGAAAATGGTAAAAAGTGAAATAAAATAATAGTAGGCTGAAACCCCATTGAAAAAGGAAGAGAGTATAACAAACATGAAAGGAAAAATAATTTACAGGCGCTCTGGGGTCGGGAAGTGGAAGGGGGGAGTTTTTAAGGGTAGAAAACTGTTTATCTCGATTTCCGGCAAAACTACAAGTCCTATGGAAAAAAGTTGAATGGCAAAGTTGTAGGTAATAAAAAGATCTACAACTTTTGTATTTACACTTTTTTAACATAACCTCAAAATTTATGTGAAAAATTCAAATAACCAAGTTTTTGGTTTTTTATTTTTATCTTTTACAAATTATTTGTTTATAATAATAATAATAATAATAATAAATAAATAATAGTAGGATGAAACTCATTGGAAAAGGAAGAGAATATGACAAAAATGATAGGAAAAATAATTTACAGGCGCTCTGGGGTCGGGAAGTGGAAGAGGGGGAGTTTTTAAGGGTAGAAAACAGTTTATCTCGATTTCCGGCAAAACTACAAGTCCTATGGAAAAAAGTTAAATGGCAAAGTTGTAGGTAATAAAAAGATCTACAACTTTTGTATTTACACTTTTTTAACATAACCTCAAAATTTATGTGAAAAATTCAAATAACCAAGTTTTTGGTTTTTTATTTTTATCTTTTACAAATTATTTGTTTATAATAATAATAATAATAATAATAATAATAAATAAATAATAGTAGGATGAAACTCATTGGAAAAGGAAGAGAATATGACAAAAATGATAGGAAAAATAATTTACAGGCGCTCTGGGGTCGTGAAGTGGAAGAGGGGGAGTTTTTAAGGGTAGAAAACAGTTTATCTCGATTTCCGGCAAAACTACAAGTCCTATGGAAAAAAGTTAAATGGCAAAGTTGTAGGTAATAAAAAGATCTACAACGATTGTATTTACACTTTTTTAACATAACCTCAAAATTTATGTGAAAAATTCAAATAACCAAGTTTTTGGTTTTTTATTTTTATCTTTTACAAATTATTTGTTTATAATAATAATAATAATAATAATAAATAAATAATAGTAGGATGAAACTCATTGGAAAAGGAAGAGAATATGACAAAAATGATAGGAAAAATAATTTACAGGCGCTCTGGGGTCGGGAAGTGGAAGAGGGGGAGTTTTTAAGGGTAGAAAACAGTTTATCTCGATTTCCGGCAAAACTACAAGTCCTATGGAAAAAAGTTAAATGGCAAAGTTGTAGGTAATAAAAAGATCTACAACGATTGTATTTACACTTTTTTAACATAACCTCAAAATTTATGTGAAAAATTCAAATAACCAAGTTTTTGGTTTTTTATTTTTATCTTTTACAAATTATTTGTTTATAATAATAATAATAATAATAAATAAATAATAGTAGGATGAAACTCATTGGAAAAGGAAGAGAATATGACAAAAATGATAGGAAAAATAATTTACAGGCGCTCTGGGGTCGGGAAGTGGAAGAGGGGGAGTTTTTAAGGGTAGAAAACAGTTTATCTCGATTTCCGGCAAAACTACAAGTCCTATGGAAAAAAGTTAAATGGCAAAGTTGTAGGTAATAAAAAGATCTACAACTTTTGTATTTACACTTTTTTCACAAAACCTCAAAATTTATGTGAAAAATTCAAATAACCAAGTTTTTGGTTTTTTATTTTTATAATTTACAAATTATTTGTTTATAATAATAATAATAATAATAAATAAATAATAGTAGGATGAAACTCATTGGAAAAGGAAGAGAATATGACAAAAATGATAGGAAAAATAATTTACAGGCGTTCTGGGGTCGGGAAGTGGAAGAGGGGGAGTTTTTAAGGGTAGAAAACAGTTTATCTCGATTTCCGGCAAAACTACAAGTCCTATGGAAAAAAGTTAAATGGCAAAGTTGTAGGTAATAAAAAGATCTACAACTTTTGTATTTACACTTTTTTCACAAAACCTCAAAATTTATGTGAAAAATTCAAATAACCAAGTTTTTGGTTTTTTATTTTTATAATTTACAAATTATTTGTTTATAATAATAATAATAATAATAAATAAATAATAGTAGGATGAAACTCATTGGAAAAGGAAGAGAATATGACAAAAATGATAGGAAAAATAATTTATTTACAGGCGCTCTGGGGTCGGGAAGTGGAAGAGGGGGAGTTTTTAAGGGTAGAAAACTGTTTATCTCGATTTCCGGCAAAACTACAAGTCCTATGGAAAAAAGTTAAATTTTCGTCATCAGCGCCCCAAAAAACATATGAGATGAGTTAGTTTGCAAAACAACAAGTAAAGTCGAAAAACACCCCTATTTAGGGGTGTTTTGTGCAATTTTAGGGGTGGTTAAACCATTGCAGCAAGTTTTAACCTCCATTTTCGTCATCAGCGCCCCAAAAAACATATGAGATGAGTTAGTTTGCAAAACAACAAGTAAAGTCGAAAAACACCCCCATTTTGCAATTTTAGGGGTGTTCCAACAATTGCTGCAACTTGTAACCCTCATTTTCGTAATCAGCGCCCCAAAATACGTAGGGGACAAGCGGTCTCGTCAAGTGTAGCGTTTTTCGGACTAAACGCTGAATTCTTACTGTACTAATATTCAATATCAAAATCTTATTCTAAGTGTACAGGGTGGCCAAATAAGAATGCGAGGTACTGTATCTGGGAAACTATTGTTGTGCACTTTAAATAAAGAAATAAAATGTTGGATTTTCTTAGACAAAAGTACACACAAAATCCTTCTTTTTAAGATAAAATTTTTTTCTCTACTATTGTTTTTTCAAAAATTGCGGTCAATTCAATTTTTTTTTCGAAAAATGCCGATTTTGGCTGGACAAATACACTTTTTTTTTTTATTTTTACCATGTTTTCCCGACATAAAAATACATATTTTTTCCAATTTTTAAGAAAATTCGAGGATTTTTTGGTTATTTATTGCCAATTTAGTAAAAAAAAATAATGTGTGCGAATTCGTTTTTTGAGGTTTGACTCTTAGAGCCGGAGATATTTAAAAAATAGTGAAGCCATCCACTCGAAAAATACCAAAAATGCCGTTTTTGGCACATATCTCGCGAAGCTCCTGCCCAAATTTATTAAAAAAAATTTTACAAGCTTCTCTTTATGTATAAAATCGAAAAAATTTAAAAAATTTGACTTAGCTCTTACATCCATATAAAATTCTAATTTCACTTCACTAATAGGCACTAATAGTGCAACTGCTGAACGCACTTTTAGTAGATTAAAACATATAAAAAGCTATTTTAGATCCACAATAGGTGAACAAATGTTGAACGATTTGGCAATATTAAGCATAGAATCAGATCATTAAAAAAATTTGTATGTGCCCCCCCCGCCCTTAATTTCTAGAACCGCCACTGGCTCTATGCATTGCTGAAACCTCTCATGGGTAGACAAACATGCAGCTTTAATTTCGGCTCACGGTATATTACGTAATGCATTAAGAATCCGGTTTTTCATATCTCTTTGGTCGTAGGTTGAGTCTGAAAATCAAGACAAGTTAAGTCTGGTGATCGCGCAGGCCATGGAAACAGACTTCCTCTTCCAATCCAACGATGTGTAATACTGCATTAATATGCTCTCTCACAATAATGGAGAATTTTTATTTCAAATTCTTTGGACCGATGAAGCCACCTTTAAAATCTGCACAATATGCATTATTGGTCTGCAGAAAATCCGCATTGTAAAAAAAAAAAAAAAATACTAATATACCTATATCCCTATCTTTCTTGACTTTTTGGCCAATAAATTACCTTTGTTGTCACAAAAATTGTAAAAAAAAAAAAAAAAAAAAAAAAAAAATAAAAATAAATTAAAAAAAAAAAAAAAAAATACTAATAATATACCTATATCCCTATCTTTCTTGACTTTTTGGCCAATAAATTACCTTTGTTGTCACAAAAATTGTAAAAAAAAAAAAAAAAAAAAAAAAAAAAAAAAATTAAAAAAAAAAAAAAAAAATACTAATAATATACCTATATCCCTATCTTTCTTGACTTTTTGGCCAATAACTTACCTTTGTTGTCACAAAAATTGTAAAAAAAAAAAAAAAAAAATAAAAAAATAAAAAAAAATTAAAAAAAAAAAATACTAATAATATACCTATTAATATATATATATATATATTGAAAAAAACGACTATACAACATAATAAATATTAACAAAAATATATAACGCTTATTTTAACAAATACTAACAAAAATATATGTAAAACAAAGAAAATATGTATGAACTAACGCTAAATGTAAAAGGTAAACACACAAGAGATAGCAGATATACATAAGAATATGGTTAGGCTAATGGATTACAGAGTAATCCGCAGTCACTACTTTGAAATCCCCCCCGCCCCCCACCTTTGTTGTTAGAAGATGTTCCACTGGAAACCCGTCAAAACTTATTTTTGCTGTTGAATGGTTGCCCAGAACATTAAGTTATTATTGTGCGAGAGCATATTAATGCTATATTATAACAGTGGTGGATTTGAAGAGGAAGTCTGTTTCCATGGCCTGCATAGAGCCAATGCATAGAGCGTGATGATTAGCATTTAGGGCATTTACGGGTGCACTAAAAACCTTTATTTTTTAACTTACATGATTAGTTTAAAAAATAAAAATTTAAGGGATTTCCGTATAAAATTTTCTTTAGACTAAATTTTAGGTTAGGAACAAGATATCGAGATGCGGTTTTCGGGAGCTTATTAAGGCATCATTTAGCTACTTTTTCATGAAAAAGAAATCATACCAATGCATTTAATTTTTTTGAGAAAATTAACCATTTCTATCGAAATGTCGAAAAAAGCCCTCTGGCGGCGACACCTGAAACTAACAAAACTTCAAATATTATAGCATTTTTAGCCCAAGAATAGCTCTTTTTAACTAGCCCAAGTTTGTTAAAATCGGCTCAGCCGTTTCGAATATACAGGGTGTTTTTTATTGAAACCTTTGAATACCCCCCACCACTTTATTTTTAGAGATGCAGCAAAAATTGTTAAACAAAAAAGGTTGAGATTATCCTCTACTTTAAAGATCAGGTATTTTTTTGGTAGGTTAATATAGCGGAATTCACAGAAACATCACTTTCTTAGATTCAAGATTGCAGTTACGCCCCCTAGCGGCCATTTTAGAAACTTGAAAATATTTTCCAGGTTTTTCCGCAAGTCTCTGCTATGGATAGTTTCCCAGATACAGTACCTCGCATTCTTATTTGGCCACCCTGTACTATGTTGATGTCATATTTTTGCAAGATTATCAAGTGTTCTGTTTCTATAGTAAATTTATTTATTTTGTTATGTCACTTTGATAACGGCTTTCGATAGAGAAAGCCGAAACGTCAATTAAAAACTTTTTTAACAAATAAGTGGTTTTAATCCAGTGAAGAAAAAAAGAGAAATTGAAATACAAACCACTTTGAGCTTCCGAAATAAATTTAACTATTGTTAAAATATTTAACTATTTAGGGGATTATGCCAAATATGAATTTCATAAATGATAATAAATCTCTACAGAATAAAAACATAGTGCAGGAAATACAAAATGTTTTGAAAAATTATTATAGTCTGCCCAACTTAAACAAACTAACTAACTAACCAGTTCATATAAAAGAAAATCCTATTTAAAAGTGACTTCTTAATATATATCTGTTACAAATTCAGTCCAAGCTTTTGGCATGAACACGTGCTGTTCAGATGGTTTACAGTACATTTCTTTATCGTGAACGTAGTATAGTAGTGAACAATTAATTGGAAACCAAAATAAGGATTAAAATGAAAATAAATAAATATAAAATGGAACAAATTACAATTTTCAGATATTTGGGAACTCTATAGAAAATGAAAAAACAAATAAGTAAGAGAATTCGGTATGAAAAATAAATTTTTTGCTGTAAAATTACCTCTTTGTGACGATTTTTATAATATAGAAAGAGTGGCATAATTTTACAGACATTTTCTCCTATTCCCTCTTATATATTTCGAGCCTGTATTGTTCAAATTAACAATTTCTTATTTATTTTCATAGAAAAATAAACGATTTTATCATGTATTTTAGGATTTTACGTAATTTTATAGATATTGTCACATTTTTTTCTTTTTACCACCGTAGATCTTTAATTTCGTATAAAAAAAAATAAAAAACTGTGGAAAAATTTGCTATTTGGAGTATTGGAGAAGAACTGATACTGAAATTAGAAAACTGTTGAGGGTTCTGGAATAAACCCTATGTTGTGCCAGTTTCTCAGGACGGCCAACAATGTGTTACCGCCTTTTTAAACTGCATCGTAGTTCGAATTTCTAGTGGACTGTAATATGTTTGTAGTATGTTTGTCTTCTCAACTTCATCCAACAAAAACAATGAACACTTTTATTTAACCATTTATTAAACTTGTTAAATAAATAAATGAACAAAAACAACAACGTAACAAAGATTACATTAAACTAGTAATCATGAACAAAGTATTATAATTAATTAAAAGAAATGATCACATCATTCAGAAAATATTATTTTTGCGTGCATTCTGCGTGAGTGATGAAAAGACACTGGAGGGTCCTAGCCTCATTGCAGCTAGAGACGCACTGATATGAACTGATTTGAGAAACGATATGTATTTACGTTGTGTTGGACAACGGAGGGTTCTAGCCTGATTCGCAGCTAGATACACACTGAGTTTAAATTTGAATATAAAATGAAAAACAAAGTGGACCGCCTGATACGCAGCTAAGTACCACTGTGTAAAACGAAATATTTTTACGTTGAACTGGTGTCAACGGAGGGTCTAACCTGATTCGCAGTTAAGAACGCACTGATTAAATTCTCGAAGCACTGAGTTTTGATTTTGAGTATAAAATGAACAGTAAAGTGGACCGCCTGATACGCAGCAAAGTACCACTGTGAAGAAATATTTTTAAAATAAAATGGACCGCTTGATTGCAGCTAAGTCCCACTGGTTTGACGAGGCCTGAGTTTAAAAATCGGCGAAGTTTATCGGTTTCAAATGTATCCCTTCCCGATTGCGCAACACCTTCTCGAAAGATTCTTTAGCGTGAACCGCGTAAACAAGCATGTAAAATTTTTTCTATTGTCTAGACGAGACGGTTAGATTTACGACTTGATATTTATTGTGAAATAGAGTAAAAAATTATCTTTGACGAAACCGCTTCCTGGTTTGAATGCCGTTTGCAAATGTATTTTGGTGCGGCGTTGCCGGTTGAACGAATATGAGTTTACATGTTTAATTATCTGAAAATTAAACAGTGACGTACTTCTAAATTAGTAAAAAAAACAAACAATTAAATTCGAGGAAAGTGAAGTAATTATTCGTTTTTATAATTCGATTATTTATTTAATTCACACATAAGTTCCTCCCTTTTATTTTAGTTTATAGGATTAAGCAGCCACTAAGTTACACATATTTTGTTATTATTAATTAAAATAAAAAAAAATAGATGAATTTTCCAGTTAAAAATCAATATTTTTCTTTTAGGCGATATGTCCAAACGGCTTTAGAGTAGGAATGAAACTGGAAGCAGTCGATAGAAAAAACACATCTCTGGTATGCGTTGCAACAGTTAGAGACATGATGGATAACAGGATATTAGTACATTTTGACAGTTGGGATGACATTTACGATTACTGGGCCGATCCTACTTCACCTTACATCCATCCCGTAGGATGGTGTGATCAATACGGACATAATCTCACTCCTCCCAATGGTATGTTAAAATTGAAATAAATCACTCGCAGATCAATCGGAAAATATTCTATTTCTAGTTGTTTGTACGCAGTATTTTTAAATTACTTTTCAATTAATGTATACAGAGTGAGTCACGATTTGCTCGAGGGGGGGGTTACATAAAAAAAAGGAAGGACTATAGTTTGTCAATCGTAAACAGACTTTTGAACTATACAGGGTGGCGCAAATTTAATTGAACACTATTGAGATTTAATAGATACAAAGACGAATTTATTGGTTTTTTTTTTAATTAAAATATCAGGTGCGGTTTCCTAGATATTTGGGAAAAACCGAAATTGACGATTTTCGTTTTATTTAATTAAAACTTTATGTGGTAAAAATTGGATTTAGCGGTCCATTGCTAGAGTGCAAAATTATATATCGTTCGACCCAATTTTTGATTTTGAGTCAATCCGCATGATTTTCAGCGCCCGCAAAAGTCAAAAAAGCTCAGTTTTCAACGAGAAAATATATTAAATAATGTGAAAAGCCAAATAAAGAGAATACAAAACTTTTATTCGATAATAGAGAAATTATCAAACAAAATAAATTAATTAAAACCATTAAGTAACTGTTTATTTTAATTTAAATAATCAGTAAGCAGAACGTAATTAACCAAATAAAGTTTGAAACTAATTTTAGAGCAGTAATCATGTTAAATTTCTGACAACAAAATTTAACATGGTAATTCGAAATCCACTCGTCAGAATTCAATGAAACTTTCAGGGTAGACTAATTCCTATCTAAATCGGCAAAAAGTGTAGGTCTCATGTCTGTGAAAATTCGATCTTCCGAGATATTTACAAGAAAAGTTAAGCTTTTAGTTTTATTTCGGCAGATATAATAACTTGCTTCTATAGTAATATATACTATAAAGGAGAGAGGAGTACATAAAAGTGAGGATATAACGTCACATTCCATAGGCGTACTTTGCTAAATAAGTTTCTATAATATAAATGAGGTCACAGCATTTAAAATATATATAGTCGAGGCAATGAACTAGTAAAAAGGCCAAAAGATAGAAAACTAGTTGGAGTGGACGGATCGGGATGCGGTTTTCGGCATTATTTTCTAAAAAATAATTGTAAAAAATGTGGCAGGTCAGATTTCGGAGCAAATGAAAAATTGCATTGCTGCAGCCAAAAATGCATTCAAAAAATGCATTATTTGGGAGGCCGTTTGGAACTTGGTGTCAGAACTTGCCCAGATCGGGTACTCGGGGGTTTTGGAGGTCGCTGATCACGAATATGATGTTCAAATTGACCCCCCGAACACCTGGAGCTCAGAAACACGCCGAAGAACGTCTTCTCCGTGGGACTCTCCCACAAATCACGCGAGAAAGAGGAGAAACTCAACGCCCGGGGGTTTTTTGAGTCGCTGAATCCAAATCTGGCATCGGCGAACACCCCACGGGCACCTGGTGCGCCGGACCCTGGGCGCGGACGTCATCTCCGAGAATTTTGCTGAGAGGAGTGCCAAAAACCACGGGAAAATCATAATAGGGGCGTTTTGTGGGCCGTTGAATCCGAATTTCACGTCGGAAACGACCCCCCGAACACCTAGTGCACCAGAACCTGACCCTAAACGTCATCTCCGGGGCGGTTCCTGACATAATCAAAAAAGGCGAACTGAAATTCGTCATGGGGGGTTTTTTAGGGCGCTGAATCGGAATTTCACATCGATAACGACCCCCGAGCCCCTGGTGCACCGGATCCTCAGGCTGAACACCTTCTTCAAGGGGTTTCCATACACCACCGAAAATAGACGAACAGAAAATAACTCTGGAGGGTTTTTCCGGTCGCTGAATCCAAATATGACATCGCCGAACACCCCACGGGCACCTGGTGTGCCGGAACCTGGAGGCGGACGTCATTTCCGAGAATTACCCCACCAGTATCGCTAAAAACGTACCAAAAAATCATTACAGGCGCGTTTTTGGGGCGTGTAATTCAGACATCGGTGTACAGCGGGACCTGGATCTGAACGTCGTCTCATAATTTGACACATCCATTAATGTGTAACTCTCGCCTAGGGCCCTCTAAAAAGTTGTTCCACTCCTGTAAGAACGACGAGAACAATCTCCCGTCAGATCTCTAAACATTGCCGGGCGACCTTTCACTTCCACCTTTCACAGATCCCTTCCGACCCAAGAAACCCCCCATAACGATTTTCGGTTCGTCTTTTTCGATCGTGCATGGAAACCCCTCGGAGAAGATGTTCAGCGTGAGGTTCCGGTGCACCAGGGGTCCGGGGGTCATTATCGACGTGAAATTCCGATTCAGCGCCCCAAAAAACCCCCCATGACGAATTTCAGTTCGCCTTTTTTGATTATGTCAGGAACCGCCCCGGAGATGACGTTTAGGGTCAGGTTCTGGTGCACTAGGTGTTCGGGGGGTCGTTTCCGACGTGAAATTCGGATTCAACGGCCGGCAAAAGGCCCCTATTACGATTTTCGGGTGGTTTTTGTCAGTCTTCTCAGAAAATTTCCCGGAGATGACGTCCGCGTCCAGGTTTCGGGGCACCAGGTGTCCGCGAGGTCTTCGCCAATGTCATATTTGGATTCAGCGACCCAAGAAACCCCCCATAACGATTTTCGGTTCGTCTTTTTCGATCGTGCATGGAAACCCCTCGGAGAAGATGTTCAGCGTGAGGTTCCGGTGCACCAGGGGTCCGTGGGTCATTATCGACGTGAAATTCCGATTCAGCGCCCCAAAAAACCCCCCATGACGAATTTCAGTTCGCCTTTTTTGATTATGTCAGGAACCGCCCCGGAGATGACGTTTAGGGTCAGGTTCTGGTGCACTAGGTGTTCGGGGGGTCGTTTCCGACGTGAAATTCGGATTCAACGGCCCACAAAACGCCCCTATTATGATTTTCCCGTGGTTTTTGGCACTCCTCTCAGCAAAATTCTCGGAGATGACGTCCGCGCCCATGGTCCGGCGCACCAGGTGCCCGTGGGGTGTTCGCCGATGCCAGATTTGGATTCAGCGACTCAAAAAACCCCCGGGCGTTGAGTTTCTCCTCTTTCTCGCGTGATTTGTGGGAGAGTCCCACGGAGACGACGTTCTTCGGCGTGTTCCTGAGCTCCAGGTGTTCGGGGGGTCAATTTGAACATCATATTCGTGATCAGCGACCTCCAAAACCCCCGAGTACCCGATCTGGGCCAGTTCTGACACTTATTTACCAAGTTCCAAACGGCCTCCCAAATAATGCATTTTTTGAATGCATTTTTGGCTGCAGCAATGCAATTTTTCATTTGCTCCGAAATCTGACCTGCCACATTTTTTACAATTATTTTTTAGAAAATAATGCCGAAAACCGCATCGCGATCCGTCCACTCCAACTAGTTTTCTATCTTTTTTAGTTCATTGCCTCGACTAATATACGCACTTCATAGATTAAATTTTGAAGTTATATTATTTACAAAAAAAAAAAATAAACCTTATGCATCTGACACTTTAACATTGAACGAATTAAATTTAACCAATAAATAACAAGGAGGATTATATGTTGGGATTAAACTTTTTTTAATCTCTTGGCATTAAAAGTAACGCTTCAGTACTTGCCTAAAGTAAAAGATTAAAAAAAAAGTTAGTTCAAGAACTATCTTTAAAAGTCACTATCTTCACTAAAACTACTGGTATCACTATAATTGTCTTTTCAGAGGTTTATTATTATAGGTTCTATTAAATTATCCATTGATATATCCACTTTCCTAAATGAATTTTCCACGTTTTTAACACGATCAATGCATTTTTCCCAATGTTCTCTTTTTACATCTGAAACTGCCTTCAAAAACAAATTTCGCACATCAGGAAATTTAAATGTTTTATTGTTTTGAGAAACATAACCTTTTAATAATTGTGAACAGATCAGTTCAATGGGATTTAACTTTTTCTCTGGCCATCTCATCTATAATATATTTTTTGAATTTGTTTTTATGTTGCCTTGCTATTACTAATAATTCTGCCTTCAAGGATTTAGGAGGACTGTTAATATTTTTAGAATGAAGCCATTTTGAAATATATTATTATTATTATGTTCTTTATTGTAAGCTAACCACTTACAAAGGGCTATCGACCGAGGTCCTTCTGCCCATAGATAAAAATTATAAATTTGTTTGTTATCATAACCTCAAAATGTAAAATAAATACAATAAATATATTTATAAGTGTTGAGGGTTCTGGAATAAGCCCTATGTTGTGCCAGTTTCCCAGGACGGCCAACAATGTGTTACCGCCTTTTTAAACTGCATCGTAGTTCGAATTTCGAGTGGACTGTAAATTTAGATTGAAGAAATGTGCCGTAGTAGGTTTGCCTTCTCAACTTCATCCAACAAAAACAATGGACACTTTTATTTAACCATTTATTAGACTTGTTAAATAAATAAATGAACAAAAACAACAACGTAACAAAGATTACATTAAACTAGTAATCGTGAACAAAGTATTATAGTTAATTTAAAGAAATGACCACATCATTCAGAAAATATTAATTTGCGTGTGTTCTGCATGAGTGATAATTAGACACTGGAGGGTCCTAGCCTGGTTCGCAGCTAGCAACACACTGAGTTTAAATTCGACGAACCTCAGTCGCTTCAAAATCTTCCTTACCGGATTGCGCAACACCTTCTCGAAAGATTCTTTAACGTGAGCCGCGTAAACAAGCATGTAAAATTTTTTCTATTGTCTAGACAAGACGGTTAAATTTATGGCTTGATACCATCATTGAAATAGAGCAAAAAAAATTATCTTTGTCGACACCGCTTCCTGGTTTGACGCCGCTCGCCAACGTATTTTGGTGCGGCGTTGCCGGTTGAACGAATAAACGAATATGTTCAATTATCTGAAAATTAAACAATAAGTAAATAAATAGCACTGTAAATTAATGGTTTCTCCTTTGTTGAATAATTTCCCATAGGGTTGATTCAGGAAACTTCCGAATAGGTCTGGCTTGGTTTCTTGTTAGCCAATACTTTGTAAGAAGAGCTAGAGTATCATCGTTATTTGCGAATTTTTTTGCCTGATGTTGGATGCGTTTGCTAATCGGTTTGATCCCAGTATGGTCATACAGAAGTTTTTTTTTTTTTTTTTTTTAGTTTATTATTTATTTTCATTTGGTATATATTACATTTTCTAGGACATTTCATTTTCCTAATTCCCTGCTATAGGAGTTTTCCTCCTTTTCAGGGTGAGGCCCTGATTACAATATTAGTAACCTAGCTAGCTAATTTTTCCTAAGGTTTCTGTGCGCGCTGGTGTGCTATGTTTTGTGTGTGTTGGTTGGGGCCTGTGTGGGCAGGAGCTGTTTCCCAGTTTTTTATCTAAGAATCGCCAATTTTGCTATTTCCACCCTTATGTTTGGGGAAAACGGTGCCCAATCTAAGGGGGGAAATATGATTTAGGAAAACCACGAAAACCTAAATCACGATTCTGTACAGGTGGTTCTTATGTTCTATGTTGTTATGGTATTGTATGTTGGGGGTTGGGGTTTGTCGGGGGTTTACCTTATGGTGAGGGGGGCGGAGGCCATTAGATCCTGGTGTTCGGGAGGGAGGGGGAGGTCTTGGGCGTCAGCCAGAAGTCTGAGGTTGGGCTGTGGGAGTTTAGCTTTGGGTTTCCTGAAGAGGGGGAGACGACGAGGTCGCCAAGGGGTGAGGAGGGTGTTTTGGGCTTGGGTGTTTGAGCCATTCAGGGTGCGGGAGACGTATTTTTTCCGTAGGAGTTGGAAACGAGAGAGAATTGGGGTGCTGGAGATGTTGTTGTAGACTTCTCTAGAGGGAAACAGATAGGGGAGATATTGACATCGTCGTAGGATACGTCTCTCGAGTGAGGAAATTTTTCGGGCTAGATGGGGGGGTAGTACGCCATATGGGACTGCTCTGTATTCGGCAACGGGGCGGATGTAGGAGTTGTATGTGTGTATGAGGGTTTTGGAGTTGCACCGTCCAAACCGGCCACACAAAGCGCCAAGGAGGCTCATACCGAAGTTGATTCGGTGGATTATGTAGAGGATTTCCGGGGTGACGTAGCTTGGTTATTTTTCTTAACGCAGAAGTCTCCGCGACTTGTTGTGTATGCAGGTATTAATTGTAGTTAATACCGTATTGAATAAGATGAATTCCGATTTTGTATTATCTTTATTCCTAACCACTTTTACAATACTCAAAAATAAACGATACATTGACAGAGTACCCAATGACATATGACATAGTATATATGAGCGTTCGTTTATATCCAAATATGTAACACTCCTCACAGTCTGTCGGGCATTAAGAAGGACAATGCTAGCATACTCTAGTATGGGTCTGCATATAATCTTTTCTCCAGGTTTTTTCCCAAGTTGCTTAGCAATGTAATTGGACGATAATTTTGAACTTTTGATTGGTCTCTGTTCCTTTTCGGTATTGTGATAACACTTCCCATCTTCCAGCATTCAGGATAATAGGGTTTAGTAAGGCAGAATTCATACATTTTAATGATGTGTTCGTGTATTTGGTAGTCTAGTTTTCTCAATATTGTTTTTGTGATATAGTCGTAACCAGGTGCTGTGTTTTTTCCTTTGTTAAGGATTTCAAAATAAGCTTCTTCATTTATTTCTTGTTGTGGATGATCTATTCTAGAGTTTTTGTATTCTTCCATCCAGTTTTGTACAGTATCATAGTGTTGTCGATCAAAGCTTGTTTTGTTCGTCTCCTTGTATGTTTCCAGATGTTTAGCAAATGCTTGAAGTTTTTCGTCCACTGTCACATACTGAATGTTGTTTTCTATTAAAATGGAATTCGCACTGTTTCCTTTTTGTACCTGCTTAGTGTTTTAACTTCCTTCCAATACGTTTTGCCTTTTTTATTATTTATTTCTTCACAGGTTTCTAACCATTTGTGTGTTCTATATTCCCATATAAGTTTTTGTATATGCTTGTTTAGTCTGTTAATTCCTGCTTTAAGAATAGGGTCCCCTTGAAGTCTGTACTCTCTATATAGCTTTCTTTTTTCCTTTATTAATCTTAAAATAAAAGGTGCCAGTTCATATGTGTGAAACTTATTTTGTATCTTGGGAGTGTTTTGGATAATAGCTTCTGTAAGTGTGTTATTAAAAGTTGATATATTTGCTTTATTTATCAATTCGTGATTTTGGATATGGTTAATCATTGTTTGGTTCACTTGTTCCATATTGGATTTGGCAAGATTGAAACTAAATTCTGGCTCAACTGGTGCAACATCCATATTAGTATCAAATTCTATTAACAGTGCTGGGTGGTTTGAACCTTGGTCTGGTATAACTTCCACTTTTTTAAAAGTATGTCTGGAGTGGAATCTTTGCCATTATCTCTCTTAGGAAGGTACTTGCTGTGACATGTTGCAAAAAGTTTGTGTTTTGGGAAGTTCCAAATAATGTCAAATTTGGAGACCCAAACTTATTAGGCCACACCCTGTAGATGTGCCTGTCCCAACTTATTGTAGAGTAAGTTGGCAGAGAGTTTTGATGTGGACTGTATACGTATTTAGGTTGTAGTGAAATTATACTCTGAGTATTTGGATTTTGTGTATTAACGATAACGTAAAACAAAGAATATAACAAACTCAAAACTAGGTTTGCAATTGCTCAAAAATTTATGAACTGTGAAACGCAAGTGCGTATATAGTAGTATGTAATTTATATAAGTTGAGATTGAGGGATTTATTACGTAAGAAACAGTCTGAGTGCGACCTGTTTCCCCGGAGATAGAAGTTCTACTGATTTGATTTAATTTATTCTAGTCGCGTGTGGTCCGCCGATATTCTTCCTTGGCCAATCACGGGTACGTGTTTTCGGCGCTATTGATATCCTTTTTTTTATGCAACTGCCAATCTTGCCCCTGGCCGTGGAGCATCTAAAGGCGGCAGCCGATAAAGAGGTAGCCGATAAGGCGGTTTTTAACTATTGATGTTTATATGGACTATTAATTACTTCTGGGTTCTTAGCTGTGCTCTGGCCTTGATTTACTATGTGTGCTTACACTGTTGCTATGCGCGAGGTTCGGTTATTTTATTTCTCTGCTGCCATGGGCGTAGTTAAAAATGTTCGATTTCGAACAGTTTGTGTTTTGTTTAAAGCTGTTTATTTGTTTCTTTTTGTACTTGTTGACATTAAAGTCTCCAATTATAATACAGTATTTGTACAAAGATGCTTTGGTGAATATTGTTTCTTCTATGCGCGACGAATGGTGTATATACACTAAAAATATATGGAGTCGTTCATCTTTAAATGGAAAAGAGATATGGAGAGTCTCATTTAATAGGTTATTTATGGCTGGAGGGTTGTTCCTTTTAATTTTAATCATAGGATCTGCTTGAATTAAACTACCACCTCTGGTTTTATTGGTAATTAAGTTGCCTAGTTTGTAACGTTTAAATTCGGCATTAAGACCTTACTACATTAATTAGTTTTTCGTACCTTGTAGATGTGAGCCACTGTAGGGATCGAATTATATTATTTAGGAACCATATATCACATAAGATAGCCTCAATTTTTTTTGACTCAATTTATATCCATTTGAACGAGCTAGTTAGTTTCAGATAAAGTATTTCGAACATTAAAATAGATCGTAAAATTGATTGTTTACTTTATTCTTATCGATGTCACGTTTCGAACTGTCGGTTCGTTCATTTCTTCTGTTAACTTTAAGGTGTTGTACGGCTGTGTTAGCCAGTCACCAGTTATTTCATTGGTCACATCACAAGTCGTATTAAGTGACCCGTGGCGATTATTAGGTGAATCTCTTTCTGGTCTTGCGTGGTGAGATTCGTTCGAGAAGGATTTCGAAGGAAATTTTGGGACGGGCCTTGTCTTTTCTTTCTTGTGGGTGTTAAGTATAACGTGGTTTAGACAAAATTTTGAGGAGTCGCCCGGTGCTTATGAAGATTATTTCGTACCATTGATTGGGATAGACGAGCGATTCCCGTATTTGTTGGACGTACAGGGTGCCTATTTGATTTGGTGTGTTTACCTTGGTCCGAATCTCGTGAAGAGGAATTGATATTTTGTGCCGAACCACGCCACGATAGTAACGTCGCCATCTTGTCAGGTAAGGCGTTTTTCATGAAAGTCGAGTTTTATGTTATCTGGCAAGTGTGTAAGGCCTGTTAATATTATAGGGGTAGTATCATCCACGTTAGACGATCCGAGGATTGATTCACCTTATACGGAAGCATCTGTCAGGGAAGTTTGCCGAGAATTCCCCTTCACTGTAAAAAGGGTATGTTGAGTTATTTAAATGTTTTTATAGTATAAACTGTTAGAGTTTGTAAATTTCTTTCTGGGCCGAGGGGTATTTGATTAGGGGTTTAATATATATTATTTTAGGGTTCTCGTCTTGGGCTATCATCCAGATTTCTCGTGTTGGGCTATCATCCAGATTTCTCGTGTTGGGCTGACAACCAGATTTCCGGGTTGAGCTGACCTGACCGGACGGATTAGTGGCCGCAAGTTGCCGCCATTTAACTTTGGACAACCGCAAGTTTTTTTCCTTTTTTTTTTGTTTTATATCGGTACATAGACATTATTCGTCAATTTGTAATTTTTTTTTTCTTATAGGTCTTTAAATTAGCACTTATAGATATTTTCTCTAATTTTTATTTGGTACTTGTAAGCGACTTATAGGGGCGAGTGGTATTTTATTTTACGCCCAATACCAACGATCTTGAGAGCTCTCGCGGACGGTGTAACACCCCTATTATTCGTGATTTAATCAATTATTTGAATAATTTTTTTTTTAATTAGCGAAACTTTAGTGGGATCGTTTGGATCCCTTGTCTTTTTTTTATTCTTTTTATGTGACCTTGACAGTTTGTATAAGTAACGTTATTAAACCGATATTGAGAAAATTAATTACTTTTCTTTCTATCACTAATAGTCACAAATAGTCTTGACCCGAACGAAGGTAAGCAAATTTTTGGTTGCGACGTAGTTTATTTTTTTTTATTAGTGGGCTCAATTTAGATCCATTCTGGAGGTTGAGTGACTAAATTGACTGAATTTGGATGAGGGTAAAACAATCTCCTGGCGCCCATTTTCTTTTTAGTTAACACCATATATCAATCCACACCCCACTTCACTGTGGTTAGCCGGCATCCAAAGCGGATTACATAATCCCACGGAGGAAAATCGTTAAACGAGATTAACGCGTGGCAATTTGAGAAAGAGTATTCCAGTTTTTGAAGGTGGTGTTGGAGTTTCTATCTATTAGAGCTTCCACAAATAAGGCACAGTTTATCTGATTTTTTTCAATGAAATTATTAATTAGATGTCTTCTTTTACAGTAGCTATTTATGTTGGAGTACACTATTTTAAGAGACATTTTGAATATATTAAAATGTTGTGTTGTCATCAATTGGTTTAGTAGGGGAGTCTTTTTCTGGTGCTTCTAGGTCAAACATCAAGATGTATGTTTAATTTTCAGATAATTAAACATGTAAACTCATATTCGTTCAACCGGCAACGCCGCACCAAAATACATTTGCGAACGGCGTTCAAACCAGGAAGCGGTATCATCAAAAGATAATTTTTTTACTCTATTTCACAATAAAATATCACGCCATAATCTACAAACGCAATTCTAACCGTTTCGTCTAGACAATATAAAAAACCCACGCTAACGAACTTTCTAGAACAATTGCGCAATCCGGAAGGGATAAATCTGAAACCGACAAAACTTCGTAGAGTTTAAACAGTGCGTCTCTAACTGCGAATCAGGTTAGACCCTCCGTTGACACCAGCTCAACGTAAAAATATTTTGTTTATCACAGTGGTACTTAGCTGCAATCAGGCGGTACACTTTATTGTTCACTTTATATTTTCAAAATCAAAACTCAGTGCTTCGAGAATTTAAACAGTGTGTCTCTAGCTGCGAATCAGGCTAGGACCCTCCAGTGTTATTTCATCACTCATCCAGAACACACAAAATATTTTCTGGCTGATGCGGTCCTTTAGTTTTTTACCTATGTGCTAGTGTTTGTTAAGCACATATGGTACTTATAATACTTTGTTCATTGATTACCAGTTAATGTAATCACTTGTTACGTTGTTGTTTATTTATTTATTTATTTAACTTAAAATAAATCGTTAAATAAAGGTGTTAGTTGTTTTTTGTCAAATGGAGTTGAGGAGGCAAAATGTTACAGTCCACTTAGAATACAACGATGCAGTTTAAAAAGGCGGTAACACATTGTTGGCCGTCCTGGGAAACTGGCACAACATAGGGTTTATTCCAGAACCCTCAACAATGTACATACGATTACCTGAGAACAATACTTGGGTATCAATATTGAAGTTGCTCACAAACCTTTTTCTCAACTTCTGAATGAGTTGCATTCGATTTTCGTTTATATAATTGGTTTCGTTTAAGGTGTTGTTATAGCTGTTGATTATAAAGTCATGTACTGTTATCGAAGAGTGTATTCTGGATTTTTGAGTTTCTTTAGGTAGTTCGGCTGATTTTTTGTTTAGCGACTTAACTGGTATATTAGGTATACCATCTATAGGTTGAGTTGGTCGTTTAGGACATCGGAAAGACCAGGCTTGATGATCTGTTGCACCACAGGATAGGCATTTTGGATCAAGCGTTGAAGTACATTTATGAGCAGGATGGCTTCCATAGCATTTGTTGCAGTTTGATTGCAGTTTTCTGTAGTGTGTAAATAGGAATGGCATTTACTACATGGGATAGGTGCTGGGTTCGGAGCTAAGCTGGGATATACTGGGTAGTGACATAGTTTGTAGAATAGACCATTGCTGAGAAGTTTTTCAGAGGTTTGTTGGTTTGAAGTAATAATTCTTAATTTCTCTCTCTTTCCACTGGATTAAAACCACTTAGTTGTTAAAAAAGTTTTTTTTTTTTTTTTTTTTTTTTTTTTTTTTTTTACCCAGAGATGTGCGTGTCAGTAGTTGTCAAAATTTGTAGGTCATTATAGATAAAAAGCGGCACATTTAAAATTGAATTCTTTCAGATTGAAACGCCAGAAATTATATAAAGTCAAACCTTTTTACTATTATACTATACAGAAGAAAGGAGTGCAAAAAAAACACAACTTTTCAATATATTCAAAATGTCTCTTAAAATAGCTACTGTAAAAGAAGACATCTAATTAATAATTTCATTGAAAAAAATCAGATAAACTGTGCCTTATTTGTGGAAGCTCTAATAGATAGAAACTCCAACACCACCTTCAAAAACTGGAATACTCTTTCTCAAATAGGCAACTTAATTACCAATAAAACCAGAGGTGGTAGTTTAATTCAAGCAGATCCTATGATTAAAATTAAAAGGAACAACCCTCCAGCTATAAAAAAAAAAAAAAAAAAAAAAAACTTTTTTAACAACTAAGTGGTTTTAATCCAGTGGAAAGAGAGAGAAATTAAAATACAAACCACTATGAGCTTCCGAAATGAATTAATAATTCTTATTAGTTGTGTGGGTTTGCCCGTGCTTTTGGATGTTATTCGTTTGCAGTACCGATGATGAAAATTATTTGCTGTGAGAAATGCACTAATGTTTGAGTCATCAATTTCAAGCTCAACATTTGATATGACAACAGAATAAGATACTTGTGGTGATTGACTGTGTTGGGTCTTTTTGTAGTTAACAATGATCGTATTTTTCTTCAGTTTTTCAAACGTTTCAGTTATTTTTCTTTCCTCATTGTTAGTTTTTAGTAGGAATCCCAATTTTGAGGAATTCAATTTGCCAGATATCAGCAAAGGACGTCCTTGTATGATTTGGATTTGTTGTGGCGAAGTAAGAAGAATAGTTATTAATTTTTTGTGTAGGTTGATCATTTTGTTTGTTTTGTTGGGTTGACGTTTTTTGGATAGGCAGGTTTTGATTTCTTGATGTGTTATCAGTTAAATTTCTTTGCAGATCTTCATTAGTAGGGGGGCTTGTGCCAATTATCCTATGAATATTCTAGTGACAGTGTTCTACCTTTCTTATTTGGGTTTTGTTGATCTATGTTAACTCTGTTCTTTCCACGGGTTTTTCTTCTTACTTTATGCCAGATACCATTATCATCAATTTCCATTTCCTCCTCCGATTCATCAGATGAGGTTGGCATTGTAAATTGACTGTGAGGCACTTTACTGTTTAAACACAAAAACTTAATACACGTCTTTACTCTATGAATGCCTTCATAGAACTGTTGAAATATATACTAATACAAAATTCTGAATCAATTAAAATACATACAATACGGCTATGAATAAATATACTCTGACTTATCTGTCAAAAGAACAGGTTTATTACAGTAAAAACCATGGAAACAAGATTAAATCTAGACAAAAACTATATTTCTACCTCTTGAACCTGTACTACGTTCTGCAAATTAAATACTGCACTCCTTTCTTCTGTATAGTATAATAGTAAAAAGGTTTGACTTTATATAATTTCTGGCGTTTCAATCTGAAAGAATTCAATTTTAAATGTGCCGCTTTTTATCTATAATGACCTACAAATTTTGACAACTACTGACACGCACATCTCTGGGTAAACGTTAAGAAAATGGGGCCGACTGGGATTTTCATGAAATTTTCACAGATGCTATAAAACATGATAAAATCAATAGAAATTTTTGTGCGGAAAAATATTTTTCACATTTTTTTTATGAAAAAATATATGTTGGGATACTCACTCCCAAGACAAACAAATTCAGTGCGTTGAAACGGTTATTTAACATATTTTTCCAGTACAAACGCATACATAACTTTTCTACAAAAGCCCAAGTAGGAATTTATAACCAGAATAAACCTGAAAAATATAAAAAAGGAAAGGTTCATTTGACGGACATAAATAATTTGCTTGTCAAATGACAGCCAACTCATAAATTCAAAGTTGAAAATACAACGTTGCCAATTCAATTTCAGAAATCATGGGTTTAGGTAAATATTTATAGGAACGTTGAGTAACACTGTTAAAATGGGCACTTGTCAAAATGTGACACCTGTCAAAACGTGACAACTGTTAAAATGTAATACATAGTGAGTAAACCAGTAAGGAATTTTAATTTATTAGATTCGACATCCTAAGACCGGTTTCTGTCTTAGGATGTCGAATCTAATAAATTAAAATTCCTTACTGGTTTACTCACTTTGTATTAATCTCTGAAAGGGATAAAAAAGAAGAGAGTGACATCTTGACTAGATTCAGTCAAAATTTAATGTCAATACTCTCTTCTTCTTAGATTTTTTTTTTTTTTTTTTGCGAAGGTGAAGGAAAACCCTTTATGGGGAAGTTATGAGCCTAAAATCTCAAGGTCTACTGTGAGACTCTCCTTTCAAAGCATAGTCACTAAAAAACTTCACCCCCTGGTTGGGTCCGTCTGACCGAAGCCTCCGGTGACACTTAGGCCTGTCGGCCCATTGTATCTTTCCTCTCTGTTTACAATACCCAGTCCAGTACCTTAGTGCCCTGTACAAGCTTGTACAGGTCCTGTACTGAGTGGGAGTTGTATAGTTCTGGGTCACCTATTGGCTGCCCAAAAATTTGCTGTCTTTTGCGGTCCAGTGCCTCGCATCTACACAGTATATGTGTCACTGTTTCTGTTTCCTTACCGCACAGTCTGCAGGTAAGGTCACCATTGTACAGTCCCATCTTGTTGAGGTGCCCCTTAACTGGCGCGTGGCCAGTAAGGAGTCCCGTAACTCTTTTCAGCTGGCTCCTGTTCATCTTTAACAGGTCTGCCGCTCTTTTGTGGCACGGTCCTTTGATGTATTCTTTCCCGTGTTTGTTTCCCGGGACGTTTTCCCAGTAATTTTTATATTTGTCCCAGATCCAGTTTATTACAGACACTCTTGCTGTACGCTTTGGTACCTCTAGTGTCCGTCCATGGTTTGAGGGGTTTTCCGAGCCTCTTCTTGCGAGTTCGTCTGCTTTCTCGTTACCTGCAATTCCCTGATGTCCTGGCACCCATATCAGTTTGACGTGATTATGGTCTGCCAGCGATCTCAGTTCCTTTTTGCAGTCCCATACCAGTCTCGACGTCACTTCCTTGCTGCACAATGCCTTGAGTGCCGCTTGACTGTCTGATAAAATATTAATACGCGCGTTAGCTATATCTCTCCTGTTATCTCTCCTGTTATTCTCCCTCGCGCATTGGAGAATAGCATATACCTCTGCCTGAAAGACAGAAGTGTGAAGTACCCAATGAGTAGCTGATGCCAGTCTGCGGGTTCCTAGAGAACACACCCGAGCCCGCTCCATTCTCAGTCTTGGATCCATCTGTGTACCAGATTTTCCCCTGTAGAGTGTTCCTGAGCTGTGAGTCGTTCCATTCAGTTCTATCTGGCACCACTACTTTGATTGGGTTGTTGAAGTCGTATCTTTTCGGAATATGATCTGTTCTCGTCCCTAGTACGTCCCCGGTCACTATTCCGACGATACTCATATGTCCAGTCCCAACGTTCATATTGGTTTGTGTGTTCTGTAGTCTGAGGGCACCAAGCCTTGCCTCCCCTTGTACCACAAAGTGGAGAGAAGGCAATCCCAATAGTGTCTCCATCGCTAGAGTAGACGTTGACTTTATTGCCCCCGTGATTCCAAGACATGCAAGTCTTTGCACCTTGCTTAGTCTTGTAATGGCTCCTCTCTGATGCGTCTTTGGCCACCACACCAGAGAGGCGTAGGTAATGGAAGGCAAGACCACCTTGTTGTACAGCCAGTGCAACATTTGTGGTCTTAGTCCCCATTTTTTCCCAAAAGAACGTCTGGCTACAACTAGTGAAGTCACCGCCTTTCTGGTGGTTTTTTCCAGATGTTGGTTCCAAGTCAACTTGGAGTCAAGAACTACTCCGAGATATTTGACTTCTCCCTTGAGCTGTATGTCTTCCCCTCGAAGTCTTATAGGTCCAAGACCATCCAAGTTGCGTCTTCGGGTGAACGCTATGATGTCCGCCTTGCTGGGATTGATATTCAACCCCTGCGAGTCCGTCCATCTTATTGCCAGGTTGAGAGCCTCCTGCATGCGATCTCTAACCGTTGTGTTGTATTTTCCTTGTACAAGGACTACTATGTCATCGGCATATCCAAGGGCTCGATGACCTGCATCTTTTAGTGTACCCAGCAGCCCGTCCGCTATCAGATTCCACAAAAGAGGGGACAGAACCCCCCCCCCCTGCGGACATCCTCTAGTCGTTCTGGCTACTAAGGTCTCTTCTAAAATTGTTATGTGTATCAACCTGTTCCTTAGCATGGAGTCTATCCAGGCCACACACGGTTCCTCGATTTCTCTATGTCTAAGGGCTCTTGTGATTGAATTTATAGAAGTATTGTCAAATGCCCCTTCTATATCTAGAAAGGCCGCTAACAACACTTCTTTATTTTCCAGCGTGTTTTCCACCTTACCATAGATGGTAGCACATCTAAAAATGTAATACATGTCAAAATACGACACTTGTCAGAATGTAACAAATGTCAAAATGTCACACGTATCGTTCTTTCCTTTCCCGATAGTGTGAGACTACCCCTTACGGCTACTATTTTATTATGCGGACAGTTTTAATATTTAAGTTTTCATTATCATAGAGAGAGAGAGAGAGAGAGAGAGAGAAAAAGAATGAATGCTTGTATACGTATACTATTAACATAGATTTCAATTTTTTATTTTACAAGAAACTTTAAAGAGACATTTAAAATTCTCTATTTTCATAGTACATTTTAAGGTTGATTGTGACTTTGTATTTTCCAAGAACAAATGTACGAATGAACTATTTTTGTAACTGAAAAACTTTGAAAAAATATGATATCAATATCTGCCACACGTCGAGAGTCTGGTCACAGGTTTTTGTGGAGGGTTTTACCCAAGTATGAATATCAGACCTATAATTTTCCTTTAATGCAGATCAATAAATAATAAAATGAGTTGAACATAGAGTTTTTCTTATATAGTGATAAATAGAGTAAGCTGAGCGATCTTCTGTTGAAGGGAACTGTGCCCTACACGCTGCTGTTGCCCGTCCCGGAAACAGGGCCTGTCCATCGTGACAGTTCGCGAAGATCAAGCGTCAGTAGATGTGGCCCTAAAAGGGTGAAATCCCCAGAAACTAGGCAACTTTTAATGCATTTAACTAACCTCTGTGACAAGCAGTTGATAAACGTCAACAACAGCTGCAGCTAATTGAAAATTAACACTGACAGCTTTTTTAATTTTCCCTCCTACTTTCAAGCCAATCGCCAATCAACTTTTTATTTATCTCCCTTTCAGTAGTTCAAGTAGATGTCGCCCACTCCGTGATTTTCGCGAATTAATTAATAATTTGTCATGTTATAAATATACTTAAATTATATACTCATTGGGCTGCTTAAAAATGTAGATTTGAATATTAAGAGCGAAGCTCGGTGACCAGATATTTTTAAATATTAGAAGAGAAATAAATTTTAAACTTAACCTCAAAGTGCAGTATCTTAATTTAACAATGTGAACAATATAAATTCAGATTTGTCCCAAGATTTTTTTTACAGGCTATAACTCAGGAACTAACGAATAGATTTTTTTGAAAATTGGGTAATCTTTTTGGGACCTACAGTAATTTCATCTGAGGTGTACAGAGTATCTGTGACGTCATCACAGAAGCAGGGACGTCATCGCAATGAAAAAAATTAAATGGAAAGGGGGAATCAAACTTAGCTCAAATGAAAGGGTTTTTTATTTCAAATTCAACGGTGTATCACAATGAGGGTACCAAAGTAATAATTTTACCAAATTTTCAATTTAATGTTTATTTGCAACAGTGATATTTAAAATGCCGCAATTATCATGTCAAAATTTACTTCTGATTGGCCTATTTTTACTTTTAACTAGTTTTTTTTAAGCTGAAGAAAACAGTTGAAAAATTGAAAAAAAATTGAAAAATTGAAAAAAAAAATTGAAAATTTGTTAAAATTATTACTTTGGTACCTCATTGTCATTCACCGTTGAATTTGAACTAAAAAAACCCTTTCATTTGAGCTAAGTTTGATTCCCCCTTTCCTTTTTAGTTTTTTTCATTGCGATGACGTCCCTGCTTCTGTGATGACGTCACAGATACTCTGTACACCTCAGATGAAATTACTGTAGGTCCCAAAAAGATTACCCAATTTTCAAAAAAATCTATTCGTTAGTTCCTGAGTTATAGCCTGTAAAAAAAATCTTGGGACACCCTGTATAATAAATCAAGAAAATAAAGTGTGGGGGATTTCCAAAATTAAAGTATTATTGTAAAAAAGGCAGTAATAATAATGTTTAATACAATTTATAAAATCGATAATGACGAAAGTAAAAAAGTCTTCATGTACATTTAATATAAGTTAGAGTAGGAAATAAATTATACCAAAATCATTCTTTTTATCTCAGGAATGATTTGGTAATAGTCAAAAAGTATATAAAAATTAATTTTTTTTTGAATTTTATAATAATTTAATTGATCAAATCCCGATCTAGACGGCTTTGACATGATGGTTTATAAAAACCAAAACTTGCTGTCAAGCGAGGCTTTTGCTAAAAAACTTTCGAAGAGTACACATCAAATCTTATCGTGAAAACAAAAGAAAACCAAAATCAAAGCCACTCTGATCGAAGAAAGAAATTGTAAGGAAATTTTACCTGTCAAATTTTAAGTGAGGTTCGAATCGATGTTTACAAGAAAATCTTGGAATTAAATCTATAAAAGAATTCCAATTAACATTTCATCGTTTGCTACTGAAAGAAAATCCAGCTCCTGTTGTTTCTTCATGTATTATCCAGATCCAACCACATCCCGTAGCATTTTTATCCGTATTCCTGATTAGAATCCTAGAAGATTTATTTTCGTCACATCGTTAATCTGGAAAGAAAGTAACCAGAGATAACTAAAAGATTTAAATAGTATTATGCATTTTTGAATATCGATATTTCAAACTCTTACAAACAAAACAAGGCCAAAGTACTCAATTAATTAGGTTAGCTTACGTTTAGTAGATAATCAAATTAGAATAAGGTAAGAGGGTAATTTGTTAAATCAGTGGTAATTGTTAATTTCACAAATAAATAAGAACATTACGCTTACCTTCTTCTGCTCAATAATCATCTCACTACAACTACAAGTTCAACCGTTATTTTCGTTGTTAATAAATACTTCCATATTTTATTGAGTCGTTATTATCGATTTTTATAATTTTGCGGCCAATTTCAGAAGCACGACAGATTTAAGAGACTCATTTTTCTACTGACCGAGTAGGTGGCGTCCAACAGAAGTTAATTTAGTTCTAACTAAGATTACGTGGGAAGGTAACAAACAAAAAAATAACTTAATAAAATTTGAAAAAAATTAGAGTCTAGAATGTATTTATTAAATTCAATAATAAAATTAATAATTTTTAATAAGTTACTTACAATGATAAAATTAAAATTTCGGATAAATTAATATATTGAATAAAAGTTAAGTATTTCACATTTTTGCTTCGCACGAGAAGTATTTGAGAAATAGACGGTAAGTAACCATATATAACCTAACCTGACACATGGCAGAATGTGACACCTGCCAAAATGTGACACCTGTCAAAATGTGACGCAAAGATTCACACCCCATCTGCAACTTTGACCTTTGCGGACGATGAAAATTGAGTCGAATGATATATAATTTTGCGCTAAAACCAATTTGAGCCTCCAATTTTATAAAACAAAGTTTCGTCTTCGAGGGGCTACTACACTCAACTATTTGTTTTAAATACGGACCTGTACTTTTTATTTTTTCATTTATTGAACATATTTTGGATGTAAATTTTCAAGAAAAGTGCGCGTAGGAAAGAACACAATTTAATCACAAAAAAGCATATCAAGATGGCTTTGAAACAAAAATTTCTTAATTTTATTGATTTTTTGACGCAGTGCAATTTATTATAGACCAGTGCAGATAGCTTTGAAAATGGTAAAATGTGAAATAAAATAATAGTAGGATGAAACCCATTGGAAAAGGAAGAGAATATAACAAAAATGATAGGAAAAATAATTTACGGACGAT
This sequence comes from Crepidodera aurea, assembly GCA_949320105.2. Lineage (NCBI taxonomy): Eukaryota > Metazoa > Arthropoda > Insecta > Coleoptera > Chrysomelidae > Crepidodera > Crepidodera aurea. The sequence goes on from OX439477.1 coordinate 403,206, forward strand.
CTGTGGTTGGGAAGTTGAAGGGGGGAGTTTTTAAGGGTAGAAAACTGTTTATCTCGATTTCCGGCAAAACTACAAGTCTTATGAACAAAAGTTAAATGGCAAAGTTGTAGGTAATAAAAATATCTACAACTTTTGTATTTACACTTTTTTCACATAACCTCAAAATTTATGTGAAAAAATCAAATAACCAAGTTTTTGGTTTTTTATTTTTATCTTTTACAAAAAAAAATTTTTTTTCACGAAATTTGGTGTAAACTTACCTTTTTACGTCCCAAACACTCTGTAATTTTTTTGTTTTAAAATATTTATTTTTTTAACCTTATTTTGACTTAATATCGAAAAAGCAGTCTAATTTTCAATCGAAAATCCTCACGTCAAAATATCTGCTTTTTTAAAAAACTCGGTGGGCTTTTTGTTCGTTGAAATCTCTACTTTTTGATGGTGTAAAAAAAATATTCATTACTATGGTAAATGTTCTCAAAAAATGCTAAATTTTTAAGACAAATATTTCTGTGTTAAATTCTCTTATTTTTCTTAAATTTTGTTATAAAAAAACTGATTTTCGATACTTAAATACATTTTTTTTATCGGTACCCTATTTTGTTTATTTAAAGTACGCCTCTGTGTTTAAATCCAACTTTTAAAAATGGCCGCGGGTTAAAGTTACCATAGCAACATCAACAATCCGAGAAACGTCAAGTCTAAATGTCAATTATATCATTGATCTGATAAAATATTAGTAACAAACGTTTCAAAAGCTTTATTCAAATATTTACTATTTAAGTAATCATTTTTAAGCAATATACAACCAGTAACAACTGTCGTGTACAAGAATTAATCTTATGTGACAGATTGTAAATCAAATTTTGTTTTTCTCGTTTCCATGGCAACGATGGTAAACTGATGTCACATTACGAATTCAACCATTTTTATTATTAGTTCTTAATTAGATTTTTTGAAGTAATAATACCAGAAATTCGGTCCCAGTAGGCGTGGTGAGTTTTTATTTATGATTTGTTGTATACAGGGTGACACAGCGACCATGTAACAGGCTACAGTATCTGTGTTTCTCAAGATAAAATTATAAAATTTTAGGGCATTAAGTGGGACCTTAGTGGCCTCATTTTCGTCAGTTTGTTTCACTTTTACTACTTCCGGTTTTACCGGAAGTGATACCAACTTTTGAATTTTAAACGGGACACCCTGTAGATTATTACATTTTTGGAATCTACATGACAACCTGATTTCATCGATGTATCATACTTGGTATCTCAAAAGAATAGTTAAGGAGCTACACACAAAAATTAGAAAAATCAAAATTGGCTTAAATAAATAAATTATTTAATGTAATTCAAAAAATTTATAAATTTAATACAACATAACTGAATTGTACGATTTTTTATTTTTTTTTAATTTAACCCATTTTCCCCCCTGTTTTCATACCTTATTTAAATTGCAACCCTTGTTTTTTTTTCTAATTAAGTGCATAATTTTAAATTACATTTTTTTGTACATTTCTTAGTTAATGTTCTCAAATGAGAAAACTATCATACTTTAAAGCAATACATAAATAAGTCAAAATAATGTCATAGTCACCGCCGCCTTGATAATATTAAAAAATTATTTAATGTATTGCTTTAAAGTATGATAGTTTTCTCATTTGAGAATATTAACTAAGAAATGTACAAAAAATGTAATTTAAAATTATGCACTTAATTAGAATAGAATGCGTTTATTGTTATAGGAAGAAAAAAAACAAGGGTTGCAATTTAAATAAGGTATGAAAACAGGGGGGAAAATGGGTTAAATTAAAAAAAAAAAAAAATCGTACAATTCAGTTATGTTGTATTAAATTTATAAATTTTTTGAATTACATTAAATAATTTAATGTAATATTTAAGTTAGTGCCGTTTTTTCCCGTTGTTTATTTCTTTGGTATGTTATTTAAGCCAATTTTGATTTTTCTAATTTTTGTGTGTAGCTCCTTAACTATTCACTTGAGATACCAAGTATGATACATCGATGAAATCAGGTTGTCATGTAGATTCCAAAAATGTAATAATCTACAGGGTGTCCCGTTTAAAATTCAAAAGTTGGTATCACTTCCGGTAAAACCGGAAGTAGTAAAAGTGAAACAAACTGACGAAAATGAGGCCACGAAGGTCCCATTTAATGCCCTAAAATTTTATAATTTTATCTCGAGAAACACAGATACTCTAGCCTGTTACATGGTTGCTGTGTCACCCTGTATACCTACTTATTTTATTTCTGTCGCGTGCCAAATTTATCAATGTAACACGGAATCTTACGTTTTTCGAGTAATTAAAGTATAAAAAATAAATAGCTCAAAATTGTACATGATAATTAAAAAAAAAGAAATTCGAGGTTGTCTTCGTTTCTTATTTGCATTTTTTGAGAGAACATTTACCATAGTAATGTATTTTTTTTTACACCATCAAAAAGTAGAGGTTTCAACGAACAAAAAGCCCACCGAGTTTTTTAAAAAAGCAAATATTTTGACGTGAAAATTTTCGATTGAAAATTAGACTGCTTTTTCGATATTAAGTCAAAATAAGGTTAGAAAAATAAATATTTTAAAACAAAAAAATTACAGAGTGTTTGGGACATTAAAATGTAAGTTTACACCAAATTTCGTGAAAAAAAATAAATTTTTGTAAAAGATAAAAATAAAAAACCAAAAACTTGGTTATTTGAATTTTTCATATAAATTTTGAGGTTATGTGAAAAGAGAGTAAATACAAAAGTCGTAGATCTTTTTATTGCCTACAACTTTTGCCATTTAACTTTTTTCCATAGGACTTGTAGTTTTGCCGGAAATCGAGATAAATAGTTTTCTACCCTTAAAAACTCCCCCTCTTCCACTTCCCGACCCCAGAGCGCCTGTAAATTATTTTTCCTATCATTTTTTGTCATATTCTCTTCCTTTTCCAATGAGTTTCATCCTACTAATATTTTATTTAGTTGTGTTATTTTAGCTAAAAGAGAATTAGTTACAAATTGATTAAAATTTCTTGAAAATGGTCAAAATATACTCAATTTTTAAGTAATTTTTTTCAAAAAGATTTATAAATATTTTCAGTGAAAATGGAACAGGACCGTACTTAGCAAAATTCCTAATGTTCATTGTCAAAACCTAATAAAAATATTAAGTGTTCTATATGGTTGGGTTGAGGGTGTGGCGCTTCATTGTCATTCAATAAAGAAGCTTAATAAATAAGATTTTTTTTTCGACTGTTTTCGGCTTTTTTCGACTTTTTTTTTATTTTATTTTTTTATTTTTTTTGACTTTTTTGATTTTTTTTACTTTTTTTTTATTTTTTTTACTTCTTTTTTTTTACTTTTTTTTTTTTTTTTACTTCTTTTTTTTTACTTTTTTTTTTTTTTTACTTCTTTTTTTTTACTTTTTTTTTATTTTTTATCTAGTTTTCAAAATTAACGTGTTAATTAAATAAAACGAATATCGTCGATTTCGTTTTTCCCCAAATATCTCTGAAACCGAACCTGATATTTTAATTTTGAGAAAACCAATCAATTTGTCTTTAACATCTTTTTTCTAATTTAACCAACTTTGTAAGTATATAAAATGGTTTCCGAAATACCGATTTTACTATTGGATGCGAACAATTCACTGGTGCCCCCTCATACCAGTGGCGTAGCTTGGGGGGCGTAATACAGGGGGGTCTGGGAAATTTTTTAAAATTTGAGTAGCCTAAAACGCTGTTTGGGACTACTTTTTATTATATTACATTCAGAAAAAAATGTTTCAAACTGTGGTGCCCCCCCTGGCCGCGGCGCCCGCCTGCGGGCGCATCCTTCGCGTATGCCTTAAACCGGCCCTGGGCCTGGAGTGAGTCAAGGTGAACGCGACAGTCCATTGCGTAGTGGCGTCTGTAAGTCGGAAAAAACCATGAAAAATGGACCAAAATTTACCCGGATCGAGAGTACCTTCTTCTCCCCCCGTTTTCGAGGATGCTGAACACGATGGCGATATCAGAATTACTGTTTTCGATTGCTGAACCCCCTAAAACAGCCAAAAATTACCCCTAAAGAGGTTAAACGAGCAGCGCCTCATTTCCCTTTAAAAATAACCTCTTTTCCCCCATTTTCGAGGATGCGGAGCACGGTGGTGGTGTTAAAGATTACTTCCGAACCTCTCCACCGGCCAAAATTCACCCTCGACAGAGGTGTTTTTTTTTCCTTCTTTTTAATAGCGACAAAACGTTTGTGCGCCCGTTTTCGAGGTTGCAGAACACGATGGCAGTATCACAAGTTCTCTTTTCGCCAGCCAAACCCCCTAAAACGGCCAAAAACTACCCCCTAAAGGGGTTAAACAGACGGCACGTCATTTCCCTGTAAAAAACGTCTTTCCCACCGTTTTCGAGGATGCCGAGCATGGTGGTGGTGTTTCGGGGGTGAGTTTTGATCTGTGGAGGGGTAAGTGAGGGTCGGAAGTAATTTTCAACACCACCACCTTGCTCAGCATCCTCGAAAACGGGGGAAAAGAGGTTATTTTAAAGGAAATGTAGGGTAGTTGTTGAGGAATCAGGTGAAGAGACCCTATTGTGTCATCAGTTTACCAGGTCAGCCGATGTGTTAAACACTGCCTTTTTAAACTATGTCGTAGCTTCTAAATGGACTGTAATTTGATTTTTTGTGTCTTCCCAACTCCAAGAACAAAAACAAACACCTTGTATTTAACGGTTTATTAAAATGATGAAGAAATAACTCACAAATTAACAATAAAAATACTTGGGTATATTACTAACCCATATTAGTAAATAACGAACGAACAACGCACAAATTATCAATAAAAGTATGTGTTAAAAATCACTAAACCATATTAAAGTAATCACATCATTCAGAAAATATGTAATTCATAATGCGCGTTTGAGATGTTTTGTCTATGAGTGGCGGTGCAACACTAATTTTTGCTGCACTAAGGAGCACTGATTTTAAGTTTAAAATAACAATAAAGTGCACCGCCTGATTCTCAGCTAAGTACCACCGTGAAAACGAAATTTGCTGCACTAAGGAGCACTGATTTTAGGTTTAAAATAACAATAAAGTGCACCGCCTGATTCGCAGCTAAGTACCACCGTGAAAACGAAATTTGCTGCACTAAGGAGCACTGATTTTAGGTTTAAAATAACAATAAAGTGCACCGCCTGATTCGCAGCTAAGTACCACTGTGAAAACGAAATTTGCTGCGCTAAGGAGCACTGATTTTAGGTTTAAAATAACAATAAAGTGCACCGCCTGATTCGCAGCTAAGTACCACCGTGAAAACGAAATTTGCTGCACTAAGGAGCACTGAAATCGAAATATTTTTACGTTGCGCTGGTCAACGGAAGGTTCTAATCTGGTTTGCAGTTAGAAGCGCACTAATTAAAAAATTCGCGAAGTCTAGACTCTTCGACTTTATCCCCACCCGTTCGAATATTCCAGAGACTAGTTGTTATCGCGTGGGCGAATCGATTTTGGTTAAATGGGTGGATCTTTTATGTCCGTCCTTTTCTCTCACGCTGGAGAAAACAAAAATTAATTTGGTTGTGAAGTTATGAGATTATTGCGGACGTGACAAACAGCGCATAATACAAAACCGTTAAGACTTCTGCGTGTCGTGCGCTGTTGTCGGATTGTTGTCGAAGTGGGCCTACGTGAACTATATCATGTCGAATGTTTGAAAGTGTTTGATGCGATGTTGTCGGTTTGAGATTGTGTTTAATTTTATTGTTGAAAATTAAACAGTAGTTTTAGGCTGTTTTAGGGTTTCGGCTCGCGAAAAGAGACATTCTGATACCGCCATCGTGTTAAGCATCCTCGAAAACGGGGGAAAAGTCGTTTTGTTTACAGAGAAATGATGAGCTGCCCGTTTAACCCCTTTAGGGTGTAGTTTTTGGCCGTTTTAGGGGGTTCAGCAATCGAAAACAGTAATTCTGATACCGCCATCGTGTTCAGCATCCTCAAAAACGGGGGGGGAGAAGGTACTCTCGATCCGGAAAAATTTTGGTCCATGAACTTCCGACTCACAGACGCCACTAGTGGCTAAACGGTTAATATTTTGAAAATTTTGTTTATTCATGGATATGTGGGTTGATAAAGGCTACATTTTAAAATTATTTTGAAATATACAGGTTGTTCCAAAAAAGTGTGGCGTATCAAAGTTATATTATTTCTTATGGAAGACCCTAAATTTTGTTGCATTTATAGATTATACGTTAAAAATAAAATAAACTTTCTTAAGTACTTCCTATATCTAAGCTTTTTAGTTTTCGAGATATTTTGATATTTCTAAAAATGGAAGCACTTACAAGAAAACCAATAACTTCGAAACCTATGGAATCAGCCAAATCAAATTTTAACTGAAAAAAATTTAGAGTTGTTTAAAATTATAGTTTTTTTTTTTTCGTAGCAAAACACTCTGTGGGAATGTTTTCTATAATTACAATCTGATCATGAAGATCAATAAGCAATTTTGTTCCAACCTAACTTAACTAGAATTCTTAAATACTAAGGTCCTACTCACTAGTACCTATGGTCTGATAATTTTAGTAGCACTACCGGTAACGTGTAACACAAATCCGCACAATACTCTGTATGTAACTAGCACTGTCACTGAACTAGTTCAAAAGGTTTGGTCCTCTTGACGCTTCTTACTAAATTGGTATTATCGAGGAGCTGGATGACCTCAACGTTCCCATGTTGGAGCAGCCGTTGTTCATGGCTGCTGGCAGATTTAGATATAGTCTTGTCAACAGTTTCTACATCTAGGTCCCTATGAAGATCACTGTTGCGACAGTACCAGGGTGCATCGACGATGTTCCTTAATACTTTATTTTGAAAACGTTGGATTACTTGAATGTTACTTTTACTCGCGCAGCCCCATAGCTGACTACCATACGTCCAAACGGGTTTCAATATCTGCTTGTAGAGGAGCAGTTTGTTATGTGTGGACAACTTGGAGTTTCTTCCTAATAACCAATACATCTTTTTATATTTTATACCAAGCACTTCACGTTTCTTTTTAATGTGGACTTTCCAGCGAAGTCTAGCGTCGAGTATCATTCCAAGATATTTTGCTGTATTAGCATAGGGAATCTGAGCGTTATTTATTCTTATGGGAATGTGTTGGTTTCGTTTATTAGTAAAGTTAACATGAACAGATTTATTTTTATTTAACTTAATACGCCATTTTTTAGTCCAGGTGTTAATCTGGTCTACAGATGTTTGTAATTTTCGGTTGGCTTCTTCATGGTCTTTTCCAACAGCCAGAATGGCAGTATCATCAGCAAATGTTGCAATAGTATCGTGCTCAAGGTTAGGAATATCACTGGTATACAGTAAGTAGAGTACTGGACCTAGTACACTACCTTGAGGTACTCCTGCCTTAATTTCTCTTAGATCAGAATATACATCTTCCTCTTTTATTCTGAAATATCTGTTTGATAAATAGGATTTTAAGAGTTCTGAATACTGACGTGGTAGTAACAAATTTAACTTGTGGTTAAGGCACTCATGCCAGACTTTATCAAAAGCCTGGGCCACGTCTAGGAAGACGGTGGATCAGACTTTCTTTTCCTCTAAAGACTTTTCAATTATGTCTGTGATTCTATATGCACCTGGTCGATCGTTGAGTGTTTTTCTCTAAAACCAAATTGATGGGAGGGAATCTTCTATTGTAGGTTTTAATCTCTTAAGAAGCAATTTTTTGTAGAGTTTCGAAATAACAGGCAACAAAGAGTTTGGTCGGTATGACGTTACTTCTTGGGGAGGTTTACCTGGCTTAGGTATCATTATAACCTCTGCTACTTTCCATAGCTGAGGTACGTATCTCATCCTAAATGATGCATTGATAAGGTTGGTCAGTTTGACAACAGCTTTACGTGGGAGTTGTTTCAAGATTTCCCCGGTAATGAGATCAAATCCAGGCTTTTTTAGGATTTATATTTGTTTCGATTTCCACATAAACTTCTTTTAGAGAAGTAGATCTAATGACTGAATCTTCCTGTTCTGGTTCATTCCAGTCTTGGGTCTCTTCACCATCGTTGGTCTGGAAAGTCTTTTCTAAGTGTTCTGCGAATCTGGTTGCTGTATTTTATAATCCTATTATGGTAGCAAATTCCATTACCTTTTAAAAATGATAAAGGTCTACTATGTCTAAATCTATTTATTTTGGGAGGTATTTTTATTTTTGTTAAATTTTACATGATTTTTCCACCGTAATGCCTAAATATAACACCCTGTATTTGATCAGCTTAGACTATGATCCGAAAAAATTTTCTATGAAACTATGTGTTTGGTTTTGACATTATTAAAAATGTTTCGAGATGCATCAAAATTTGTATGGAACAGATTTTCAAAGACTGATAGGTTTTTGTTTATGGGCATTGGTTGCCCAAAAAGTGTTTGTCTCTTAGAACACGTTACACTGTCTCTGGTTCTTTATTACATAGCCTGCACCTAAGGTCTCCATTGTACAGTCCAATTTTGTTTAAGAACTCTTTTACTGGTGCATTACCAGTCAAGAGTCCTGTTATCACTCTCAGCTTACTTCTGCTCAGTAAGAGTAGTTCAGCTGTTCTTTTAGAGCACGATCTTCCTATGAAGGATTTTCCGTGCTTTTATCCTGACACATTTTGCCAGTGTTGAAGGTGTCTTTCCCTGCTCCAGGTTTTTATAGCCCCTCGGACTGTACACTTCGGTACTCCGTGGGTATCGGGTATTTCTCCTGCTCCCCTTTTTGCAAGTTGATCAGCTTTTTCATTCCCATCGATACCCTGATGTCCTGGTACCCAGGCCAGCACTAATCTGTTCTGGTCTCTTAGGACTTTCAGTTCTTCGATGCATTCCCATACCAGTTTAGACGTCACTTCCTGGCTTGAAATTGCCTTCAGTGCCGCCTGACTGTCAAACATGATTAGGATCTGTTGGTTTTTGAGACCTCTTCTATTACTTTCTCTGACGCATTGCAGAATTGCGTATATCTCCGCTTGAAATACCGTAGCATTTCTATCTAAGGCATATCTTTGGCTAACTCTTAGATTTTTGGAGTATAACCCTGCTCCTACTCCCTCCTTGGTTTTGGATCCGTCTGTATACCAGACCTTACCTTGAAGGTTGTAGTGTCCTGTCTATAATTGACACTCTGAATGGGCTGCTGAAGTTGTATTGTTTTGTCCTATGGTCAGTCTCCATATTGAATATGTCTTTTGACACAGTTCTGACAATACTCATATGCCCTGTTCCCTCCATTCGGGGGTTCAGTAAGTTTTTCAGCCTGTAAACACCCATTCTTGCCTCCCCTTGCACCACTGGGTGCAGAGGAGGAAGACCTAGCAGTTTCCATGGCCGCTGTGGGCGTGGTTTTCATCGCCACTGTTATGCCAAGACATGCAAGTCTGTGCACCTTGCTTAGTCTTGATTTGGCAGCTCCTTGTAGTGTCTTTGCTCCATATGTTATTGAGGGTTTGACCACCATGTTGTATAACCAATACAACTTAACCTTCATTTCTTTCCATAAAGTCGTCTGGCCGCCATAAGGGAGGTCACCGCTTTATTCGGTACTTTTTCTATTTGCTGGTTCTAGGTGAGTTTCGAGTCAAGACTCACCCCAAGATACTTCACCTCTCCCTTTAGCTGTATTTCGTTCCACTGCAGTCTTAAAGGACCTAATCCCTCTAATTTTCGTCTGTAGTCGTGTAGTCTTTTGAGGGCTTATGCCTAACCCCTCCCTACTTGTCAATTCGTCCACTAGGTTAAGAGCCTGCGTCATACGATCTCTTACCGTTGTGTTAAATTTAACCTGCACGATGATGCCCATATCCAATAGTTGTATGCCCATTTTCTTTAAGAGTCCCTATCAGCCCGTCCATTACCAGGTTCCACAGGAGGAGAGACAATACTCCTCCATGTGGGCATCCTCGTATTACCCGGGCCGATGCAGTCTCTCCAAGTATGGTTGCATTTATCACCCGACATGTTTTTCTCAAGTTTTCTTATGTTACATAAGTAGTTATATGAATTGGATACAGCTGAGGGCCCTCCTGGAATGTGTGTGTCGACTGGACAATACCGATGTTCCTCTATTTCGTTTAATCGTCATTTTTTATTGTCATACAGTTGAATTCTTAACTTTAGCCGAAATCTTAACTCTCCACATAGGAGCTATCGAAGAAGGTTCCCAAGATCTGGAACGCACACTATGAATGAAAATCTGGACACCAATCGATTTTTCGACAATTATTGACGGATTTTACGTGATTTTTTTTTCTGTAAAGTAGCGCTTGGGGTCTCTCAATTGTATTAGCACCAGGTGTCCGTGGGGTGTTCGCCGATGCCATATTTGAATTCAGCGACCCAAAAAACCCCCCTAACGATTTTCGGTTCGTCTTTTTCAATTGTGTCTGGAAAAATCTCAGGGATGACGTTCAGGGCCAGGTTAGGGGGCACCAGGTGTCCGTGGGGTGTTCGCCGATGTCATATTTGAATTCAGCGACCCAAAAAACCCCCAGTAACGATTTTCGGTTAGTCTTTTTCAATTGTGTCTGAAAAAACCTCGGGGATGACGTTCAGGGCCAGGTTAGGGCGCACCAGGTGTCCGTAGGGTGTTCGCCGATACCATATTTGAATTCAGTGACCCAAAAAACCCCCCGTAACGATTTTCGGTTCGTCTTTTTCAATTGTGTCTGGAAAACCCTCGGGGATGACGTCCGCGTCCAGATTAGGGGGCACCAGGTGTCCGTGGGGTGTTCGCCGATGCCATATTTGAATTCAGCGACCCAAAAAACCCCCCGAAACGATTTTCGGTTCGTCTTTTTCAATTGTGTCTGGAAAAATCTCGGGGATGACGTTCAGGGCCAGGTTAGGGCGCACCAGGTGTCCGTGGGGTGTTCGCCGATGCCATATTTGAATTCAATGACCCAAAAAACCCCCCGAAACGATTTTCGGTTCGTCTTTTTCAATTGTGTCTGGAAAAATCTCGGGGATGACGTTCAGGGCCAGGTTAGGGCGCACCAGGTGTCCGTGGGGTGTTCGCCGATGGCATATTTGAATTCAGCGACCCAAAAAACCCCCAGTAACGGTTTTCGGTTAGTCTTTTTCAATTGTGTCTGAAAAAACCTCGGGGATGACGTTCAGGGCCAGGTTAGGGCGCACCAGGTGTCCGTGGGGTGTTCGCCGATACCATATTTGAATTCAGTGACCCAAAAAACCCCCCGTAACGATTTTCGGTTCGTCTTTTTCAATTGTGTCTGGAAAACCCTCGGGGATGACGTCCGCGTCCAGATTAGGGGGCACCAGGTGTCCGTGGGGTGTTCGCCGATGCCATATTTGAATTCAGCGACCCAAAAAACCCCCCGAAACGATTTTCGGTTCGTCTTTTTCAATTGTGTCTGGAAAAATCTCGGGGATGACGTTCAGAGTCAGGTTAGGGGGCACCAGGTGTCCGTGGGGTGTTCGCCGATGTCATATTTGAATTCAACGACCCAAAAAACCCCCCGTAACGATTTTCGGTTAGTCTTTTTCAATTGTGTCTTCATTGCCTCGACTACTAAAGAACTTCCATGTATTTCTCATACTAGTCATTTTTTATAATAAAAACAAAAGGCCCATATTGATTAATTTTTAGATTTCATGCTCGCGCCCCAATTTCAAAATTTTGCTTTTAATTATTTATTTATACGTTATAGTCAAAAATAAATTATTTATCAAATGTTATTAAAAAAATTCCGGAACTTTTAATTTGTCCAATTTATTTTTTTTTAATTTACTCTAAATTTTCCGATCATCCACATACTGCTAAGAATTATTTTTTCAAAAATGATTGGCCCTGGTATTAAAAAACTAATTTTTTAACTTTATTGTAAAAATACAATTTAAATTATATTTACAAAATTGTTGTTATGCTTATTTTACAATCTAATTTTATTTCCTTTTCTTACATTAAATCATCATAGCATCACTACTGATGCTTTTTTGTAACAAAATATTTTTTCCCAATTTCACAGTTAAGCACATTCTCAAAACCATTGCAGACTACCCAAATCCCGAATCTTTCTCATGGGAAGTATACCTTAAAGAAACTAAATCGTCTCCGGCTCCCGTTCGAGCTTTTAAGCAACGTCCCGCTTGCGGCTTCAAAAGGGGGATGCGTTTAGAATGCGTCGATCGTAGAGTACCTCAAATCATAAGGGTGGCAACGGTGGATGACGTCAAAGAGCACCAAATTAGAATCCACTTTGATGGATGGCCCGATAAGTATAGCTATTGGGTGGACGACGACAGTCCCGATGTACATCCGATGGGCTGGTGTCAGAAAACTGGACATCCCATCGAATCTCCTTTAAGTAAGTATTTTTTTTGCTATAGATAACAACGCACAAATTAACAATAAAAGTACATGTTTAATTTACTAAACCATATTAGCAAATAGAATAAATGAATCACATCATTCAGAAAATATCGGTGTAATTGTAAAAAATGAACTGTTGTTAACTTAATTCATGATGCGCGTATGATTTATGAGATGTTTCATCTCTGAGTGTTAATAGAGCACTGATTAAAAATTTGATCAAGTCGAGTCGTTTAAACTTAGCCCCGCCTCCGTCCGAAAGTTCTAGAAGAAGTTTTTTGGTTATACCGGTGTAGTTTTGATATGTCCGTCTTAGTCTCTCGCGTTGGAGAAACGAAATTGAATTTTATTTTAAAGTTTTTAAATTATCGCGTACGTGTCAAATTGATCGTATTCGCAAGATTCGTTAAGATGCTCTACGTGTCTTACGATGTTGCCAGTTTGTTGTCGAAGTGGGCTACGTGACAAAATAAATGTATGTTTTAAAATATTTGTTACGATGTTGTCGGTTTGAGTAATATGTTTAATTTTGTCATTGAAAATTAAACAATATGGATGTAAGAGCTAAATCAAAATTTTGCAAGTTTAACCCTATTCTTTGCCCTTCTACAGGGCAAAACGCTTTCATCCCCCTCCCCCCTTCCTGATTATAGGATCGAGTTCTTGTAGGGCTCAAATCAAAGAGAAAAAAATTCCTCATCCGATGGCGAATAAAAAATTTCCCCCACTTTATCCTTTCGTTGCAAAAATCGAAAAATAAAATTTGCAAAATTCGAAATTCGATCGCCATTTGTCCGTTATCGCGAAAATCAGTATCTCCTTAATACATCCTGAAACAGTATCCATCCATTTTGCTGACCCGGATTGGTCAAAAATTAAAAAGTTACCTCGAGTCAAAGATGAATCAGTGTTTTAATTCAAATAATCATTAGACAGAATGTAATGTAAAAAATAGTAATTTTAGATATCAAATTTTAACATGGCAATCCCATAAGGGATGTTCATCGACAATTTTAGTATATTTACAAATACCTTAGCAAGGATCTAAATAGAAAAAGTTAAAGTAGAACAATCTCAGATAAGTCTGCGATCACTACAACAATGAAAACATTATTATTTTAATTGTTATAAGAGAAATAAATTTTAAACTTAACCTAGAAATGCAATGTCTTGATTTATCAATATGGTCAATTTAAATTCAGGGGAAATACAATAAATAGGGAAAATTAAGTGTTGGGACTTCTAAAATTTAAATATTACTGTAAAAAAGGCAGTAATAATAATGTTTAATACAATTTAAGAAATCGATAATGATGAAAGAAAAAGTTGTCATGTAACCTTAATGTAAGTAGAAATAGTAAATAAATTATATCAAAATCATTCTTTTTATCTCGAGAATCATGTTTTGTTAGTGAAAAAGTGTATAAAAATCAATAATTTTATAATAATTTTAATTTAAAATTCTGTCAAATCTAAATCGAGTTGGCGTAGAGATGCTCGTTTATAAAAACCAAATTTCGCTGTCAAGCCAAAAGACTCTTGAACTGTTCACATCAGAGCTCGTCGTAAAAACAAAAGAATCTTTAAATCAAAACTACAACGATTAATACAAAGAAGTTAAGAAAATTTTACCTGTCAAATTTAAGTGAGGTTAGATTTGTATAAACCAAGAATAAAAGAAGTTAATTAAGAAAAGAACTCCAATCATTGATTCCTGCTTTTGTTCCTGAAGGAGAATCCAGATCCTGTTTGTTATCCATATCCAACAGTATCCTGTAGTTTTGTCCTGTGTTCCTGATTGATTTTGGAGAATATTATATCCGTTATTTTGGAAGTTAGAAAGAAAGTGACCAATCATTTAATAATAAATATCGATATTTAAAAGATTAGAGACGTCTATAAAAATAAACAAGGCGAATAGCATTTTATTTAATTAGGTTAGGTTTCATTTTAACAAACAACTAAGTTCAGATTAGAATAAGGTAAAAGTCTAATTATAGCATTAGTATTATTATTAATTTCATAAACAATAAAAAACATTACACTTACCTTTTTTCTTTTCAATAAATTTTCACAATAACTATAACGTCAACCATTTTATTTATTTTATTTTTAATTGTTAATAAAAATTCCTGCATTTACCAACTGTTCATTATTATCGATTTAAGGTTTCACCGTCAATTTACTGAAGCACGACTGAGGTTAAAGTCTCAAATGTTTCTACCGATTGGTAGATGGCGCTCAACAATACATGCTGACTAAGATTACGAAAGGAAATAAATAAATAAAAAACTATTTAATTTAATTTTTAAAAAAACATTAAAGTCAAGATTAAAAGATACACTTATCAGATCTCATAACAATAAAATTAATAATTTAAGTGCTTACAAGAAATTAAATCTTAACTTGAGTAAACGAAAGTCAAAATAAAATATTAAATATAAGTTAAGTATTTCACTCGATTTGTTTCACTATCCAGACTAAAGTAACAGATCGTAACTAACAATGGATAGAGCTTTGGGGTAAAAAAAGCTTGAAAGAGAACTGATTGTCCTTGAAAATGAGCCTAGCACAAAGCCCTTTTACATGGAAGAACGCTTTCACCCCCCTCCGTCCCTTCCTGATTATCGGATCGAGTTCTTGTAGGGCTCAAATCAAAGAGAAAAAAATTCCTCATCCGATGGCGAATAAAAAATTTCCCCTACTTTACTACCGAAATTCGGTCGCCGTTTTCGCGAAATCCATCATCTCCTTAATTCATCCTGTAGCAGTGTCCTCATGAAAGAGTTTGCCATTTTGCTGACCCGGATTGGTCAGAAATTAAAAAGTTACCTCGAGTCAAAGATGAATCAGTGTTTGCCCTCCCCCTCCCCCACAAATTAAACTAGCGACTCGAAAACCGCTAGACCAATTTGGGATAAAATTCAGTTTATGCATTTGCGCGAGCCCTTTATTTTATATCTAGAAGTCGTTTCAATCCGAATAAAACTCGGCGAGTTACGTGCGAAGAACCTATTTCCCATATCTTTACATGTTAATTTACACCTCCCCCCCTCCACACTTCCCTTAACTTTTATATAGTGATCAGGTGAAAGAGGGACCTCGAATCTATGAAATCACAAAAAAAACATTCTTTTATCGGGTTTTTTTTTCGCCAGATCGACTCCACTATTAATAAATCCAAAAAATCGAAAGGCCTCGTGATATGAGGGACGAAAAACAAGCCCCTCTCGAAAACGACGCCAATATCATTTATTTGAAACTAGGTTTTCTTTTGGTACTAAACCACATTGTATTTCAATTTCTCTTTTTTTCTTCACTGGATTAAAACCACTTATTTGTTAAAAAAGTTTTTAAGTGACGTTTCGGCTTTCTCTATCGAAAGCCGTTATCAAAATGACATAACAAAATAAATATTGAAACAGAACACTTGATAATCTTGCAAAAATATGACATCAAATACTTAGAATAAGATTTTGAGATTGAACATGTCAAAATCTGTTTCAAACATATTTTTGGAGGCAACAAGATGGTGATGTTGAGTGTCGAGCTGCTAGTTGTTAATTGTAGTTATTAAAAGTTCTAAAATAACAATAGAGTTTTCATTTACTTATCGTGAACAATCACACAATAATACAGATACTATCCCGATCCTTTTTACAATTAACTCTTTTTGTAAAATAGGTATCCAAATTTTTGAAATATCGACAATTAGAAACACATTCGTTATTATTTAAGCATATCAATGCTGCTTCTTTAACTTTGCGGTTATAATTATTCGGTTCATTTAATAATCTAGTTGAAGAATTTCATTGTATTTTATGACCAATTAAAATTTAGATATCTATTTGTATGCGTTTCTTTTCTAAAAACTGATCTGTATCTGTAAATCTAGAAGGGTGTGTCACCCCACAGCACGTAGGACACATTTGGCCCATTGTGCGTCCTTCTGAGGTTGAGCCTTCCTTCTAGCTCGTCAGCCAGCCTACTTGTTTAAAGTAGGCGATGACGTCACCTGAAGGTAGCTCCCTCATGTTGACATGTGTTAGCCACCGCTCGCCGAAAAGAAAATGTCTCATTTGTGAGAGTGTCGGGCATTCGCAAAGAATGTGTTCGACAGTCTCATCTTCCTGTTCACATCCTCTACACAGTGGTAGAGGTGTTTTCGTAGATGACATTGGCCAGTCAGGATATCTGTGGCTGTGCGCAGGTTCTGTCTGTTCATAGTCATATCTTTTTTGGCTGTTTCGCTGTTCGGATACTGTAATAGTTCCTTGGCTAGCTTGCAGCCTGTTTCGTCGTCCCATCTACCCTTAAACTTCTCAAGGGAGTGTTTCTTCAGTAGATCAGCCACAGCTGATGCCGATAAGCTTATGAAAGTGTCAGGTCCCAAAAGTTTATGGGAGGCTGCTTTCTTAGCTAAAGAGTCAGCTGCACGGTCGTCTTTTGATTTTCCATGACCTTTGGTCCAAGCTAAAGTGACCACGTTGTTGTTGCAAGCTTCGATCAGGGCTTGGTGATATTCTAGTACCAGCCCTGATGTAATGCGTGGTCTATCCAGAGCTAGTAGTGCCTGTCTGCTGTCCGTGAGGATGTAAATATTATTACCAGTAATGTTTCTTCTGGTATGAGGATAAGTTTCAATATCTTATTCAGGCAACAACGCCTGGTTCTAGAGCTCGACAATTGGTAAACAGTTTTCCGCCGACTGGAGAGAATTATCCAAAAGTTATAGAAAGCTTGAAATCACGATTTGGTAGAAAGGATTTATTAGTAGAGGTTTATGTGAGAGAACTTTTGTCACTAGTTTTGAATACGATGCACGAGAAGGTCAAATTGTCTGATGGAATCTCAACTGAGAGCTCTTGAAACGCTAGATGTAACCTCTGAAACATGTGCAGCTATGTTGTATCCCATGGTTGAGTCTTGTTTACCTGAAGATATCCTAAGAGTCTGACAACGTAGTAGTTCTTGTTCCACTAAGTCTACTTTGAAAGATCGTCTGAAGAATCTAATGGATTTCCTCAAAGATGAAGTAGAGAAGAAGCAGTTGCAGGATTTGACATAAAGAAGAGTTCTGGAAAAATTGACTAGAACAAGACTGTCATACATCATGAAGAAGTAGCGACCTCGGCAGGTTTACTGAATCAAAAAACTATCGTGAAATGTGTCTTTTGTAGTAAGAATCATTCCTCGGCAGATTGTGAGGTCAGCGTGTGTTTCCATTGGAAATTGGTTCAGAGATTCGTGATGCCTTAATGATCAAACTCAAGACAGCAGAGAAATCCACTATCCCATATACTGATGATTTAGAAAAGGATTTTGATGATAAAATAGAGCCAGAGCATGTACATACTCGATATGGAAGAAAAGTTATTCCACCCAAAAGATTTAGTTGAGTCACTATTTGAAAATGTGACTCAATGTGGGAGAATGTTGGAAATGACCCTTTTGATGTACATTTTTTGAATACCCTGTATACATATAAAAAGTTGATTGATATGTTTTTATGTTTTGATTGATGTAAAATTTTTGACATTGTTTAATTTTCAGATAATTAAACATGTAAACTCATATTCGTTCAACCGGCAACGCCGCACCAAAATACATTTGCAAACGGCATTCAAACTAGGAAGCGGTTTCATCAAAGATAATTTTTTACTCTATTTCACAATAAATATCAAGACGCAATTCTAACCGTCTCGTCTAGACAATAGAAAAAATTTTACATGCTTGTTTACGCGGTTCACGCTAACGAACTTTCTAGAACAATTGCCAGCCGGGGAAGGGATATATCTGAAACCGATAAACTTCGCCGATTTTAAAATCAGTGTGTATCTAGCTGCGAATCAGGCTAGAACCCTCCGTTGTCCAACACAACGTAAATACATATCGTTTCTCAAATCAGTTCACATCAGTGCGTCTCTAGCTGCAATCAGGCTAGGACCCTACAGTGTCTATTCATCACTCACGCAGACTACACGCAAAAATAATATTTTCTGAATGATGTGATCATTTCTTTTAATTCATTTTTCATTAATATGTGTTAGTGCTTGTTAAGCACATATTAATTATAATACTTGTTCATTGATTACTAGTTTAATGTAATCCGTTGTTACATTGTTGTTTGTTCATTTATTTATTTAACAGTTTAATAAATGGTTAAATAAAAGTGTTCATTGTTTTTGTTGAATGGAGTTGAGAAGACAAAATATTACAGTCCACTTAGAATACAACGATGCAGTTTAAAAAGGCGGTAACACATTGTTGGCCGTCCTGGGAAACTGGCACAACATAGGGTTTATTCCAGAACCCTCAACAGACATTATAATTTAGATTTGGAAATAGTAATTTTATTTCTAGTTCATTGTATCAATTGTGGTGTATCTCTATCGAGGGATGATATAGTTTCACTGGGTAGGTGATCCTATAAAAGAAGTTCCTTACATCTATATCTTTTTCTAAATTAAATTTATTAAACCTATTGAACTGAATCCTCTCGCTGACTATGGCGTGCTCCGCTCTATTTAAAATTCTGCATATCTTGTTGTTCTTTATTGGAGTTTTAAGTCTTAGGACTTTTGGAATTATCTTGTTTTCTCGGCATTTCATCATGAAACATAAATACATCTAAAATAATCCTTTTTTGAAATAAATAATACATTTTCCGTGAAATATATAACATATCCTTTTTTTAGCCCCAGACGACGTCTACGATTTTTTAGAGTGTCCGACAGTAGGTTGCAGGGGACAGGGTCATATAAAGGGTCCAAAATTTGCGACACACTCTATTCAGAAACACTGCCCGTATGCCGATGAGAATCTGGACATTGAGAAAATCGTGCCCGATAGACTTCTCAGTCCAGATAGAAGTCCTGAAGCCGTAATACCAGTTTCGAGAGAACCTAAAGATTGCAAGATGTAAGTAATAGTCATAATATCTAAAAAAATATATTGGTAGATAGAGGGACAAACTGTTGATATCTAGAAACATAAAAAAATTGACAAATTAAAAGTTCCGCAAGGGTGGGAAGCGGGGGTACAAATTGATGGTTGGATATTGATTTTTTACGATTTGTGGACGAAATATGTATCTTATCGAAAAAAGTTAAATGTAAAAGTTGTAGATAATTAAAAAATCTAAAACTTTTATATTGGTTATTTTTCAACATAACATCAAAATTATCGAGAAAAACTATAAAAACCGTTTTTTTTTTTTTTAATTTTTAATAAAAACCTTCTCATTTGTGTTTTAAATAAGCAAAATAATTATTTTTCGACTTTATACGAATGTAAATTAAAAAAATATGACCTTGTTTGCCTTTTTTTCCAAGTCTTTGACTTTTTTTCGACCTTTTTTGACTTTTTTTGAAATTTTTTATTTTTATTCGACTTTTTTTCAAAATTTTTGACTTTTTTGACTTTTTTTTGATTTTTTTTTTACCTTTTTTGACTTTTTTTTAACTTTTTTCGACTTTTTTTCGACACTTTTTGACTTTTTTTTTTACTTTTTTGACTTTTTTTTGATTTTTTTTTTACCTTTTTTGACTTTTTTTTTACTTTTGTTCGATTTTTTTTTTGACTTTTTTTTTACTTTTTTGACTTTTTTTTACTTTTTTCGACTTTTTTTTTACTTTTTTGACTTTTTTTCGACCTTTTTTTACTTTTTTCGACTTTTTTTTGACATTTGAACTTTTTTTACTTTTTTTGCCTTTTTTTTTTACTTTTCTCGACTTTTTTTTAACTTTTTTCGACTTTTTTTGATTTGTTTTGACTTTTGTTCGATTTTTTTTTTACTTTTTTCAACTGTTTTTGACTTTTTTTTGACTTTTTTGCCTTTTTTTTACTTTTTTCGACTTTTTTTTTTGACTTTTTTTCGACTTTTTTTGACTTTTTTGACCTTTTTTTTAATTTTTTCGACTCTTTTTTTACTTTTTTTCGACCTTTTTTTTACTTTTTTCGACTTTTTTTTGACATTTGAACTTTTTTTGAACTTTTTTTACCTTTTTTTTTACTTTTTTCGACTTTTTTTAACTTTTTTCGACTTTTTTTTAACTTTTTTCAACTTTTTTTGATTTGTTTTTACTTTTGTTCGATTTTTTTTTGACTTTTTTTTTACTTTTTTGACTTTTTTTTACTTTTTTCGACTTTTTTTTTTACTTTTTTGACTTTTTTTCGACCTTTTTTTACTTTTTTCGACTTTTTTTTGACATTGAACTTTTTTTGAACTTTTTTTACTTTTTTTGCCTTTTTTTTACTTTTCTCGACTTTTTTTTAACTTTTTTCGACTTTTTTTGATTTGTTTTAACTTTTTTCGATTTTTTTTTTACTTTTTTCAACTGTTTTTGACTTTTTTTTGACTTTTTTTGCCTTTTTTTTACTTTTTTCGACTTTTTTTTTTTACTTTTTTTCGACTTTTTTTTGACTTTTTTTCGACCTTTTTTTTACTTTTTTCGACTCTTTTTTTACTTTTTTGACTTTTTTTTTACTTTTTTCGACTTTTTTTTGACATTTGAACTTTTTTTGCCTTTTTTTTGACATTTGAACTTTTTTTGCCTTTTTTTTTACTTTTCTCGACTTTTTTTAACTTTTTTCGACTTTTTTTAACTTTTTTCGACTTTTTTTGATTTGTTTTGACTTTTGTTCGATTTTTTTTTACTTTTTTTTTACTTTTTTCAACTGTTTTTGACTTTTTTTTAACTTTTTTGACTTTTTTTGCCTTTTTTTTTTTTACTTTTTTCGACTTTTTTTTTCGAAATTTTTGACTTTTGACTTTTTTGTCTTTTTTTAACTCTTTTTGAACTTTTTTTGACTATTTTTGAATGAAAAAGCCTAATTTTCAATCGAAAAAGTTCCGTAACACATTTTCAATTTTTTAACTTTATCAGTGCTCATTTACTTCGTTGAAATCTCGACTTTAAGATGGTATCAAAAAATAACTATTTTCGTATTGAAAAATATCGTTAAAAACGCAGAAAACCAAAAAACGACTTTTTCATAATCGATTTTTCTATTAATCCAGACAATTTTTTATTTCTTATTGCAAATAAGCATTGAAATTGATGAAAAATATTAATTTTCGTTTAATGACCATTAGTTATTCCTCAATAAACAACATTTCCTCAATGTTGAAAAGTTGGCGTATTCAGACGACCATCGTAAACAGTGTCGGAAGTGATCAGATATCTGTTATATTCTCACCACGAAGTTGTCTATCCAGAGATACCAACAGCTAGAAATCTTGGGGTTTTTTGTCATGGGGTCACACCAAGTTGAGAAAAATGACAAAACATTCAATACATAAGTTGAAAACTATGTTGGCATCATCAGGAGTTGATGATTGACTAAACAATTAAGTATTTCTAACAGCTATATATACTAAATGACTAACACCACCTCCCCCAGGCGGTGCCTGGCACCGTCATCCCCGGTGACCTAATCAGCCAAGGGTGACTAATCAACCAAGGATGAGTAACCCGCCCGTAAACTAAAAAGCGGACTAAGAGGAATTTGTCCTTTGTCTTTTACATTTACCTATTTCTATACTTTCAAATGCGTCCAACAATTTATTATTGGATACATTTTTGAGTAATTTTACATTGTCTATACTTATTCTATGATTTTCATTAAAAGCATGTTCGGCTATACTATATTTTTCCGTACGCCCATATTTTAAGTGAGCCATGTGCTCTTTAAATCTGACCTGTACAGAGCGTCTAGTCTGCCCAACATACTTTCTATCACAATCCCCACAACTAATTTCGTAAATACCACTTTTTTATCCTTGGGATTACCTAATAACTGCTTTAAAGTGCTGTTAGACTGAAAAACTAAACTTAAACCCGCTTTTTTGAACACGCTGGTAAGTCCTTTGGTATAAGTGGGATTATACGGTATTGAAACGAATTTTTCAGTCTGTTTTTCGTGTTGGAAAAACGTAGGTTTTTCTTAAATTTATGTTTGTTGATTAGTTTGTCATAACCGTTTATTGCAGTTATATCCTTAATCAAATTCTTTTCTTTATCAAATCTTTCTTTACTTATACAGGATGCGCCAATTATTTCCACTCGATCTCTAGCACCGAAACTAAAAGAGATATCAACAAGATTTTTTGTAGGGGTAGACAGTGTCACTCGGACTACAATTTTAAAATTAATTTTTGTGAAATGAAAATTAATTTGGTTTTTTAAATTGAACGTCCTGTATACGATTATGTCTTCTGATTCTACTTAATATTAGATTTACGGTTATTCCTATTTTAAGCAGATTTAATGAAAAAACAGCACTTCAGAAATATTAGCACAAAAACCACATTTTTTAAAAAATTTCTCAAAAAAGCTACTATGATGTAAATGAAACATGCACCTATCACAATAATCACACAACATCTTCACTTGTTGCACAGGGTGTTTGCCGATGGCGTGCCAATAGTCTAGTTTTCAAATGGCAATAACTTAATTTTTTCAAATGGGACACCCTGTATATTTTTCTTCAGTTAGAAGCTCTCCCTAATATGCATTAAAAAAATATAGGGTTTTGCACATCTAACTTTACTATTTACTTTAATAATTGACGTTAAGTGAAAAACAACATATTTGTTGAGGGTTCTGGAATAAACCCTATGTTGTGCCAGTTTCCCAGGACGGCCAACAATGTGTTACCGCCTTTTTAAACTGCATCGTAGTTCGAATTTCTAGTGGACTGTAATTTTAGATTGAAGATATGTGTACTGTAGTATGTTTGTCTTCTCAACTTCATCCAACAAAAACAATGAACACTTTTATTTAACCATTTATTAAACTTGTTAAATAAATAAATGAACAAAAACAACAACGTAACAAAGATTACATTAAACTAGTAATCATGAACAAAGTATTATAATTAATTAAAAGAAATGATCACATCATTCAGAAAATATTATTTTTGCGTGTGTTCTGCGTGAGT
Organism: Crepidodera aurea; assembly: GCA_949320105.2. NCBI lineage: Eukaryota > Metazoa > Arthropoda > Insecta > Coleoptera > Chrysomelidae > Crepidodera > Crepidodera aurea. The sequence continues at coordinate 426,520 of OX439477.1, forward strand.
GATAATTAGACACTGGAGGGTCCTAGCCTGATTCGCGGCTAGCAACACACTGATATGAACTGATTTGAGAAACGACATGTATTTACGTTGTGTTGGACAACGGAGGGTTCTAGCCTGATTCGCAGCTAGATATACACTGAGTTTAAATTTGAATATGAAATGAAAAATAAAGTGGACCGCCTGATACGCAGCTAAGTACCACTGTGTAAAACGAAATATTTTTACGTTGAGCTGGTGTCAACGGAGGGTCTAACCTGATTCGCAGTTAAGAACGCACTGTTTTTGCTGTACTACGAAGCACTGAGTTTAGATTCGAATATAAAATGAACAATAAAGTGGACCGCCTGATACGCAGCAAAGTACCACTGTGATAACGAAATATTTTTACGTTGTGCTGGGCAACGGAGGGTTCTAACTTGGTTCGCAGTTAGAAGCACACTGTTTTTAAAATCGGCGAAGTTTATCGGTTTCAAATGTATCCCTTCCCGATTGCGCAATTGTTCTAGAAAGTTCGTTAGCGTGAACCGCGTAAACAAGCATGTAAAATTTTTTCTATTGTCTAGACGAGACGGTTAGGTTTACGACGTGATATTTATTGTGAAATAGAGTAAAAAATTATCTTTGATGAAACCGCTTCCTGGTTTGAATGCCGTTTGCAAATGTATTTTGGTGCGGCGTTGCCGGTTGAACGAATATGAGTTTACATGTTTAATTATCTGAAAATTAAACACAATTTTTAATAAGAAATCAAGTTACCTATGAAAATGACAGTAGGTATATTTTGTTATGGCATTAATTGTCAACATAAAATTTTGTATTGTATCACGTCTACTATATTTAATCGGTATTGTGTATAAAAAATGGATTTTAATAAGAATAGTGTTCTAGAAAATATTGATATGATATGGATACTGGGTGAATGTCAAAAAAAATGCGTTTCTTGCTAGTAGGGTCTATCGTCAAAGATACCCAGAAAGACGTCATCCACAAAAGGATACTTTTGAGAATTTAAAGAATAGATTTGATAGAACAGGAACCGTCAAGTATGAAAAACATTCACGTGAAACTACAGCTGTTACTATTGACAACGAATATAAGGTAATGATCAGTATAGTTGAAGCTCCCAATATAAGCACAAGGCAATTAAGCAATCAGTTAGATATTTCCAATGCCACAATTAGACGCATAATAAAAAAGAATAAATATCACCCCTATCATATCCAGATTCACCAAGAATTGTTACCACGTGATTTCGCGCGTAGAGTTGAATACTGTAGATGGTTAATAAATAAGATAAATACAGAGCGTAACTTTTTAAACAAAGTTTTATTCTCCGACGAAGCCACGTTTCATAAGAACGGTTTATTTAGAACCACATCACAGTATCGATGGTCTTTGAATGTGTGGGCGGGAATAATAGGTGATTATGTAATTGGTCCCTATTTCTTTGATGGGACTGTAAATGGAGATATATTTTTAGATTTTTTAGAAAATGATTTTCGCAACTTATTGCAAAATGTGCCTCAAAATTATCGCAACGGAATGTGGTTTCAATTAGATGGTGCCACACCACATTACCTATTAGATGTTCGCAATTGGTTAAATAGGGAATTTCAGGATCGTGGGATAGGAAGGGAAGGACCTATAAATTGGCCTACTAGATCGCCTTGCCTTACACCTTGTGGGGTTTTATTAAAAATATTGTTTACAAAGAAGAGGTTACCACAAAAGAAAATATGAAAGAAAGAATTACTGCAGCATTTAGACAGGTGACCCCTGCAATGCTAAGAGATGTGCGTAAATCAATGAAAAAAAGGGCAAGAAAATGTATAAATGAAAATGGAAGACATTTTGAACACCTACTATAAATTTTAACTTTCACTATTGTAGTTTTCTTACGATTATTTTTTTCATCTGTCAAAACAGTCAGATTTTGTGGTTTCAGCCAATAACAACTCAGGATCCTAACCAATCATTGTGTTTTATACTGATTATTTTTTTCATCTGTCAAAACAGTCAGATTTTGTGGTTTCAGCCAATAACAGCTCAGGATCCTAACCAATCATTGTGTTTTATACTGATAAAACCGCTTCTTCGTATTTGTTTCTTGATGTTTGTGTGTGATGTTTGTGATGTTCTTGTGTTTACCTTTTTTGAAATGTCAAATGTAAACATTTAACAATTTTTATTATACTAAAATGTATTGCAAATCTATGTTAATAACCAAATTTCAAAATGTATTTGTAAACTAACCTGTTTTTATTAGTTGATTTCAAAATGCCTTTAACATTTTTACATAACATAACACTAAACTTAAAATTAATTAAATTAAGAAAGACTTCATTTCATTCTTCTTCTTCGCTTTTATTTAAGGCGCCGTTTCGCGGGGTAACCAGTCAAAAAATCGCCTTGGTGGCCCTGTACGTAAAACTATAACAGCTCAGGTTTCAATTTAAATTGGTAAAGATAATTTTCAATATTTGTGTGTAAAGTGTCTTTTGCATAAATGACTATGTTCTCTGTTTTTAATACAAAATGATTCAAAAAATAATCCTTTCAAATACGACTCGTCCTCTGAAATTTTATAGATTAAATTTTTGATCTTCATACTCAAACGCCTTTATTTTAGGCAAAACCACTCAAACAAACTGATTTAAGATAAAATCACTCGTCCTGCGGACTCGTGATTTTATCAATCAGTTTGTTTTCGTGGTTTTTCCAAATAAAGCCGTTTTCGTGAAAACCAAAAATTTAATCGATAAAATTTGGAGGACTCGTGGTATTACCTTTGATTAAACTTTGTAAAATTTTGTACTTATTAAAAATTGTGTAAAATATGTTGTTTGTCACTTAACGTCAATTATTAAAGTAAATAGTAAAGTTAGATGTGCAAAACCCTATATTTTTTTAATGCGTATTAGGGAGAGCTTCTAACTGAAGAAAAATATACAGGGTGTCCCATTTGAAAAAGTTAAGTTATTGCCATTTGAAAACTAGACTATTGGCACGCCATCGGCAAACACCCTGTGATTATTGTGATAGGTGCATGTTTCATTTACATCATAGTAGCTTTTTTGAGGAATTTTTTAAAAAATGTGGTTTTTGTGCTAATATTTCTGAAGTGCTGTTTTTTCATTAAATCTGCTTAAAATAGGAATAACCGTAAATCTAATATTAAGTAGAATCAGAAGACATAATCGTATACAGGGTGTTCAATTTAAAAAAACCAAATTAATTTTCATTCCACAAAAATTAGCCTCCCTGTATACATCAAAATATTTTAAAATTGTAGTCCGAGTGACACTGTCTACCCCTACAAAAAATCTTGTTGATATCTCTTTTAGTTTCGGTGCTAGAGATCGAGTGGAAATAATTGGCGCACCCTGTATATGCCGTGACATTGCAATTTACTTTTTAAATCTAAAGATTTGTTCTCAAAAGCATCTCTATCTTCAGGAGTACTGGGAGCGGCGGCAGCGTTTTCAATTTCATCTTGAATTGTATTGTAGTTGGAGAGGTGCGTTGAAATTATCTCTATTCTATTTTGTAATTGAAATTTATCAGATATATTATCTTTATTAGTTTCATACCAATTTTGACCGCGAGTAATTTGAGCTTTGCAAGCTCCACGTCTTTGGATGAGACCGTCCATTTTACTAACCTTGATCTCTGGTTTTCTGGACGATGTGAAGATCCGGCTCGAAGGACCATGCGCAAAATTGGGCCTGATATTTCCCAAGTTTGTGTGTTGAAATGGACTGTATTGGAGTGAGATTTAAATAACGAGGTTTTTCACAACTATTGTTTATTATTTGGATGAAACACAAATGAGTAATAACTAAACTAAACACATATACTAGACATTTAAAAATTAATTAATAGTCTGAAGCTATTTGTATGATTATTAAAAATACGGTCGAGAATTATTATTTTTACATCTGACATTACATGTCAAAAATCACATATCAGATCATCTCGTCTTCGATGATATGATGTTATTTTGCAGAGGCGTGCGAATTTAAATTTTGCATTTATTCTGGCGGAAAATAACACATTTTCCAACATTCGTAAAAACGTTATTTTTAAAAATTGATGGAAAAAACTGGATATGCACGTGGTTTCATATCATTTTTTTACTATAAAGATTATTCATTTCCTCATTAGACATGTTTTGATTTGCAATATCTATTTTTAGAAATCAAAATCAATATAATATAAGTCACAAGACGAATGATGATACTATGTTCTAATTAATTTTTTTCTGGTTTAAATTAATATTTAATTAATTTACTAATTATTATTTTTTATGTTCTAATTAAATCATAAAACTGATTTAGTCCCAAATAAAATTTTGCATTAAATTTTATTATAAAACATCAATAATCGATTTATGATATCAGTACAATTGAAAATACACAAATTATATATAATCTGAAATGGAATTTTATTAACACAAGCATTTTAAAGAATTTAGGTACATTATAAAAATGTATATAAAAGTTTTTTTAAAAAGAAAGGAAAAAATGGAAGGTTGTTGATTATACTGTATTTGAAAATCAAGAGAGAGTAAATTCCCAGAAATGTTTTGCAGTTATCAGTGTTAAAGGCAGTAAACCATAGACGTGCGTTTTCAAAATTAAATTAATATGGAAATAGAAATATTTAATTTGTTTTAGTTATTTATACCTAGATTACCAATTTTAGATAGATAAACATAATTCGTAAGTAGTAATTTAATTTGGGTAAAATGAAGAAAAAGTCAATATTATTTTAGGCATTTTGTTTTAGGCATATGTTTATTTACAAAATATGTATATAATATGTACAGATAATTACAATTATTTATAAATTAATATGAGGAGCTAAAAAAACAATTAAGTAGGTATATGAGAAAAAAAAAACCAACCGCAAGGATAAAATTTGACGAGCAACATGCAAAAAATACGACAATATTAAATCTTAAAAAATAAAAATCTAAAAATAAAATTAAAGTACATAAATTAATAATTTTAAAGTTATGGTTCCTCGCACTCTGTGTCAGAAGATTCACCATCTGATTCTAGAGAAATTACAATGGGCTCTATAGTAATATCAATTATGTTATCTAGCTCCCACATTTTTTTTTCTATTTCTGTAACGTGTCTAATACATTTTTGCCAATTTTCACTTGTTACTTCAGATATTGCCTTATTGAAGAGATTTTTAACATCTGATAATTTAAAAGTAGTGTTATTTCTGGCAACATAACCTTTAACTTGAGCCCATATTAATTCTATCGGATTCAGCTCACAATGGTAGGGTGGTAAACGAAGGATTTCAATTTCTCTCCTCAATATTATATTTTTTATAATTTTGCTTATGTTTTTTAGCAATAGTTAACAATTCTGCCCTCAGCATTGTATTGTCAAAGGCTAAATTTTTAGAAGATAACCATTTTGCAATTTCACCCTTTTTCCATTTAGTGGTTGGTAAAGGTTCAAGTAATCTGGAGTGGTAACTTGCATTGTCCATTACAATAACCGATCCTTTTGGTATGAATTGAATCATCTGTTCAAAATATTCCTCAAACACGTCTCCATTCATTTCTTCGTGATAATCAACGGTTTTTTTTGATTCAAATAAGAGTAAACCATTCTCAAAAAAACCGTTTGTACTGCCTATATGACAAATAATTAATCTTTTACCTTTTCCTATAGGTTCCTTAAAACCAGTAGTATATCCTTCTAGAAAAGCTTGATGGGATGATTTTATATTTTTGTCTTTCCAAACTCTTCCTACACAATGTCCTTCATTAACCCATGTTTCATCTAAATAATAAATGTTTTTATTTTGAGCTTTAACTTGTTGTATTCTTCTGAGGTACTGTCTTCTCCAACATACAATTTCTTCAGAATCAATTAGCATTGTGTGTCTGCCCATTTTTTCAAATTTAAAGTTTAACTCATGTAACACTTTCCATAGTTTATCCCGGCTTATTGTGGGTAAATCAACATCATTCGTAATGGCTTGCAAAACTTTATCTAAAGTTGGCATTTGCTTGTTTATAAAAAATGAGTGAACAAGCTTACGAATAGCATTTTTAAAAAACTCGTCCACGTTGACTTTTAATAGTTTTGGTCTACCTGGTTTCGGCTTTGGTGAGGTTACTCCACCTGATTTTTCCTTCTTTAGAACTCTATATATTGTAGATTTTCCATATCCCATTGCCTTAGATGTTGTTTCAACTACACTGTCAATAGTGTTTGAGGGATTTTGATGTTTAAAATAGTGGTACACATTCACTACAGCACTCTTTTCATTGAGCGATAAATGGTCTAGTTTTAATTTTTTCACTGGCGTATACTCACAAACTGCTTCTATTTTTAGTCACTACTATTTGTCACGTTTATCGAAAATCAAATAACTGCATTTCTAGAAACTATTTAAGTGAAAATATCTGTCATTAGAAGCTGTTGCCATTCGGAGGTCGTTAAATAACAATTATCCCTTTCTATTCTGGTTACGCCTATGACGCACGTTAATCCTCTTAGGCCTACTGTAGTAACAATGAAAGATCATAAAATAATGTGATAGTCCAAGAAATTTAATAAATTTTGTATTGAAATTAACAAAAACAATTTAGAATGCATTACAAATATTGAAGTTTTACCGCACGTACTGTACTATAGTTTTGCATACCGAATTACTTTTTATTCTGGGAATTTACTCTCTCTTGATTTTCAAATACAGTATAGTTACAAAGAAATTGCAGAAAAGGAGTTAAAAAATAAAATTGTCTGAAGAATAAAAATAAAAAGTTTTATGAAGAATATAAGTTTAATTACTTTTCAACATTGAGTACCTGGACCAAAGAGTGTTTGGCTTGCATGTTTCGGAAATTTCAGCGAAATAAGCCAAAAAAAACGTCTTCTTTAAAAGTTTTAATTCCCTTATTCTGGCACCAGTTTTCAAACAAAATATATTCCTTTTCATACCTATAACGGGATTTTGATGGTAGTAGACCCAAGTTTGCAGTTCTAGCCGCTTCCAAAACTGACTATGACAAATCTTCGTCTGAAGAATCCATGAAAAAATATCTTCTAGAAAAAGATGCGACGGTAAAATTGGTTTTGACAGGTTTATTGTTTCTTTGTTACTACGGTGATTCAAAGTAACAAATAAAAAAGGGCCATTAAAAAATTATCGAAACGTACGTTTCTTTTTATTAAAAATTATAGCAGAATTCTAATAAGTTTCTTAATTTTTCAGTCATTTTGTAAACTACAACCATACAAATATATATTTTAAATATTCAAATGTCAGTACACTCCCCAAAAACAAATTTACTAGTGCGGAAAAGTTACTCTTTCAACACTAAAACGAGTGCGGAAAAGTGGACTTTTCCGCATGCTAGTAGAAAAATTATTTTTGTCATTATTCTCTTCCTTTTCCAATGAGTTTCATCCTACTATTATTTTATTTGGTTTCAAAAATGATCTGCACTGGTCTAGATTTGAATGAATTTTAATTAAAATTTATTTTTTTTTAGTAAACCAAGACTTGGTCGTCCTCCAAAGCATCCCCGTCCCGAAATAAAACCAGAATCCATAGAACCGGTACCAGAGGACGGAGAAGACGAAGGAGTACCCCCGCCAGAGAAAAAAACGAGAAGAAAATATCGCAAAAAAATAAAAACTGAGCCGGGCGTAAAGACTTCGCAAGAGAAAGCATTAGCGTATATAGAACAGTTGAATATCTTACCAGCGGAACGCGAATCTTGGCAAAAACATTCGGAATTTTTGCAAAAATATATCAAAACCGAATTCGATCCCCGATTTTGGACGAATCGGGAAGTCGTCACTTTCGTATCTAAAGTACCGAGTTGTGCATCTCATTGCGAGATATTTTTGAAAGAAAACATTGACGGAGAAGCGCTTCTCTCTCTTAGCCAAAAGGACATTGTGTCCATTTTGAAATTAAAGGTCGGACCCGCCGTAAAATTGTATAATACTATTGTTTTGTTGAGGCAGCAAGTGCACAAAAACGTGTCCACATGAGGTATTACATATAAGAAAAGTGATATTTTTAAGGCTTGTCGTTTTTATTTTTATTATTTTTAACGATAACACATTTATCGATTGTATATAGCTGTATAAAAATTTATTTTATCAAAGAATATAAATTTTCATTTTTTAAATGTTGTTTTAATAAACACAAAATGTTCTGTTAAGCTAAAAGTTTTTTCGATTCCAGTGCAGATAATTTTTGAAAAAAATGATAGGATGAAACTCATTGGAAAAGGAAGAGAATATGACAAAAATGAGAGGTAATAGTATATTACGTAATTGCTTTACAACACGCATTACGTACTATACTTTACCTACGGCCATATACAGTGTACCAAAAAGTCTGGACTTATGACAGGGTACTTAATTTCTTCAATTAGATTTTTTTAACAATTTTATTTCGAACAATTTTACAAAATTCTCTTCATTTCCCGCCTCAAAAAAGTAAAAAAATTAAAAAAAGTCAATAAATGTCAAAAAAGTAAAAAAAGTCAGCAATTCAAAAAAGTCAAAAAAGTAAAAAAAAAAATCAGAAAAAGTCAAAAAATACAAAAAAGTAAGTCAGAAATTCAAAAAAAAGTAAGTCAAAAATTCAAAAAAAGTAAGTCAAAAAAGTAAAAAATTCAAAAAAAGTCATTAAAGTCAAAAAATATCAAAAAAAGTAAGTCAGAAATTCAAAAAAGTCAGTCAAAAAATATCAAAAAAAGTCAAAAATTCAAAAAAAATCAAAAAAGTAAGTCAGAAATTCAAAAAAGTAAAAGTCAAAAATTCAAAAAAAGTCAAAAAAGTAAGTCATAGTCAAAAAATATAAAAAAAAGTCAAAAAATACAAAAAAGTCAGAAATTCAAAAAGTCAAAAAATACAAAAAAGTAAGTCAGAAATTCAAAAAAAAGTAAGTCAAAAATTCAAAAAAAGTAAGTCAAAAAAGTAAAAAAAAGTAAAAAATTCAAAAAAAGTCATTAAAGTCAAAAAATATCAAAAAAAGTTAAAAAAGTAATAAAGTCAAAGATTCAAAAAAGTAAAAAAAAGTCAAAAAAGTCATTAAAGTCAAAAAATATCAAAAAAAGTAAAAAAAGTAAGTCAGAAATTCAAAAAAGTCAGTCAAAAAAAGTCAAAAATTCAAAAAAAATCAAAAAAGTAAGTCAGAAATTCAAAAAAGTAAAAGTCAAAAATTCAAAAAAAGTCAAAAAAGTAAGTCAAAGTCAAAAAATATAAAAAAAAGTCAAAAAAAATCAGAAATTCAAAAAGTCAAAAAATACAAAAAAGTAAGTCAGAAATTCAAAAAAAAGTAAGTCAAAAATTCAAAAAAAGTAAGTCAAAAAAGTAAAAAATTCAAAAAAAGTCAAAAAAGTAATAAAAGTCAAAGATTCAAAAAAGTAAAAAAAAGACAAAAAAGTCATTAAAGTCAAAAAATATCAAAAAAAGTAAAAAGAGTAAGTCAGAAATTCAAAAAAGTCAGTCAAAAAATATCAAAAAAAGTCAAAAATCAAAAAAGTCAGAAATTCAAAAAAGTAAAAGTCAAAAATTCAAAAAAAGTCAAAAAAGTAAGTCAAAGTCAAAAAATATAAAAAAAAAGTCAAAAAAGTCAAAAAAAGTCAGAAATTCAAAAAGTCAAAAAATACAAAAAAGTAAGTCAGAAATTCAAAAAAAAGTAAGTCAAAAATTCAAAAAAAGTAAGTCAAAAAAGTAAAAAAAAAATAAAAAATTCAAAAAAGTCATTAAAGTCAAAAAATATCAAAAAAAGTCAAAAAAGTAATAAAAGTCAAAGATTCAAAAAAGTAAAAAAAAGTCAAATTCAAAAAAAGTCATTAAAGTCAAAAAATATCAAAAAAAGTAAAAAAAGTAAGTCAGAAATTCAAAAAAGTCAGTCAAAAAAAGTCAAAAAATATCAAAAAAAGTCAAAAATTCAAAAAAAATCAAAAAAGTAAGTCAGAAATTCAAAAAAGTAAAAGTCAAAAATTCAAAAAAAGTCAAAAAAGTCAAAAAAGTAAGTCAAAGTCAAAAAATATAAAAAAAAGTCAAAAATTCAAAAAAGTAAAAAAAAAAGTCAAAAAAGTAAAAAATTCAAAAAAAGTCCAAAAAAGTAAAAAATTCAAAAAAAGTGAAAAAAAGTAAAAAAGTAAATTCAAAAAAGTAAGTCAGAAATTCAAAAAAAGTCGAAAAAGTCAAAAAATACAAAAAAGTCATTAAAGTCAAAAAAAGTCAAAAAAAAGTAAAAAAATATCAAAAAAAGTAAAAAAAAGTAAAAAAAGTCAAAAAAATATTGAAAATGTTTTTTATTTAAGAAAATATGACACCGCTCGAATTATCTCCAGCGTTTATTTCGGATGCTTGAATTATCTCGAGCGTTTATTTAGAGCGCTCAAATTATCTCGAGCGTTTATTTAGGGTGCTCGAATTATCTCGAGCATTTATTTAGAGCGCTCGAATTATCTCGATCGTTTATTTATAGCGTTCGAATTATCTCGAGCGTTTGTGAGACTTTTAAAAACAATGGTGAATTCTTGCTTAATTTGTGGTTGCAGTGACGTCGAAGTTTAGAAACTGCGTTGTTTTCCAAGAAATAGTGACATGTAAGCATTTTATCTTCTCATTTAATTAAGCAATACACATGCAAAAAATACAGTTTTATTAGTAATGATTTTAATTCATATTAGGTGCAACATGTGGTGACAAAGTCTGGGTGTAACCTATCCATTATCCAAAACATTAATATGAGGAACTACACAATCTACAGAAATCATTTTAGTAAAAATAATTATACTAATGAAATTGGTTGGAAATTAAAACCAAGCGCTGTACCACTTAAATTCAAAGAGGCAGATCTCAACACTGTAAATGTAGTGGAAGAGGGCGGAATTAAAATCCAGTGCTCTACAGCTGAGCCACAAACCCCCATTATTTTGTATAATTGTTAGTGTAGTTTGTTATTCTGTATCTTAAAAAAGAGTTTGGTCTATCATTTTTCTAAGTCTAAATATTAATAATCTAGTGTAATTTGTGTTTCTTTGGCAAAATTTACAGGAGCAATAAAAACGTTATTTTTACTACACATATTGAACTGTAATTTTAACATTTTTCAAGTTTGTAGTAAATGACAGTTTTTATTGTCCTGTAAATTTTGTATAGAAACATGATTTATTTCTAATATATACATTTTTGGATCAAGTATAATTTTAAATTTTCCCGCCACTGATGACTGGATACTCAATTCAGTAAGAGGCCTTGAGAAAGAAGAAAATTGGCTAGTGCGCCCTCTTCTATTGCCTTCCGTTTACAATCGCCCAAACAACTTTTACCGAACGAGAATAATACATTGAGTTGCCCGTCTCATAAGTTGTCTCTGGTCCTATCTGAGAGCTCGTTTTATTCACACCTAACCATAGACAAATAAAGGTAGACACCCGGATGAATACACCAAAGCGGCAACCAAGCCCATAGTTCTTGCCCTCCTAATAGTTAGCGCAACGGTCGATCAGATGATTCAGATGTTGCCAGTGTTCATCTAAATTCTAAGCGAAAGCGACAATTAACCCAATAATGCAATGTTTTTCAAATGAGTCAGATAATTTTTTTACACAATGTGGCAACGCGGAAAAAATTAAACTTCAATAACTGCTGTGGAGGGAAATATGATACTAGGCCAATTTAATTTTAGGTTATGTTAGGAGATTCTAGGTAAGTAATGTGAGTATATTTTTAAATTAATGTAGATTTAGTAAATTTGTTTATCATCATCATTAATATAACACGGGCACTTTATTTATTTGCATTATTTTAAGAAACATTTTATAGATACAGTATTTTTGAAGATTACCTGATCCTTAAACCGAAATTGAAAATTTGTCTAGCCCAGGAAGATTTAGATATAAATGTCTAGTCCAGACTTGGCATAACTGTTTTTACAATCCCATATTTGATATTTCTTATAAAAACAAACATTTTTTTTAAATTTCCTAACCAATTAGATAGAAGGCAAATCTGGTTTCAAAATTTAAATTTGCCATATACAGAAGATATTTCTGTTTTTTGCGAAGATCATTTTTCATTAGATTCATTTAGTAAAAGTTCATTACTTCGCAATCGATTAGTTATAAATGCATTGCCTCTTAAAGTTACTACTAACTGTAATCTAACAAACAATGTAATTTTTATACCCGAACCTGAGGCTGGACATGGTGAAATAATAAATCAGCCACATGATTTAGTTTTGTCTGTCAGCAATGAAGATAACAACTGTGCCAGTCAAGCAAAACGTAAACTTAATTTTATAGATGAAAAATCAAATAAAAAATTATTTAAGCTTTGCTATAAATGGTTTTTAAAAACATTCCAAAAGCTTTTATGAAAGGTCAGATAAATAAAAAAATATATTATTTACTTTAATACAAAACTAAAGCTGCATATATTTACATAACTCTTTTCTTGTTTTATAGGCTCTAGATGTATGCATATGGCCATCTTCAATTAATTACATCTTTTATCATAATTTAAATTGTTCTTGTTTTGGTATTGTTTTTAATAAAAATGTTTATTTAAATGTGTTTCAATTATTGTTTTAATAACAATAATATCTCTTGTTTCTGACCAAACTTTGCATATTAGTTTCAAAGCTACTTAATTATTTAAATAGCTTTGAGCTAATTTGTAAATATTGGTCAGAAACAAGAGATGAGGTATAAATAATAAATAATTTTAAATGAACCGCCATTCTACTTCTTTCTTTCTTCTTTTTTTAAACGTTATCTTTAACTATTAGGGTGTTCGCACACCTAAATTAGTTCCAATAAGATCCGTGCCCCCCTATCTGGCGTCGGAATGTTGTGAATTAGTTGACACTCATTTCCACGGGGATTGCATATCTCGTTTACTTGTTATTTTATCTATGCACCTAACTCGATATAACCACAAGGATCTAGCGACAGAGCTGTCAACATCGATTCCACTGGTTCGCGCAATCGCACTGTCAGACTTGTCTTGTTCAGTTTGTCAGTGTTGTTGTTTTGCTGATTTTTCGAGTGTTTCAAACTTAAAATTTTTAATTTAGAGATTTATTAAATTTTTAATATTTTAAGGTCTGTGGTTGAATAGTTTTGTGTATTTTTATTTGCTAAGAAACTTGAATCGCAAGGCAACAGAACTGTGCAAATCCGGACTTTTCAGATAAATAAATAAATAAATAAATGTATCAATAATATATACTTTATAATTTAATTTTTCTAAATAAAATTTATAGAATATTTTAATTTATAAAAGTCATTTGTAAATAAGTTAATCATTTATTAACTTGTTGTTATGCGAATATTATTTACATACTCCACTGTACTCTAACAATAATGTATTGCCTATAATGTAAAATTAAATATTCTCGAACACAACCAGTATATGGGCATAATGGACACTTTAATTTCGTCAGGACATTAAGATTTTTTTTATGAGAAACGAGATGTTTTAAAGTTTGAAAAATCTCACTGGAGTAGGGACATATATAAGTTTTCTTGGAAAAATTTTACTATTGGGGCTCAGCCCCAATTTTGATGGGATATTTTTTTTTAGACTAATTTTGGGTCGCTGATCACGAATCTGCAATCAGTTTCCTGTGGTCTCATCAAACAACAAAGTTATGAATTTTTTTTAAGTAAAATGGTCACCTGAATAGCGGTCAGAACGTAAACTCTTGTCATATTTTTCGCTGTGGCTATGGTCCCGTCCCTCGGAACTCCAATTTTCTCCCGTCTAATAAACGCATGCGCATTGCGTAACATAATAAATATATTTACTTGATATATTACTTTGTACCTCATTAATATGAGCACACCTGAACTTATCTTTTACCTGACCTCATTATTTTGTACATCATTAATATGAGCACACCTGACCTTATCTCTTACCTGACCTCATTATTTTGTACCTCATTAATATGAGCACATCTGTACTTATCTCTTACCTGACCTCATTATTTTGTACCTCATTAATATGAGCACATCTGTACTTATCTCTTACCTGACCTCATATTATTTTGTACCTCATTAATATGAGCACACCTGAACTTATCTTTTACCTGACCTCATATTATTTTGTACATCATTAATATGAGCACACTTGAACTTATCTCTTACCTTACCTCATATTATTTTGTACCTCATTAATATGAGCACACCTGAACTTATCTTTTACCTGACCTCATATTATTTTGTACATCATTAATATGAGCACACCTGACCTTATCTCTTATCTGACCTTATTATTTTGTACATCGTTAATCTGATCACACCTGACCTTATCTTATCTGATCTCACCTGATCTGTTAAATTCTGGTTTATTCAGACGTCCATTGGATATTGGTTATTTTTCAAATCGTGCAACAAATATTTTTTTTTTGCGTCCATTCATCGTTATTTGGCCTGAAAAACGCGAAAAAATACGTATGGAACCGATCGGGTTGAGACCACTGAAATGATACAAAAAAATTCTAGGAAAAATTTAACATTGAGGAATCCTGATAACCAATGTTGTTCATTGAGAAATAACTAATTGTCGTCTGAATAAGCCAGATTAATATTAATTTCAAGTAATACGCAATACAGATGCGTTCATCACAGACGAGAAAAAAATTGAGTCCCGGAAGGACGGGACGCTAGCCACAGCGAGAGTTTACGCTAATCGCAACTCAAGTGACCCTAGTATTGCCAAATGTCAGTACGTCAAATTGCTGTATGAATTTTTAGGCTATCTTTTATAATTTAGTATATTTAGCTGAAATATTACTGTGTACATCATTAATCTAACCAGACTTGATCTATCTTGTACCTTAAGTCTTTTGGTTTTAATATATATTTATATAAACCTACTTATATACATATTTTTCTGGTAAGTATTAAAGAAAAGTTGACAATTTAATGAGACCGCAAGCAACTGATTGCAGATTCGTGATCAGCGACCCCAAATTAATCTAAAAAAAAATATCTCATCAAAATTGGGGCTGAGCCCCAATAGTAAAATTTTACCGTTTTCTTTTTTACAGGAGCTATTTCTTCTAATTTATCTATAATTTATTTTATTGTATTCTGTTATGATTACCGCTCTATACAGCGATTCAAGTTTCTCAGCAAATAAAAATACACTCACTACAAATAAAAATACACAAAACTATTCAACCACAAACACTTAAAATATTAAAAATTTAATACATCTCTAAATTAAAAATTTTAAGTTTCAAACACTCCAAAAATCAACAAAATAACAACACTGACAGACTGAACAAGATAATAAGTCTGACAGTGCGATTGCGCGAACCAGTGGAATCGATGTTGAAGCTCTGTCGCTAGATCCTTGTCCTTAGCACAGTTACAATTTCACCGCATGAGCGCTGCAATCTTAATCCGAGTTACCTATAGACTGAAAAAATAGGATTTTTTTAATTTTTCTCCAGAAAGTCTGTTTCTTTTTTCTGTGATGATGTTTCCAGCTTTTGATAACAATCTTTCAGATGGAACGCAAGTCGCAACTACAGTAAGTAAATAAGAATGAAAATATTGCTATTGTAATCTTAGATCATATATGCTACGCGAAGCATATATGATCTAAGATTGTAATCATAAAATCGCGTCGATTCATGTAATTCCATGTCAACCCATTGGTTGCTTATTCTGGAGCTGGTTGTGTTTTTTCCTTATATTCTTCAACACACAATACAGACGGTGTGTGTACTGTGTTGCATAATATAAGAAAATAATGAATAAGGTTGTACTACATTCCTTTCTATAATTTCAGGCAACCATTATCACATTTAATGTCTTATAATTTATGCAGGAACCAGAGATGATATTTTTTTCGATATTTAGAAAATATTCATATTTAAAAATGCAAATATCGATAATTCGGAACTAAATATCGATATTAAATAATTATCGATATATAATGCCCATCACTATTCACCGACTTATGTAATACTTCCATGAATATGTTATGGTGATGTAACCTCACTTTTCAAGATGAAAATGTTTACTGCTTATATTTCAAACATTTTTAACAGAAGAAGTATAAAATACGGTTTACCTTTTCTTATACTTATGGTTGGGGGATCGTTTGGTCTGAAGGAATTTGCAAATCTTCGGTACCAATTTTCAAAAGTGTCTAAAGTACGCCCAGAAGAAATGCAGAAATACGGAATCGAAATGAAAAAAGCTGGAGAAGTAACTCTGGAAACTGAATTTGAGAAGGTTAAAGGAATAGATATTGAACACTGGGAACAAGTAAGGGGTCCAAGACCGTGGGAAGAGAATTTTGAGAATAAACATACAAACTAGAAGTTATAGTATGAATAAGTAAAACCATATTTTGTCTGTGATATTTATACATCTAGATTAAAACAATATCTTTAAATATAAGCATTAATTTATTTCCATATTTGCTAAAATCACCACCTGATACTAAGTTTATGGGCAGAAGGACCTCTATAGACCTTTGTAAGTTCGTTTACAATAAACTTCTTTAATAATAATACTGAGTTTAGGTATTGGATAAATCAATAGTGTGGATTTCCCAAAAGTGTTTGTGTAAATCATGAAATTTTGCTTCCTCTATGCCTTCTCTACATCCCCTTCAGGGATGGTTTGGTTCTAGATCCTACTTTATTTGTAAGTAATTTATTAAAATATATTAAACTTTCATCATATGTACTATTGTGGTTATACTAAGACTTCATTATTTTTCGAATAATTTTCTTAGTAGCTTTTAACTATTAGACCAGTGCAGATAATTTTTGAAACCAAATAAAATAATAGTAGGATGAAACTCATTGGAAAAGGAAGAGAATATGACAAAAATGATAGGAAAAATAATTTTCTGGGGTCGGGAAGTGGAAGGGGGAGTTTTTAAGGGTAGAAAACTGTTTATCTCGATTTCCAGCAAAACTACAAGTCCTTTGAAAAAAAGTTAAATGGCAAACTTGAAATAGGTGGCTTAAAACCTCCCTAATAGAGAGTTATTGCAAAGCCAAACTTTATTAAAGGATCCTGTAATAAAGTATCCTGTATTACGAAATGTCACGATTGGTTTATGAGAGTTATTGCAACGGTCCTCATCAGCATACTTTATTTTGACAGTCCTTTATTCTGACAATGACATAAATCGTATTCCTAACCTGCAATATTTTGTAACTTAATAATAAACAATACAATGAACCTGGAAGAACAATTGGAAATAGCTATTCTAGCGGATGTTAATAACGAAGAAATTGAAAACTTACTTCTACACAACATAATTGGTGTTGCCGTTGAAGCTAATGAGGAAAATAATGTAATAGAACCCGCGGAATTTAATTTAAATAACATGAGTGATGATGAAGTGAAAGCAAATTTTCGTTTTCATAGTGACAATATACCGCGATTGAGAAATGCTTTGCTGATTCCACCGCACATTATCACTAACACCAGGAACAATGTGGATGGTAGGTAACTTGCAAAATGACGGCACTATGTATATTATTAAAAAGACGAAGCTATCCTTATGCCACATTATTACAACAACTGCAAATTTTATTGGGGAAAATCATGGACATCTGTTACAGAATTTGAATGCACATCAATCGCTGAATAGGGATAGGTACCAACTATATGCACAGGTACTTTGAATACACCTTATGTGAGCAAATATTTTTTAATAATTTGAATTTTTAGTCCATAACCAACGTGGGAGCAGCTGTCCCAAACTGTTAGGAATTTATTGATGGTACAGTTCGACCTAATATATGCAGACCATCTAATGATCAGGAAGACTACTACTAATAATTTATTATTATAACTTTTCTTATATCAATTTTTTAATGTATACTTACACATATATATATATTGTCTTTGTATTTTAATTATAATTTAAAATTGTAATTTATATCTTAAATGGGCCCGTAAATATATAAATATCTTAACAAAAAGTATGTATTACTTATATATGTACATATATTTATTGTGAATGAAAAACATATATGTATTACATCAAATATGCTTTTGAACTATTTCTAGTAATTTATTAATGACTGTCTGATTAACGAACACTTTGTTGCTGTTCCGACTCCAAACGAAACTTTTTCTCTGCTATGGCAACATTCTGTTCTGCCACACCTACTTTTCTTCCTTCAATGTTTAACCTTTTCTGTTCCAATGCCATCTCTTTCTCATTTTTTCTTTGAGATAGTCCAAGCCGCTTCTTCGTAGATAATTTGTATTTTTTGCTTGGTTAATTATCTACTACTTTTTGCGATAGGATATGTATATTTCTGCCACAAATCGCATAAATCCTATATCAAACCCTAAAAGCATATATTTACGTACCCCCACACCCCTTCTGGAACTTTTACTCTGTCACTTGATTTTTTTAATTTATTTTAAATTTTCCGACCATCCACATAGTGCTAAGAATTTTTTTTATTTTACAAATTATTGATGGCCCTGCTCTATTCGCTTCTCGTCCTAACTGATACGCCCTCTGGTGAAAACTGCGAAAACTGAGCTAAGGAGTAGTTTTGACATTTTGGGTTATTTCTTTAGCGTTGTTAAGTAATTTTCATAGTGTTTTTGTCTTGTTTTTACAAATAATTTTGATTTGTTGATCTTTTTTATAATGAGTAATCATTATTGTTGCGTACCTAAGTGTTCATCATGGGGAAAAAGAAACCCTGAACTAAGTTTTCATTCGTTTCCAAAGCAGGAACGTCCAAAGTTTTTTTTGAAACCAAACTTGGCAATAGAGAATTAGTGGATAGGAAAAGATTGTGGATCACAACATTAAAAATTGGCAAGAAAGTTTCAAATACCATGAGAGTGTGTTCTCTAAATTTTGCTGAAAGTGATTTTATTCAAAAAGGTATGGTAAAATTATTTAATTATTATTTACCACTTTGCTTTGATTTATTATTTACAGTTAGATAAAACGGAGAACATTAAAGCCTCATGCTATAACTTTACAAGAACATAAGAGGTTCTCCACTTTTACAGTGTTAGAAATAGATAATTTCCCAGTAATTTCATGTGGATTAGATTCCAATGCACTCGTTTGTAAACACAAACCATATATTTCTATCCACTCATAAGTTTCTATGGTCTTTCCCGCTAAAATAAGATGTCCTGCATTCAGGACATTTTCACCTTCAACTACAGATTTAGAATTAGCCGATCCGCCCAAATAGTTTATGTACTCTAAAATGCTTAATTTCATTTCTAAAAAATAATGGAAACAATAATTTGAGACTAAAATGTATTTGAGTAAAACTCCTGACTACTACTCACCTAAATACAACTGGAAATATCACACCTTTAAAGATATAAAATAAATGTTTATATATAGTTTATAAAATAAAATGAATGTCACACTAAACACTAGACAAAAACAATACACAATTTACACCTAGAAATAATTCAAAAAAACAAAACTGATACCAAATAAACAACTTAAATACACATGAAATATCCCATAAGAAAGCACGAAGTAAACAAACTACTACTCCTTAGCACAGTTCCAATTTCACCGCATGAGCGCTGCAATCTTAATCCGAGTTACCTATACTTACAAGTTTTTTTTATTTTATTTGGTGCCTGTTGATTTTTAACAGTTTGAATTTCATTAAGTTGGCAGAACCGCCCTTCATAAGTCAAAATGAAGTTTCTTTAATTAAAGGTAACCTGTCCTGTATTTAAATTAAATACAGGACGCCTGTATTTTAATAAAAGCAAAACTTAAGGAACTGTTCCCTGCGCATGCGTACATGTCAAAATAAGGGATCTTTTATTAAAAGATCGGCCAAAAAGAGGTTGCAATAGGGAGGTTTTAAGCCACAACTTGAGCGTCATACGTTATATCCCTTTATCCGCTATTAAAGTAAACACAGAACGTTAATAATTTTAAGCCACCTATTTGAACACCAATATACTTTAAACGTTATACATCGCATGCGCAATAGCGCTAAAATAAGGGAAACTTTATTAGGGAGGTTTTAAGCCACAACTTGAGCGTCATACGTTATATCCCTTTATCCGCTATTAAAGTAAACACAGAACGTTAATAACGTATTTCGAAAATGAGTTTTTAAGCCATCCCACTCTTCCGTTATTTACGTGACAGATGCCAGAAACATTTATAACCTTATAACCCTCACTTTGTGATAGTTTAAATAATCATTTAAGATTTTTTTATTTTAACTGCCTTAAATCGTTTTTAAATGAAGCCAGAATGAAACAAATACTACAAAAGATAGGTTAGGTAAAAGACTTGTTGTGACATCTCTTCATTTCATATTTAAGAAAAAAAAGTGGTAAGAATGGTGAAAACTATAGACTTACTCAAATCTTCTAAATTTCACATGTATTTATCATATACTTTGGAGTTCACGATAAAACTTAAATATAAATGTTCTACATGCGGCACCATTGCGAAAACAATATCCGTTATTAAGGGAACCTTATTTCACCTCTAATAACGTAAAACAATATCAGTTAATAAAGTTTCCCTTATTTTAGTGCTATTGCGCATGCGATGTATAATGTTTAAAGCATATTGGTGTTCAAATAGGTGGCTTAAAACCTCCCTAATAACTCTATTTCGTAATACAGGATACTTTATTACAGGATCCTTTAATAAAGTTTGGCTTTGCAATAACTCTCTATTAACGTTCTGTGTTTACTTTAATAGCGGATAAAGGGATATAACGTATGACGCTCAAGTTGTGGCTTAAAACCTCCCTATTATATCGAGAATTTAACGTTTAAAAAAAAAATTACATTATTTTACTTTTTGTTTCGACGTACCACAGAGCAAGATCAATCAAAATATTGAGGTGTTCAAATTCCATGAATTTTATTATTTTAGAAATTACTCGAAACCCATGGTATCGATATTTTTTATACTTTTATCGATAGTTTGTACCATCGATGTTTAAGGAACACTAATCCAGTGCTGCCAACATAGCGCTTGAATAACTTCAAAATTACCCGCCATTTTTACTGCTAAAAATATTTTTAAAATAAAACATTTTAATACAATTTTTAATAAACGAATAAATTTAATTTTATTTCATAAAATAAAACAAAAATTCTTTAATGAATTAGTAAATGTTCTTTTAGATGTGCCTTCTGTGTAAATGATTTTTTACAAACGTTGCAATTAAAATTCTTAGCACCAGAATGAATTAGTAAATGTTTTTTCAGATTTGCCTTCTGAGTAAATGATTTTTTACAAATGTTGCAATTAAAATTCTTAACACTAGAATGAATTAGTAAATGCACTTTCAGACATGACGGCTGAGTAAATGATTTTTCACAAATGTTGCACTTGAAATTCTTTTCACCTGAATGAATTAGTAAATGTACATTTAGAGAATTCTTGTGTGCAAATGATTTTTTACAAACGTCGCATTTAAAATTTTTATCACCAGAATGAATTAATAAATGTCTTTTCAGAACTGACTTCTTCGTAAATGATTTATCACAAACGTCGCATTTAAAATTTTTATCACCAGAATGAATTAGTAAATGTTGATTTAAATCACTTTTCCGAATGAATGATTTTTCACAAATGTTGCATTTAAAATTCTTATCACCAGAATGCATTAGTAAATGTCCATTCAGATGTATCTTCTGAGCAAATGATTTTTCACAAACGTTGCATTTAAATTTTTTAACACCATAATGAATTAGTAAATGTAATTTCAGAGACCCCTTTTGAGTAAATGATTTTTCACAAATGTTGCATATAAAATTCTTATCACCAGAATGAGTTAGTAAATGTTGATTTAAATAACTTCTCCAAATGAATGATTTTTCACAAATGTTGCATTTAAAATTGTTATCACCAGAATGAATTAGTAAATGTTCTTTCAGATGTGACTTGTGAGTAAATGATTTGTCACAAACTTTGCATTTAAAATTCTTATCATCAGAATGAATTAGTAAATGTGATTTCAGATGTGACTTTCGAGTAAATGATTTTTCACAAACGTTGCATTTAAATTTCTTATCACTAGCATGAATTAGTAAATGTGTATTTAGATTAGTCTTCTGAGTAAACGATTTTTCACAAACATTGCATTTAAATTTCTTATCACCAGAATGAATTAGTAAATGCAAATTCAGAGACCCCTTTTGAGTAAATGATTTTTCACAAACATTGCATTTAAAATTCTTAACACCAGAATGAAAATGTAAATGTTCTTTCAGATTTGACTTTCGAGTAAACGATTTTTCACAAACGTGGCATACATACATTTTTTCATTAGTGTGAACTAATAAACACGTTTCAAGATTGCCTTCTTGTGAACATTTACAAATATTGAGCTTATATTTTTCTTCATCATTAGCAAAACATTGTGGGCAACCACCCTCTTCAAAATTCTTGCCGTTCTTATCAAATTCTTCTAAAAGCAGTTCAGTTTCATCCTTAATATGTAGTTCTTCTTGTTCAATCTTAAAACTGGTATCACTAAATAATTTTCTTTCCATATCAACATCAAAATTCTCCTCTATCTTGACATACTGTCCGTCTAGTTGTTTATTGTTTATCTCATCTTCCCCTTCGGGTTCAATTTTTATTTGGGATCGTGAAATAATTCCTATTTCTTGAGATTCCATCTTATTTGTAAAAAGCTCTACTTTCCAAAATTCCAAAACAAACTGACAACTGACAATAGTGACAATTCAGTGCTGCCAACATAACCGGTCAACATGGCACTTGAAGAACTTTAAAATTCAAGCTTATTAGAGAGTTATTGCACATCATTTGGGGTATACGGTATGCCTTACAATGACAGTTACGCATGCGCAACAGTGAACAACCATTTTTAAGGTATAACGTCGTACCCTATATCTAAGGCATAAGGAGAGCCTTAAACCTTATACCTTATGCATATTTGCTGTTCTAAAAACAAAAAGCGGCTTTTTTGCGATCGATTTTAGAATTAAATAACAGAATAAGATCACTGATATAGTTAAAAAATTGAAAATTTGTAAACAAAATTTTTCGACAACATTAGACTTTAATAAAAACGACTATTCTCGATAATTTTGAGTTTATGTTGAAAAGTAATACAAAAGTTTTAATTATCTACAAACATTTATATTAAACTGTTTACGATATATTTCAGCTACAAATTCTAAAAATCCAATATCAAACCCTCAAAACATAGGGCTTCGGTACCATAGAATGGTTTGTTAGATGAATTAATTTGAGTATTTTGAAAAATAAATTATTGCATTATTTCAAGGAACTTAGTCTGTTTGGATTACAACAGATTGGGAAAAACCTATAATCCAATCGTTATAATGTAAATTTAACTGCTGGCTGGGGATTAAAGAATCATTTTCCAAAATTCTGTGCTTAATTAATGTTTTGTCTATATGTATTTGAATATATATTATTGAAAAGATGTTAATTATTTAAAATACAAAAAATGAAATTTTCCATCAGTTTTGATATCTGATAGTTGCATTTTAGGTTTTAAATAAAACTAAAAAACTATTAGTCTTCATTTATTGCTTAATAAAGGTAAGAAAGTTAAAAATATTTTATTTCAAAGTAATTTAAACTTAATTCTACAACATATTTCTATTTCTTGCTTTGTTTTTTTCTCCGATGGATCTTATAAAGAGTCGTTTCTTGTATGAACTTCCTGGTTCCCGGTTTTGATTGTTGAAATTTCATCAAAACCCTTCAACCTATTCGTATAATCTAATCTTCTAAGCAAAATGCACAATCCTTCAAGTCCTGTAACACAAAATTAGGGGTAATAGGTTTTTACTTTCATTAGGAGAAACTCAATAGTTTACCTGATATAACATTACTTCTTCTTGTTCTAATTACAGCTGGTAACATAAGACGTTCTGCTAAGAATACAATATGTTCTCTTTCAAATCGGAAATTTGATTTTATGTAATGGGTTAACATTAACACTAAATTGAGGCGATCATAGATATTTCTTCCTCGACCTTCCCTATTATTGATAAGGTGAAATAATATGGCTTCATCTATGTGTTCATCTTCATGTTCTTCCTCAACAAAAATATTCAAAAATTCTTCCGTAATTTCGTTAATACTTTTCTACCATCAACTCAAGCACAATATCCAATATTTATATTTCAACACCATTGACACCCCACTATTAGCATGTCAAACGTCACTACCTTGAGAAAAGCAACTGCAATAACTCACTATTTTACGCATACCTTACATCGTCATAGCGCTAAGGTATAACGTATACGGTATACATTCTGCCAGTTTGCAATAACTCTCTATTCAGACGTCCATTGTATATTGGTTATTTTTCAATAACCAATAATCATGGCGGTTTCCTATTCAGGTCACCGACATAACCTTAAACTAGACGGCTAATATCCATATTCTCACCACACAAGAAACTCATCCAATGAGGCTTAGTAATGAAATTTTTTTATTGGCCCTTCTGAAACTTTAAGACCAAATTAATCGCATGAGATCGCCACGCGATTGGATAGATTTAAGGTAAGACCGCACTATAGGCGGTATTGCACTTGAGCTAAACTTAGCGTCGATGCAAAATATATAGGGGTACCGCACTATTAACTGCACTTCAGCGGAACGGAGCGAAATATTGTTTATATTTTAGGTTAGTTTTGTTTACATTTGACATAGAGAGAGTAGTGTTGGTACTAGAAATCAGTTAGTCAAAATCATACTTGATATATTTAGTCCCGACTATTCTGGCATAATGTTATTTAATAACTTTAAATCGAATTTAAAAAAGTTTTTAACAGAAAAATGTTTGTAGGATGTAAAAGTTTTAGACAAGGTTATATGTATTATTGATGCGTTTTGTGTAGTTTTTATTTTACTTACTGTTTATTTTTGACTTATCTCATATTATTGTAATGATCAAAAGGGCCAACTAAATAAATTATCATTAATTATAATTATTATGACTTACCCTCTGTTTAATTTTCAACAATAAAATTAAACATAATCTCAATCCGACAACATCGCACCAAATACGTTCAAACATATCCAACACGCGACATGATATTGAGACAAATAATTACCGATGGCGGCGCCACAGTCTCGATCAGCTGTTCACACGAAACGCGTAATTTTTGGTAAATAGTGCATTATGTTATACTGAGTGAATGGTTTATTTGTAGTATTTTAAGACTTTTTGTGATTGTTTGAGGTTTTTGATTTGGAAATTACCATAATATACCTGTACATGTAAGTATTTAGACTCGATTGAACCTGTTTTTTGTGTCGTTATTCTAAAATTCAGGATATTTATTTAGCATATCTTAAGTTTTTCAGAAATTTATTGTTTACTTCTGTTTCTGTGTGCTTTTTTGTGTTTCAGGATGAATATAGCCTAGAAGTGTTATCATCTTCACCTCTACTAATATAGAATGATATTGGAAGGGAGCTAAATCATATGCCAAAGAAACATACAATGTAGCGTACTACTAATTATGCAACCCACTTTACCGCGGTGTTGATTGACTTCGCCACCAGGAGACGGAAGAAGACGCGGGATTAACCTAACAAGTTAGCTGGGTTATGCGAACGTTCGTGACACGTTGTGTTTACAGTTTCTTTTCAATACTTTTCATTTTGCTTTTGTTTATGTTTTAAAGTGCTTTTAATAAAAGTTTCTCCTATTTTCACGGCGTTAATTTTATTGTGTGAGTGGAAATATCTCCAAGAACCCTACCTTTACAACTGGCGGCCCGACGTGAAGCCGATGAAAAGGAGAGTATTTTACATTTAACAGGTATCTTTAGTTCTAAAAACCATAAACTTTGTTTTACGATTGGCTGTAGTTGCCAATCGTCAGTGAAAAGTACTCATATATATTATAAAAAGGAAAAACTGTTCAGGTTCCCGTACAAGCAAAACAGATTCAGACATGCCAAATTGTAGTTATTTCGTTTAAATAGACTTGCCGGTCTCAGTAACTACTATTTAATTATTTGCATGTTTTCAATTAGCCATCATTAGTTGTGCTCAGTTTGTTTTATGCTTCTTCAGTACATTAAAATATATTTAGATTTCGGTTATTGGACATTCTACGTTATTTGCTCCATAACTGTTGTTTCCGTTGTTTGGACCATAAGTGTTGGTAGATGGTACTGTTGTTTCCGTTGTTTGGACCATAACACTTAAAATATTGGACATTTAATTTCGTGATCGCGTATATATAAACTTTTCTGGCTGAACTAAGTAGGTCAGACCCGATATCGTACCGTGAGTGTTTTAATGAACTTTTCTGGCTGAACTAAGTAGGTCAGAGTCGTTATTTTATCGCGAGTGTTTTATTGAACTTTAAAATCAAACAGTTATGGCACCAAACAAACCCATTGCCCAAAGTGAACCGGTAGTTAATCAGCTAGTACTGACTCCTGAAATACTACAAGGCCTCATTGCAAGTCTTACAACAAACACTGCACCCTCTGCAGATAAAAATGCAAACTTTTCACAGTGTACAACTCGTTTTTCTGGGAAAGCTGGCGAGAATGTCGAAGCTTTCATAGATTCTATAACAGTTTACAAAGAATGTGTTAATATCACATCTGAGAATGCTCTGAAAGGATTGTCGATGCTCCTTACTGATAGTGCTGCTACTTGGTGGCTTGGCATAAAGACGTCCGTGCAATCGTTTGATGAAGCGATTGTATCACTACGCCACGCATTTGGGTATGCCAAACCTGCTTACCAAATATATAAAGAATTATTTTCGAAGGAACAAGGCAAAGACGAACCGACAGACATCTTCATTAGTAACGCTCGCGCGCTATTCGCACAATTACCCGCTCAGCCTGTCGTCTGCGAAGAAATACAGCTAGATCTGGTGTATGGTCTCCTTAATTATAAAATCCGAGAAAGAATGCAACGGGAGAAAATTAAGACGTTCAAAGAACTAATCGAGACTGCTCGAATAATTGAACAGACGTTATTTGAAAAGAAAAAGATGTCTTCTATCAGTGCTTCAAACACTGAAACCAATCAAAAAAAGTCAAAGTCTTTAATATGCAACTACTGCAAGAACTTCGGTCACAGTAGAGAAGAGTGTAGAAAATTGGCGAAAACTCGTCAAGACCAAAGCGCTAAAAACGATAATAGCTATGAGGTCAGAGCCACCGAGAAACCATCTCAGTCAAGTAGTGCAAATCCTGAAATTAATAAGCTAATTTGTTATGGATGTGGTAAACCTGGATATATTCGAAGCAATTGTCCTCAGTGCAAGCCGTCAACTTCGACTTCTGCTTTAGATAGCGAATTTTACTGTCAATCATTCACGGATGATCCGCAAAGCCGACCGTTAGTCAGAGTAGAGATTACTGGCTCGTCAGGAATGGCATTCATTGACACGGGCGCTAAATCTAGTATTGCTGGCGCTTCACTTAGGAAAATACTTATGAAAAAGAATATTCCTTACCAGACTCAGAAAATGAAAATGACACTGGCTGATGGAAAGATGCACTTGGTGGACGCCTCGGTCTTTTCTGTACACATTGGTATTGAGAAGAAACAAGTACCAATAAAACTAATATCTGTCGATAAGCATACCAACAGCAGAACTCTACTAGGAGTCGACTTCATTAAAGCCACCCAAATGGTTTTAGATGTTTCATCGAACCTCTGGTATTTCAAGGAGAACCCTAGTGTAGGTTACCCTTTCGTAGAAGAAGAAAGATGTACCCCATCCACCTCGTTAGCTAGTGCACAATTTGAACCGCTATACCTTCGCGAAAACGAAGGTAGTTCTCTGAACCAGGGGGAGAGAGAACAATTCAACGAACTGATCATTAAAAATCACGAAGTTTTCTCGCCACATTCAGAAGCTACGCCATTTGCCGAACACATAATAAAACTGAAAGACGATGTTCCTATATCAGTGCCACCTTACAGAATGTCTGAACCAAAAAAGAAGATTTTAAAGGAAGAACTAGACCGCCTTTTGGAAGATGATATAATCGAGGAATGTGAATCTTCATACTCGGCCAATGTCGTACTTGTCCCAAAGAAGGATGGACGAATGAGACTATGTGTCAATTATCAGAAATTAAACTCAATCACGGAAGCTGATAGGTATCCGCTTCCACGAATGGATGATTTACTACATTCAGCCAAAAGAACAAAATTTATGTCTACACTAGACCTGAAATCAGGATACCATCAGATCTCAGTTCGACCAGCTGATCGAGACAAAACGGCATTTATAACGCCATATGGACTATTCAGTTACAATCGTATGCCGTTTGGCTTACGCAACGCTCCATCAACCTTTCAGCGACTAATCGATAGATTCCGGGCCGGACTACAAGATATATTAATATTGGCTTATCTTGATGATCTGATAATCCTATCTCCATCCTATGAAGAACCACAGCAAGTCGTTCCTAAATCCCAAATACCAGATATTTTACAAGAATATCATAATTCTGAGACGGCCGGCCATTACGGAGTAGATCGAACATATAAACGAATCGCAAGTAGGTATTACTGGATAGGAATGCGTGCTACTATAACAAAACACGTTTCTCAATGCATAGAGTGCCAACGTTTTAAGCCAAGCAATGTGAAACCTGCAGGTTTAATCCAAACTCCCATAATGGCTGCACGGTTTGAAGTTATAACCATTGATTTATTTGGCCCTTTACCAGAAACACCTGCTGGTAACTATTGGGTCTTTGTGATAGAAGATACCTGTACACGCTGGACTGAACTCTTCCCCTTAAAGCAAGCCAGTGCTAAAAACTGTGCCCGAACCCTAATAGATGAGGTGATATTGCGATATGGCGTACCCAGAAGAGTAATTAGCGATAATGATAGCAGGTTTGTCAGTAGCGTGATGCAACAAGTTGCTCACTGTCTCGGGTTTACTCAATCTCTTATTCCTGTATATCATCCGGCCAGCAACCCAGTTGAACGCAAGAACAGAGATTTAAAAGTCCAATTGGCAATTCTATCGACTTCCGACCACACATCATGGGAAGATCAACTATCATCTATCAGATTTGCCATAAATACAGTTCAGTGTTCCTCAACGGGCTATACCCCATCATATCTCATGTTTGGACGTGAGTTACGAACTCCTGACGATGTTCAAAGGGATATTCGATCAATTATTGAAAGAGATAATTTCGTTCCACAAATCACACCCTATTTAAGGTTGATGAGTAGAACCCTACAGGAAGCGAGAGAAAAGCATGAAGCCTCGCAAGACATATCCAAAAGAGGGGCAGATAAACGCTACCGGGTAGCGAAATTTAAAGAGGGAGATAAGGTCCTAGTTGATGTCCATGCTCTAAGTAAAAGTAAGAATCAGTTTACCAGTAAGTTCGCTCCTAGACGCGATGGACCCTACGTAATAATAAAGGAGTTCACTCCAACATCGTATGAAGTTGCTTTACCTCAAAACCCTACAGAGGTCATGGGTAAGTACCATGCTTCTGCTTTGACCCCATTTCGAGCTCAAGATAACTCCGACCCTAGTCCACTACGGCCAATTAAGAAAAGAGGGCGACCGAAGAAGGTATCACAAAGCGTGGAGAATGATGAGGAGCCTACCATGCAGGAAGAGGATACTGAATCAACTTGTGATACTCAGCATACCGACGACGACCGGGATGCCGATGAGTCATTTCCCCCAACAACTCGAACTCACAGCAAGAGAGCAGTCCATAAACCCAAGAGATGCGCGTGCTGTGAATAACAAAATATATATAGATCATTCTTGCTTCATCTCCCGGGACGTATCGAGAAGCAAAGGGGGAGGTTGTAGCGTACTACTAATTATGCAACCCACTTTACCGCGGTGTTGATTGACTTCGCCACCAGGAGACGGAAGAAGACGCGGGATTAACCTAACAAGTTAGCTGGGTTATGCGAACGTTCGTGACACGTTGTGTTTACAGTTTCTTTTCAATACTTTTCATTTTGCTTTTGTTTATGTTTTAAAGTGCTTTTAATAAAAGTTTCTCCTATTTTCACGGCGTTAATTTTATTGTGTGAGTGGAAATATCTCCAAGAACCCTACCTTTACAACAACAGTTTTCTGCTGATAAATTTTATTTCAATTTTTTCAGGATAATAATTGTAATTGTAAAAGTGATTTAAATAAAAAATGATTTCTAAGAACCTACTTTTGATTGATTTATGGTAAAATATATCCTATTCGTTGTTTCAAAATTATTTTTTTAAATCAATATCAAATTAAAATATAAAAAATTAAGAAAATTTTTTCTTGGTTTAAAACACTTCATAGGCCATCAAATGTATCTGTTGCAAAACTTTTTGTTTTGTTTATCTACTTTGTTTTTTTCAAAATAAACACAAAATGTATATTTATTAATCCTTTATTTTAACATAAGTTCAAAGCTAACTTTGAATTATTCAGTTTTAGTAGTATTTAACATTTTATTATAATTCATTACTAATTGTAACTGTATAATTATTGAAAACAGGTGTTGTACAAGAGGGGAACGTAATAATGGTATTTTTAAAATTATGATGTGACAAAGTTTTTATTTTACTGAATATTACCTTTATAAAAATGATAAGTTGAAATATCAGCAATGATGTGCACACCTAATTAGATTTTAAGTTTACATATATAAAAGTACAACTGTACACAGTTTGTAAGGACAAGTTTACTTAGTTTATAGGCGACACTTTGCTGTCTTCTAACTAACCATCATTCCTTGCACATTTAATGGTTTTAACATCAAGTGGCTTACTGGGCAAATGATGTGATGGCACACACTTTTTGCACTACTTGGGTGCTATTTTGTTTGAAATAATTCCTAAAAACATTTCAGTAGTAATCAAGAAATAATCTCAGAAATGCTAATCTTTATCTTACCTGATTTTGTAATATAATCTTCAGATTTAAAATTGATTACACTTTTTCAGGAATTTACGACATTCAACTTCCTCGATGACACCTTTTTGGTTGCTTCTTGGGTGGATCATAATGAAAGTGTAATTCCGGATTTTTAGATTTCCTAGAGGTATACCCATAAACACAATAGTTTGTATTATTTTTATTGGGCATTTTTAACATTTAACTAACAAATAACAGCAAATTACACGAAGCACAAAATCAAAACACACGTTCGACTTGCAGGTAAACAAACAAAATTATGCTTTTCGTGAAGGTTCAAATTAATACCGGTGGTGTCGCTTCAAAGTTGTGCTCGTCTCAATAGGTCACGTAGCCCACAAATTTTCGACAACAAAAAGGCAACATCGCAAGATATGTAAGCCACAACTTAAAAACTTTAATAAATTCAACTTCGTTTCCTCCGACGTAAAAGACAAAGACGGACACAACACAGCCATTGCCGTTACAGGGTTTGTCACATCCGCAATAATCTCATAACTTCACAATCAAATTAATTTTTGTTTTCTCCAGCGTGATAGAAAAAGACGGACATAAAAAATCCACCCATTTAAACAAAATTGATTCGCCCACGCGATAACAATTAGCTTCTAGAATACTCGGACGGTTGGGGAAAAGTCGAAGGGTCCAGACTTCGCGAATTTTTGAATTAGTGTTGCACTCATAGACAAAACATCTCAAACGCGCATTATGAATTACATATTTTCTGAATGATGTGATTACTTTAATTTTTTACTAATATGGTTTAGTGATTGTTAACACATACTTTTATTGATAATTTGTGCGTTGTTCGTTCGTTATTTACTAATATGGGTTAGCAAAATACCCAAGTACTTTTATTGTTAATTTGTGAGTTATTTCTTCATCATTTTAATAAAACGTTAAATACAAGGTGTTTGTTTTTGTTCTTGGAGTTGGGAAGACACAAAAAATCAAATTACAATCCACTTAGAAGCTACGATATAGTTTAAAAAGGCAGCGTTTTAACACATCGGCTGACCTGGTAAACTGATACACAATAGGGTCTCTTCATCTGATCCCTCAACATGGCCACTTCGAGCCGGGACAGTTCCAGAACCCTCAACACCCTTTTCTCCCATTCCCTTGCCAATTTCTTTCCATATGTTTTTTTTTCCGGTTAATATTCATATAGTGTTCGTTTTGGAAGTCGTAGATTTCGGGATATTCTCTGATTAACTGAATTAATTTTTCTTCATCCATCTTAAAACGACTATCCTGACAATTTCCCAATCCCAATAATATTACCTGCACATATGAATAACAAAGCAGGGAGAATGTAATATATTTAAAATCTCTGTAACAAAGCATGAATTAATAAATGAAAAAATGCTATAACAACAAATTTCGGGGGAGTGGGTGGCTCAGTGGTAGAGCATTGGACTCATAACCCAAGGGTTGTGGGTTCGAATCCCACCGACGGCAGAAATCATTTTCTGATTTTTAATTAATTAAAAATTTAGAAATTGATTTTCATATACCAGGTGTGATTCCCCACTCGACCATTCACTGTTGGGTTATAATTAACAGTGCTGTTCCTAAAGTGGCGCTGGGAAACAGTAACAAAGCCTACACAGAACACGAGGCTAATGACCAGAGTAGTCGATGCCGTTGACACTAAAGTAAAAAAAAAAAATAAAAAAAAAAAAAAAAAAACAACAAATTTCCCCCCAACACGAATGACAAATGAAGTATTGTGTCACGCTGCTGCCATTTGCTATACCGCACTATATAGCACCAGCGTATCTGAACTGAGATGGTCAGCGATGCAGAGTTGGTAGAAAAGTCAACTTTGCATCGCAGCGACATCGCAGGTGTTGTGACGCGAGTTTAGTGCGGGTTAGGTCATATAGATTCCATTAAAGAATATTTTGCATCTACGCTCCGCTCCGTTCAGCCTAGTGCGGTCTTACCTTAAATTTTAACTGAGAGATAACAGAAAATACCGTACTTTCACCTTCAAAAATTTTGAAGTTCTTCAAGTGCCATGTTGACCAGTTATGTTGGCAGCACTGGATTGTCACTATTGTCAATTGTCAGTTTGTTTTGGAATTTTGGAAAGTAGAGCTTTTTACAAATAAGATGGGATCTCAAGAAGTAGGAATTATTTCTCGATCCCAAATAAAAATTGAACCCGAAGGGGAGGATGAGATAAACATTAAACAACTAGACGGACAGTATCTCAAGATAGAGGAAAATATTCTTGTACAGTTATGGAAAGAAAATTATTTAGTGATACCAGTTTTAAGATTGAACAAGAAGAAATACATATTAAGGATGAAACTGAACTACTTTTAGAAGAAGTTGATAAGAACAGCAAGAATTTTGAAGAGGGTGGTTGCCAACATTGTTTTACTAATGATGAAGAAAAATATAAGGGCAATATTTGTAAACATACATTTTCTCAAGAAGGCAATCGTGAAAAGCGTTTATTAGTGTTTATAAGTGAAATAATGGAAAAATTTTATTATTGGGGCTCAGCCCCAATTTTGATGGGATATTTTTTAGAGAGTTGAAGTAAACACAGTACGTAACCCTTTACGTAGAAAATACCGTACGAAATATAACGTAATAAAGTTGTATGAAATTTGAGTTGAAGTGTTCATGTACATACGTAAAGTAGATGTCAACTGTCAACCGTTAATTAATTTGGTCTGTATTTTGTTTTTATGTTGTTTTCTGTGAGTAGAAAGTCGAAAAGTCAAAATTAAAAAACTTTTTAATAAAATAAGAGGTTTTACTATGTCCATTAAGGAGAGTATTTGAAGTACAAAGCCACTAATGAGTTATAGAAATGAAAAACAAAATAAAATATATATTGGAATTGGATTTCTTGAAATTCTACTAAAATAGAAGATACATTTTATGGTAAGCACGTCTTTATACATGTTCCATTAGGCTCTATTTATTTCATACTTTGATTTCATTTAAGATGGAAGCTATTCTTGATGCAGCACAACTTGGGGATTCAGATTTCGAAGAAGATGAAATGGATGAGGTAATCTTGCTACATATATTCAACAATGATCCTGTTGTGAATCGAGCAGAGCTTTATGGGCGATTGAGGCTCCACACAACGGGAACAATATTTGGGAAATTTAATGTTCTGTTCAGCACACACAGATTTTCAAAATCCATCGTGCTGATTAAATTTTAGTAAATGTACCTAGATTGATTTTTGTAAAGTTAGTATCGCAATATTAAAGTAGCATACCTTTTATCAAGCAAAAACAACTTTAATGTTTGTTTTATTACCAATATTTTGTTTGCATTTTTTGCTAGTTTTAAGATGTAAAAAGCGCCATCAACTAAATTTAGTTGAACATTTCTACACTTTGTAAATTTTATTTTTATTGAGTATATTTTCTAAAAATGTTTTATTCGTTGTTTTGTAGTTTTAGAGATAAATATTCTGTAATATGGTTTTGTTATTGTTATTGTGATTAATAAATAAATATTTATATAATAAAAATGTTTTAACTTGAAAGTTTTTTATTATCTTACTGAAATATGAGAAATAACCTTTAGAAACATAATAAGCGAATATTTAGTAACTTCTCAACCGAATGTAATCTAATAACAGAAAAATAAAGAAATTCTTTTGAGAACTTCTAAATCACACTTAAATTCCTAAATTATATAAATCAAATGAAACAAAAACGAATATTTAGTAACTTCTTGAGTGACCCTTAACACCATGTTATTTATATATAAAATGATTAATCAACTATAGCGCCTCAACTTGTAAATAATTGTAGGTTTGTTAAAGACATATATAAATATTCCACAAGATCAAGAAACAATTTTTATGTAGATAGAGTAAGCACTAGTTATATAGTCAGAATAGTCTGTTTTATAAGGGATTAAAGCAATACAATAAATTGCCTGATTTTATTAAAAACTGCAATAATTTAATGAGCTTTAAAAGAACATGTAGGTTGTAAATATAAGTATATAACTATTTATTTTTGTTACATTTTTTTTTGTAAACCTAAACGTAAAAATAATACTAGCCAAGAGCTAAATTAAAGGATTATTATTATTACTTCTATAGGAATTTCTCAACAGAATGTAATCTAATAAAAAAATACTAAACAAAAAAAATAAAGTCTTTTTGAAGTTATGAATAATTTACTTTAAGTCCAAATTCAAAATTGGGACATTCGCCATTTATCGGTGTCACTCGTATAATCTTCGTTTAACATACGTAGATTTTTACGGTATCCGTGAGAGAACGCAAAGTTACGTACGTACGCAATCCTATTTTTCACGTAAACGCTATTTCCAGACAAATGCGCATGCGTAGATGTCAATTCGGCTCCTAACGTTTACGTACTTGGCACAACTTCAACTCTCTGTTGGCACAACTTCAACTCTCTGTTGTGCCAAGTACGTAAACGTTAGGAGCCGAATTGACATCTACGCATGCGCATTTGTCTGGAAATAGCGTTTAGGTGAAAAATAGGATTGCGTACGTACGTAACTTTGCGTTCTCTCACGGATACCGTAAAAATCTACGTATGTTAAACGAAGATTATACGAGTGACACCGATAAATGGCGAATGTTCCAATTTTGAATTTGGACTTAAAGTAAATTATTCAAAACTTCAAAAAGACTCTTTACTTTTTTGGTTTGGTATTTTTTATTAGATTACATTCTGTTGAGAAATTCCTATAGAAGTAATAATAATAATAATCCTTTAATTTAGCTCTTGGCTAGTATTATTTTTACGTTTAGGTTTACAAAAAAAAATGTAACAAAAATAAATAGTTTTATACTTATATTTACAACCTACATGTTCTTTTAAAGCTCATTAAATTATTGCAGTTTTTAATAAAATCAAGCAATTCATTGTATTGCTTTAATCCCTTATAAAACAGACTATTCTGACTATATAACTAGTGCTTACTCTATCTACATAAAAATTGTTTCTTGATCTTGTGGAATATTTATATATGTCTTTAACAAACCTACAATTATTTACAAGTTGAGGCGCTATAGTTGATTAATCATTTTATATATAAATAACATGGTGTTAAGGGTCACTCAAGAAGTTACTAAATATTCGTTTTTGTTTCATTTGATTTATATAATTTAGGAATTTAAGTGTGATTTAGAAGTTCTCAAAAGAATTTCTTTATTTTTCTGTTATTAGATTACATTCGGTTGAGAAGTTACTAAATATTCGCTTATTATGTTTCTAAAGGTTATTTCTCATATTTCAGTAAGATAATAAAAAACTTTCAAGTTAAAACATTTTTATTATATAAATATTTATTTATTAATCACAATAACAATAACAAAACCATATTACAGAATATTTATCTCTAAAACTACAAAACAACGAATAAAACATTTTTAGAAAATATACTCAATAAAAATAAAATTTACAAAGTGTAGAAATGTTCAACTAAATTTAGTTGATGGCGCTTTTTACATCTTAAAACTAGCAAAAAATGCAAACAAAATATTGGTAATAAAACAAACATTAAAGTTGTTTTTGCTTGATAAAAGGTATGCTACTTTAATATTTGCGATACTAACTTTACAAAAATCAATCTAGGTACATTTACTAAAATTTAATCAGCACGATGGATTTTGAAAATCTGTGTGTGCTGAACAGAACATTAAATTTCCCAAATATTGTTCCAGTTGTGTGGAGGCTCAATCGCCCATAAAGCTCTGCTCGATTCACAACAGGATCATTGTTGAATATATGTAGCAAGATTACCTCATCCATTTCATCTTCTTCGAAATCTGAATCCCCAAGTTCTGCTGCATAAAGAATACCTTCCACCTTCAATGAAATAAATAGAGCCTAATTGAACATGTATAAAGACGTGCTTACCATAAAAATGTAACTTCTATTTTAGTAGAATTTCAAGAAATCCAATTCCAATATATATATATATATATATTATTTTGTTTTTCATTTCTATAACTCATTAGTGGCTTTGTACTTCAAATACTCTTCTTAATGGATATAATAAAACCTCTTATTTTATTAAAAATTTTTTTAATTTTGACTTTTCGACTTTCTGCTCACATATAACAACATAAAAGCGAAATACAGGTCATGTTCCGAAATTCCTGAACAGTACTGCCCAGTAAACTTGGTCCTTCCGATTTTACTGAAATTCACTGGCAATGATTTCGCGCCACTTTTCAAGAAACCCTGTTAGAGGCTAAAACCTTCCGATATTCCTGAACAGTACTGCCCAGTAAACTTAGTCGTTCCGATTTTACTGGCAATGATTTCGCGCCACTTGTCAAGAAACCCTGTTGGAGGCTAAAAACTTACTGATACTACTGTTACAGAAGTGGTCAGGTAGTTCCAGTATCCCTTCCCCAAATTGAAATAAGTTAAGTTATGTCAAGAGATGTGTTGGTCCTGGCTGCACGATTGTGCACTTTGACGCCGTTTTTCAACTAAGTGCGCACTATGGCACCATTTTCCTTATTTCCTCCAAAAAGTGCACCTTTTCTTTGAAATTGGCTACCAAATTTGAATTTCACAGATTTCCATTCGGATACTCGAATGCGAAAATCGGAAGAATTCGAATGACCGATTATTTTTCATTCGAATGATCCCATTACTGAAATAACAAGTTTTGTGACTGGAAATTTCCTATTCCTAGTGAAAAATGTTTAGAGTTATATTGGAAAGTTGTAAAGGTAAACAACAAACATATAAATGAGTAACATCTTTTTCAGGACTTGGTAAAATAAAGTTTCTTTCTTTAACTGCAGTACCTCTAGTGTAAAACTACCAAAGTCTAGTCATCAAGTATGATCCCGAAAACAAAAACGTCCTAAGCATAGAACATCTAAGCTGCTGAAATAAGTGTCTCAAAGTTTGAAGTGGATGAAATTTCTTTCTGAAATATTTTATACATTGGTTTTAAACTATTGATAGAATCTTTTTATTTTGTATAATACTTGAATATAATGTTTCTTCTGTTAATCTATCTAATTATTTGTATTAATTGAAAATGTGTTTTTGTATTATTATTTGTAATTGAACTGTAACAAAAAATGAACAGTTAAATTAAGTTAATTTAATGAGTGAATTAAATAATATATTCAATGATTAAAATTTCACTTCTTGGATTGTTTTGTTCTGTTTATGAGATAAAAAAATTATTTGTTATACCTCCAGTTCATCAGTGCTTTGAATTTTATACTATGCTCTAATGATTCTTCAAGTGAGATTTAAACAAAAACCTCTATCTGACTGTGTATTCAATTTTTTATCAGTTTATCCTATGTCTGGAAAAGTATCTATTTACTAAGATGTATATATATTTTTCAAGTTTCATTTGTTATTGAGTTACTAATGTAAACTTTTATAGAAATTATATAAACTGAAACCCTCGATGAAAGCATTAAGCCATGGTTCGTAGAATATCTTCTATATAAATCGTTTATTAAGTCAAAAAACTAATTACAGTATATATAACAATATAAATGTTAAAAAATTACATATAACAGTTAGCAGTATTAAAAATAGTCATTAAATGATTACAATTAAAACTTCACCTTGGTAAAAAAAGTTATTATACAACATATAAAAATGCCACAAATAATACAATAATAACAGGTAATTAAAATGATAAATATAAAGAATCACAAAATATAGTACCACAATAAAAACCTTTTTAATTTTGCTTTAAATATACCTAACGTAGCACTGTTTTTTATTTCACAAGGTAACTCTTTGTACTCACTAAATTCTTTAAAAACATTGTGGGTTGATATGTCCAGCTTTTAAAACTGCTTGACCCTCATTTATGCATCTAGAAGAAGGCCTGATTCAAATAAAACTGAAATATAAACTCTGAATGGTTATTGTAAACTCCATAAAACTAAACAGTTATTTTATGTTTGTTTGACTTTTCACAAATATCACCCATACTTATTTTCTAAAAATATAAATATTAGGTGTGAAAATAGAGTTTTATAACACAAAATATTTAAGCACAATCAAATAAAAAGCATAAGTTTTACAAAATCACACACCAAAAACAACTAAAACAGTAAAATAACACCACAAAAATAGCAAAGGGCTTATATGGACGATGGTTTATTTTACCCAATCCGCTAATGACATTGACATTTTGCAGCGCCAATCGGTTATGTTTTATTTGGTTCCCTTTTCACTGTTACTGCCCGAACGTTCCGAAAATCATCAGCAGT
This sequence comes from Crepidodera aurea, assembly GCA_949320105.2. Classification (NCBI taxonomy): domain Eukaryota; kingdom Metazoa; phylum Arthropoda; class Insecta; order Coleoptera; family Chrysomelidae; genus Crepidodera; species Crepidodera aurea. Next base: position 465,683 of record OX439477.1, read on the forward strand.
TTAAAATTACTGTTACTGTAAAGCGTTCCAAAATTACTTACTGTGGCCAGTAATACCAGGAATATCGGAACATGAAATCAGACCAATTAATTAAAGGTTGACAGTTGACATCTATTTTACGTACGTACATGAACACTTCAACTCAAATTTCATACAATTTTATTACGTTATATTTCGTACGGTATTTTCTACGTAAAGCTTTACGTACTGTGTTTACTTCAACTCTCTAATTTCAACTCTATAAAGTTATGTCGGTGATCTACGTTCTGACCGCAATTCAGGTGATCATCCTACTTAAAAAAAATTCATAACTTGTTTGTTTGATGAGACCGCACGAAACTGATTGCAGATTCGTGATCAGCGACCCAAAATTAGTCTAAAAAAATATTTTATCAAAATTGGGGCTGTGACCGCAAACTAGATTTTTTCCAAATATTTTTAAAATAAAAAAAAAATTAATTTTATTTCATTAAATAATTTCTCTCTCTCTTCTCTGAATTAAAACCACTTAGTTGTTGAAAAAGTTTTTTTATTGACGTTTCGGCTTTCCTATCGAAAGCCGTTATCAAAATGACATAACAAAATAAATAAATTTACTATAGAAACAGAACACTTGATAATCTTGCAAAAATACGACATCAACATAATACACTTAAAATAGATTTTGAGATTGAAGATGTCAAAATCTATTATAGTAAATTTATTTATTTTGTTATGTCATTTTGATAACGGCTTTCGATAGGAAACGTCAATAAAAAACTTTTTTCAACAACTAAGTGGTTTTAATCCAGAGAAGAGAGAGAGAGAGAAAGAAATTAAAATACAAACCGCAATGAGCTTCAGAAATGAATTTCATTAAATAAAACAAAATCGCAAAAAAATAAAATTTAATTACATTCGTTTTTTCTTACAATATTTTTACTTGCCTCGAGGAACTAGTTAATTATTTGAAAATGATTATAACAAACACCATTCATTCTAAGGGAATATTTTCCAATTGATAGAAATTATTTAATGAATTTGTAAATGTTTTTTCAGATGTGACTTCTGAGTAAATGATTTTTTACAAACGTTGCAATGAAAATTCTTAACACCAGAATGAATTAGTAAATGCACTTTTAGAGATGACCGCAGAGTAAATGATTTTTCACAGATGTTGCACTTAAAATTCTTTTCACCTGAATGAATTAGTAAATGTACACTTAGATAATTCTTGTGTGCAAATGATTTTTCACAAACGTCGCATTTAAAATTCTTAGCACCAGAATGAATTAGTAAATGTGATTTCAGATGTGACTTCTGAGTAAATGATTTTTCACAAACATTGCATTTAAAGTTCTTATCACTAGCATGAATTAGTAAATGTGTATTTAGATTAGTCTTCTGAGTAAATGATTTTCCACAAATGTTGCATTTAAAATTCTTAACACCAGAATGAATTAGTAAATGTATGTTCAGAGATGACCTTTGAGTAAATGATTTTTCACAAAAATTGCATTTAAAATTCTTAACACCAGAATGAATTAGTAAATGTTCTTTGAGATTTGTCTTCCGAGTAAATGATTTTTTACAAACGTCGCATTTAAAATTCTTAGCACCAGAATGAATTAGTAAATGTTCTTTCAGACGTGACTTCTGAGTAAATGATTTTTCACAAACATTACACTTGATTTTCTTTACATTATAGTGACTCTGCAAATGTTTATTTAGATCGACTTTCTGAGTAAATGCTTTTTTGCAAACGACGCACACATAAATTATTTCACTTATAAACACTAATAAACGCTTTTCACGATTGCCTTCTTGAGAAAATGTATGTGTACAAATATTGCCCTTATATTTTTCTTCATCATTAGTAAAACAATTGAGATTTGTCTTCCGAGTAAATGATTTTTTACAAACGTCGCATTTAAAATTCTTAGCACCAGAATGAATTAGTGAATGTTTTTTCATATTTGCCTTCTGAGTAAATGATTTTTTACAAAAGTCGCATTTAAAATTCTTAGCACCAGAATGAATTAGTAAATGTCTTTTCAGATGCCACGTCTGAGTAAATGATTTTTCACAAACATTACACTTGATTTTCTTTACATTAGAGTGACTCTGCAAATGTTTATTCAGATCGACTTTCTGAGTAAATGCTTTTTTGCAAACGACGCACACATAAATTATTTCACTTATGTAAACTAATAAACGCTTTTCACGATTGCCTTCTTGAGAAAATGTATGTGTACAAATATTGCCCTTATATTTTTCTTCATCATTAGTAAAACAATTGAGATTTGTCTTCCGAGTAAATGATTTTTTACAAACGTCGCATTTAAAATTCTTAGCACCAGAATGAATTAGTGAATGTTTTTTCATATTTGCCTTCTGAGTAAATGATTTTTTACAAAAGTCGCATTTAAAATTCTTAGCACCAGAATGAATTAGTAAATGTCTTTTCAGATGCCACGTCTGAGTAAATGATTTTTCACAAACATTACACTTGATTTTCTTTACATTAGAGTGACTCTGCAAATGTTTATTCAGATCGACTTTCTGAGTAAATGCTTTTTTGCAAACGACGCACACATAAATTATTTCACTTATGTAAACTAATAAACGCTTTTCACGATTGCCTTCTTGAGAAAATGTATGTGTACAAATATTGCCCTTATATTTTTCTTCATCATTAGTAAAACAATGTTGGCAACCACCCTCTTCAAAATTCTTGCTATTCTTATCAACTTCTTCTAAAAGTAGTTCAGTTTCATCTTTAATATGTATTTCTTCTTGTTCAATCTTAAAACTGGTATCACTAAATAATTTTCTTTCCATATCTGTATATTGAACTGTACAAGAATATTTTCTAACATCAAGATTCTCCTCTATCTTGAGATACTGTCCTTCTAGTTGTTTAATGTTTACCTCATCCTCCCCTTCGGGTTCAATTTTTATTTGGGATCGAGAAATAATTCCTACTTCTTGAGATCCCATCTTATTTGTAAAAAGCTTTACTTTCCAAAATTCCAAAACAAACTGACAATTGACAATAGTGACAATCCAGTGCTGCCAACATAACCGGTCAACATGGCACTTGAAGAACTTCAAAAGTATCCGCAATTTTTTCCTGCAAAATATTTTTAAAATAAAACATTTTAATACTATTTTTAATCTGACTTATTCAGACGACCATTAGTTATTTCTCAATAAACAACATTGGTTATCAGGATTCCTCAATGTGGAAAAGTTGGCGTATTCAGACAACCACCGTAAACAGTATCGGAAGTTATCAAATATCTGTTTTAAGGTGCCCATTTACGGTCGTTCCACTCCACGCCAAGCACTCCAAAAAGTGACCGAGAATGGGAAACGACCACCGACATAACCTTAAACTAGACGGCTAATGCCATATGATAAAAATTGATCAATTACGAGGATGACTGGTGTCCATAATGCATGCGCATTGTGTTTGTCATATTCACCGACATAACCTTAAAGTCTATGTTCCGACATTGGCGTACCTTAGGGAAAATGATTGGGTCTAGAACGAAAATAAGTGGAATGATGAAAACAATTTAGGATTTAGGTTGGAGTTTTCATTTACTGGTTGGAAATATTATTATTTGTGAGAACAGGATGTTTTTTATAAAATAGTAAAGTATAGGTATAAATAGCTGTATCGTTCGAGTAAGACATATAGTATCCTCAATTTATATCATTGAAATAACTTTCTGAAGCAAAATGCTCTGAACATATTCTTGTTGGTGAGTGCGGAAACGGTTCTAAAGGTCTTCCGATTGCTTTCAACAAAAAACAATATGTCTCGAGAACCGAAACCCAGATGTCAGACGTACTGGTGTCCATTGCGCATTGCGCAGAGACGTTTTCGGAATGTTCAATTTGATGAGTTTCTTGTGTGGTGGGAATATGGATATTAGCCGTCTAGTTTAAGGTTATGTCGGTGGAAACGACCCAGACGGACAGAAATCCATCACGCCACTTGTCACTGCTGCCAACGTCGGTCTGGATTGAACATAAAAGGCTAATCGATTCTTTTCGTTAGTGATTAGACTTGACATAAAATTTACTTTTCCTACGACCACATAGGAAAGTAACAGATATCGCACTCTCTACTCCGACGGAAGGTGGTACTTTCCGCACGTCTGTTTTATTATCAGATGTGGTACTTTCCACACGTGTGCGGAAAGTTACTTTCACAATTGACAGAAATCGAATCATTGTGATTGTATTTTCATCACTAACGATTCATGAAAAGAATCGATTAGCCTAACCTTTTTATATATCGAGAAATTTACATACTACATCGAAAAATTGTATATCAAGAATTAATTTAACGTTTTAAAAAAAGAATTTTACATTGTTTTAAGTTTTTACTTTTTGGTAAAACAGTATGGAATTTTAATTTATTAGATTCGACATCCTAAGAGCATCAGGAAATATGCCTTGTACAAATGACTTGTTGATTAAGTACACAATGGGTTCTACTATTGAGACAAATCAGCTGTTCACACGAAACGCGTAATTTTTGGTAAATAGTGCATTAAGTTATACTGAGTGAATGGTTTATTTGTAGTATTTTAAGACTTTTTGTGATTGTTTGAGGTTTTTGATTTGGAAATTACCATAATATACCTGTACATGTAAGTATTTAGACTCAATTGAACCTGTTTTTTGTATCGTTATTCTAAAATTGAGGTTATTTATGTAGCATATCTTAAAAGTTTTTCAAAAATTTATTGTTTACTTCTGTTTCTGTGTGCTTTTTTTGTGTTTCAGGATGAATATAGCCTAGAGGTATTATCATCTTCACCTCTACTAATATAGAATGATATTGGAAGGGAGCTAAATCATATGCCAAAGAAACATACAACAGTTTTCTGCTGATAAATTTTATTTCAATTTTTTCAGGATAATAATTGTAATTGTAAAATAAAAAATGATTTCTAAGAACCTACTTTTGATTGATTTATGGTAAAATATATCCTATTCCTTGTTTCAAAATTATTTTTTAAATCAATATCAAATTAAAATATAAAAAATTAAGAAATTTTTTTCTTGGCTTAAAACACTTCATAGGCCATCAAATGTATGTTGCAAAATTTTTTATTTCGTTTATCTACCTTGTTTTTTTCAAAATAAACACAAAATGTATATTTTTTAATCCTTTATTTTAACATAAGTTCAAAACTAACTTTGAATTATTCAGTTTTAGTAGTATTTAACATTTTATTATAATAATTCAATACTAATTGTAAGTGTATAATTATTGAAAACAGGTGGTGTACAAGAGGGGAACATAATAATGGTATTTTTAAAATTATGATGTGACAAAGGTTTTATTTTACTGAATATTACCTTTAGAAAAATGATAAGTTGAAATATCAGCAATGATGTGCACACCTAATTAGATTTTAAGTTTACATATATAAAAGTACAACTGTACACAGTTTCGACAGTTTGTAAGGACAAGTTTACTTAGTTTATAGGCAACACTTTGCTGTCTTCTAACAAACCATCATTCCTTGCACATTTAATGGTTTTAACATCAAGTGGCTTACTGGGCAAATGATGTGATGGCACACAATTTTTGCTTGGGTGCTATTTTGTTTGAAATAATTCCTAAAAACATTTCAGTAGTAATGAAGAAATAATCTCAGAAATGCTAATCTTTATCTTACCTGATTTTGTAATATAATCTTCAGATTTAAAATTGATTACACTTTTTCCGGAATTTACGACGATCAACTCCCTCGATGACACCTTTTTTGTTGCTTCTTGGGTGGATCATAATGAAAGTGTAATTCCGGATTTTTAGATTTCCTAGAGGTATACCCATAAACGCAATAGTTTGTATTATTTTTATTGGGCATTTTTAACGTTTAACTAACAAATAACAGCAAAATACACGAAGCACAAAATCAAAACACACGTTCGACTTGCAGGTAAATAAACAAAATTATGCTTTTCGTGAAGGTTCAAATTAATACCGGTGGTGTCGCTTCAGAGTTGTGCTCGTCTCAATAGGAGGCAACAATATTTTTAGTGTTTCTGCTGTTAAATTATCATAACCCGGAGATTTTTTGTTTTTTAGTGTTAATATTATATTTTTTATTTCTTCTGCATTTGTTGGAGTTAGAAACATTGAATTTGTATTAGTTTTAACCTTTTCAATATATGTAGGATCTTTTTTTATACTTTTGGCTAAATTAGCACCAACATTCACAAAAAAGTTGTTAAAAACTTCAGACATTTCTGATGGATCTCTTAATAACTCGCCTATGTCATTTTTTATTGTTGTAATTTTTTTTGAGTCTGAAATTTTTATAATTTCATTTACGGTTTTCCATATATTTTTGGAATTGTTTTGATGTTTATTTATTTGTTCTTTGTAATAATTTAATTTTGCTTGTTTGATCTTTTTTTCTAATTCTTTTTTGTAGTTTAAATATGTTTGTCTTAAGTCTAAGTTATTTTCTTGTTGTCTATATTTGATATACAAGGAATTTTTTTCATTTACCGAGTTAATAAGAGATCTTATCCATTTTTTTCTTTTTTCTCATTGCTTTTAATCCTTATTTTTTTTTGTACAATTTTCTACACGTTGTTTTTTATTATTAATAATTTGGTAATATCGAGATTTATTATTACGAATATTGGTTACTTTCTCCTGTAGAACTAATTGTAGTAAGATAGTGTGATGATCGGTTATTGATGTTGATATGGTAATAGGAATAAGTGCATCAAAACTATTATTTTTTGATTTAATAAAAATATGGTCCAAGCAGGTTTTAGAATTATTTTTTGTCCTAGTGGGTGTATTAATTGTTGAGAAGAACCCGTGCTCGTTCATAATGCTTTGGTATGTATTTCTATTTTCACAATCAACCATTAAGTCGATATTTATGTCACCTATAAAAAAATTGTAATCAGAACTTACATTTTCATTTTGTAAAATTTCATCTAGTTGGTCTAGGAAATTTTGAATATTACTAGCGGGAGATCTGTAAAACGAATATACAAAAAATGTTTTGTTTTCAAAATTGACTTTTAACTTTATTAACTTTGAACCATTTAGATCGATTTCTTAATGGAAAATATATAATTCAGTTTTTACAAATATCGTTTAGGTTGTATTTTTCAAAGTTATAAAGTTTTATAGGAATGTTGAAAACTAGTGGGTCATAAATTTGCCATGGCTCTGATAATACAATGCAGTCGAAGCAGTGGCGGTTCTAGAAATTAAGGGCGGGGGGGGGCACATACAAGTTTTTTTAATGATCTGATTCTAATCTACTACTAATCTACTAAAAGTGCGTTCAGCAGTTACACTATTAGTGGAGTGAAATTAGAATTTTATATGGGTGTAAGAACTAAGTCAAATTTTTTTAATTTTTTCGATTTTATACATAAAGAGAAGCTTGTAAAAAAGTTTTCAATAAATTTGGGCTGGAGCTTCGCGAGATATGTGCCAAAAACGGCATTTTTAGTATTTTTCGAGTGGATTGCTTCACTATTTTTTAAATATCTCCGGCTCTAAGAGTCGTGGAAAAATAAAAAAAAAATTAAAATGACCGTGATGGAGTAGAATATCGATCCGTATAGTAGGTTTTTAAAAATGCATCCTAACCACAAAAAACCAATTCGCGCACATTATTTTTTTTACTGAATTGGCAATAAATACCCAAAGAATCCACGAATTTTCTTAAAAATTGGTGAAAATATGTATTTTTATGTCGGGAAGGCATGGTAAAAATTAAAAAAAGAAAAATGTATTTGTCCAGCCAAAATCGGCATTTTTAGAAAAAAAAATGAATTGGTCGCCATTTTTGAAAAAACAAAAGAAGAGAAAAATTTTTTATCTTAAAAAGAATGATTTTGTGTGTATTTTTGTCTAAGAAAATCCAACATCCAATAATAAAGAAATTCGATTTTCATTTTTATATTGATTTACACAAAAATCTTACTTTAGAACCTGAAATATATTTTTTATTTTTTTAAACATTTTTTGGACTGAAATACAGTTTTTCTAAGAGAATCAAGCATAAATATCGCGATAAAAAAATTGGAAAAAAATGAAAATCGAATTTTTATTTTTTATTAGTCCCCAAATTGGCCACTTTAAATAAAGAAATAAAATGGTTTTAACATCAAGTGGCTTACTGGGCAAATGATGTGATGGCACACCCTTTTTGCACTTCTTGGGTGCTATTTTGTTTGAAATAATTCCTAAAAACATTTCAGTAGTAATCAAGAAATAATCTCAGAAATGCTAATCTTTATCTTACCTGATTTTGTAATATAATCTTCAGATTTAAAATTGATTACACTTTTACCGGAATTAACGACGATCAACTTCCTCGATGACACCTTTTTTGTTGCTTCTTGGGTGGATCATAATGGAAGTGTAATTCCGGATTTGTAGATTTCCTAGAGGTATAATCCATAAACGCAATAGTTTGTATTATTTTTATTGGGCATTTTTAACGTTTAACTAACAAATAACAGCAAAATACACGAAGCACAAAATCAAAACACACGTTCGACTTGCAGGTAAACAAACAAAATTATGCTTTTCGTGAAGGTTCAAATTAATACCGGTGGTGTCGCTTCAAAGTTGTGCTCGTCTCAATAGGCTTGCAAACTTTTGTAAGCCTTAAGCTGTTGTCCGGAATAAAAACTGTGAGTTAGTATGCAAGACTTATAGGAAAGAGGTTTCTATTCGCTTCTCGTCCTAACTGATACGCCCTCTGGTGAAAACTGCGAAAACTGAGCTAAAGAGTAGTTTTGACATTTTGGGTTATTTCTTTAGCGTTGTTAAGTAATTTTCATAGTGTTTTTGTCTTGTTTTTACAAATAATTTTGATTTGTTGATCTTTTTTATAATGAGTAATCATTATTGTTGTGTTCATCATGGGGAAAAAGAAACCCTGAACTAAGTTTTCATTCGATTCCAAAAGCAGGAAAGTCCAAAGTTTTTTTTGAAACCAAACTTGGCAATAGAGAATTAGTAGATAGGACCACAACATTAAAAATTGGCAAGAAAGTTTCAAATACCATTAGAGTGTGTTCTCTACATTTTACTAAAAGTGATTTTATTCAAAAAGGTATGGTAAAAATATTTAATTATTATTTACCACTTTGCTTTGATTTATTATTTACAGTTAGAATAAAACAAAGAACATTAAAGCCTCATGCTATAACTTTACAAGAACATAAGAGGTTCTCCACTTTTACAGTGTTAGAAATAGATAATTTCCCAGTAATTTCATGTGGATTATATTCCAATGCACTCGTTTGTAAACACAAACCATATGTTTCTATCCACTCATAAGTTTCTATGATCTTTCCCGCTAAAATAAGATGTCCTGCATTCGAGACATTTTCACCTTCAACTACAGATTTAGAATTAGCCGATCCGCCCAAATAGTTCATGTACTCTAAAATGCTTAACTTCATTTCTAAAAAATAATGGAAACAATAATTTGAGACTAAAATGTATTTGAGTAAAACTCCTGACTACTACTCACCTAAATACAACTGGAAATATCACACTTTTAAAGATATAAAATAAATGTTTATGTATAGTTTATAAAATAAAATGAATGTCACACTAAACACTGGACAAAAATAATACACAATTTACACCTAGAAATAATTCAAAAAAACAAAACTGATACCAAATAAACAACTTAAATACACATGAAATATCCCATAAGAAAGCACGAAGTAAACAAACTACTACTCCTTAGCACAGTTCCAATTTCACCGCATGAGCGCTGCAATCTTAATCCGAGTTACCAATACAAGTTAATCATATTAGTTTCGTTGGCGCTCAAATTCAAATGCTCAAATGTCAAACTGCAGATAAAAAAACAAACATTACGCGTTTCGGGCAGTTCAAATTAATACCGCTAGATCGCATAAAGTTGTGTTCATGTCAATAGAAATCTAATTTCCATCCACGACTCAAAATGCTACGTCTAGATGTCGTCCTTATCCGAGAATTGGTAACTATGCAACCGCAAAATACACAGATGTATTTCATGCTGCCTAACAATTTCTTTAGAGGGGGGTTCAGCGAAGACGTAAGGGCCGAGGATTTCGAGGTTATGTATGAAATTGACACGAGTTGATGGGTATAGAACACTCTTAATTCGAAAATATAACTTTATCTAAAGCGTAAGCTACATCTACATCAAAGATTATAGAACAAATATTCTATTATTCATATGAGGCTTTTTCTATAACATTCGTTATTTTATGGATTTGATTCATAGTTGAGTGTTATAAATCTGAATTGGTAAGAAATAATCAGTTATTTTAAGTAATAGCCCTTTGAATAGTTTTGCATTTAGATCACATATAACTACGACAATTTAATTCATGTATAAAAAATCCCATAAGCCGCTTGATTTTGTCATCATGACAGCGAAGAAAGTTTGCCCTAACTTTTCCAGCGACAATAACGGAACCTAACTTTTGAAAGCATGACAACCAGCATTGTAAACAAATTTTTGATGACGTTATGTCAATTTTTCTCAAACTTGCGTTGTCAGAAAAGTTTTCATTTGTGGAAATGTCGCGATTTGGAGAGTCTTCGAGTGGAGAAATTGAAAAAGCCATCAATGATAATGTGCCTCGTGTTATATCTTAACTCACTAAAGATTTAGTAAAACAACTCGCTGATCGAATACTTTATTTTAGAATTTATAACAGGTGAACATCAACAACTCACGCGCCAAAAAACCAGCGTGCCGACATCATCACTTAACCTCTACCTCTCGCACGGACGCTTAGGTGCGTTCCATTGTCATTACAACATTTCTTCCCTCTTAAATAAAAAACTACATCTTAAAACTAAAACTTACAAATTTAACCTACTGGGTAGTTTTACAGTTCTCGAAGAGCGTCGCAAGGTTGGACTGAGAGTAGTAGGGATTACAGGAGAGGAAATTTCACAAGCCTGGGGAATTTCCATTTCTTTGGGAGCTATAGATTCATCAACTGAGGTATTTTGATCTTGTTCCCTTATAATCGGAATTCCAACACCTCTTTCTACACTAGGAGATGATGTATTAATCACAGGGGTAATATATGAATCAACAGTAAGGTCTTTCTTCATGTTGTCAGAATGAACGAACTTGACTTTATTTTGGCACCAAATTAAATAGGTACATCTACTTAAAGTTTTTAAAACTTTAGCCTTAATCCATCTCTTTTCTTTTTCTACATATATCATAACTAGCTCTCCCTCTATGAAATAAGGTATTTCTCTTCTATGCTTATTTTCCTTTTCCAATAACCTTCTTTCATAATTTTCAGATATTTCATCCTTTAAATTTGTTGGTTTTAGCATCAACAGTTTAGTTCTCGGACTTTGTTTAAACATTAGGTCAGCAGGACACTTTTGTGTAACAGTACTAGGAGTATTTCGACAATTAAATAAAAAATTATCAAGTCTATGCTGAAGTGTTAATTTAGTTTTTGTTTCAAACAAGGTTTTCCTTAAATTTTGTTTAATAGTGCTGACCATTTTCTCAACTAATCCATTAGAACGAGGGTGATAAGGGGGTGAATGAATTAACTGAATTCCATTAGATCTGCAGAATTTTTGAACTTCCTCGCTATTATAAGGAGGTCCGTTATCAGATACTAGGGTAGACGGAAGACCAAAAATATCAAAAGAGTGTCTTAATTTTTCAATTGTTTTTACTGCATTTGTCCCTGAAGACATAATGTAGGCATCTACCCATTTAGTAGTAGAATCTACAATTAAAAGAATATCTACATTTTCTATTTTGAGAAAATCTATGTGTACTCGATCCCAATTTTTATTTGAGGTAGGCCAAGGTATTAATTTTATTTCTTTTTGTTGGTGCGCAAATGCTTGACATGGCTCACAAAATGACACAATTTGTTCTATATTTTTATCCATGCCAGGCCACCAAATATCTGATCTAACTTTAAGTTTCATCCGGGTAATTCCAGGATGCTGATCATGTAATAGCTCTAGTACCGGTGTTCTTAGAGAAGAAGGAATAATAATACGGTTTCCCCAAGTCAGGATACCATTATCAAGACTCAACTCATTCCTTCGATAAAAGTAAGGTTTTAAAGAATCATCATCGGTGCGATTAGGCCAGCCGAACCTTGTAAATTCAGTTGCCTTTATGAGTATTGGATCTCTCTTTGTTTCCAATAAAATGTCTTTAGCCGTGAGAGGAAGAACAGATTCAACTGAAAATGATAGTACTTCCTCCACATTCGAAGATGCTTTTAGGGGTAGCCGGCTGAGACAATCAGCGTTAGCTAATTCAACACCCTTTTTATAAACTACCTCATAGTTATATGCAGATAATATGATAGCCCAACATTGCAATCTGGCATGAGCCAACGTTGGTATACTATTTCTATGGCCAAATATTGTTTTTAATGGCAAATGGTCTGTAATTAATACAAATTTTGTTCCATAAATAAATTTGTGAAAAGTTTTCACTGCAAAAACCAAGGCCAAGGCCTCCTTCTCCACTTGAGCATAATTTCTTTCCGCAGAACTTAACGTACATGAAGCATACATGACAGGGCGAGTTTCATTATTTTTAACACAACTAAGTACCGCACCTAGTCCATATTTACTGCATCCACTGCCACAACAATTTGACATGTAGGATCATAATGATCCAATGTGACACAATTAAGTATAGCATTTTTAGCTTCATCAAATGCTTTTTGACAATTCTCATTCCAAATAAAGGGTTCTTCCTTTTTTAACAATTTATAAAGTGGAGCATTAATAGTGGATGACATTGGAATAAATTTTGCATAAAAATTTAGTAACCCAAGGAAAGACCTTAACTGGGTTATGTCTGTAGGAATGGGAGCCTTACAGATAGCTTCTACTTTAGTTTTTTGTGGGCGAATACCGTTTTTAGAAATTTCATACCCTAGAAAACAAACAGTTTCTTCAAAAAATACACATTTATCCTCATTAACCTTAATGTTATGGTCATTTAATCTCTGCAAGACTTTATTCACTTTATTTAAGCACTCGGTATAATTTTTCCCAGAAATTATTATATCATCTAAATATATTCCTCCTTCAAGATTATTTAAAACTTTTTCCATAGTGGATTGGAAAATAGCCACTGCACTAGACACAACATAAGGTAATCTAGTGTACTGCATTAACCCTAAATGACTATTAATCATTAATAACTCTTGAGATTTTTTGTCTACTCTTAACTGCAAATAAGCATTACTTAAGTCTAAAATAGTAAAAATACTCCCACCTCTGAGTTTGTCAAAAATCTCATCCAACGTAGGTAGTGGGTAGTAATCTGTTCTCAAATTGGGATTAAGAGTTTTCTTGAAATCCCCACATATGCGGGTTCCTCCGCTTTTCTTCCGAACACATACTATTGGACTAACCATTTCAGCTCTTTGTACAGGTACTAAGATACCATCTTTTTCCATAAGCTTTAATTCCTTTTCTACTTCATCTTTGATTTTGTATGGTACAGGATATGGACTATGAAAAATCATTGAAGAATTTTCTTTCAATACCAGCTGCGCTGTATATCCTTCGATGGGTTTAGTTCTATCTTTATCAAAAACCTTTGGAAATTTTGATTTTATTTCATCAATATTACATGGTTGGGAATACAGGATTATTATGGCCACAATTCAGATTACCTCTCCACATTGGTAACAAAACATCTAGCCAATCCCTACCTAATAATGGACAAAACTTATTATCTGAACCATCTATAACTAAAGATAACTTAACATAAGTATCATTATTTAGACTTACATTTACTAACACTTTTCCAGCTACTTTAATATTTTCACCTGTGACAGTTTTGATTTTAACATCTGAGGATAGTAATTTTAAGTGACTAAAATACTTTACAAAATCTACCTTTGACATTAGACTTACAGAAGCACCTGTGTCAATTTCCATATTAAACTGAACCTTTTCTATAAAAACATTTATAAAAGCAGGTACCGACCTCAAAGATTTTATATTAGAAATTGCTCCTTCTTCTTCCTTTTCTAGACTTGACATATTTCTGACTGGTTTACTATGCTTTTCTTTAACTGAGCTTTTATGTTCTTCTTTGACTGGACTATTGTGTTCGACTTCAACTTCTTTGACTGGACAATTATGTTCTTCCTTGACTGGACTATTATGTTCGACTTCAACTGGACTATTTTTATTTATTTGACTTACTGACATATTACTTTGTAGAATTACTACTTGTTTTATAGACATTTCATATTTTTCTTCATCTTCTTCACTCTCTTGTTCTTCTGTAACGGACTTTATTTTATTTTTATTAAATCGACAGACTTTCGGAAACTCATGCCATCTTCCACATCTGCTACATCTGTTATGAGGACTGCTAGACTTTTGACTACCAGTATTCTGACTTGTACTGAATCTTTGACTGCGATTCTTGACTATTTTATTTATGTTTTCTTGATTGATCGATCTAGCTTGACCTTCAGCGAGTTCTACTCCTAGAGCAATTTTACAGGCATCTGCATAGGTTAAATGTTCTGAATCTAATAACTTTAATTTAATTTTTTCAGATTGAAGTCCGCAAACAAACTTATCTCTAAGAGCTTCATCTAAAAATTGCCCAAACTGACAATGTTTGGAGTGACTTTTAAGTTTCTCCAAGTATTCGGTTATACTTTCAGCGGATTCTTGGTGGCAGTTGTAAAATTTGTAGCGCTCTGCTATGACTAACCTCTTCGGACTAAAATGACTGAGTAGCACATTTTTCAATTGCACATATGTACGGCTGCTGGGTAGATCAGGAGACAATAGATCCTTAAGTACGCCGAACGCCTCACCTCCAATTAGAGTAAGGAAAGTGGGCACTTTTTTATCTTCCTGGATTTCGTTACACAAAAATAATTGTTCCATTCTTTCCAGATATGTGTTAACTTCCGCTTCTCTTGGTTTAAATTGTTCTATTGAACCTATAAACGACATGATTCTATCTGATAATGACAAGGGCTTGACCAAGTTTTTAATTGACTAAACAACTTCTTTCTACTGGTTCTTTAATTTTTTTCCTCGTCGCCAAAATGTTATATCTTAACCCACTAAAGATTTAGTAAAACAACTCGCTGATCGAATACTTTATTTTAGAATTTATAACAGGTGAACATCAACAACTCACGCGCCAAAAAACCAGCGTGCCGACATGATCACTTAACCTCTACCTCTCGCACTGTTGCCAACGGACGCTTAGGTGCGTTCCATTGTCATTACAACACTAATCACTAATTTTGCACACTTTCACACTTCCTTCGAATATGCATAAAAATTGAAGATTTTTTGAACAGCCTCTCGAGAATGGAATTTTTGTTCGTGGAAATATTTTTACCCGTTATAGCTTACACCTTGGAATAGGACATCTCCATTTTTCAACAAATTTTAAAGAATAATAAACATATTAATCATTTAGAGGAAGGTGTGCTTTTGACAATTTGTGATCACCAATTTAAAAGTGAAACACGTCCTACATGAGGTATACGGCATTAATTGAAATACTTTAAACTGAAGAACTGGTTTTAGTTAATACTAATTTACTCATTAAAAAAAATTGCAAAACGAATAAATTAGCCAACATAACCTAAAATGTCAGTTCTAAACATCTAAACTTTCTTACTTCGTATTCGTAAAACTGGTTGCATACATCGTTCAAAATAAAACCAAAAAGCGCCACTGTCTCAAAGTGTCAGGCGGAAAACGCCTGAACTATGGAAAGAGAAAATCTTACTGGGATATAGGCAACTTACATAAAATTTTTTTTTCTGGAGAGTTAATCTCAAAAATTATAAAGTTTTGCGAATTGGTATTCTCGGAAATTAATTCTTTATCCTTCATTTAGGACATTGGTGATCACAAATTGTCAAAACTGTCAAAAACACACCTCCACTAAATGGCTGATATCTTTTTTATTAATCCTTAAAATTGACTCAAAAAAGGAGATGTCCTATTCCAAGGTATAAGCTATAACGGGTATAAATATTTCCACAAACAAAAATTCCGTTCTCGAGATTAACTCTCCAAAAAATTTTCAAATTTTTATGCATATTCAGTATTGCCAACTGAAAACGAGGTCGGCAGTGGCAAGGCCCCTCTTAAAGTTATGTCGGTGATCTACGTTCTGACCGCAATTCAGGTGATCATCCTACTTAAAAAAATTCATAACTTGTTTGTTTGATGAGACCGCACGACCAAAATTAGTCTAAAAAAATATTTTATCAAAATTGGGGCTGTGACCGCAAACTAGATTTTTTCCAAATATTTTTAAAATAAAAAAAAATTAATTTTATTTCATTAAATAATTTCTCTCTCTCTTCTCTGAATTAAAACCACTTAGTTGTTGAAAAAGTTTTTTTATTGACGTTTCGGCTTTCCTATCGAAAGCCGTTATCAAAATGACATAACAAAATAAATAAATTTACTATAGAAACAGAACACTTGATAATCTTGCAAAAATACGACATCAACATAGTACACTTAAAATAGATTTTGAGATTGAAGTTGTCAAAATCTATTATAGTTAATTTATTTATTTTGTTATGTCATTTTGATAACGGCTTTCGATAGGAAACGTCAATAAAAAACTTTTTTCAACAACTAAGTGGTTTTAATCCAGAGAAGAGAGAGAGAGAGAAAGAAATTAAAATACAAACCGCAATGAGCTTCAGAAATGAATTTCATTAAATAAAACAAAATCGCAAAAAAATAAAATTTAATTACATTCGTTTTTTCTTACAATATTTTTACTTGCCTCGAGGAACTAGTTAATTATTTGAAAATGATTATAACAAACACCATTCATTCTAAGGGAATATTTTCCAATTGATAGAAATTATTTAATGAATTTGTAAATGTTTTTTCAGATGTGACTTCTGAGTAAATGATTTTTTACAAACGTTGCAATGAAAATTCTTAACACCAGAATGAATTAGTAAATGCACTTTTAGAGATGACCGCAGAGTAAATGATTTTTCACAGATGTTGCACTTAAAATTCTTTTCACCTGAATGAATTAGTAAATGTACACTTAGATAATTCTTGTGTGCAAATGATTTTTCACAAACGTCGCATTTAAAATTCTTAGCACCAGAATGAATTAGTAAATGTGATTTCAGATGTGACTTCTGAGTAAATGATTTTTCACAAACATTGCATTTAAAGTTCTTATCACTAGCATGAATTAGTAAATGTGTATTTAGATTAGTCTTCTGAGTAAATGATTTTCCACAAATGTTGCATTTAAAATTCTTAACACCAGAATGAATTAGTAAATGTATGTTCAGAGATGACCTTTGAGTAAATGATTTTTCACAAAAATTGCATTTAAAATTCTTAACACCAGAATGAATTAGTAAATGTTCTTTGAGATTTGTCTTCCGAGTAAATGATTTTTTACAAACGTCGCATTTAAAATTCTTAGCACCAGAATGAATTAGTAAATGTTCTTTCAGACGTGACTTCTGAGTAAATGATTTTTCACAAACATTACACTTGATTTTCTTTACATTATAGTGACTCTGCAAATGTTTATTTAGATCGACTTTCTGAGTAAATGCTTTTTTGCAAACGACGCACACATAAATTATTTCACTTATAAACACTAATAAACGCTTTTCACGATTGCCTTCTTGAGAAAATGTATGTGTACAAATATTGCCCTTATATTTTTCTTCATCATTAGTAAAACAATTGAGATTTGTCTTCCGAGTAAATGATTTTTTACAAACGTCGCATTTAAAATTCTTAGCACCAGAATGAATTAGTGAATGTTTTTTCATATTTGCCTTCTGAGTAAATGATTTTTTACAAAAGTCGCATTTAAAATTCTTAGCACCAGAATGAATTAGTAAATGTCTTTTCAGATGCCACGTCTGAGTAAATGATTTTTCACAAACATTACACTTGATTTTCTTTACATTAGAGTGACTCTGCAAATGTTTATTCAGATCGACTTTCTGAGTAAATGCTTTTTTGCAAACGACGCACACATAAATTATTTCACTTATGTAAACTAATAAACGCTTTTCACGATTGCCTTCTTGAGAAAATGTATGTGTACAAATATTGCCCTTATATTTTTCTTCATCATTAGTAAAACAATTGAGATTTGTCTTCCGAGTAAATGATTTTTTACAAACGTCGCATTTAAAATTCTTAGCACCAGAATGAATTAGTGAATGTTTTTTCATATTTGCCTTCTGAGTAAATGATTTTTTACAAAAGTCGCATTTAAAATTCTTAGCACCAGAATGAATTAGTAAATGTCTTTTCAGATGCCACGTCTGAGTAAATGATTTTTCACAAACATTACACTTGATTTTCTTTACATTAGAGTGACTCTGCAAATGTTTATTCAGATCGACTTTCTGAGTAAATGCTTTTTTGCAAACGACGCACACATAAATTATTTCACTTATGTAAACTAATAAACGCTTTTCACGATTGCCTTCTTGAGAAAATGTATGTGTACAAATATTGCCCTTATATTTTTCTTCATCATTAGTAAAACAATGTTGGCAACCACCCTCTTCAAAATTCTTGCTATTCTTATCAACTTCTTCTAAAAGTAGTTCAGTTTCATCTTTAATATGTATTTCTTCTTGTTCAATCTTAAAACTGGTATCACTAAATAATTTTCTTTCCATATCTGTATATTGAACTGTACAAGAATATTTTCTAACATCAAGATTCTCCTCTATCTTGAGATACTGTCCTTCTAGTTGTTTAATGTTTACCTCATCCTCCCCTTCGGGTTCAATTTTTATTTGGGATCGAGAAATAATTCCTACTTCTTGAGATCCCATCTTATTTGTAAAAAGCTTTACTTTCCAAAATTCCAAAACAAACTGACAATTGACAATAGTGACAATCCAGTGCTGCCAACATAACCGGTCAACATGGCACTTGAAGAACTTCAAAAGTATCCGCAATTTTTTCCTGCAAAATATTTTTAAAATAAAACATTTTAATACTATTTTTAATCTGACTTATTCAGACGACCATTAGTTATTTCTCAATAAACAACATTGGTTATCAGGATTCCTCAATGTGGAAAAGTTGGCGTATTCAGACAACCACCGTAAACAGTATCGGAAGTTATCAAATATCTGTTTTAAGGTGCCCATTTACGGTCGTTCCACTCCACGCCAAGCACTCCAAAAAGTGACCGAGAATGGGAAACGACCACCGACATAACCTTAAACTAGACGGCTAATGCCATATGATAAAAATTGATCAATTACGAGGATGACTGGTGTCCATAATGCATGCGCATTGTGTTTGTCATATTCACCGACATAACCTTAAAGTCTATGTTCCGACATTGGCGTACCTTAGGGAAAATGATTGGGTCTAGAACGAAAATAAGTGGAATGATGAAAACAATTTAGGATTTAGGTTGGAGTTTTCATTTACTGGTTGGAAATATTATTATTTGTGAGAACAGGATGTTTTTTATAAAATAGTAAAGTATAGGTATAAATAGCTGTATCGTTCGAGTAAGACATATAGTATCCTCAATTTATATCATTGAAATAACTTTCTGAAGCAAAATGCTCTGAACATATTCTTGTTGGTGAGTGCGGAAACGGTTCTAAAGGTCTTCCGATTGCTTTCAACAAAAAACAATATGTCTCGAGAACCGAAACCCAGATGTCAGACGTACTGGTGTCCATTGCGCATTGCGCAGAGACGTTTTCGGAATGTTCAATTTGATGAGTTTCTTGTGTGGTGGGAATATGGATATTAGCCGTCTAGTTTAAGGTTATGTCGGTGGAAACGACCCAGACGGACAGAAATCCATCACGCCACTTGTCACTGCTGCCAACGTCGGTCTGGATTGAACATAAAAGGCTAATCGATTCTTTTCGTTAGTGATTAGACTTGACATAAAATTTACTTTTCCTACGACCACATAGGAAAGTAACAGATATCGCACTCTCTACTCCGACGGAAGGTGGTACTTTCCGCACGTCTGTTTTATTATCAGATGTGGTACTTTCCACACGTGTGCGGAAAGTTACTTTCACAATTGACAGAAATCGAATCATTGTGATTGTATTTTCATCACTAACGATTCATGAAAAGAATCGATTAGCCTAACCTTTTTATATATCGAGAAATTTACATACTACATCGAAAAATTGTATATCAAGAATTAATTTAACGTTTTAAAAAAAGAATTTTACATTGTTTTAAGTTTTTACTTTTTGGTAAAACAGTATGGAATTTTAATTTATTAGATTCGACATCCTAAGAGCATCAGGAAATATGCCTTGTACAAATGACTTGTTGATTAAGTACACAATGGGTTCTACTATTGAGACAAATCAGCTGTTCACACGAAACGCGTAATTTTTGGTAAATAGTGCATTAAGTTATACTGAGTGAATGGTTTATTTGTAGTATTTTAAGACTTTTTGTGATTGTTTGAGGTTTTTGATTTGGAAATTACCATAATATACCTGTACATGTAAGTATTTAGACTCAATTGAACCTGTTTTTTGTATCGTTATTCTAAAATTGAGGTTATTTATGTAGCATATCTTAAAAGTTTTTCAAAAATTTATTGTTTACTTCTGTTTCTGTGTGCTTTTTTTGTGTTTCAGGATGAATATAGCCTAGAGGTATTATCATCTTCACCTCTACTAATATAGAATGATATTGGAAGGGAGCTAAATCATATGCCAAAGAAACATACAACAGTTTTCTGCTGATAAATTTTATTTCAATTTTTTCAGGATAATAATTGTAATTGTAAAATAAAAAATGATTTCTAAGAACCTACTTTTGATTGATTTATGGTAAAATATATCCTATTCCTTGTTTCAAAATTATTTTTTAAATCAATATCAAATTAAAATATAAAAAATTAAGAAATTTTTTTCTTGGCTTAAAACACTTCATAGGCCATCAAATGTATGTTGCAAAATTTTTTATTTCGTTTATCTACCTTGTTTTTTTCAAAATAAACACAAAATGTATATTTTTTAATCCTTTATTTTAACATAAGTTCAAAACTAACTTTGAATTATTCAGTTTTAGTAGTATTTAACATTTTATTATAATAATTCAATACTAATTGTAAGTGTATAATTATTGAAAACAGGTGGTGTACAAGAGGGGAACATAATAATGGTATTTTTAAAATTATGATGTGACAAAGGTTTTATTTTACTGAATATTACCTTTAGAAAAATGATAAGTTGAAATATCAGCAATGATGTGCACACCTAATTAGATTTTAAGTTTACATATATAAAAGTACAACTGTACACAGTTTCGACAGTTTGTAAGGACAAGTTTACTTAGTTTATAGGCAACACTTTGCTGTCTTCTAACAAACCATCATTCCTTGCACATTTAATGGTTTTAACATCAAGTGGCTTACTGGGCAAATGATGTGATGGCACACAATTTTTGCTTGGGTGCTATTTTGTTTGAAATAATTCCTAAAAACATTTCAGTAGTAATGAAGAAATAATCTCAGAAATGCTAATCTTTATCTTACCTGATTTTGTAATATAATCTTCAGATTTAAAATTGATTACACTTTTTCCGGAATTTACGACGATCAACTCCCTCGATGACACCTTTTTTGTTGCTTCTTGGGTGGATCATAATGAAAGTGTAATTCCGGATTTTTAGATTTCCTAGAGGTATACCCATAAACGCAATAGTTTGTATTATTTTTATTGGGCATTTTTAACGTTTAACTAACAAATAACAGCAAAATACACGAAGCACAAAATCAAAACACACGTTCGACTTGCAGGTAAATAAACAAAATTATGCTTTTCGTGAAGGTTCAAATTAATACCGGTGGTGTCGCTTCAGAGTTGTGCTCGTCTCAATAGGAGGCAACAATATTTTTAGTGTTTCTGCTGTTAAATTATCATAACCCGGAGATTTTTTGTTTTTTAGTGTTAATATTATATTTTTTATTTCTTCTGCATTTGTTGGAGTTAGAAACATTGAATTTGTATTAGTTTTAACCTTTTCAATATATGTAGGATCTTTTTTTATACTTTTGGCTAAATTAGCACCAACATTCACAAAAAAGTTGTTAAAAACTTCAGACATTTCTGATGGATCTCTTAATAACTCGCCTATGTCATTTTTTATTGTTGTAATTTTTTTTGAGTCTGAAATTTTTATAATTTCATTTACGGTTTTCCATATATTTTTGGAATTGTTTTGATGTTTATTTATTTGTTCTTTGTAATAATTTAATTTTGCTTGTTTGATCTTTTTTTCTAATTCTTTTTTGTAGTTTAAATATGTTTGTCTTAAGTCTAAGTTATTTTCTTGTTGTCTATATTTGATATACAAGGAATTTTTTTCATTTACCGAGTTAATAAGAGATCTTATCCATTTTTTTCTTTTTTCTCATTGCTTTTAATCCTTATTTTTTTTTGTACAATTTTCTACACGTTGTTTTTTATTATTAATAATTTGGTAATATCGAGATTTATTATTACGAATATTGGTTACTTTCTCCTGTAGAACTAATTGTAGTAAGATAGTGTGATGATCGGTTATTGATGTTGATATGGTAATAGGAATAAGTGCATCAAAACTATTATTTTTTGATTTAATAAAAATATGGTCCAAGCAGGTTTTAGAATTATTTTTTGTCCTAGTGGGTGTATTAATTGTTGAGAAGAACCCGTGCTCGTTCATAATGCTTTGGTATGTATTTCTATTTTCACAATCAACCATTAAGTCGATATTTATGTCACCTATAAAAAAATTGTAATCAGAACTTACATTTTCATTTTGTAAAATTTCATCTAGTTGGTCTAGGAAATTTTGAATATTACTAGCGGGAGATCTGTAAAACGAATATACAAAAAATGTTTTGTTTTCAAAATTGACTTTTAACTTTATTAACTTTGAACCATTTAGATCGATTTCTTAATGGAAAATATATAATTCAGTTTTTACAAATATCGTTTAGGTTGTATTTTTCAAAGTTATAAAGTTTTATAGGAATGTTGAAAACTAGTGGGTCATAAATTTGCCATGGCTCTGATAATACAATGCAGTCGAAGCAGTGGCGGTTCTAGAAATTAAGGGCGGGGGGGGGCACATACAAGTTTTTTTAATGATCTGATTCTAATCTACTACTAATCTACTAAAAGTGCGTTCAGCAGTTACACTATTAGTGGAGTGAAATTAGAATTTTATATGGGTGTAAGAACTAAGTCAAATTTTTTTAATTTTTTCGATTTTATACATAAAGAGAAGCTTGTAAAAAAGTTTTCAATAAATTTGGGCTGGAGCTTCGCGAGATATGTGCCAAAAACGGCATTTTTAGTATTTTTCGAGTGGATTGCTTCACTATTTTTTAAATATCTCCGGCTCTAAGAGTCGTGGAAAAATAAAAAAAAAATTAAAATGACCGTGATGGAGTAGAATATCGATCCGTATAGTAGGTTTTTAAAAATGCATCCTAACCACAAAAAACCAATTCGCGCACATTATTTTTTTTACTGAATTGGCAATAAATACCCAAAGAATCCACGAATTTTCTTAAAAATTGGTGAAAATATGTATTTTTATGTCGGGAAGGCATGGTAAAAATTAAAAAAAGAAAAATGTATTTGTCCAGCCAAAATCGGCATTTTTAGAAAAAAAAATGAATTGGTCGCCATTTTTGAAAAAACAAAAGAAGAGAAAAATTTTTTATCTTAAAAAGAATGATTTTGTGTGTATTTTTGTCTAAGAAAATCCAACATCCAATAATAAAGAAATTCGATTTTCATTTTTATATTGATTTACACAAAAATCTTACTTTAGAACCTGAAATATATTTTTTATTTTTTTAAACATTTTTTGGACTGAAATACAGTTTTTCTAAGAGAATCAAGCATAAATATCGCGATAAAAAAATTGGAAAAAAATGAAAATCGAATTTTTATTTTTTATTAGTCCCCAAATTGGCCACTTTAAATAAAGAAATAAAATGGTTTTAACATCAAGTGGCTTACTGGGCAAATGATGTGATGGCACACCCTTTTTGCACTTCTTGGGTGCTATTTTGTTTGAAATAATTCCTAAAAACATTTCAGTAGTAATCAAGAAATAATCTCAGAAATGCTAATCTTTATCTTACCTGATTTTGTAATATAATCTTCAGATTTAAAATTGATTACACTTTTACCGGAATTAACGACGATCAACTTCCTCGATGACACCTTTTTTGTTGCTTCTTGGGTGGATCATAATGGAAGTGTAATTCCGGATTTGTAGATTTCCTAGAGGTATAATCCATAAACGCAATAGTTTGTATTATTTTTATTGGGCATTTTTAACGTTTAACTAACAAATAACAGCAAAATACACGAAGCACAAAATCAAAACACACGTTCGACTTGCAGGTAAACAAACAAAATTATGCTTTTCGTGAAGGTTCAAATTAATACCGGTGGTGTCGCTTCAAAGTTGTGCTCGTCTCAATAGGCTTGCAAACTTTTGTAAGCCTTAAGCTGTTGTCCGGAATAAAAACTGTGAGTTAGTATGCAAGACTTATAGGAAAGAGGTTTCTATTCGCTTCTCGTCCTAACTGATACGCCCTCTGGTGAAAACTGCGAAAACTGAGCTAAAGAGTAGTTTTGACATTTTGGGTTATTTCTTTAGCGTTGTTAAGTAATTTTCATAGTGTTTTTGTCTTGTTTTTACAAATAATTTTGATTTGTTGATCTTTTTTATAATGAGTAATCATTATTGTTGTGTTCATCATGGGGAAAAAGAAACCCTGAACTAAGTTTTCATTCGATTCCAAAAGCAGGAAAGTCCAAAGTTTTTTTTGAAACCAAACTTGGCAATAGAGAATTAGTAGATAGGACCACAACATTAAAAATTGGCAAGAAAGTTTCAAATACCATTAGAGTGTGTTCTCTACATTTTACTAAAAGTGATTTTATTCAAAAAGGTATGGTAAAAATATTTAATTATTATTTACCACTTTGCTTTGATTTATTATTTACAGTTAGAATAAAACAAAGAACATTAAAGCCTCATGCTATAACTTTACAAGAACATAAGAGGTTCTCCACTTTTACAGTGTTAGAAATAGATAATTTCCCAGTAATTTCATGTGGATTATATTCCAATGCACTCGTTTGTAAACACAAACCATATGTTTCTATCCACTCATAAGTTTCTATGATCTTTCCCGCTAAAATAAGATGTCCTGCATTCGAGACATTTTCACCTTCAACTACAGATTTAGAATTAGCCGATCCGCCCAAATAGTTCATGTACTCTAAAATGCTTAACTTCATTTCTAAAAAATAATGGAAACAATAATTTGAGACTAAAATGTATTTGAGTAAAACTCCTGACTACTACTCACCTAAATACAACTGGAAATATCACACTTTTAAAGATATAAAATAAATGTTTATGTATAGTTTATAAAATAAAATGAATGTCACACTAAACACTGGACAAAAATAATACACAATTTACACCTAGAAATAATTCAAAAAAACAAAACTGATACCAAATAAACAACTTAAATACACATGAAATATCCCATAAGAAAGCACGAAGTAAACAAACTACTACTCCTTAGCACAGTTCCAATTTCACCGCATGAGCGCTGCAATCTTAATCCGAGTTACCAATACAAGTTAATCATATTAGTTTCGTTGGCGCTCAAATTCAAATGCTCAAATGTCAAACTGCAGATAAAAAAACAAACATTACGCGTTTCGGGCAGTTCAAATTAATACCGCTAGATCGCATAAAGTTGTGTTCATGTCAATAGAAATCTAATTTCCATCCACGACTCAAAATGCTACGTCTAGATGTCGTCCTTATCCGAGAATTGGTAACTATGCAACCGCAAAATACACAGATGTATTTCATGCTGCCTAACAATTTCTTTAGAGGGGGGTTCAGCGAAGACGTAAGGGCCGAGGATTTCGAGGTTATGTATGAAATTGACACGAGTTGATGGGTATAGAACACTCTTAATTCGAAAATATAACTTTATCTAAAGCGTAAGCTACATCTACATCAAAGATTATAGAACAAATATTCTATTATTCATATGAGGCTTTTTCTATAACATTCGTTATTTTATGGATTTGATTCATAGTTGAGTGTTATAAATCTGAATTGGTAAGAAATAATCAGTTATTTTAAGTAATAGCCCTTTGAATAGTTTTGCATTTAGATCACATATAACTACGACAATTTAATTCATGTATAAAAAATCCCATAAGCCGCTTGATTTTGTCATCATGACAGCGAAGAAAGTTTGCCCTAACTTTTCCAGCGACAATAACGGAACCTAACTTTTGAAAGCATGACAACCAGCATTGTAAACAAATTTTTGATGACGTTATGTCAATTTTTCTCAAACTTGCGTTGTCAGAAAAGTTTTCATTTGTGGAAATGTCGCGATTTGGAGAGTCTTCGAGTGGAGAAATTGAAAAAGCCATCAATGATAATGTGCCTCGTGTTATATCTTAACTCACTAAAGATTTAGTAAAACAACTCGCTGATCGAATACTTTATTTTAGAATTTATAACAGGTGAACATCAACAACTCACGCGCCAAAAAACCAGCGTGCCGACATCATCACTTAACCTCTACCTCTCGCACGGACGCTTAGGTGCGTTCCATTGTCATTACAACATTTCTTCCCTCTTAAATAAAAAACTACATCTTAAAACTAAAACTTACAAATTTAACCTACTGGGTAGTTTTACAGTTCTCGAAGAGCGTCGCAAGGTTGGACTGAGAGTAGTAGGGATTACAGGAGAGGAAATTTCACAAGCCTGGGGAATTTCCATTTCTTTGGGAGCTATAGATTCATCAACTGAGGTATTTTGATCTTGTTCCCTTATAATCGGAATTCCAACACCTCTTTCTACACTAGGAGATGATGTATTAATCACAGGGGTAATATATGAATCAACAGTAAGGTCTTTCTTCATGTTGTCAGAATGAACGAACTTGACTTTATTTTGGCACCAAATTAAATAGGTACATCTACTTAAAGTTTTTAAAACTTTAGCCTTAATCCATCTCTTTTCTTTTTCTACATATATCATAACTAGCTCTCCCTCTATGAAATAAGGTATTTCTCTTCTATGCTTATTTTCCTTTTCCAATAACCTTCTTTCATAATTTTCAGATATTTCATCCTTTAAATTTGTTGGTTTTAGCATCAACAGTTTAGTTCTCGGACTTTGTTTAAACATTAGGTCAGCAGGACACTTTTGTGTAACAGTACTAGGAGTATTTCGACAATTAAATAAAAAATTATCAAGTCTATGCTGAAGTGTTAATTTAGTTTTTGTTTCAAACAAGGTTTTCCTTAAATTTTGTTTAATAGTGCTGACCATTTTCTCAACTAATCCATTAGAACGAGGGTGATAAGGGGGTGAATGAATTAACTGAATTCCATTAGATCTGCAGAATTTTTGAACTTCCTCGCTATTATAAGGAGGTCCGTTATCAGATACTAGGGTAGACGGAAGACCAAAAATATCAAAAGAGTGTCTTAATTTTTCAATTGTTTTTACTGCATTTGTCCCTGAAGACATAATGTAGGCATCTACCCATTTAGTAGTAGAATCTACAATTAAAAGAATATCTACATTTTCTATTTTGAGAAAATCTATGTGTACTCGATCCCAATTTTTATTTGAGGTAGGCCAAGGTATTAATTTTATTTCTTTTTGTTGGTGCGCAAATGCTTGACATGGCTCACAAAATGACACAATTTGTTCTATATTTTTATCCATGCCAGGCCACCAAATATCTGATCTAACTTTAAGTTTCATCCGGGTAATTCCAGGATGCTGATCATGTAATAGCTCTAGTACCGGTGTTCTTAGAGAAGAAGGAATAATAATACGGTTTCCCCAAGTCAGGATACCATTATCAAGACTCAACTCATTCCTTCGATAAAAGTAAGGTTTTAAAGAATCATCATCGGTGCGATTAGGCCAGCCGAACCTTGTAAATTCAGTTGCCTTTATGAGTATTGGATCTCTCTTTGTTTCCAATAAAATGTCTTTAGCCGTGAGAGGAAGAACAGATTCAACTGAAAATGATAGTACTTCCTCCACATTCGAAGATGCTTTTAGGGGTAGCCGGCTGAGACAATCAGCGTTAGCTAATTCAACACCCTTTTTATAAACTACCTCATAGTTATATGCAGATAATATGATAGCCCAACATTGCAATCTGGCATGAGCCAACGTTGGTATACTATTTCTATGGCCAAATATTGTTTTTAATGGCAAATGGTCTGTAATTAATACAAATTTTGTTCCATAAATAAATTTGTGAAAAGTTTTCACTGCAAAAACCAAGGCCAAGGCCTCCTTCTCCACTTGAGCATAATTTCTTTCCGCAGAACTTAACGTACATGAAGCATACATGACAGGGCGAGTTTCATTATTTTTAACACAACTAAGTACCGCACCTAGTCCATATTTACTGCATCCACTGCCACAACAATTTGACATGTAGGATCATAATGATCCAATGTGACACAATTAAGTATAGCATTTTTAGCTTCATCAAATGCTTTTTGACAATTCTCATTCCAAATAAAGGGTTCTTCCTTTTTTAACAATTTATAAAGTGGAGCATTAATAGTGGATGACATTGGAATAAATTTTGCATAAAAATTTAGTAACCCAAGGAAAGACCTTAACTGGGTTATGTCTGTAGGAATGGGAGCCTTACAGATAGCTTCTACTTTAGTTTTTTGTGGGCGAATACCGTTTTTAGAAATTTCATACCCTAGAAAACAAACAGTTTCTTCAAAAAATACACATTTATCCTCATTAACCTTAATGTTATGGTCATTTAATCTCTGCAAGACTTTATTCACTTTATTTAAGCACTCGGTATAATTTTTCCCAGAAATTATTATATCATCTAAATATATTCCTCCTTCAAGATTATTTAAAACTTTTTCCATAGTGGATTGGAAAATAGCCACTGCACTAGACACAACATAAGGTAATCTAGTGTACTGCATTAACCCTAAATGACTATTAATCATTAATAACTCTTGAGATTTTTTGTCTACTCTTAACTGCAAATAAGCATTACTTAAGTCTAAAATAGTAAAAATACTCCCACCTCTGAGTTTGTCAAAAATCTCATCCAACGTAGGTAGTGGGTAGTAATCTGTTCTCAAATTGGGATTAAGAGTTTTCTTGAAATCCCCACATATGCGGGTTCCTCCGCTTTTCTTCCGAACACATACTATTGGACTAACCATTTCAGCTCTTTGTACAGGTACTAAGATACCATCTTTTTCCATAAGCTTTAATTCCTTTTCTACTTCATCTTTGATTTTGTATGGTACAGGATATGGACTATGAAAAATCATTGAAGAATTTTCTTTCAATACCAGCTGCGCTGTATATCCTTCGATGGGTTTAGTTCTATCTTTATCAAAAACCTTTGGAAATTTTGATTTTATTTCATCAATATTACATGGTTGGGAATACAGGATTATTATGGCCACAATTCAGATTACCTCTCCACATTGGTAACAAAACATCTAGCCAATCCCTACCTAATAATGGACAAAACTTATTATCTGAACCATCTATAACTAAAGATAACTTAACATAAGTATCATTATTTAGACTTACATTTACTAACACTTTTCCAGCTACTTTAATATTTTCACCTGTGACAGTTTTGATTTTAACATCTGAGGATAGTAATTTTAAGTGACTAAAATACTTTACAAAATCTACCTTTGACATTAGACTTACAGAAGCACCTGTGTCAATTTCCATATTAAACTGAACCTTTTCTATAAAAACATTTATAAAAGCAGGTACCGACCTCAAAGATTTTATATTAGAAATTGCTCCTTCTTCTTCCTTTTCTAGACTTGACATATTTCTGACTGGTTTACTATGCTTTTCTTTAACTGAGCTTTTATGTTCTTCTTTGACTGGACTATTGTGTTCGACTTCAACTTCTTTGACTGGACAATTATGTTCTTCCTTGACTGGACTATTATGTTCGACTTCAACTGGACTATTTTTATTTATTTGACTTACTGACATATTACTTTGTAGAATTACTACTTGTTTTATAGACATTTCATATTTTTCTTCATCTTCTTCACTCTCTTGTTCTTCTGTAACGGACTTTATTTTATTTTTATTAAATCGACAGACTTTCGGAAACTCATGCCATCTTCCACATCTGCTACATCTGTTATGAGGACTGCTAGACTTTTGACTACCAGTATTCTGACTTGTACTGAATCTTTGACTGCGATTCTTGACTATTTTATTTATGTTTTCTTGATTGATCGATCTAGCTTGACCTTCAGCGAGTTCTACTCCTAGAGCAATTTTACAGGCATCTGCATAGGTTAAATGTTCTGAATCTAATAACTTTAATTTAATTTTTTCAGATTGAAGTCCGCAAACAAACTTATCTCTAAGAGCTTCATCTAAAAATTGCCCAAACTGACAATGTTTGGAGTGACTTTTAAGTTTCTCCAAGTATTCGGTTATACTTTCAGCGGATTCTTGGTGGCAGTTGTAAAATTTGTAGCGCTCTGCTATGACTAACCTCTTCGGACTAAAATGACTGAGTAGCACATTTTTCAATTGCACATATGTACGGCTGCTGGGTAGATCAGGAGACAATAGATCCTTAAGTACGCCGAACGCCTCACCTCCAATTAGAGTAAGGAAAGTGGGCACTTTTTTATCTTCCTGGATTTCGTTACACAAAAATAATTGTTCCATTCTTTCCAGATATGTGTTAACTTCCGCTTCTCTTGGTTTAAATTGTTCTATTGAACCTATAAACGACATGATTCTATCTGATAATGACAAGGGCTTGACCAAGTTTTTAATTGACTAAACAACTTCTTTCTACTGGTTCTTTAATTTTTTTCCTCGTCGCCAAAATGTTATATCTTAACCCACTAAAGATTTAGTAAAACAACTCGCTGATCGAATACTTTATTTTAGAATTTATAACAGGTGAACATCAACAACTCACGCGCCAAAAAACCAGCGTGCCGACATGATCACTTAACCTCTACCTCTCGCACTGTTGCCAACGGACGCTTAGGTGCGTTCCATTGTCATTACAACACTAATCACTAATTTTGCACACTTTCACACTTCCTTCGAATATGCATAAAAATTGAAGATTTTTTGAACAGCCTCTCGAGAATGGAATTTTTGTTCGTGGAAATATTTTTACCCGTTATAGCTTACACCTTGGAATAGGACATCTCCATTTTTCAACAAATTTTAAAGAATAATAAACATATTAATCATTTAGAGGAAGGTGTGCTTTTGACAATTTGTGATCACCAATTTAAAAGTGAAACACGTCCTACATGAGGTATACGGCATTAATTGAAATACTTTAAACTGAAGAACTGGTTTTAGTTAATACTAATTTACTCATTAAAAAAAATTGCAAAACGAATAAATTAGCCAACATAACCTAAAATGTCAGTTCTAAACATCTAAACTTTCTTACTTCGTATTCGTAAAACTGGTTGCATACATCGTTCAAAATAAAACCAAAAAGCGCCACTGTCTCAAAGTGTCAGGCGGAAAACGCCTGAACTATGGAAAGAGAAAATCTTACTGGGATATAGGCAACTTACATAAAATTTTTTTTTCTGGAGAGTTAATCTCAAAAATTATAAAGTTTTGCGAATTGGTATTCTCGGAAATTAATTCTTTATCCTTCATTTAGGACATTGGTGATCACAAATTGTCAAAACTGTCAAAAACACACCTCCACTAAATGGCTGATATCTTTTTTATTAATCCTTAAAATTGACTCAAAAAAGGAGATGTCCTATTCCAAGGTATAAGCTATAACGGGTATAAATATTTCCACAAACAAAAATTCCGTTCTCGAGATTAACTCTCCAAAAAATTTTCAAATTTTTATGCATATTCAGTATTGCCAACTGAAAACGAGGTCGGCAGTGGCAAGGCCCCTCTTAAAGTTATGTCGGTGATCTACGTTCTGACCGCAATTCAGGTGATCATCCTACTTAAAAAAATTCATAACTTGTTTGTTTGATGAGACCGCACGACCAAAATTAGTCTAAAAAAATATTTTATCAAAATTGGGGCTGTGACCGCAAACTAGATTTTTTCCAAATATTTTTAAAATAAAAAAAAATTAATTTTATTTCATTAAATAATTTCTCTCTCTCTTCTCTGAATTAAAACCACTTAGTTGTTGAAAAAGTTTTTTTATTGACGTTTCGGCTTTCCTATCGAAAGCCGTTATCAAAATGACATAACAAAATAAATAAATTTACTATAGAAACAGAACACTTGATAATCTTGCAAAAATACGACATCAACATAGTACACTTAAAATAGATTTTGAGATTGAAGTTGTCAAAATCTATTATAGTTAATTTATTTATTTTGTTATGTCATTTTGATAACGGCTTTCGATAGGAAAGCCGAAACGTCAATAAAAAACTTTTTTCAACAACTAAGTGGTTTTAATCCAGAGAAGAGAGAGAGAGAAATTAAAATACAAACCGCAATGAGCTTCAGAAATGAATTTCATTAAATAAAACAAAATCGCAAAAAAATAAAATTTAATTACATTCGTTTTTTCTTACAATATTTTTACTTGCCTCGAGGAACTAGTTAATTATTTGAAAATGATTATAACAAACACCATTCATTCTAAGGGAATATTTTCCAATTGATAGAAATTATTTAATGAATTTGTAAATGTTTTTTCAGATGTGACTTCTGAGTAAATGATTTTTTACAAACGTTGCAATGAAAATTCTTAACACCAGAATGAATTAGTAAATGTCTTTTCAGATTTGACTTCTTAGCAAATGAGTTTTCACAAACATTGCATTTAAAATTTTTATCACTAGATTGAATCAGTAAATGTTGATTTAAATCACTTTTCCGAATGAATGATTTCTGACAAAAGTTGCATTTAAAATTCTTAGCATCAGAATGAATTAGTAAATGTGATTTCAGATGTGACTTCTGAGTAAATGATTTTTCACAAACATTGCATTTAAAGTTCTTATCACTAGCATGAATTAGTAAATGTTCTTTCAGAGACCACTTTTGAGTAAATGATTTTTCACAAACATTGCATTTAAAGTTCTTATCACTAGCATGAATTAGTAAATGTGTATTTAGATTAGTCTTCTGAGTAAATGATTTTCCACAAACGTTGCATTTAAAATTCTTAACACCAGAATGAATTAGTAAATGTATGTTCAGAGATGACCTTTGAGTAAATGATTTTTCACAAAAATTGCATTTAAAATTCTTAACACCAGAATGAATTAGTAAATGTTCTTTGAGATTTGTCTTCCGAGTAAATGATTTTTTACAAACGTCGCATTTAAAATTCTTAGCACCAGAATGAATTAGTAAATGTTCTTTCAGACGTGACTTCTGAGTAAATGATTTTTCACAAACATTACACTTGATTTTCTTTACATTATAGTGACTCTGCAAATGTTTATTTAGATCGACTTTCTGAGTAAATGCTTTTTTGCAAACGACGCACACATAAATTATTTCACTTTTAAACACTAATAAACGCTTTTCACGATTGCCTTCTTGAGAAAATGTATGTGTACAAATATTGCCCTTATATTTTTCTTCATCATTAGTAAAACAATGTTGGCAACCACCCTCTTCAAAATTCTTGCTATTCTTATCAACTTCTTCTAAAAGTAGTTCAGTTTCATCCTTAATATGTATTTCTTCTTGTTCAATCTTAAAACTGGTATCACTAAATAATTTTCTTTCCATATCTGTATATTGAACTGTACAAGAATATTTTCTAACATCAAGATTCTCCTCTATCTTGAGATACTGTCCTTCTAGTTGTTTAATGTTTACCTCATCCTCCCCTTCGGGTTCAATTTTTATTTGGGATCGAGAAATAATTCCTACTTCTTGAGATTCCATCTTTGTGTTATGTTGGAATAAACCTATTTGTAAAAAGCTTTACTTTCCAAAATTCCAAAACAAACTGACAATTGACAATAGTGACAATCCAGTGCTGCCAACATAACCGGTCAACATGGCACTTGAAGAACTTCAAAAGTATCCGCAATTTTTTCCTGCAAAATATTTTTAATCTGACTTATTCAGACGACCATTAGTTATTTCTCAATAAACAACATTGGTTATCAGGATTCCTCAATGTGGAAAAGTTGGCGTATTCAGACAACCACCGTAAACAGTATCGGAAGTTAAAAAATATCTGTTTTAAGGTGCCCATTTACGGTCGTTCCACTCCACGCCAAGCACTCCAAAAAGTGACCGAGAATGGGAAACGACCACCGACATAACCTTAAACTAGACGGCTAATGCCATATGATAAAAATTGATCAATTACGAGGATGACTGGTGTCCATAATGCATGCGCATTGTGTTTGTCATATTCACCGACATAACCTTAAAGTCTATGTTCCGACATTGGCGTACCTTAGGGAAAATGATTGGGTCTAGAACGAAAATAAGTGGAATGATGAAAACAATTTAGGATTTAGGTTGGAGTTTTCATTTACTGGTTGGAAATATTATTATTTGTGAGAACAGGATGTTTTTTATAAAATAGTAAAGTATAGGTATAAATAGCTGTATCGTTCGAGTAAGACATATAGTATCCTCAATTTATATCATTGAAATAACTTTCTGAAGCAAAATGCTCTGAACATATTCTTGTTGGTGAGTGCGGAAGCGGTTCTAAAGGTCTTCCGATTGCTTTCAACCATTCATTACGTTGGTCCTCAGGTATTCTAAAATATCATTGTGAAGCAAATATTCATTCGTTCGCGTAAAATAATTACTTTTTGGTATAATAAATGTGTGTGAATCAAAGTTGTTGAATAGATGCATGGTATATAACAATTTTATTGTGTTTCTTATATTGACTTACCTATGAAACATAACACCTTTGGGATGGTTTGTTGAACGGTTCTTACACCAAAGTACAAAACACTTCATTTTTACAATAAATTCACTATTTCTCTATATCGAATATCGGTCAAATACCAAACAGAACAGTGGACGCCTATGAACAAAAAACAATATGTCTCGAGAACCGAAACCAAGATGTCAGACGTACTGGTGTCCATTGCGCATTGCGCAGAGACGTTTTCGGAATGTTCAATTTGATGAGTTTCTTGTGTGGTGGGAATATGGATATTAGCCGTCTAGTTTAAGGTTATGTCGGTGGAAACGACCCAGACGGACAGAAATCCATCACGCCACTTGTCACTGCTGCCAACGTCGGTCTGGATTGAACATAAAAGGCTAATCGATTCTTTTCGTTAGTGATTAGACTTGACATAAAATTTACTTTTCCTACGACCACATAGGAAAGTAACAGATATCGCACTCTCTACTCCGACGGAAGGTGGTACTTTCCGCACGTCTGTTTTATTATCAGATGTGGTACTTTCCACACGTGTGCGGAAAGTTACTTTCACAATTGACAGAAATCGAATCATTGTGATTGTATTTTCATCACTAACGATTCATGAAAAGAATCGATTAGCCTAACCTTTTTATATATCGAGAAATTTACATACTACATCGAAAAATTGTATATCAAGAATTAATTTAACGTTTTAAAAAAAGAATTTTACATTGTTTTAAGTTTTTACTTTTTGGTAAAACAGTATGGAATTTTAATTTATTAGATTCGACATCCTAAGAGCATCAGGAAATATGCCTTGTACAAATGACTTGTTGATTAAGTATACAATGGGGTCTACTATATGAGGCAACAATATTTTTAGTGTTTCTGCTGTTAAATTATCATAACCCGGAGATTTTTTGTTTTTTAGTGTTAATATTATATTTTTTATTTCTTCTGCATTTGTTGGAGTTAGAAACATTGAATTTGTATTAGTTTTAACCTTTTCAATATATGTAGGATCTTTTTTTATACTTTTGGCTAAATTAGCACCAACATTCACAAAAAAGTTGTTAAAAACTTCAGACATTTCTGATGGATCTCTTAATAACTCGCCTATGTCATTTTTTATTGTTGTAATTTTTTTTGAGTCTGAAATTTTTATAATTTCATTTACGGTTTTCCATATATTTTTGGAATTGTTTTGATGTTTATTTATTTGTTCTTTGTAATAATTTAATTTTGCTTGTTTGATCTTTTTTTCTAATTCTTTTTTGTAGTTTAAATATGTTTGTCTTAAGTCTAAGTTATTTTCTTGTTGTCTATATTTGATATACAAGGAATTTTTTTCATTTACCGAGTTAATAAGAGATCTTATCCATTTTTTTCTTTTTTCTCATTGCTTTTAATCCTTATTTTTTTTTGTACAATTTTCTACACGTTGTTTTTTATTATTAATAATTTGGTAATATCGAGATTTATTATTACGAATATTGGTTACTTTCTCCTGTAGAACTAATTGTAGTAAGATAGTGTGATGATCGGTTATTGATGTTGATATGGTAATAGGAATAAGTGCATCAAAACTATTATTTTTTGATTTAATAAAAATATGGTCCAAGCAGGTTTTAGAATTATTTTTTGTCCTAGTGGGTGTATTAATTGTTGAGAAGAACCCGTGCTCGTTCATAATGCTTTGGTATGTATTTCTATTTTCACAATCAACCATTAAGTCGATATTTATGTCACCTATAAAAAAATTGTAATCAGAACTTACATTTTCATTTTGTAAAATTTCATCTAGTTGGTCTAGGAAATTTTGAATATTACTAGCGGGAGATCTGTAAAACGAATATACAAAAAATGTTTTGTTTTCAAAATTGACTTTTAACTTTATTAACTTTGAACCATTTAGATCGATTTCTTAATGGAAAATATATAATTCAGTTTTTACAAATATCGTTTAGGTTGTATTTTTCAAAGTTATAAAGTTTTATAGGAATGTTGAAAACTAGTGGGTCATAAATTTGCCATGGCTCTGATAATACAATGCAGTCGAAGCAGTGGCGGTTCTAGAAATTAAGGGCGGGGGGGGGCACATACAAGTTTTTTTAATGATCTGATTCTAATCTACTACTAATCTACTAAAAGTGCGTTCAGCAGTTACACTATTAGTGGAGTGAAATTAGAATTTTATATGGGTGTAAGAACTAAGTCAAATTTTTTTAATTTTTTCGATTTTATACATAAAGAGAAGCTTGTAAAAAAGTTTTCAATAAATTTGGGCTGGAGCTTCGCGAGATATGTGCCAAAAACGGCATTTTTAGTATTTTTCGAGTGGATTGCTTCACTATTTTTTAAATATCTCCGGCTCTAAGAGTCGTGGAAAAATAAAAAAAAAATTAAAATGACCGTGATGGAGTAGAATATCGATCCGTATAGTAGGTTTTTAAAAATGCATCCTAACCACAAAAAACCAATTCGCGCACATTATTTTTTTTACTGAATTGGCAATAAATACCCAAAGAATCCACGAATTTTCTTAAAAATTGGTGAAAATATGTATTTTTATGTCGGGAAGGCATGGTAAAAATTAAAAAAAGAAAAATGTATTTGTCCAGCCAAAATCGGCATTTTTAGAAAAAAAAATGAATTGGTCGCCATTTTTGAAAAAACAAAAGAAGAGAAAAATTTTTTATCTTAAAAAGAATGATTTTGTGTGTATTTTTGTCTAAGAAAATCCAACATCCAATAATAAAGAAATTCGATTTTCATTTTTATATTGATTTACACAAAAATCTTACTTTAGAACCTGAAATATATTTTTTATTTTTTTAAACATTTTTTGGACTGAAATACAGTTTTTCTAAGAGAATCAAGCATAAATATCGCGATAAAAAAATTGGAAAAAAATGAAAATCGAATTTTTATTTTTTATTAGTCCCCAAATTGGCCACTTTAAATAAAGAAATAAAATGGTTTTAACATCAAGTGGCTTACTGGGCAAATGATGTGATGGCACACCCTTTTTGCACTTCTTGGGTGCTATTTTGTTTGAAATAATTCCTAAAAACATTTCAGTAGTAATCAAGAAATAATCTCAGAAATGCTAATCTTTATCTTACCTGATTTTGTAATATAATCTTCAGATTTAAAATTGATTACACTTTTACCGGAATTAACGACGATCAACTTCCTCGATGACACCTTTTTTGTTGCTTCTTGGGTGGATCATAATGGAAGTGTAATTCCGGATTTGTAGATTTCCTAGAGGTATAATCCATAAACGCAATAGTTTGTATTATTTTTATTGGGCATTTTTAACGTTTAACTAACAAATAACAGCAAAATACACGAAGCACAAAATCAAAACACACGTTCGACTTGCAGGTAAACAAACAAAATTATGCTTTTCGTGAAGGTTCAAATTAATACCGGTGGTGTCGCTTCAAAGTTGTGCTCGTCTCAATAGGCTTGCAAACTTTTGTAAGCCTTAAGCTGTTGTCCGGAATAAAAACTGTGAGTTAGTATGCAAGACTTATAGGAAAGAGGTTTCTATTCGCTTCTCGTCCTAACTGATACGCCCTCTGGTGAAAACTGCGAAAACTGAGCTAAAGAGTAGTTTTGACATTTTGGGTTATTTCTTTAGCGTTGTTAAGTAATTTTCATAGTGTTTTTGTCTTGTTTTTACAAATAATTTTGATTTGTTGATCTTTTTTATAATGAGTAATCATTATTGTTGTGTTCATCATGGGGAAAAAGAAACCCTGAACTAAGTTTTCATTCGATT
Organism: Crepidodera aurea; assembly: GCA_949320105.2. Taxonomy (NCBI): domain Eukaryota; kingdom Metazoa; phylum Arthropoda; class Insecta; order Coleoptera; family Chrysomelidae; genus Crepidodera; species Crepidodera aurea. The sequence goes on from OX439477.1 coordinate 504,461, forward strand.
CCAAAAGCAGGAAAGTCCAAAGTTTTTTTTGAAACCAAACTTGGCAATAGAGAATTAGTAGATAGGACCACAACATTAAAAATTGGCAAGAAAGTTTCAAATACCATTAGAGTGTGTTCTCTACATTTTACTAAAAGTGATTTTATTCAAAAAGGTATGGTAAAAATATTTAATTATTATTTACCACTTTGCTTTGATTTATTATTTACAGTTAGAATAAAACAAAGAACATTAAAGCCTCATGCTATAACTTTACAAGAACATAAGAGGTTCTCCACTTTTACAGTGTTAGAAATAGATAATTTCCCAGTAATTTCATGTGGATTATATTCCAATGCACTCGTTTGTAAACACAAACCATATGTTTCTATCCACTCATAAGTTTCTATGATCTTTCCCGCTAAAATAAGATGTCCTGCATTCGAGACATTTTCACCTTCAACTACAGATTTAGAATTAGCCGATCCGCCCAAATAGTTCATGTACTCTAAAATGCTTAACTTCATTTCTAAAAAATAATGGAAACAATAATTTGAGACTAAAATGTATTTGAGTAAAACTCCTGACTACTACTCACCTAAATACAACTGGAAATATCACACTTTTAAAGATATAAAATAAATGTTTATGTATAGTTTATAAAATAAAATGAATGTCACACTAAACACTGGACAAAAATAATACACAATTTACACCTAGAAATAATTCAAAAAAACAAAACTGATACCAAATAAACAACTTAAATACACATGAAATATCCCATAAGAAAGCACGAAGTAAACAAACTACTACTCCTTAGCACAGTTCCAATTTCACCGCATGAGCGCTGCAATCTTAATCCGAGTTACCAATACAAGTTAATCATATTAGTTTCGTTGGCGCTCAAATTCAAATGCTCAAATGTCAAACTGCAGATAAAAAAACAAACATTACGCGTTTCGGGCAGTTCAAATTAATACCGCTAGATCGCATAAAGTTGTGTTCATGTCAATAGAAATCTAATTTCCATCCACGACTCAAAATGCTACGTCTAGATGTCGTCCTTATCCGAGAATTGGTAACTATGCAACCGCAAAATACACAGATGTATTTCATGCTGCCTAACAATTTCTTTAGAGGGGGGTTCAGCGAAGACGTAAGGGCCGAGGATTTCGAGGTTATGTATGAAATTGACACGAGTTGATGGGTATAGAACAATCTTAATTCGAAAATATATCTTTATCTAAAGCGTAAGCTACATCTACATCAAAGATTATAGAACAAATATTCTATTATTCATATGAGGCTTTTTCTATAACATTCGTTATTTTATGGATTTGATTCATAGTTGAGTGTTATAAATCTGAATTGGTAAGAAATAATCAGTTATTTTAAGTAATAGCCCTTTGAATAGTTTTGCATTTAGATCACATATAACTACGACAATTTAATTCATGTATAAAAAATCCCATAAGCCAGCATTGTAAACAAATTTTTGATGACGTTATGTCAATTTTTCTCAAACTTGCGTTGTCAGAAAAGTTTTCATTTGTGGAAATGTCGCGATTTGGAGAGTCTTCGAGTGGAGAAATTGAAAAAGCCATCAATGATAATGTGCCTCGCAATACTGTGAATTCAACTACATCAATTTGGCGACAATTTGCGATGTTTTGTTCGGAAACTTCCACTGAAGAGTTAGCTTCTATTTTATGTGACTAGGCATTCAACATGAAGAAGAACAATGGAGAAGATTATAAAGAGAGTGCAGTCAAGACGATTTGGAACACTTCAGCAAAAATGTTACAAGAGAAGTACTTTAAAGATTATAAAAGAATTTTTAATCCGTTCACGGACATACAGTTTAAGAAAGCGAGAAATGCACGCGACACAAAACGCAAAATTTTACAAGCAATCCCAGAAAAAGGAAGGTGAGTTTTAATGCTCTCACAAAACGAGAAATTTTTGAAATGGCACTGTCCTGGAGTGAAGAAGAACTTGTAGGCCTCCAAAGAAAATTTTATCACATTGCTGCGTATGAATTGGTTTGGAGAGGTGGAGAAACAGCAAATTGTAAGGTATTCTATTTTAAAATCGAGACAGACAACCGTGGAAGAGAGACCGGAAGAGTTGAATATAACCCAGTGTTTTCGAAGACAGCACAAGGGGGAAATCAGAAGTTGGCCGACAGTAAATGGTTGGTAGCAAACACTGCAGAAGATTGTGTTTGTCCAGAAAGATTGTTGAAACAAATTATGGGAAGACGGGGAATCCATATCACACGTGAAAAGTTTTTTTTAACTCCAATTCCTTTCTGGCAAAAAACAAATTTGAAAGGATGGTACAAGAATTCTCCTATTGGGATAAACCAAATATCTAAATGGACCTAATCTTCGGCGAAAAATATTGGACTTGATATCAAGCGGGTGAAAATTACGAACCAATCTAATCGAGCTGCCGCCGTAACTTGTCCAGGAGTGGTATAGGTGAACAAAAACTTGTGTGAAAATTACGGGACATAGCAACTCATCATCATTAGAAATCGAATTTTTATTTTTTATTAGTCCCCAAATTGGCCACTTTAAATAAAGAAATAAAATGTTGGATTTTCTTAGACAAAAGTACACACAAAATCCTTCTTTTTAAGATAAAAATTTTTTCTCTACTATTGTTTTTCCAAAAATGGCGGCCAATTCAATTTTTTTCGAAAAATGCCGATTTTGGTTGGACAAATAAATTTTTTTAAAAATTTTTACCATGTCTTCCCGTCATAAAAATACATATTTTCTCCAATTTTCATTTTTTGAGGTTAGGATATATTATTAAAAACCCCTACTATACGGATCGATACTCTACTTAATCACGGTCATTTTAATTTTTTTTTATTTTTCTACGACTCTTAGAGCCGGACATGTTTAAAAAATAGTGAAGCAATCCACTCGAAAAATACCAAAAATGCCGTTTTTGGCACATATCTCGCGAAGCTCCAGCCCAAACTTTTTTAGAAGCTTCTCTTGTATATAAAATCGAAAAAAATTTATATCCATTTTCAGAATATTTTCGTCTAATTTCACTCCACTATATGGTACAATTTGGCTAGATTCGGAAATGCATTTTCAAGATCATTTGAAATGATATATGGTAATATTTCTTTAGTTGTTACATTAATTTCATTACCTTTAAGTTCTCTAAATAATAAACTGAAAGCCTGGTATTCAGCAATTACATCACTAGTTATAAAATCGAAGGGGGTGCTAAAAGCGACATTTTGTAAAGGGCGGGGGGGGGGCATACTGTCCCCCTTTGTCCCCCCGTGGCGCCGCCACTGAGTCCAAGGAAGTATCTAAGGTTTCCAAAAAAATTAAAAATTCATCAAAATTTTTTCCAACAATGCCAATATTTTGATGTAAAATTTTAAAACTCTTATTTTCTTTGTTTATACTTAAAACTTCTGAATAAAATTCCAAACTCGTACAAGCCAATAGCTATATCCGCTATAAGATAACATTTTTAGATGTGCTACCATCTATGGTAAGAAGAGAGTATTGACATTAAATTTTGACTGAATCTAGTCAAGATGTCACTCTCTTCTTTTTTATCCCTTTCAGAGATTAATACAAAGTGAGTAAACCAGTAAGGAATTTTAATTTATTAGATTCGACATCCTAAGACCGGTTTCTGTCTTTCGACTTCATCAGTTAGGCTTTTCGAATCCAATAAATAAAATTCCAAACTCGTACAAGTCACTAGCTATATCCGCTATAAGATAACATTTTTAGATGTGCTACCATCTATGGTAAGAAGAGAGTATTGACATTAAATTTTGACTGAATCTAGTCAAGATTTCACTCTCTTCTTTTTTATCCCTTTCAGAGATTAGTACAAAGTTAGTAAACCAGTAAGGAATTTTAATTTATTAGATTCGATATCCTAAGACCGGTTTCTGCCTTTCGGCTTCATCATTTTTGTTTAGATGTACCACAGAACAAGAGCAATAAAAATCAAAATATTGAGGTGTTCAAATTCCATGAAATTTTATTATTTTAGAAAATATTCGAAACCCCATAGTATCGATATTTTTTATAATTTTATCGTGACAATCCTGTGTTGCCAAGAACTTCAAAATTACCCGCCATTTTTACTGCTAAAAATATTTTTAAAATAAAACCTTTTAATACTATTTTTAATAAACGAATAAATTTAATTTTATTTCATAAAATAAAACAAAATCGCAGAAAAATAAAATATAATTACATTCGTTTTTTCTTACAATTTCTTTTATTAAATATTATAATAAAAATCAACAAACTTGCCTTGAGGAACTAGTTAATTATTTGAAAATGATTATAAACAAACACCATTCATTCTAACAGAATATTTTCCATTTGACAAAAATTCTTTAATGAATAAGTAAATGTTCTTTTAGATGTGACTTCTGTGTATATGTTCTTTCAGGCGTGACTTCCGAGTAAATGATTTTTCACAAACATCACATTTAAAATTCTTAACACCAGAATGAATTAGTAAATGTCCTTTCAGATTTGACTTTTGAGTAAATGATTTTTCACAAACGTCACATTTAAAATTCTTAACACCAGAATGATTTAGTAAATGTTCTTTCAGATTTGACTTCTGAGCAAATGATTTGTCACAAATGTCGCATTTAAAATTCTTAACACCAGAATGAATTAGTAAATGTGCTTTCAGATTTGACTTCTTAGCAAATGAGTTTTCACAAACATTGCATTTAAAATTTTTATCACCAGAATGAAGTAGTAAATGTTGATTTAAATCATTTTTCCGAATAAATGATTTTTCACAAATGTTACATTTAAAATTCTTAACACCAGAATGAATTAGTAAATGTATGTTCAGAGATGACCTTTGAGTAAATGATTTTTCACAAATGTTGCATTTGAAATTCTTATCACCAGAATGAATTAGTAAATGTCTTTTCAGATGTGACTTCTTAGTAAATGATTTTTCACAAACATTGCATTTAAATTTTTGATGAATTAGTAAATGTAATTTCAGAGACCCCTTTTCAGTAAATGATTTTTCGCATGTATAATTTCTTTCACTTGTGTGAACTAATAAACGCGAATCAAGATTGCCTTCTTGAGAACATGTATGTTTACAAACATTGCGCTTATATTTTTCTTCATCATTAATAAAACATTGTTGGCAACCACCCTCTTCAAAATTCTTGCTGTTCTTATCAACTTCTTCTAAAAGTAGTTCGGTTTCATCCTTGATATGTATTTCTTCTTCTTCAATCTTAACACTGTGATCACTGAATAATTTGGTCTCAACATCTGCATATTGAACTGTATAAGAATCTATTGTAACATCATGTGTCTCCTCTATCTTGAGATACTTCCCCTCTAGTTGTTTAATCTTCTTATCAACTTCTTCTAAAAGTAGTTCAGTTTCATCCTTGATACGTATTTCTTCTTCTTCAATCTTAACACTGTTATCACTGAATAATTTTGTCTCAATATCCCTATATTGAATGTTTATCTCACTCTCCCATTCGGATTCAATTTTTATTTCTTGAGATCCCATATTTGTAAAAGGTAGAAGTAAAAATTTCTACTAACCAAAAACCAAAACAAACTGACAATAGGGACAATTGACAATCCAGTAGATGGATTGCGTTCCATAATCTTCATGTTCCGATATTCCTGGTATTACTGGCCACGGTAAGTAATTTCGGAACGCTTTACAGTAACAGTAATTTTAAACTGCTGATGATTTTCGGAACGTTCGGGCAGTAACAGTGAAAAGGGAACCAAATAAAACATAACCGATTGGGAAAAGTAGAATTCGATAGGTGGCGCTGCAAAATGTCATTAGCGGGGTGGGTAAAAGAAACCATCGTCCATATAAGCCCTTTGCTATTTTTGTGGTGTTATTTTACTGTTTTAGTTGTTTTTGGTGTGTGATTTTGTAAAACTTATGCTTTTTATTTGATTGTGCTTAAATATTTTGTGTTATAAAACTCTATTTTCACCCCTAATATTTATATTTTTGGAAAATAAGTATGGGTGATATTTGTGAAAAGTCGAACAAACATAAAATAACTGTTTAGTTTTATGGAGTTTACAATAACCATTCAGAGTTTATTTGAATTTTTGAATGCTGACCCTTCTTCTAGATGCATAAATGAGGGTCAAGCAGTTTTAAAAGCTGGACATATCAACCCACAATGTTTTTAAAGAATTTAGTGAGTACAAAGAGTTACCTTGTGAAATAAAAAACAGTGCTACGTTAGGTATATTTAAAGCAAAATTAAAAAAGGTTTTTATTGGGGTACTATATTTTGTGATTCTTTATATTTATTATTTTAATTACCTGTTATTATTGTATTACTTGTGGCATTTTTATATTTTGTATAAGAACTTTTTTTACCAAGGTGAAGTTTTAATTGTAATTATTTAATGACTATTTTTAATACTGCTAACTGTTATATGTAATTTTTTAACATTTATATTGTTATATATACTGTAATTAGTTTTTTGACTTAATAAACGATTTATATAGAAGATATTCTACGAACCATGGATTAAAGGCTTTCATCGAGGGTTTCAGTTTATATAATTTCTATAAAAGTTTACATTAGTAACTCAATAACAAATGAAACTTGAAAAATATATATACATCTTAGTAAATAGATACTTTTCCAGACATAGGATAAACTTACATCTACTGATAAAAAATTGAATACACAGTCAGATAGAGGTTTTTGTTTAAATCTCACTTGAAGAATTAGAGCATAGTATAAAATTCAAAGCACTGATGAACTGGAGGTATAACAAATAATTTTTTTATCTCAAACAGAAAAAAAAAACAATCCGAGAAGTGAAATTTTAATCATTGAATATATTATTTAATTCACACATTAAATTAACTTACTTTAACTGTTCACTTTTTGTTACAGTTCAATTACAAATAATAATAATACAAAAACACATTTTCAATTAATACAAATAGTTAGGTAGATTAACAGAAGAAACATTAAATTCAAGTATTATACAAAATAAAAAGATTCTATCAATAGTTTAAAACCAATGTATAAAATATTTCAGAAAGAAATTTCATCCACTTCAAACTTTGAGACACTTATTTCAGCAGCTTAGATGTTCTATGCTTAGGGCGTTTTTGTTTTCGGGATCATACTTCATGACTAGACTTTGGTAGTTTTACACTAGAGGTACTGCAGTTAAACAAAGAAACTTTATTTTACCAAGTCCTGAAAAAGATGTTACTCATTTATATGTTTGTTGTTTACCTTTACAAATTTCCAATACAACTCTAAACATTTTTTACTAGGAATAGGAAATTTCCAGTCACAAAACTTGTTATTTCAGTAATGTGATCATTCGAATGAAAAATAATCGGTCATTCGAATTCTTCCGATTTTCGCATTCGAGTATTCGAATGATAATCTGTGAAATTCAAATTTGGTAGCCAATTTCAAAGAAAAGGTGCACTTTTTGGAGGAAATAAGGAAAATGGTGCCATAGTGCGCACTTAGTTGAAAAACGGCGTCAAAGTGCACAATCGTGCAGCCAGGACCAACACATCTCTTGACATAACTTAACTTATTTCAATTTGGGGAAGGGATACTGGAACTACCTGACCACTTCTGTAACAGTAGTATCAGTAAGTTTTTAGCCTCCAACAGGGTTTCTTGACAAGTGGCGCGAAATCATTGCCAGTTTATTTCAGTAAAATCGGAAGTTTTTAGCCTCTAACAGGGATTCTTGAAAAGTGGCGCGAAATCATTTCCAGTGAATTTCAGTAAAATCGGAAGGACCAAGTTTACTGGGCAGTACTGTTCAGGAATTTCGGAACATGACCTTTATCTATGGTGTGTCCATGACGTCAGAACTCATATCAATATATTTTATTGACATTTGAGGTGTGGTTATTGTATTGTGTTGTGATTAAAGTTGCTGTGTTGTTTATTTCATTGTATATAGATTATATAGGAGCGCGTTCAGATGAATTTACACGAGAGTAGAGTAATTTTCTTAGACCGTTTGTCCAGGTTAGTCTAGAGTAATTATTATTTGCCCAAAATTTCTGAACAGGTACAAAAGACAAAAGGAAATGTTAACGAAGGTAAACGTCAAAATACAATAATTTTTAAGGTTAAATATTTTACACCAGTATTATGTAGTCTTAAAACGATCTCCTCACTAAAATGTGGTCTCAATTTTGTTGAAGTGGAACATTTAAATTTTGTATTTGAAGAAAATTTAGTTACATAATCGTCTCGCTTAAATTACACATACAGAAACACTAATTAAATTGTAAATTTTAATTATAACAGCAGATATTGCTGCTCCAGTGCAAGTGTTAATCCTATATTTTGTTTAGTTATTTTTATATTAAGGTCATGTTCCGAAATTCCTGAACAGTACTGCCCAGTAAACTTGGTCCTTCCGATTTTACTGAAATTCAATGGCAATGATTTCGCGCCACTTTTCAAGAATCCCTGTTAGAGGCTAAAAACTTCCGATTTTACTGAAATAAACTGGCAATGATTTCGCGCCACTTGTCAAGAAACCCTGTTGGAGGCTAAAAACTTACTGATACTACTGTTACAGAAGTGGTCAGGTAGTTCCAGTATCCCTTCCCCAAATTGAAATAAGTTAAGTTATGTCAAGAGATGTGTTGGTCCTGGCTGCACGATTGTGCACTTTGACGCCGTTTTTCAACTAAGTGCGCACTATGGCACCATTTTCCTTATTTCCTCCAAAAAGTGCACCTTTTCTTTGAAATTGGCTACCAAATTTGAATTTCACAGATTATCATTCGAATACTCGAATGCGAAAATCGGAAGAATTCGAATGACCGATTATTTTTCATTCGAATGATCCCATTACTGAAATAACAACAAGTTTTGTGACTGGAAATTTCCTATTCCTAGTGAAAAATGTTTAGAGTTGTATTGGAAATTTGTAAAGGTAAACAACAAACATATAAATGAGTAACATCTTTTTCAGGACTTGGTAAAATAAAGTTTCTTTGTTTAACTGCAGTACCTCTAGTGTAAAACTACCAAAGAACATCTAAGCTGCTGAAATAAGTGTCTCAAAGTTTGAAGTGGATGAAATTTCTTTCTGAAATATTTTATACATTGATTTTAAACTATTGATAGAATCTTTTTATTTTGTATAATACTTGAATATAATGTTTCTTCTGTTAATCTACCTAACTATTTGTATTAATTGAAAATGTGTTTTTGTATTATTATTATTTGTAATTGAACTGTAACAAAAAGTGAACAGTTAAATTAAGTTAATTTAATGTGTGAATTAAATAATATATTCAATGATTAAAATTTCACTTCTCGGATTGTTTTTTTTTCTGTTTGAGATAAAAAAATTATTTGTTATACCTCCAGTTCATCAGTGCTTTGAATTTTATACTATGCTCTAATTCTTCAAGTGAGATTTAAACAAAAACCTCTATCTGACTGTGTATTCAATTTTTTATCAGTAGATGTAAGTTTATCCTATGTCTGGAAAAGTATCTATTTACTAAGATGTATATATATTTTTCAAGTTTCATTTGTTATTGAGTTACTAATGTAAACTTTTATAGAAATTATATAAACTGAAACCCTCGATGAAAGCATTTAATCCATGGTTCGTAAAATATCTTCTATACAAATCGTTTATTAAGTCAAAAAACTAATTACAGTATATATAACAATATAAATGTTAAAAAATTACATATAACAGTTAGCAGTATTAAAAATAGTCATTAAATAATTACAATTAAAACTTCACCTTGGTAAAAAAAGTTCTTATACAACATATAAAAATGCCACAAGTAATACAACAGGTAATTAAAATAATAAATATAAAGAATCACAAAATATAGTACCCCAATAAAAACCTTTTTAATTTTGCTTTAAATATACCTAACGTAGCACTGCTTTTTATTTCACACGGTAACTCTTTGTACTCACTAAATTCTTTAAAAACATTATTGTGGGTTGATATGTCCAGCTTTTAAAACTGCTTGACCCTCATTTATGCATCTAGAAGAAGGCTCAGCCACAGTAGATACAGTAGTTCCACTTAGCGTCGGCACCTTTGATATTGGTGTCCAGCAGTTTCATTTTTTATATTCGCACTGGTATTGACACTATTGACAGTAATGACATTTCTCCCCGCCACGATCCCTAACAATGCTCATTTATACACTGCTCAATATATCAATTATTGATATAAACTGCTCGCTAAGATTCGGGCAGATAAGGTTGGAAACATGGAAAAGTAGTAAAAATTAATTATGCAGTATTCAATGAGGTAAAATTCATATAATCGGATGCACCCGAGATAAAAAAAAATGTTTGGTGATTCTTACGTATTTTTGTCTCCTGAACACGAATTTGAAGTCAAAAAGCGGATGTCTCGAATGCTTTTTGAGATATAGGCCCGAAAAGTATGAAAACTTGTTTCCAATCTCACGATTATCTTTATTGCCACACTTATATTAACTTCATATGTACGTTTATTAGTACAAATTTGAACCATTTCTAGTCGAGTTGAGATTTGGCATATATTTTTATATGAACAAAAAATGAGTTTTATGATTATGGGTAGATGTTATTCAAACGTGGTTTAAAGGAGTTTTTGGGAATGGAGTTTCTGCCAAAATTCAATATGGCAAATACAAAATTCTGGTTGAGTTGTGTGCTTATTTTGTTTGATTCTGTTTAAAAAAGTTAATACAGCCATTCTATATTCGTTGTTAAAAAAAATGCAAGAGATTATTACGAAAATATTTATTTTTCCCATTTCAGTTGACATTTCACATTCCTAATATATAAGAAAGAAAATTATTGCATACAATGTACATAGTCAATACAATTTTTTTTTAAGAAAACAAGAACCAATAATGCATGACATCTAATAAAAACATACATAGATAGATTTTTATTAATATAAAATTACAAGAATTTTACACTCGTCACAAAACATTACAATTATTACAAGCTTAAAACTATAATTTACAATAACAATAACAGACAGACACCCACACAGCAAAGGATATTCCCAGAATATCCTCACAAGATACCTATGTTCTTTTTGCAGAATATTCCTAAGCAAATATTTTGAGAACGATCATAGAATGTATTGGATATATTAAAATATTTAGCATATCTATAAAAAATATCTTCAGTTAGTAAAGAAGTTCAATATTGTTTCAGAAATTACTCACCTTGCATCATCTTTGGGAAACCTAAAAAAACTTATTTGGGGATTTTCCCTCGAATTGCTTCGACATACTACACAAATTGTACATGGTTTTTTAAGCACAACATCACCAACAACTGTAGACATTTCGCTTTTACTATTTCGCACAAAACAAACAGAAAACACCACCAAATAATACAAACGAAAACAAATAAAATAATAAATTGAGCAACACAATTAAAAATGTTTTCATATTGCAATGTTGCCAATGTGAATTGTTAAATTATCATAATTCGAGATTCTATTGTAGAATTGTCACAAAAATGATCACTTTTCAATGAAATAAGTGGAATATACATAGGGATTGACGCCTCATTGATAAAATATCCTAAAACCAGAATTTGATGAAATAAGAGACTACTTTATGAAATGTTTATAACACTTCTAATATATTACACAGTAGATTGGATGAAACTTTTTAAATCCCGCAACTATGGAAGAGTGCCGGTCGTTCTTAAACTCGTCGTTTGCGCATTAGCCAGGAGTCGCAACTCCTGGCTAATGCGCGTTGAAAACTTACAACCAGAAATTGGCCGAAGTGGAATTACTGTATCTACTGTGGCTCAGCATTCAAATAAACTCTGAATGGTTATTGTAAACTCCATAAAACTAAACAGTTATTTTATGTTTGTTCGACTTTTCACAAATATCACCCATACTTATTTTCCAAAAATATAAATATTAGGGGTGAAAATAGAGTTTTATAACACAAAATATTTAAGCACAATCAAATAAAAAGCATAAGTTTTACAAAATCACACACCAAAAACAACTAAAACAGTAAAATAACACCACAAAAATAGCAAAGGGCTTATATGGACGATGGTTTCTTTTACCCACCCCGCTAATGACATTTTGCAGCGCCACCTATCGAATTCTACTTTTCCCAATCGGTTATGTTTTATTTGGTTCCCTTTTCACTGTTACTGCCCGAACGTTCCGAAAATCATCAGCAGTTTAAAATTACTGTTACTGTAAAGCGTTCCGAAATTACTTACTGTGGCCAGTAATACCAGGAATATCGGAACATGAAGTAAATTAGACAGTAGTTCGACATATTCCATACCGTTGCTCCATTGTACATTATGGAACGCAACCCATCTACTGGATTGTCAATTGTCCCTATTGTCAGTTTGTTTTGGTTTTTGGTTAGTAGAAAATTTTACTTTTACCTTTTACAAATATGGGATCTCAAGAAATAAAAATTGAATCCGAATGGGAGAGTGAGATAAACATTCAATATAGGGATATTGAGACAAAATTATTCAGTGATAACAGTGTTAAGATTGAAGAAGAAGAAATACATATCAAGGATGAAACTGAACTACCTTTAGAAGAAGTTGATAAGAACAGCAAGAATTTTGAAGAGGGCGGTTGCCAACAATGCTTTACTAATGATGAAGATAAATATAAGCCCAATGTTTGTAAACATACACGTTCTCAAGAAGGCAATCTTGATTCGCGTTTATTAGTTCACACAAGTGAAAAAAATTATACATGCGAAAAATCATTTACTGAAAAGGGGTCTCTGAAATTACATTTACTAATTCATCAAAAATTTAAATGCAATGTTTGTGAAAAATCATTTACTAAGAAGTCACATCTGAAAAGACATTTACTAATTCATTCTGGTGATAAGAATTTCAAATGCAACATTTGTGAAAAATCATTTACTCAAAGGTCATCTCTGAAATTACATTCACTAATTCATCAAAAATTTAAATGCAATGTTTGTGAAAAATCGTTTACTAAGAAGTCATATCTGAAAAGACATTTACTAATTCATTCTGGTGATAAAAAATTTAAATGCAACGTTTGTGAAAAATCATTTACTTGGAAGTCAAGTCTGAAAGAACATTTACTAATTCATTCTGATGTTAAGAATTTTAAATGCAATTTTTGTGAAAAATCATTTACTCAAAAGAGGTCTCTGAATTCGCATTTACTAATTCATTCTGGTGATAAATTTAAATGCAATGTTTGTGAAAAATCGTTTACTCAGAAGTCAGATCTGAAAAGACATTTAGTAATTCATTCTGGTGTTAAGAATTTTAAATGCGATGTTTGTGAAAAATCATTTACTCAAAAGTGGTCTCTGAAAGAACATTTACTAATTCATTCTGGTGATAAGAATTTTAATTGCAACGTTTGTAAAAAATCATTTACTCAGAAGTCAAATCTGAAAGTACATTTACTAATTCATTCTGGTAATAAACATTTTAAATGCAACGTTTGTGAAAAATCATTTACTCGGAAGTCACATCTGAAAGAACATTTACTAATTCATTCTGGTGTTAAGAATTTTAAATGTGATGTTTGTGAAAAATCATTTACTCGGAAGTCACGCCTGAAAGAACATATACACAGAAGTCACATCTAAAAGAACATTTACTTATTCATTAAAGAATTTTTGTTTTATTTTATAAAATAAAATTAAATTTATTCATTTATTAAAAATAGTATTAAAATGTTTTATTTTAAAAATATTGCGATAAAATTACAAAGAATATCGAGACTATCGGGTTTCGAGTAATTTCTAAAATAATAAAATTTCATGAGATTTGAACACCTCAAAATTTTGATTTTTATTGCTCTTGTTTTGTGGTACAACGAAACAAAAAGTAAAAACTTAAAACAATGTAAAATTCTTTTTTAAAACGTTAAATTCTCGATATATTTTTTGATAGTACGTCTGCATTGATAGTAACGATGCATATGTACCATCAGAGACAACTATGAGACGAGTAACTTAATAGGAAAAAGTGTTCGGCACCCATATAAATTCTATATATAACTTTCTTTCTCTCTTACAATAATTTGGACATATCTCCGTTGTTCAGGAGGGAGGCAGCCATTGAGGTCGCTGGTGTTGCATATTTTGTGATTGACGTTTGAGGTAGAGATGGGCGTTTTCCGATTTTTTTAGTATCGATGCTCATCAATATTTAAAATTTCGCATCGTTATCGAATTGAAGATTTAAAAATTTAATAAATGACAACTTCATGCGATGCCAATAAATCTCGATTCTCGGGCATCTAACAAGATCGACATAACATCGACGAATTCGAAATTCGAATCGATGTTCTCGCATCGCATCCGTTAATTTCAATATCGATATCCGATGCGGGTATCGAATAGTTGCCTCCGATGCCAATATCGTTTTTGTAAAGACACTCATCTCTAGTACGCCTGACAAACACTCGAGAACAACACTGATTGTCAGTTTGTTTTGGAGTCTTGGTTAGTTTCACTCCAAAAAATGACCGTGAATGGGACGGAATTTCGTCCGGACAGAAATCCATCACGCCACTCCAAGGTCAAATACTTGCCACTGTTGCCAACGTCGGTCTGTATTGAACATAAGGCTAATCGATTCTTTTCGTTAGTGATTAGACTTGACATAAAATTTACTTATGGTAATAGTTGTATGACTAATAAAAGAACAAACTTACATTTTTGAAAATCTGTAAGTATCTGTCGCACAAGAATAAAAAACAACAAGAAAATAGAAAAAAATATAATACAATTGACAGAAATCGAATCATTGTGATTGCATTTTCATCACTAACGATTAATGAAAAGAATCGATTAGCCTAACCGTTTTGATTTGTTTTTAAACAATAAATAATAAATTTATAAATATTTAATTAATTGACGGCTGATTGCACCAACAATTCTTAAAATCAATGACTGTTAAGAAATTAAAGTATTATTACAAATACAAAAATCTCATATTTTCTGTCACCTCAGTAAGCGAAAAAATAAATGGTGACTTCTCGAAAAATTGCTAAAATGATGTTGATCAAATCGTGTGACCTCGAAAGGAATTCCGTCCGGACAGAAATCCATCACGCCTCTCCAAGGGCAAATACTGTTGCCGTTGTCTGTATAAAGGTACCTTTATACAGGCAACGCTGTTGCCAACGTCGGTCTGGATTGAACATAAGGCTAATCGATTCTTTTCATGAATCGTTAGTGATTAGACTTGGCATAAAATTTACTTATGGTAATAGTTGTATCAGTAGGGAGGTTTTAAGCCACCTATTTCAACACCAATATACTTTAAACGTTATACATCGCATGCGCAATAGCGCTAAAATAAGGGAAACTTTATTAACTGATATTGTTTTACGTTATTAGAGGTGAAATAAGGTTCCCTTAATAACGGATATTGTTTTCGCAATGGTGCCGCATGTAGAACATTTATATTTAAGTTTTATCGTGAACTCCAAAGTCTATGATAAATACATGTGAAATTTAGAAGATTTGAGTAAGTCTATAGTTTTCACCATTCTTACAAAGTGAGGGTTATCATTTATAAGGTTATAAATGTTTCTGGCATCTGTCACGTAAATAACGGAAGAGTGGGATGGCTTAAAAACTCATTTTCGAAATACGTTATTAACGTTCTGTGTTTACTTTAATAGCGGATAAAGGGATATAACGTATGACGCTCAAGTTGTTGCTTAAAACCTCCCTAATAAGGCCAGAGTACCCAACAAACTAATTTAACCTATATTTTTAATTTAAATGACAAAGACAGAATAAAGTAAGGTAGAGTTGTACATAATAAATAAAAGTTACAAAAGTTGAAAGTTAATAATAGAGAGTTATTGCAAAGCCAAACTTTATTAAAGGATCCTGTAATAAAGTATCCTGTATTACGAAATGTCACGATTGGTTTATGAGAGTTATTGCAACGTTCCTCATCGGCATACTTTATTTTGACAGTCCTTTATTCTGACAATGACATGAATCGTATTTCTAACCTACAATATTTTGTAACTTGATAATAAACAACCTGGAGGAACAATTGGAAATAGCTATTCTAGCGGATGTTAATAACGAAGAAATTGAAAACTTACTTCTACACAACATAATTGGTGTTGCCGTTGAAGCTAGTGAGGAAAATAATGTAATAGAACCCGCGGAATTTTCGTTTTCATAGTGACGATATACCGCGATTGAGAAATGCTTTGCTGATTCCACAGCACATTATCACTAACACCAGGAACAATGTGAATGGTAGGTAACTTGCAAAATGATTTTTTTTTTTTACAAATTATTTTACAAATTATTGATGGCCCTGCTCTATACTTACCAGTTTTTTTTTATTTTATTTGGTGCCTGTTGATTTTTAACAGTTTGAATTTCATTAAGTTGGCAGAACCGCCCTTCATAAGTCAAAATAAAGTTTCTTTAATTAAAGGTAACCTGTCCTGTATTTTAATAAAAGCAAAACTTAAGGAACTGTTCACTGCGCATGCGTATATGTCAAAATAAGGGATCTTTTATTAAAAGATCGGCCAAAAAGAGGTTGCAATAACTCTCTAATAATAATAAACGTTATACTTACATTCTTCTGTCTAAAATATTTAACAATACAATCGCCAATTTGAGTTCTGTTGTTTTTTTCTTATTATTGTTAATAAGTGCACACATATTTTCGTTTAACTGTGTCATTATTATTTGAAGGTTATAATTTGAAAGTCAGTTTACTTTTGGCTGAGGTGAAAAAGGCCACCCCACAAAATTGAACACGTTCTGGCTAAGAATACGTCAGGAGGTAAAATTAATTTTTAAAAAAATAAAATAAAAAGTTACTTATCATAAAACAAATTAAAATACAACACTAAAACAACAAAATTAGGTAAACGCACGCAGCACGTATATATATATATATATATATATATATATATATATATATATATATATATATATATATATATATATATATACCGGTAATCTTACGTACTGGCACCAAAAACTAAATCGACGTATACAAACCCGGAATTGTAGAGATATAAGAGGTTCTACCGGCACCGTATATATGTTTTGACTGTATATGCTGTCTGGCACCATATATATTATTTCAGAATACACTTTTCAATTTTATCTTGGACATACATATTCGCCTCGAACGCTTAAGGAGGTTGGGGCGTTAGACAAGAATATTGAAAAATCTGAAAAAATATTTTTTAACAAATTAATGCGTATGACAAAATTTTCTATAAAAAAAAACCTAAAGTCAAAAAGTTAAAAAACTTTTAATCTTACATATAGCATACAAACAGTACATTTTTATTCGAGCAAATAACCAATAGCCCAGTTGTCAGAGAGTTTGACCTCGTTAAAATGTGATATCGATGAAACTTGGCAAAAATCTTTGCTGCTCTAAAGTGTATGCTAACTTTACAATTTCGAAAATAAAATCGTAAATTTGGTTTTTCCATTATATCTCGAAAAAAAAAATTCGAAAAACTAATAGCACCACGTGAAAGAGCGGAAAATTTTACTAAAAATTATATTATAAGTTATTTTTAAAAAGAATTTGTATTACTATAAAAAAATTTTATTTTATATAAATCAATTTCTAAATTATTTTTAACTTTATTAAAAAAAATAATTTCTAATTTATATAAACACTTAAAAATAAAAATTGCGTCGAATGAATATTGTAAAAAAAAATGAAAATTTTAAAACAAGTTTTAATAAACCCAGATAATGTTCATCATTTTAATTATATTTAAATCAAAAGTAAAAGTATAATAATGATAAATCTACAAGGATTTTTTTTTGTTATGCCTCTATTAATAGATATCTTCACTTTTATAAAAAGCAGTGAGAATTTTAGAAATTATAACGTCCGATCAAATTTTCTATGAGAAAACAAAAAAAAAATTTAAAAATTAATGGATTCCTGAGAAAGCTTAGAGTCTCCTCATTAAAATGCTTCCTTTTTTGTTTTTTTTCTTACAATTTACACAAAGATACTTTAGTTTTTCCGAACGTCTCGCCTGAATATTTGAATTCAACGGCTTGGCGCGCGTCGACTTTTCGAATTTGCTTTCTTATTTTTAATAATTTTTTACAGTAATAGAAATTTTTTTAACTAACTTTAACTTTTTAACTTTAAATATAATTTTTAGTACAATATTCCGCTCTTTTGGTGCTATTAGTTTTTCGAAATTTTTATTTTTTTTTCCAGATATAAGAAAAACCAAGTTTTCGATTTTATTTTCGAAATTGTGAAGTTAGCATATACTTTAGAGCAGCAAAGATTTTTTTATCGTTTTCTACACCCATTCTAGTACTTAAATGCCAAGTTTCATCGATATCACATTTTGTGCGAGCTGTTGGTCAATATCCTTCTCTGGCAATGCATATTTTAATATTTATTCGAATTTTATAATGAGACTTTTAATTATTAAAAAATACTATTAAACGTTCGTAAACTGTTGAATCTGTCTTTTTAATTAATAATTTCTATTAAGTCATTTTAATTTGAAGTCTTGTAATTTTTGCCAAAATCGCGTATTCTAAAAAATGCTCTAGGTTAGAATATACAGTATATCCACAAATGGATCGAAAAGTGGAAAAAAATATTATTTTAGTTTATTCTTTAGAAAAATCTTACTAAAGTCCATAAAATAAGATCAGAATATCCAAATCTTAGAATACCTGTACGGTGTGTTAAAAAGTAAAAATGTATCAATAGAAAACTATCATTACTTATTATTATTCACAAAATGTTTAGGAATTGAAAAAATTGTATGCATCATTTAAAATAAAATATAAATATAAATTTTCAAATTAAAAATTAAATTTCAATTTTTAAAACATAAAAATTATTCTTATTGACAAACAAGATTGGCAAATCCAAATTTTAGTTCATTTGTAAAAACACAAATGTACTAAGAAATTAATTAAATGAGAAAAATTATCGAAATTATTTATTAATTGACACAAATTGCACAATTGTTAATATTTTAAAATGAGCCACATTGTTTAAACAAAATTGCACTATTTAATATATTCTAAGTATAAGTGAACAATTTTTATATTATTTCATTTTGTTACTGCTTTCTTTGCAAAAAAATAAAATTTTAGAGATTCCGTAGATATTGATATAAGTAAAGGTTCCATTTGAGGGTTTTTGATGTAAAAATTTGTAGTTTGGACAACAACTTACTTATATAAACATTTTGAGTAAAATACTAAATAATCTTAGTTACTTTTTAATATTCTTACACATTTTCTTAATTTTCTACATGTAACTTAAAATTGTGATATACGAATCTTATTTTTTTTTGACAAACATGATTTTTTTATAACGAATAACTTTCTCGTAAAATTAAGATTTTTTTTAGTGGTTCTTGATAAAAGAGGGGTTTTTAATGCCCAAATGTTATTATCGATATAATTTTTAATTAAAGAGCTTGCACCGCAATCCGTTAAAATATCTACCAAGTTTTTGTAAAGATTTTTCAACAATTTTTTAGTTTTTAAACGGAATTCACAAAACGCTTCTAAATGGTGCCTGAACGTTCCTTCCTGCGTGGTGCCGCAAAGTTTATATAATATAATAACTTGAAATATATATCCTTTTGGCACCATATATTATTTCAATTTTATTTTGAAAAGAAGTATTCGCCTCGGAGGTTGAGTCGTTAGACAAAAATTGTTTTTTTATTAATTTTCCAATTTTTTAAAAACTTAATTTTACTTTAAAGTGCTTCTAATTTTTTAAAATTATTACCTAATTTTTATACATAAATTTATAAATTGCGGATATTTACATAAATTTAATTTTTTTATTACTAAGTTAGGACAAAAAATTCAAAAGATTCAATGGATCTAAATAAGTAAATAATTAAAATCAATGGAGTGGCGAACAAAAAACTAAAACTGTTATTAATTAACCAACTAGTTGACATTTAGAATTATTATTTGTTTTTTAATATTACAATATTTTTGATTTGTGAAGTTTTGAATATGTAAAAACTTGAATAATATTTTTCATCATAGTTAAATATTAATAATAAGGATTTAAAACTCTTATTAAAAATGGCAAAAGGTCTTAGATATTATATTTTTTAATAAATATAAAAAAAATAATCCGTTTGGTTGTTATTAAAATAATTGATTATTTATGGATACCGTTATTATAATTTAAAATTAAAATCTAATTTTAATTATCTAAATGTAAAAACGTGAAGTGTAAATGTAAAAATGTAAAGTGTAAAATGTAAGTGTAAATGTAAAAATTACTCTTGAGAAATGAATTGGCGTTCTATCGAAATTTTGTAAAAACACAAACTAAGAAATTGTACATCTGAATCGTTTGATTTTCTTCTCCTTTTTAATAAATTAAGTTTTTACAAACCAATATTAAGACCACGTCAACTAATTCGACATTCATGGCAAACCTTATTTTTTTAAACAAGTATGGAATAAAGAGTATCTCTAGTGATAGAATGAAGTACGTATAAAATACATAAGAGACAAATGTTTCAGAATTTTCTTTCAATCTCAAGAGCGAGAATGTTTCTTTTCTGTTATTATAAGTGGTTTCAGCATAACTACATTCAGTAGTGGCCGTGGAGAAAATTTTTTAGTGATTCTTGATAATTCCCAAATATTATTATTTATATTATTTTTAATAAAATAATTTATGAAAAATTATAATTCTACCTATTAAAGCATGAATCGCAATCCAAAAGCAAGATTTACCTCTTAAGCTTACACCGCAAATATCAAGTTGTTTATTTTTACATCGCATTCACAAAACACGACTAAAAGGTGCTTGGACGTACTTTCGTTCATGGTGCCACAACGCTTCGATCGCGTCCTGGTGCTTGTACGTAGCGTATGCTATAGACGAGTCGGGGTGACCCCTGGAGAGTATACGGATTAACTAAAATCGGGTTTTTACATATAAATGGTCCAAGTGGCACCTTCCTGAAAATTGCTGTGGGGCATCCTGGGGTGCTCAAGATACCAAAAATGACTTAAAACGTTGTGGCACCAAAAATTGGTGCCACAACGTTTTATATGGTGCCACAACGTCTATATAAGGTCGTTTTTGGTGCCGGAACGTAGGGTTACATATATATATATATATATATATATATATATATTTTTTGCATTTTTTTACGTCAGATGGACTTCGACAATTACTCGACAATTATTCATAACAATCGTGATGATATGTGATGTTTATTTCTGAGCGGCACTGCTATCTTAATATTAAGTTAGCAGAGCCACCCCCTAGAAAAAAAACTAAGATCGCGACAAATTTTTTTCGTTCACGACAAATACATTTCGGTCGTTCGACAATTGTTCAGTTCACTTCTGGATGAAAAAATAATAAATCAACAAAGTTACGTGGGTTTATTACTGTGAAAATGTAACAGTTCTATTATTCAGCATAGAAAAAGGTATATATATATATATATATATATATATATATATATATATATATATATATATATATATATATATATATATATATATGTATTCCTGTTAAGCTGTCACCTCCGTTAAGTTGAGAAGGCCACCTGACCTCCACGTGAAGGGGTTACTTAAACTATATAAAAGTTAGATATATATGCTGAGGGGAACTCCCTTATATTGGTTTTCAATAGAGGGGTAAAGATTTTCTATTATATAATTTTTTTATATTTACATTTTTTTGTATATATATAAGATACAAAGTGTCCTCCGCATATATATGCTTGCACTCACAAATGGTGCATTTTGTGTCCTCCAGCAAAGTTGCCAGATGTATTGAGGTCATAAGGTATCTATAGTGTGTATATTGATATATATGATAGTTATTTTTATTGTTAATTTCTCATAATTTTTCAATTAATGAAAGTTTGTGCTTTGATTAAAAAACAATATTCAATATTTAAAAAAATATTTAACATTTACGAGGAAAGCCGAAAACTATGCATCTGACAATACAGAAAAAGATTAGGTATTTAAAAAAACTTATTTAGGAAAAATATTTATGTCCAAATATAAAATCGCAGATATGTATGAAAACTGTTTAATGAGTGACGAAAACAGCATATACTACTTGCAGAAAATGATTTTCGACCAGTAAAATAACTGGGTGAAAATTCGTGAAACTGATCAGTTATTCTCCGACTTTATCGAACATTGAAAACAATGCCCAGACGGGGACTGCCGATACTGTAGACAAAATTTCAATTTCTTTCTTAGTAGTTGTTGATGGAGGCACTGTAAAATCGTTATTCTTAACCCATTCCTATAAAATAACTTATCGTAATTACTTATTTCGGAAGTATTATGTAACTAAAAATTATGTACCAATACAACACGCATACTTTTATTATAATTTTCCCTCTCAATTTATCTATTTTAACTTAAAATAATAATAATAATGACGAATATTTTATGACATTTTCCCAGATTTTCTATTATTATTTCTTTAATTAAAAAGTAAACCCGTCGATTTTTAATTTCAATTTTCCACATTTTAAACAAAAAATTATATATACAGGGTGAGAAACATGTGAGTAATGAAGCCAGCGACACTTTTTTTAATGGGGCACCCTATATATTATTCAATTTTTGGAATGCCATCAAAAGCTGAATTCACACATCGTCCGTTATGAAAAATGGGGTTTCCATTAAAACGTATCGATGACGTCATTCCTTTAACAGGAATCATCCTGTTTGTATTAATTTCATGTGAAAGAAAGCCCAAATGAAATAAAAACCGGCTAATTTAGGCGTTTTTGTAATAGTTATTTCTTGAATTTTTATCGAATTTATCCACTACTTTACGAAAGCACGTAGTATTTGTAACAGACGCACTGTATACAGACCTTATGTGTGATATATTTTTGAAGTCAACTTTTTATGGCGTTTTCAAAAATTGAATAATATACAGTGTGTCCAATTAATTCGGCACCATATGGGAAACTTTTTTATTATTAATTTTTTTTTAAATTATTTTAAATGAGCGATAAAAAGTGCATTTTTGACTTATTTTTTACAGCTATAGAATAAAATATTATTAAAAACTACTTTAAAAATTTTTTTTCAAAATATATTTCCCATTATAGAGAAAGGCGTAGGTCAGTTTACTGTTCTTTTTGGCTGGTGAATCCACCCCTTAAATGTAAATGTTAATTAAAATAAAAGTGACAACATGACAACCTCTTCAAACATAATAATTTTATCAATAAAAATAAATTTAAAAAAACAATTGAAAATAGGCACAGAAACAAAAAGGACGCTTTAGGCTAAATTTTGAAGCTACTGAATATGGAAAAATTAAAAAATTAAACTTTAAAATGGGTATTTAAAAAGTTACAAATGCATAATGAAATAGTATTTACTAAATAAATAATATTACTTGGTAGGTACTAATTTTAAAACATTTTAATAATTGGATATTTTTATAAAGATTTGGCTACATTTTAAAATCCACATTTTCCGTAATATTTTAAAAATTTAAAAATATTTTAATGAAAAACCAAAATGTTAGGTGTCGATATCATTCTTGAAAAATAGGTCGATTCTTACTGGCTGCACACAACGCTGCTCTACAAATAATTGTCGCTAGATAATAATTATTTCCTAGTTTTAAATGACGATGGGTCGTATAACCTGTATAGTCCAGTAGGCATCTGTATTGTCTCGCCTGCTTGCTAGCCTCGGCTGCGCCTCGGCTATCAATTTGCAGTTTTTCGTCCTTGGTACATAAATAATTATTTAGGTTCGATTACTCTGATAGTGCCTTTGTTGTTTGGCTATTGAAATATAAAAAAATATATACCTACATAAAGAAAGAAACCGTAATTCTCACTTCTGAACCACTTTTTTTATTGTTTATGGATCAATTTTATAACCAAATTTTGGAAATCGAAATGGTCCCACATTCTTAAGAGGGTATGATTATTTTTTTTTTCGATATCAATTTTTTTCCATGAGATCTAATAAATAATTTGGATTGTTTTAAAAATATTAATTCAAAACAATGTATACCTTGTTTAACATGATACTATCAATATGTACTGAAATTGTGAAGTGAAAATGTTACTTAGTTTCGGAGAAAGATGTGTTAGATTCCAGCATTTAATAAATAATACATATGTTATCGAACGCTCTTTATATATTAAGAAATGTTTATACAATACATTTTTGCTGATGAAGAATAACTCGGATAACTCGATGGGAAGTAAGACCGAGTTTAACAAATATAGAGTATTCGACGGTCGGTCTGATCAATAGTAATAGAGGTTTATTTTTGAAACGTGCTTTTCTTTTACCCTTTTCCGAAAATTTGAATTATTTGAAATATATAGGGCTATTTGCACCAATAAATTCTCTAAACTAAAATTATTTATTGCAAACTTGTGTCTCGTATTGTACACAACTAGCAATTTTAAATAGGAAAAGGGGCATCGCTTATCTCGCTTTGAACTTTCGTTTACCTTACTGACTACACTTCGCGCCAAATTTCAAGCTTCTAAACCTACTGTTTTTAAAACGATTTTAGAAATGATGAGAACGGTCAATTCATTATCTGTCTACGCTATAAATAAAAAACGCGGGAATCCCCAGAAATAAGTCTCGTCTACATCTCTGTAAAGTACTTACCAGTGTCCAAGGCCATTTGAAATATTCTTCGACTCCTTGAATTCATTTTAATTATTTATCACTCACTATTATAGATTGGAGGAAAGAAGGACACTCGTATCTATTTGAAGTGAAACAATTTGTTTTCTTTAGAATAGGTACATTATGACTGATTGTTGCAATGTTGCCAAATTACGGAGGACACAAAACGCACTTCAACTAACGGAGGTCAGTACGACTAGCCCGTTAAATATATGAAACCAACACTAGCGCCAGTGATATATGAACGAACTAAAAGATTTTTTTAAGGATACCAGAGGTTCATTGTGACCTCCAGAAAAATTTTTGATATTTGGTTGGAAATGTCCCCTGAAACATGTTTGTAAAGAAAAATAAGGCAAAACGTTGTGACCTCCGAAAACGGAGGTGACAACGTTATATATGAGGTGACAACGACTGTTGTGTTTCCGATTTTGAGGTGACAAGGTACCTTTTATACATACATATATATATATATATATATATATATATATATATATATATATATATATATATATATGCCATAAGGAATGGATTTTTTGCATTTTTTGTACGTCAGATGGGCTTCGACAATTACTCGACAATTATTCAGAACAATCGTGATGATATTTGATGTTTATTTCTGAGTGGCACTGCTAACTTAATATTAAGTTAGCAGAGCCACCTCATATAAAAAAAACTAAAAGCGCGACAAATGTTTTTCGTTCACGACAAATTCTCGACAATTATTGGAATAGGTTTCATCGATTTTTTTGCAAGTGGCTCTGCTAACTTTATAGGGGTTTAAAACCTCCCTATTAAAAAAAATATTAACGTGAAATAACATAAACGTAAAATCCGTCGCATCGTTAATTTCAATATCGATATCCGATGCGGGTATCGAATAGTGGCATCCAATATCGCTTTTGTAAAAACGCCCATCTCTATCCTCATAGTTGTCTCTGATAGTTGTCTAGTAGAGGTCTTTGGAAATAAAATGGAATTTCAACAAATAAAAATTATTTCTCAAGCCCAA
Source organism: Crepidodera aurea (assembly GCA_949320105.2). NCBI lineage: Eukaryota > Metazoa > Arthropoda > Insecta > Coleoptera > Chrysomelidae > Crepidodera > Crepidodera aurea. The sequence continues at coordinate 530,169 of OX439477.1, forward strand.
ATAAAAATTGAACCCGAATGGGAGGATGAGATAAACATTAAACAACTAGAGGGGCAGTATCTCAAGGTAGAGGAGAAACTTGATGTTACAAAAGATTCTTGTACAGTTCAATATAAAGATATTGAAACAAAGTAATTCAGTTATAACATTTTTCAGATTGAAGAAGAAGAAAAACGTATTAAGGATGAAAGTGAACAATGTTTGGAAGAAGTTGATAAGAACATTAAACACCTAGAGGGGAAGTATCTCAAGATAGAGGAGAAACTTGATGTTACAAAAGATTCTTGTACAGTTCAATATACAGATATTGAGACTAAATTATTTAGTGATAACATTTTTAAGATTGAAGAAAAAGAAATACATATTAAGGATGAAAGTGGACAATCGTTTACTCACAAAGACAATCTAAATAAACATTGCGACGTTTGTAGAAAATCATTTACTCAAAAGTCATATCTGAAAAAACATTTACTAATTCATTCTGGTGATAAGAATTTTAAGTGCAACATTTGTGAAAAATTATTTACCCAAAAGAGCAGTTTAAATTCACATTTACTAATTCATTCTGGTGATAAGAACTTTAAGTGCAACATTTGTGAAAAATTATTTACACACAAGTACAGTTTAAATTCACATTTACTGATTCATTCTGGTGATAAGAACTTTAAGTGCGACATTTGTGAAAAATTATTTACACACAAGTACAGTTTAAATTCACATTTACTGATTCATTTAGGTGATATGAATTTTAAATGCGACGTATGTGAAAAATCATTTACTCAAAAGTCATATCTGAAAAGACATTTACTAATTCATTCTGGTGTTAAGAATTTTAAGTGCAACGTTTGTGAAAAATCATTTACTCAAAAGTCATATCTGAATCAACATTTACTAATTCATTCTGGTGATAAGAATTTTAAATGCAACGTTTGTGAAAAATCATTTACTCGGAAGTCACATCTGAAATTACATTTACGAATTCATTCTGGTGTTAAGAATTTTAGGTAAAATTTTACTATTGGGGCTCAGCCCCAATTTTGATGATCACGAATCTGCAATCAGTTGCTTGCGGTCTCATTAAACAAAAAAGTTATGAATTTTTTAAGTGAAATAAATTGTCAACTTTTCTTTAAGAGGGGCGTCGCGACAGGTATGCCAAACTACAAACACCAAAAATCCCCATCTTTATCTTTATCTTTTATCACTGTCTTTCTGCAATAATGAAGAGAGATAGATATCTTAAGACTTCAGTGAATCTTCTGTATGCTAGGTGGCGCTGCTAGTATTAAAATATAATATATTATTTGGGATATCTAAGGAATCTGAGAGAATAAATTTTCTTTATTTTCACGGTTAGTCTTGTCGCAGAGAGCGCTAATAATCCATTTGTCATGAGTTCGATACCGGCTTTAGCCACGACAGAAATTTTATTTTTTATTTTTAGGAAATTTCATTTTTTTTGTTTACTATTTTTTTTCTAGCATCAAAATAGAGTTTATATTTTATTAATTTAATTAATTTTCAATTATTTTCGTATAAATCCGTTTATTTTAATATGAATAGCGCTGCCACGCGACTAATCCCACTAAATACATCAGATAGGAATGGAGCTCGGAAAATAATATTTCTAACATAAAAAAAAATATTTAAACATGAATGGATTCATACGAAAATTGAGAATTATATACATGTATAATCTTTTTAAAAAATGAATTAATAAATAATTGGCAGCCCTAAACGCAAAATGTTTTTATCAATATCTATTTGTTTAAACAATTGCAGAATACATGAGTTATCGACACAAAAAACTGCGTTCTATGAACAAAATGCAACATTGTAACCACAATAAATTATCTGCAAGTCCTTTTATAAAAAAAATTGTTAATGTTGGAACATTAATTTGTATATAACAATTGAACGGTTACAGATAAAAAATCGCTGCAAGTCTTAAACCATGGGTTATGATAAATTGTTCATGTTTCATCCCTTGAAATTTTTTTTGTCCGTGTCACTGTTTTCGTTAAAAAGTCCAAAAAAAAAGGGTTGAAAAATTAAAATGCTCACCAAAAACCATCGCTTTTAACAATGAAGACGGCTATTTACAAATTTTTTAATGTCACCATTGTATTCAGTGTGATTTTTCCTATAAGAATAATATACAAATATAAACCTACTTTAAAATTTTACCCAAAAAACCAGTGACACGTATTTAGTATCCATACTAAACTTTATACTTTATTTATTTACCACAGCATCAGAACAGTGTCGAAAATACCTACCTAGATATTTCTTTATTATCAATATACGATATGAATTTATATATGAAAAGCGTTTTTATATTACATTCCAAAATATTTTAAATGGAAAATATAATATGTACATTTATTTTAAAAAAGTGAAAAACAGCTTTTTAGTAATTGATAATTTAGAGGTTGCGGGCATTACGGCAACATTGGTGTGTTTTTTCATTTCAGTTTTTAGTTTTTTGCTGTTTTGTCTTTGTTTTTGCCATGTCCGCTCTCTAATTCTGAAATAAAATAAGATAACACTACTAATTTTAATGATTAGACAAAGAGCCGAAGCAGTTCTTATTGTGTCTTCGAGCGGGGATTCTTTGAAAATGTTTGCAACTAATGTTTTGTGATGTTTTTGGCGGTTTTTCCATCCGTTTTGTGACGTGATTTTACAATTTAGTTATTGTTATTATTCGTGATTTGGTTGGTCTCTGATTGAGCAGGTCACCTAACGCATATTGCATTTTTGCTTTTATCTCCATTAGAGCTACATTATTACGGTACAAAAGTGGTGTGAAACGAACACAACAGTATTTTTAGGTTTTAGATTCTGATTGTTTACCCTCCTCGGTGAAAAAGGACACCCTTTTCATTTTTGTGAAAAAAGACACAATTTTTTTTTATTATTTTTTATATAGGGTAGGATAATATCCAAAGATGCCTCGAAGTTTGCGTAAAACTAGAAAGAAGAACAAGTGCACTGCAGCAGCGCGATTGAATTGGGAAAATAGAGAAAACAGGGACATTTCCACAGAATTATTAGAAGAATCGTAAGTTTTCTAAAGTTATGTTTTAACCATATTTTTTATAAGTTATTAAGCTTTTTATTTCAATTTTTTGATTATGTACATTTTCCTAGATTTAATGAAGAAAGTGTCCCAGAACAGAACATCGAAGAAGAGGGATTCCCAAATGATTGCAGCGAAATATTACAAGAATTGTAAGTTTTCATAAAGTTTTATTTTTTATAAGTTATTCCTATGAAGTACCCATAATAAAAAGTCTGTCAAAGTAATTTTCATATACCTAGCTTTTTATTTCAATTTTTTGATTATGTACATTTTCTTAGGTTTAATGAAGAAAGTGTCCCAGATGCGAACGTCCCAGAAGAGAACATCCAAAAAGAGGGATTCCCACAAGAAAGAATTACAGAAAGAAAGAAAGAAGCTGACAAGATGAGAGTTTTCTGCAAGAGGATATTTTATAAGAGGTCATCCAACTCAATGACTTTCCACGAGAAGGAAATACAGAAGATATTGAAGAGGATTTCACACAAGAAAATTTAGAAGAGCACTTCCTGAGCCAAGAAGAAATAAATTTAAAATCATATAATAATTCAAAACCTGGAATAATTTCTTCAGATGAATATGACAGATAAGAAATATTAGAATATTTGCATAAATAGAGTTTTTACATACCAAGAATTTAACTAGATAACAACAAGGAAATTCTTGTGTCCATTTTGTTGACAGTATTGACCAAGGCATTCTAATTAGGTGAATTAATATTTTTAATGCATGGGTACATTATATCTATCTTTAGACTTATAAACCATAATGAAAATTCTTGGCCAGCTAGCTATCTACATGTTCTAGTACTTGCATTTATTAATCATAAATTTATTTCAGATTTTCAGTTCGAGTACTTGCATTTATTTCATATTTTCAGTTTGAGTACTTGTATTTATTAATCATAAATTTATTTCAGAATCTTATTTCTAGTACCGAGTACTTGCATTTATTAATCATATATTTATTTCAGATTCTTATTTCTAGTACTTGCATTTATTAATCATAAATTTATTTCAGATTTTCAGTTCGAGTACTTGCATTTATTAATCACAAATTTATTTCAGATTCTTAGTTCTAATACTTGCATGTATTAATTGTAAACTCATTTCTTTAATGTTAACTTTATTGTAAATCATTAAATATTATAAAATCATTTTTGTAAGAAAATAAATTGAACAATTAATAATTATTTCTTTATTTAAAAGTACCTAATTACAGTTATTCACTAAAACAAAAACAAAACAATACACTATGAAAAAACTGCATTGCTTTTTAGCAATGGACAAAAGACATAATAGCAAATAAAATGTGTAACAAACCTACATCAAGAGTCCCATGGACGGGTTAATATGTGAGACATACTGTAAATATTAATTTCTGCAAATGTCTGTGATTCCCAACTATGCAGACACTATTTTGAATGCACGAATAAAAATCACAAAAAACTGTTGAATTGCACATTCTCCATATTACTAATCACTAATTTTGCACACTTTCACACTTCCTTCGAATATGCATAAAAATTGAAGATTTTTTGAACAGCCTCTCGAGAATGGAATTTTTGTTTGTGGAAATATTTATACCCGTTATAGCTTACACCTTGGAATAGGACATCTCCATTTTTCAACAAATTTTAAAGAATAATAAACATATTAATCATTTAGTGGAAGGTGTGTTTTGACAATTTGTGATCACCAATTTTAAAGTGAAACATGTCCTACATGAGGTATACGGCATTAATTGAAATACTTTAAATTGAAGAACTGGTTTTAGTTAATACTAATTTACTCATTAAAAAAAATTGCAAAACACACGAATAAATTAGCCAACATAACCTAAAATGTCAGTTCTAAACATCTAAACTTTCTTTCTTCCTAACTTCGTATTCGTAAAACTGGTTGCATACATCGTTCAAAATAAAACCAAAAAGCGCCACTGTCTCAAAGTGTCAGGCGGAAAACGCCTGAACTATGGAAAGAGAAAATCTTACTGGGATATAGGCAACTTACATAAAATTTTTTTTTCTGGGGAGTTAATCTCAAAAATTATAAAGTTTTGCGAATTGGTATTCTCGGAAATTAATTCTGTATCCTTCATTTAGGACATCTCCTTTTCACGTTAAAATTGGTGATCACAAATTGTCAAAACTGTCAAAAACACACCTCCACTAAATGGCTGATATCTTTTTTATTAATCCTTAAAATTGACTCAAAAAAGGAGATGTCCTATTCCAAGGTATAAGCTATAACGGGTATAAATATTTCCACAAACAAAAATTCCGTTCTCGAGATTAACTCTCCAAAAAATTTTCAAATTTTTATGCATATTCAGTATTGCCAACTGAAAACGAGGTCGGCAGTGGCAAGGCCCCTCTTAAAGTTATGTCGGTGATCTACGTTCTGACCGCAATTCAGGTGATCATCCTACTTAAAAAAATTCATAACTTGTTTGTTTGATGAGACCGCACGACCAAAATTAGTCTAAAAAAATATTTTATCAAAATTGGGGCTGTGACCGCAAACTAGATTTTTTCCAAATATTTTTAAAATAAAAAAAAATTAATTTTATTTCATTAAATAATTTCTCTCTCTCTTCTCTGAATTAAAACCACTTAGTTGTTGAAAAAGTTTTTTTATTGACGTTTCGGCTTTCCTATCGAAAGCCGTTATCAAAATGACATAACAAAATAAATAAATTTACTATAGAAACAGAACACTTGATAATCTTGCAAAAATACGACATCAACATAGTACACTTAAAATAGATTTTGAGATTGAAGTTGTCAAAATCTATTATAGTTAATTTATTTATTTTGTTGTCATTTTGATAACGGCTTTCGATAGGAAAGCCGAAACGTCAATAAAAAACTTTTTTCAACAACTAAGTGGTTTTAATCCAGAGAAGAGAGAGAGAGAAATTAAAATACAAACCGCAATGAGCTTCAGAAATGAATTTCATTAAATAAAACAAAATCGCAAAAAAATAAAATTTAATTACATTCGTTTTTTCTTACAATATTTTTACTTGCCTCGAGGAACTAGTTAATTATTTGAAAATGATTATAACAAACACCATTCATTCTAAGGGAATATTTTCCAAATGATAGAAATTATTTAATGAATTTGTAAATGTTTTTTCAGATGTGACTTCTGAGTAAATGATTTTTTACAAACGTTGCAATGAAAATTCTTAACACCAGAATGAATTAGTAAATGTCTTTTCAGATTTGACTTCTTAGCAAATGAGTTTTCACAAACATTGCATTTAAAATTTTTATCACTAGATTGAATCAGTAAATGTTGATTTAAATCACTTTTCCGAATGAATGATTTCTGACAAAAGTTGCATTTAAAATTCTTAGCACCAGAATGAATTAGTAAATGTGATTTTAGATGTGACTTCTGAGTAAATGATTTTTCACAAACATTGCATTTAAAGTTCTTATCACTAGCATGAATTAGTAAATGTGTATTTAGATTAGTCTTCTGAGTAAATGATTTTCCACAAACGTTGCATTTAAAATTCTTAACACCAGAATGAATTAGTAAATGTTCTTTGAGATTTGTCTTCCGAGTAAATGATTTTTTACAAACGTCGCATTTAAAATTCGCTTTTCACGATTGCGTTCTTGAGAAAATGTATGTGTACAAATATTGCCCTTATATTTTTCTTCATCATTAGTAAAACAATGTTGGCAACCACCCTCTTCAAAATTCTTGCTATTCTTATCAACTTCTTCTAAAAGTAGTTCAGTTTCATCCTTAATACGTATTTCTTCTTGTTCAATCTTAAAACTGGTATCACTAAATAATTTTCTTTCCATATCTGTATATTGAACTGTACAAGAATATTTTCTAACATCAAGATTCTCCTCTATCTTGAGATACTGTCCTTCTAGTTGTTTAATGTTTACCTCATCCTCCCCTTCGGGTTCAATTTTTATTTGGGATCGAGAAATAATTCCTACTTCTTGAGATTCCATATTTGTGTTATGTTGGAATAAACCTATTTGTAAAAGCTTTACTTTCCAAAATTCCAAAACAAACTGACAATTGACAATAGTGACAATCCAGTGCTGCCAACATAACCGGTCAACATGGCACTTGAAGAACTTCAAAAGTATCCGCAATTTTTTCCTGCAAAATATTTTTAAAATAAAACATTTTAATACTATTTTTAATCTGACTTATTCAGACGACCATTAGTTATTTCTCAATAAACAACATTGGTTATCAGGATTCCTCAATGTGGAAAAGTTGGCGACCACCGTAAACAGTATCGGAAGTTATCAAATATCTGTTTTAAGGTGCCCATTCACGGTCGTTCCACTCCACGCCAAGCACTCCAAAAAGTGACCGAGAATGGGAAACGACCACCGACATAACCTTAAACTAGACGGCTAATGCCATATGATAAAAATTGATCAATTACGAGGATGACTGGTGTCCATAATGCATGCGCATTGTGTTTGTCATATTCACCGACATAACCTTAAAGTCTATGTTCCGACATTAGCGTACCTTAGGGGAAATGATTGGGTCTAGAACGAAAATAAGTGGAATGATGAAAACAATTTAGGATTTAGGTTGGAGTTTTCATTTACTGGTTGGAAATATTATTATTTGTGAGAACAGGATGTTTTTTATAAAATAGTAAAGTATAGGTATAAATAGCTGTATCGTTCGAGTAAGACACATATAGTATCCTCAATTTATATCATTGAAATAACTTTCTGAAGCAAAATGCTCTGAACATATTCTTGTTGGCGAGTGCGGAAGCGGTTCTAAAGGTCTTCCGATTGCTTTCTACCATTCATTACGTTGGTCCTCAGGTATTCTAAAATATCATTGTGAAGCAAATATTCATTCGTTCGCGTAAAATAATTACTTTTTGGTATAATAAATGTGTGTGAATCAAAGTTGTTGAATAGATGCATGGTATATAACAATTTTATTGTGTTTCTTATATTGACTTACCTATGAAACATAACACCTTTGGGATGGTTTGTTGAACGGTTCTTACACCAAAGTACAAAACACTTCATTTTTACAATAAATTCACTATTTCTCTATCGAATATCGGTCAAATACCAAACAGAACAGTGGACGCCTATGAACAAAAAACAATATGTCTCGAGAACCGAAACCAAGATGTCAGACGTACGGGTGTCCATTGCGCATTGCGCAGAGACGTTTTCGGAATGTTCAATTTGATGAGTTTCTTGTGTGGTGGGAATATGGATATTAGCCGTCTAGTTTAAGGTTATGTCGGTGGAAACGACCCAGACGGACAGAAATCCATCACGCCACTTGTGACTGCTGCCAACGTCGGTTTGGATTGAACATAAAAGGCTAATCGATTCTTTTCGTTAGTGATTAGACTTGACATAAAATTTACTTTTCCTACGACCACATAGGAAAGTAACAGATATCGCACTCTCTACTCCGACGGAAGGTGGTACTTTCCGCACGTCTGTTTTATTATCAGATGTGGTACTTTCCACACGTGTGCGGAAAGTTACTTTCACAATTGACAGAAATCGAATCATTGTGATTGTATTTTCATCACTAACGATTCATGAAAAGAATCGATTAGCCTAACCTTTTTATATATCGAGAAATTTACATACTACATCGAAAAATTGTATATCAAGAATTAATTTAACGTTTTAAAAAAAGAATTTTACATTGTTTTAAGTTTTTACTTTTTGGTAAAACAGTATGGAATTTTAATTTATTAGATTCGACATCCTAAGACTTGTTGATTAAGTACACAATGGGTTCTACTATAGGAGGCAACAATATTTTTAGTGTTTCTGCTGTTAAATTATCATAACCCGGAGATTTTTTGTGTTTAGTGTTAATATTATATTTTTTATTTCTTCTGCATTTGTTGGAGTTAGAAACATTGAATTTGTATTAGTTTTAACCTTTTCAATATATGTTGGATCTTTTTTTATACTTTTGGATAAATTAGCACCAACATTCACAAAAAAGTTGTTAAAAACTTCAGACATTTCTGATGGATCTCTTAATAACTCGCCTATGTCATTTTTTATTGTTGTAATTTTTTTTGAGTCTGAAATTTTTATAATTTCATTTACGGTTTTCCATATATTTTTGGAATTGTTTTGATGTTTATTTATTTGTTCTTTGTAATAATTTAATTTTGCTTGTTTGATCTTTTTTTCTAATTCTTTTTTGTAGTTTAAATATGTTTGTCTTAAGAGGGGCCTTGCCACTGCCGACCTCGTTTTCAGTTGGCAATACTGAATATGCATAAAAATTTGACGATTTTTTGGAGAGTTAATCTCGAGAACGGAATTTTTGTTTGTGGAAATATTTATACCCGTTATAGCTTATACCTTGGAATAGGACATCTCCTTTTTTGAGTCAATTTTAAGGATTAATAAAAAAGATATCAGCCATTTAGTGGAGGTGTGTTTTTGACAGTTTTGACAATTTGTGATCACCAATTTTAACGTGAAAAGGAGATGTCAGGATACAGAATTAATTTCCGAGAATACCAATTCGCAAAACTTTATAATTTTTGAGATTAACTCTCCAGAAAAAAAAATTTTATGTAAGTTGCCTATATCCCAGTAAGATTTTCTCTTTCCATAGTTCAGGCGTTTTCCGCCTGACACTTTGAGACGGTGGCGCTTTTTGGTTTTATTTTGAACGATGTATGCAACCAGTTTTACGAATACGAAGAAAGTTTAGATGTTTAGAACTGACATTTTAGGTTATGTTGGTTAATTTATTCGTGTTTTGCAATTTTTTTTAATGAGTAAATTAGTATTAACTAAAACCAGTTCTTCAGTTTAAAGTATTTCAATTAATGGAGATGTCCTATTCCAAGGTGTAAGCTATAACGGGTAAAAATATTTCCACGAACAAAAATTCCATTCTCGAGAGGCTGTTCAAAAAATCTTCAATTTTTATGCATATTCAATGTGAAAAATTAGTGATTAGTAATATGGAGAATGTGCAATTCAACAGTTTTTTGTGATTTTTATTCGTGCATTCAAAATAGTGTCTGCATAGTTGGGAATCACAGACATTTGCAGAAATTAATATTTACAGTATGTCTCACATATTAACCCGTCCATGGGACTCTTGATGTAGGTTTGTTACACATTTTATTTGCTATTATGTCTTTTGTCCATTGCTAAAAAGCAATGCAGTTTTTTCATAGTGTATTGTTTTGTTTTTGTTTTAGTGAATAACTGTAATTAGGTACTTTTAAATAAAGAAATAATTATTAATTATTCAATTTATTTTCTTACAAAAATGATTTTATAATATTTAATGATTTACAATAAAGTTAACATTAAAGAAATGAGTTTACGATTAATACATGCAAGTATATTAGAACTAAAAATCTGAAATAAATTTATGATTAATAAATGCAAGTACCAGCACTTATTTACCCAGTACGCAGAACCACGTCAAAACGACGTTATAAACTGGTCATTTTTAACTAGACATGACGTCAGTATATGACGACAATATAACGTGAAAATGACTTCCTAATGTCACATACCGATGACGTCATATTTGGGACGACATTTTCACGACATAAAGTGACGTGAGTTTCACGGCGTAATATGACGTTAATTTCACGGCATAAAATGTCGTCCATTTTACGGCATAAAATGACGTTAATTTCACGTTTTTAATAATTTTGTTTTAACCAATTATTCACCTAAATAAAACCAATTAATATGGAAGGTAAGCATATATATTTCAGACGGATATACAAAACAAAAAAATTAAATCTAAATCCAAATTATTCTATGCAGAACAGGAATTGCTACAAAACTATCTATATAAGCTTTTTCATTTCATGAATTACAACTTTTACCAAATCATTCAGTTTTTCTTGATTACTTAAATATTGCTCTAAAACTTGAAAGCTCTCAATATCTTTCAAAGGCAAAACCACAGGTAGATCATTTGGCAAAGAAGCAGCGACTAAATTTCTTGAAGTTTTTAAAATAGCTCTTATTTCTTTCAACTCTTCCCTCAATTTTCTAACTTCTCTAAAAATATCTTCCAAACCTAAAAATATGCAAATGGAATTAAAATGAGCAAACAGCAGATGTTCTATCATGGAAATGTACACAGTGTAGCAGCATATATTTACATTTACATCTGAATGATAATTGTATGAGAGAATATCTATATAGGACTCTTTAAAATTTGGGACTACGAGAAAAATATATAAAATAGCTAATTATCCCAATTTCATCCTATAAACTTACCAATATGTACATGGGAATTTTTAGTAGATTGAGGTTCTGCAATTTTAGCTGGTCCAATCTGTGCTGTGGCTGAAATATAATAAATGTATTAACTTTTCTTAATTGTTTATTTTTTTGCATTTTAGAAATTTATAGAATGTGCTACCTACAGCAATATTGTTTATTATATGAGCTTCATAGAACTTCAGTTCTCAGCTCATAAATTATTGTAATAGTATTATATTCTTACCAAGATAAGCCGATGAGTTTCCAGGTGAAGCCGTTGGTACAGTTCTTATTTCAGGTAAACCTGATGATGGTCTTGGAAGTCTGATTTTTGTTTTTTCGTTAGTTTGTAATTCATCACCCGAGGAGGAAGATGACCATCTTTTTGTGCTGAATCGTTTACGCTTATTTTTAACATTCTCTACATCAGATGACTAGATATCAGAAGACACCTCACATTTTTTCAACTTGTTCTGTGCCTTGAGAATGTCATCTATAATAAAATAATATACAACTTTATTACTACACAAGCAAAATGCAGACCTATTGAATATGAAAAATGGATATTTAAATTAGATGTGGACAAAAATTGATAAAAAGAGGCTTTTGAATTAAAATTTTACCCACCGCACTCGAAAAATTTTCTCTTGATACAGGCCAGCTTCCAAGTGCTCTGATCAGGTTCTTCAGCTGATGTTAAAGCTTTATTAAAGCTATATGAAGTTTTGTAAGGTGGCCAAAAGACCTCACTTTTCAGTGGTTTCGGTTTTCGGAGAACTCCACTCCTACATATGCCATTATTAACTTGATGCAATGATGCATGCAAAAACTACAAATAAAGATAATCAAAACAATATAGTCAAGTATAGATACCCCAATGACCTAATAATAATTAGATCTATTTCGTGCGCTCAGTTAGCTTGAATCTCACGATTTTTTCAGCGATCTCATGAATTCCAATGAATACCGTATTAACAGTTACTTTTGGTATTAACTGACCTGACACCACTGTTATTGGAATACCGAATACCCACATGATCCATTTCTTCACATCTTATAGTGATAAGTACCTAAATATTTTTAGTACATGTGTGTATAGGTACCTAACCCATAACTAAAGAATGCTGTAATTTTTATATAAAATAACTCACCTATATGCAAGAATATTTATTATCTCTGCCACGCCGATCACTCTTACTCCTTACTCATCTACTAACATAACCTATAAAATGGCGGGATGGCGGCGGTTTACTTTCAGTCAACTGACTGATTTGCAATGTTGCCGATAATTATCACAAAATTACCAGCAAAATTTATTACATTAGAAATATGGAAATTATAAGATGGTTGACATGCAATAACTTATTTTTCTTTAAATGGTGAAAATTAACCTGATAGAAAACACATCAAATTCTTTTTATAGTGCCAATAAACACGATGTAAAATAAATAAAAAAAAGATCGCTCCTCATAATGAAAGGAATTTGTAATCATCTGGCAACTTTGTGATTCTCTTGAATGTAGGCTTATTGTTTGGTAGAAAAGAGCGCAGTTTTCAAAAGGACCTAGCTATTTATTGGTTTTATTTGTATTTATTTTTTAGGGATGAAGGTTAACGGTTTTATTAGTTTCTGGTGTGCTGTTAGATGTTTATTGTAAAAAATGAAAATAAATCGAGCTAAATATAATGTACCAGTATACTTACTATAGTATTTAATTTGGTATTGAAATATCGTTAACAAGGTGTTTTTCACATTTTTCTGTCAAAAATAAATTAATTGAAATATACATATATATGATAAACCGACATCACCAAATAAAGTCGACAGTATGACGTGAATAAATGCCGACAAAAAGTCGTCGATTAGGTCACGTCAAAATGTTGTCGAAATTTGGTCGACTGACGTCTATTGACCAGTAGTCACTGGATAATGACGTCATTGTGACGAGATACTGCGGACTGGGTTATTTATTTATCGTATCACTGCATATGGTTGGATGGTTGGATTAAATGTCGCGTCAGGCATCATGTGCTTTAGCCGGGAGATCAAAAGATTGTCCGGCTGCCAAGTTTGTTAGCTCTTTAGCGTTACCCAGGGTGCACCACGTGGAGGCGAGCTAACTTTACACACCCCTGAATCTGAAATAAATTTATGATTAATAAATGCAAGTACTAGAAATAAGAATCTGAAATAAATTTCTGATTAATAAATGCAAGTACTCGAACTGAAAATCTGAAATAAATTTATGATTAATAAATGCAAGTACTCGAACTGAAAATCTGAAATAAATTTATGATTAATAAATGCAAGTACTAGAACTAAGAATCTGAAATAAATTTATGATTAATAAATGCAAGTACTCGAACTGAAAATCTGAAATAAATTTATGATTAATAAATGCAAGTACTAGAACTAAGAATCTGAAATAAATTTATGATTAATAAATGCAAGTAGTCGAACTGAAAATCTGAAATAAATTTATGATTAATAAATGCAAGTAGTCGAACTGAAAAACTTAAATTCTTGGTATGTAAAAACTCTATTTATGCAAATATTCTAATATTTCTTACCTGTCATATTCATCTGAAGAAATTATTCCAGGTTCTGAATTATTATATGATTTTAAATTTATTTCTTCTTGGCTCAGGAAATCCTCTTCTAAATTTTCTTGTGTGAAATCCTCTTCAATATCTTCTGTATTTCCTTCTCGTGGAAAGTCATTGAGTTGGATGACCTCTTCTAAAATATCCTCTTGCAGAAAACTCTCCTCTTGATTGTCGGCTTCTTTCTTTCTTTCTGTAATTCTTTCTTGTGGGAATCCCTCTTTTTGCATGTTCTCTTCTGGGACACTTTCTTCATTAAACCTAAGAAAATGTACATAATCAAAAAATTGAAATAAAAAGCTTAATAACTTATAAAAAATATGGCTAAAATATAACTTTAGAAAACTTACGATTCTTCTAATATTTCTGTGGAAATGTCCCTGTTTTCTCTATTTCCCCAATTCAATCGCGAAGCTGCAGTGCGTTTGTTCTTCTTTCTAGTTTTACGCGAACTTCGAGGCATCTTTGGATAATAACCTACCCTATATAAAAAATAATAAAAAAAAAATTGTGTCTTTTTTCACAAAAATGAAAATGGTGTCCTTTTTCACCGAGGAGGGTAAACAATCAGAATCTAAAACCTAAAACCTAAAAATACTGTTGTGTCCGTTTCACACCACTTTTGTACCGTAATAATATAGCTCTAATGGAGATAAAAGCAAAAATGCAATATGCGTTAGCGTGACCTACTCAATCAGAGACCAACCAAATCACGACTAATAACTAAATTGTAAAATCACGTCACAAAACGGATGGAAAAACCGCCAAAATCACAAAACATTAGTTGCAAACATTTTCAAAGAATCCCCGCTCGAAGACACAATAAGAACTGCTGCCGCTCTTTGTCTAATCATTAAAATTAGTAGTGTTATCTTATTTTATTTCAGAATTAGAGAGCGGATAGAGCGAAAACAAAGACAAACAGGCAAAAAACTAACAACTGAAATGAAAAAACACACCAATGTTGCCGTAATGCCCGCACCTCTAAATTATCAATGACTAAAAAGCTTTTTTAAAATAAATGTACATATTATATTTTCCATTTAAAATATTTTGGAATGTAATATAAAAACGCTTTTCATATAAATTCATATCGTATATTGATAATAAAGAAATATCTAGGTAGGTATTTTCGACACTGTTCTGATGCTGCGGTAAATAAATAAAGTATAAAGTTTAGAATGGATACTAAATACGTGTCACTGGTTTTTTGGGTAAAATTTTAAAGTAGGTTTATTGTTGTATATTATTCTTATATGAAAAATCACACTGAATACAATGGTGACATTAAAAAATTTATAAATAGCCGTCTTCATTGTTAAAAGCGATCGTTTGTGAGCATTTTAATTTTTCAACCCTATTTTTTGGACTTTTTAACGAAAATGGTGACACGGACAAAAAAAATTTCAAGGGATGAAACATGAACAATTTATCATAACCCATGGTTTAAGACTTGCAGCGATTTTTTATCTGTAACCGTTCAATTGTTATATACAAATTAATGCTCCAACATTAACAATTTTTTTTTATAAAAGGACTTGCAGATAATTTATTGTGGTTACAATGTTGCATTTTGTTCATAGAACGCAGTTTTTTGTGTCGATAACTCATGTATTCTGCAATTGTTTAAACAAATAGATATTGATAAAAACATTTTGCGTTTGGGGCCGCCAATTATTTATTAATTCATTTTTTAAAAAAATTCTTGCTTCACCTTAAAGATTATACATTTATATAATTCTCAATTTTCGTATGAATCCATTGATGTTTAAATATTTTTTTTATGTTAGAAATATTATTTTCCGAGCTCCATTCCTATCTGATGTATTTAGAGCGATTAGTCGCGTGGCAGCGCTATTCATATTAAAATAAACGGATTTATTCGAAAATAATTGAAAATTAATTAAATTATAAAATATAAACTCTATTTTGATGCTAGAAAAAAAATAGTAAACAAAAAAAATGACATTTCCTAAAAATAAAAAATAATATTTCTGTCGTGGCTGAAGCCGGTATCGAACTCATGACAAATGGATTATTAGCGCTCTCTGCGATAAGACCAATCGTGAAAATAAAGAAAATTTATTCTCTCAGATTCCTTAGATATCCCAAATAATATATTATATTTTAATACTAGCAGCGCCAGCTAGGATACAGGAGATTCACTGAAGTCTTAAGATATCTATCTCTCTTCATTATTGCAGAAAGACAGTGATAAAAGATAAAGATAAAAATGGGGATTTTTGGTGTTTGTAGTTTGGCATACCTGTCGCGACGCCCCTCTTAATTTAAAGCAGTAGTTTATTTTCACAACAATCTTTTTTTTTACAAATAACTTGTTCTCGAGATATCCCAAGCATATTCTATGATATAGGATTTAGGTATTTTTTTGCTCCTTCATATGCCACCTGCAGGAGTTTAATTTCTATTAATAAAGAGTTATTAGGGAGGTTTTAAGCCACAACTTGAGCGTCATACGTTATATCCCTTTATCCGCTATTAAAGTAAACACAGAACGTTAATAACGTATTTCGAAAATGAGTTTTTCCGTTATTTACGTGACAGATGCCAGAAACATTTATAACCTTATAAATGATAACCCTCACTTTGTGATAGTTTAAATAATCATTTACGATTTTTTTTTTATTTTAACTGCCTTAAATCGTTTTTAAATGAAGCCAGAATGAAACAAATACTACAAAAGATAGGTTAGGTAAAAGATTTGTTGTGACATCTCTTCAATGTCCATATCCTATGTTGCCATAACACTTAATTTTATGAAATGTTTTCATTTCATATTTAAGAAAAAAAGTGGTAAGAATGGTGAAAACTATAGACTTACTCAAATCTTCTAAATTTCACATGTATTTATCATAGACTTTGGAGTTCACGATAAAACTTAAATATAAATTTTCTACATGCGGCACCATTGCGAAAACAATATCCGTTATTAAGGGAACCTTATTTCACCTCTAATAACGTAAAACAATATCAGTTAATAAAGTTTCCCTTATTTTAGTGCTATTGCGCATGCGATGTATAACGTTTAAAGTATATTGGTGTTCAAATAGGTGGCTTAAAACCTCCCTATTGCACATCATTTGGGGTATACGGTATGCCTTACAGTGACAGTTACGCGTGCGCAACAGTAAACAACCATTTTTAAGGTATAACGTCGTACGCTATATCTAAGGCATAAGGAGAGCCTTAAACCTTATACCTTATGCATATTTGATGTTCTAAAACCAAAAAGCGGCTTTTTCGCGATCGATTTTAGAATTGAATAACAGAAGAAGAGCAATGTTAAACCGTATTCAATGGTTAACGTAAATAAAGTTACAAAATTGAAAATTTGTAAACAAAATTTTTCGACTGAACATTAGACTTTAATAAAAACGATTATTCTCGATAATTTTGAGTTTATGTTGAAAAGTAATACAAATTAATACAAAAGTTTTAATTATCTACATTTATATTAAACTGTTTACGATATATTTCAGCTACAAATTCTAAAAATCCAATATCCAACCCTCAAAACATAGGGCTTCGGTACCATAAAAGGGTTTGTTAGATGAATTAGTTTATGAGTATTTTGAAAAATAAATTATTGTATTATTTCAAGGAACTTAGTCTGTTTGGATTACAACAGATTGGGATAAACCTATAATCCAATCGTTATAATGTAAATTTAACTGCTGGCTGGGGATTAAAGAAATCATTTTCCAAAATTCTGTGCTTAATTGTAATGTATTTAAATATATATTATTGAAAAGATGTTAATTATTTAAAATACAAAAAATGAAATTTTCCATTAGTTTTGATATCTGATATTTTCATTTTAGGTTTTAAATAAAACTAAAAAACTATCAGTCTTAATTTATTGCTTAATAAAGGTAAGAAAGTTAAAAATATTTTATTTCAAAGTAATTTAAACTTAATTCTACAACATATTTCTATTTCTTGCTTTGTTTTTTGCTCCGATGGATCTTAAGAGTCTTTTCTTGTATGAACTTCCTGGTTCCCGGTTTTGATTGTTGAAATTTCATCAAAACCCTTCAACCTATTCGTATAATCTAATCTTCTAAGCAAAATGCACAATCCTTCAAGTCCTGTAACACAAAATTAGGGGTAATAGGTTTTTACTTTCATTAGGAGAAAATCAATAGTTTATACCTGATATAACATTACTTCTTCTTGTTCTAATTACAGCTGGTAACATAAGACGTTCTGCTAAGAATACAATGTGTTCTCTTTCAAATCGGAAATTTGATTTTATGTAATGGGTTAACATTAACTCTAAATTGAGGCGATCATTGATATTTCTTCCTCGACCTTCCTTATTATTGATAAGGTGAAATAATATAGCTTCATCTATGTGTTCATCTTCATGTTCTTCCTCAACAAAAATATTCAAAAGTTCTTCCGTAATTTCGTTAATACTTTTCTACCATCAACTCAAGCACAATATCCAATATTTATATTTCGACACCATTGACACCCCACTATTAGCATGTCAAACGTCACTACCTTGAGAAAAGCAACTGCAATAACTCACTATTTTACGCATACCTTACATCGTCATAGCGCTAAGGTATAACGTATACGGTATACATTCTGCCAGTTTGCAATAACTCTCTAATGTTCTCTCTCCTTGGGGCACATTACTCAATAATTCAGAGATCCTCTGGCATATAGGATTAACTTCTGTTACTTGAAGAGATGGAGGAGGCAGCTGCTGCGGTATTGGTTGATTAATTTTTTCTATTGCATTAATAATTGCCATTTCTGCTGTTAGTTTTGATGAAGATCCTGTTTTCTTTCCATTAGCTTGATTTACTACATCAGGTGATGTTGAAGGGGTGGTTTCAATATTGCCAATTGTCCTAAAATAAATAAAAACCAAAACCTCATAAAAAACATTTTTGTTTACTCACATTCTATGATTTAAGGTGTCTCTTAAAAATGACATATTTTCATAATATTCCCAGACTTTTTTCTTCTTTGCAGCTAATCCACTTTTTTTGAAAGTTTCATATTTTCACTCGAACATATGTATCTCTTAAATTCCTCCATTTGGTCATTAGATATTTTATTGAGAACTCTGGTTGTTCTATAATAAACATAAATGGAAGGAAAATAGTATCTCTGGTTTTTGAGGCAATAGGTTTATTGCTTTCATCTGAAACTAAATCAACAACTGAAAAACGAGCTTGCCACCAAATTCTCGATAAATTTCGAGCCATAACTCGTCTCTTATTGATTTAGATCTTTTGATCATAGGGAGACGACAATCCCAGAGAGGAGGTCTTGCTTCCACACAGCTTATTAGTAAATCTTCTGCTTTCACTTCTTCTACTTCCTCTACAGTTTCCTACGAATAATTTAATTTGTAACGTTTATTTAAAACTGTATAGATTGTTTATTAACCTTATACTCTTCACCTTCTTCGTCCTGCTCAAAATAATAATTTTCATCCGTTTCGTTCATATTGTAAATTTTTCCAAAAATAACCTAAATTTGCACTGTCAGTACTGCCACTACAAGAAAGTTACTAGTTTCAAAAAAATATACCCAACTTTATAACTAAAGTTTGAGACGGTCGGAAAGAAAATTTCAGGTTTGTTCCAACATAACACAAAACCAGTTTACGTACTGTCGGGATTCTGCGCAGTCTAGATTTGGTGTTCCAACAAACTTCGGACTCAAACCTCTACAAAAATGTAGTGTTCCAACACAACCAAAACTAATCACAAACCAGTTTATGTACTGTCAAATCTGTTCCTGGGTTTGAGTAGGTACAAATTGTCAAGACTTGCGCAAAACGAGTTTGTAAAACGTCAGTTAACGTCATCCTAACCTGAAAATTTTATGATTGTATTTTTATTATGTAAACATTCATATTATTTAATAGGTACACTTGTGTAAATACATAATTATTATTTAGGATTGTAGACATCCAAATTTATAAATATTTTCATTAGTTTTTGTTATTTCCCAAATTCAAAATTTGACATTGGTTGTGACGTTATTGACAGTATAAATTTGACAAAAAATTTGTTGGAACACTTTCGAATTGAATGCGCGATCCTCGACAGGTCATCAACTAACAGTCGTTGACATGTCGTCGACAATAAGTTGTGGACAAGTTTACGTACAGTCACAAAATTGTTGTTGGAACAAACCTTTCGTATCTATGAACACTGCTACAAAATTTGTGTACTATAGAAATCGTCAGTATGCCTATCGTATGTCGGATATCGTGGTTATGAACAGTAGCCTTAAGGTTGTACTAGATTCCTTTCTATAATTTCAGGCAACCATTATCACATTTAATGTCTTATAATTTGTGCAGGAACCAGAGATGATTTTTTTCGATATTTAAAAATGCAAATATCGATATTTCGGAACTAAATATCGATATTAAATAATTATCGATATATATCGCTCATCACTACCACATACCAAATTTCAGCTCAATTGGTAACTCGGATTAAGATTGCAGCGCTCATGCGGTGAAAATTGAAACTGTGCTAAGGAGTAATAATGAAGGCCCGGAGTGTGACGTCACGCGGCCATCTTTGTTGGTGCAGGTCAGTGATCACTTTCCAAACAAAGATTGTTTACAATGTATTGTGTCATAAGTAAGATTTTAAAAGTGTTACTTATGACACAATACACTGTAAACAATCTTTGTTTGGAAAGTGATCCTTGACCTGCACCAAAAAAGATGGCCGCGTGACGTCATCACTCCGGGCCTCCATTTGTTTACTTTCTGCTTTCTTATGGGATATTTCATGTGTATTTAGTTGTTTATTTGGTAGCAGTTTTGTTTTTTTGAATTATTTCTAGGTGTAAATTTTGTATTATTTTTGTCGAGTATTTAGTGTGACATTCATTTTATTTTATAAACTATACATAAACGTTTATTTTATATCTTTTAAAGTGTAATATTTTCAGTTGTATTTAGGCGAGTAGTTTGGTCACGAGTTTTGTCAAATACATATTAGTCTCAAATTATTGTTTCCATTAATTTTTAGAAATGAAATTAAGCATTTTAGAGTACATATATATGAACTATTTGGGCGGGTCGGCTAATTCTAAATGTGTAGTTGAATTTGGAAATGTTCTGAATGCAGGACATCTTATTTTAGCGGAAAAGACGATAAAAACTTTCTGAGTGGATTGAAATATATAGTTTGTGTTTACAAACAAGTGCATTGGCATCTAATCCACATGAAATTACTGGGAAACTATCTATTTCCAACACCGTAAAAGTGAAGAACCTCTTATGTTCTTATAAAGCAGGAAACAGCCCGAAATGTAAACATATCTCAGCTTTTCTTATTAAGTGTATAAGGTGTATTAAAGTCCAACCAAAAAAGCGTTATCGTGCAAAAATGATTTTAACCATTATACTTGAGTAAAACCATTACTTGAGCCAAAAAAATTTGGACGTTCCTGCTTTTGGAAACGAATGGGTTTATTTTTCCCCATGATGAACACTTAGGTACACAACAATAATGATTACTCATTATAAAAAAGACCAACAAATCAAAATTATTTGTAAAAAAGACAAAAACTCTACGAAAAGTACTTAACAACGCTAAACAAATAACCCAAAATGTCAAAACTACTCCTTAGCTCGGTTTTCACACTTTTCACCAGAGGGCGTATTAGTTAGGACGAGAAGCCTGGCGTTTAGTCTATTGGCTAGGGGGGTAAAACCGGCCAATTGGTGTCCGAGGATAAAATCAAGTGGATTTTATGTTTTCGGGGTCGCTGAATCCGAATATGCAACTCATTTTGCCCTAATGGTGGGCCATCAATTGTTATTAACAATTTTTTAACAACAATTTGTTTTGAACAAATTCAAGAGCTCCACCCAAGTTTTTCTTTTGTATTTTTTCCCCCCGAACCCAATTTCGAAAACCGTTTCTGAATTGGACGCTCTCCTTAAAAGTTATTAACAATTTTAGATTAACAAATGAGCTAAAGCTCTCGGGAGTTATTCAAATTATTAATGTCAAAATTGTCGGGACCAATTGTAAAATATACGAGAAATTTAGTAGCTAATTTGTCAAGGTCGCGTTATATTTAATAAGATTATTTCCCGAGTCAAAAAAAATTCTGTACGTACGTATAAATACCGTCCTTAAGGTGAATATTGAGGACGACTATTTACCACCAAGGTGAATAGTCGCTTTATTTATTATTATTTTGATTGGCTGCGTCAAATCAGTTTCCAAGCACGTGATTGGTCAAAAATTGATATTTGACAGGCAAGCGAAATAATCAGTATAAAACACAATGATTGGTTAGGATCCTGAGCTCTTATTGGCTGAAACCACAAAAATCTGACTGTTTTGACAGATGAAAAAAATCATTATAAAAGTTTTACATTTTTGAATTACCTACAACTTTAACTTCAAACTTTTTTCGATAGGATGCATGTTTTAGCCACAAATCGTAAAAAAACCAATATCCAACCCTCAAGTTGTATATTTAGCTACCCCCCACCCCCTTCCGGAACTTTTAATTTGTCGAATTTATTATTTTAATCAAATACTATTAAACGAGCAAGGTTTGTATGTATGTATGTATGTCCGGAGGATCTCAAAATCCACTCGTCAGGATTCAATGAAACTTTCAGGGTAGACTAATTCCTATCTAAATCGGCAAAAAATGCAGGTCTCATGTCTGTGAAAATTCGATCTTCCGAGATATCTACAAGAAAAGTTAAGCTTTTAGTTTTATTTCCTAGCAACGGCACATAATAATTACTTGTTTCTATAGTAATATATACTATAAAGGAGAGAGGAGTACAGTAAGAGTGGGGATATAACGTCACATTCCATAGGCGTTCTTTGCAAAATAAGTTTCTATAATATAAATAAGGTCACAGCATTTAAAATATATATAAGCACTTCGTAGATTAAATTTTGAAGTTATATTATTTACAAAAAATAAAAATAAATTTTTTGCATCTGACACTTTAACATTGAACGAATTAAATTTAACCAATAAATAACAAGGAGGATTATATGTTGGGATTAAACTTTTTTTAATCTCTTGGCATTAAAAGTAACGCTTCAGTACTTACCTAAACTCAAAGATTAAAAAAAAAGTTTTATTATTATAGATTCTATTAAATTTTCCATAGATATATCCACTTTCCTAAATGAATTTTCCACCTTTTTAACATGATCAATGCATTTTCCCCAATGTTCTCGATTTACATCTGAAATTGCCTTCAAAAACAAATTTTGCACATCAGGAAATTTAAATGTTTTATTGTTTTGAGAAACATAACCTTTTAATAATTGTGACCAGATCAGTTCAATGGGATTTAACTCTGCGTGGTAAGGAGGCAATCTGAGAATTTTAATTCCTTTTTCTCGGGCCATCTCATCTACAATATATTTTTTGAATTTGTTTTTATGTTGCCTTGCTATTACTAATAATTGTGCCTTCAAGGATTTAGGAGGACTGATAATATTTTTAGAATGAAGCCATTTTGAAATATATATTAATACAAAATTCCGAATCAATTAAAATACATACGATACGGCTATGAATAAATAAAGTCTGACTTATCTGTCAAAAGAACAGGTTTATTACAGTAAAAACCATGGAAACACAAATAAGCATTGAAGGATGAGGTAAAAATAAAATTTCTACCTCTTGAACCTGTACTACGTTTTGCAAATTAAATTTCTGGCTTTTCAATCTAAAAGAATTCAATTTTAATTTTACCGCTTTTTATCCATAATGACCTACAAATTTTGACAACAACTGACACGCACATCTCTGGGTAAACGTTAAGAAAATGGGGCCGACTGCGATTTTCATGAAATTTTCACAGATGCTATACAACATGATAAAATCAATATAGCAATAGAAATTTTTGCGCGGAAAAATATTTTTCACATTTTTTATGACAAAATATATGTTGGGATACTCACTCCCAAGACAAACACATTCAGTGCGTTGAAACGGTTATTTAACATATTTTTCCAGTACAAACGCATACATAACTTTTCTACAAATGCCCAAGTAGCAATTTATAACCAGAATAAGCCTGAAAAGTATTAAAAAAGGAAAAAATGTTTATTTGACGGACATAAATAATTTGCTTGTCAAATGACAGCCATCTCATAAATTCAAAGTTGAAAATACAACGTTGCCAATTCAATTTCAGAAATCATGGGTTTAGGTAAATATTTATAGGAACGTTGAGTAACAACTGTCAAAATGAACAAATGTCAAAATATGACACCTGTCAGAATGTAACAAATGTCAAAATATCACACGTATCATACTTTTCTTTATTTATTACAAAGATCTAACCTAACCTAAAGCTAATCTTTTTTTTTTGGCGGGTGGAAATGCTTTATGCACATCGGGTAAAGGTTATTCCCTTCCCCGATAGTGTGAGACTACCCCTTACGGCTACTCACTAAAACTACCGGACATTCCGGAAACCGTCTCTTCAGCATAATGACCGGGCTTTTGTTCTGCTATTTCACCGTGTTATACGGAATTTAAAATTGGCTAACTGGCTACTGTTGTTTTAATGTCAAGAATATTTTGTATACATTTTTATAATGTAATATTTTATTATGCGGACAGTTTTAATATTTAACTTTTCATTATTATAGATTTCAATTTTTTATTTTACAAGAAATTTTAAAGAGACATTTAAAATTCTCTATTTTCATAGTACATTTTAAGGTTGATTGTGACTTTGTATTTTCCAAGAACAAATTGTAATGTAATGTACGAATGAACTATTTTTTTAACTGGAAAACTTTGAAAAAATATGATATTAATATCTGCCACACGTCGAGAGTCTGGTCACAGGTTTTTGTGGAGGTTTTTACCCAAGTATGAATATCGGACCTATAATTTTCCTTCACTGCAGATCAATAAATAATAAAATCAATTGAACAGAGAGTTTTTCTTATATAGTGAGCTGAGCGATCTTCTGTTGACGGGACGTGTGCCCTACACGCTGCTGTTGCCCGTCCCGGAAACCGGGCCTGTCCGCCGTGACTATTCGCGAAGATCAAGCATCAGTAGATGTTGCTCTAAAATGGTGAAATCCCCAGAAACTAGGCAACTTTTAATGCATTTAACTAACCTCTGTGACAAGCAGTTGATAAACGTCAACAACAGCTGCAGCCAATTGAAAATTAACACTGACAGCTTTTTTAATTTCCCCGCCTACTTTCAAGCCAACTTTTTATGTATCTCCCTTTCAGTAGTTCAAGTAGATGTCGCCCACTCCGTGATTTTCGCGAATTAATTAATAATTTGTCAGGTTATAAATATACTTAAATTATATACTCATTGGGCTGCTTAAAAATGTAGATTTGAATATTAAGAATGAAGCTCGGTGACCAGATATTTTACTTATAAATTTAACCTAAATTTTCCGACCATCCACATACTGCTAAAATTTTTTTATGAATTCGAGTATTTAAAATCTGTGCTCAAAAAATAAGAACATTTTCTACGTCATTTCAGGTAATAAATTCATCAGCCTGTCAGATATTTTGTACAGTTAAAGGTATATCATTTATTTTTTTTGTAATCTAAGTATCCTACAGACATTCCCCAACCAAAATCGCAAGTGCAAATATTTGCAAGATTTTTAAAACTTCAGATATCATAATTACCAGCCCCGTGCGCAGAGGGGGGGTTGGAACCCCCCCTCAAGATGAAAATTTCTATATCTTTACTTGAAATATTAGAAAAAACTTTTCTTTACGATAGATTTTTTAATGACCCCCCCCCCCCCCCCCCCCCCCCCCCCCCCCCCGAGCAAATCCTGCGCCCGGGCCTGATAATTACATCTTCAAAACAACAAGAAAATGAATTAATCCTGAGGTTTGATATATAAATATGGTTTTGATTTCACTTCTCAAATTTATTTCCAGTAATAATAATATTTTGAGGCTATAAATTATATAAAACACATTTTTTACGTTAACGCTATAATTTTGTTAAGTTATTAAAATAACTTAAAAAAGTTTTACAAAAAGATGCGAAAATTCTCTTTCACATTATAAAAACTACTTAAAATAATCTAATTACAGTTGGCAACATTCTAAAAGGTTTCAGCCAGCACATACGCCAGGATCGATCCCTAAAAAATCTCACTAATTGAGACCGACAACCAGTTGCAAGAATATTATATACTATACTGAAATCGCAATCGCTACGGAGTAATACAGGGTGTTTCACGACGAGCTTACACTATCTGTATATCGGAAACTACCTACACGATTTTTATGAAAATTGGGATATGTGGGTCTCAAGTTATGGCGAATTCATTGAAAATATTTTGAAAGAGATGACATTTCCGGTTATACCGGAAGTGAGCAGCAACTTTGTTATTTTAAATGGAACACCCTGTATATTATTAACTTTTCGAATTCTACATTAAATTTTAATGTCATTTTGTGTAGAACCCTATACCCTATACCTAAAATTTATACTTATCGAGATATTCATTTTTTTAATAAAAAATTGACAGGTCCAGACCTTCATATTGAAAATTCTGTGTGAACATCCCAATACCAAACAAAAAAACATATTTTCCGGTTGATTAATAGGACGATCAAGGTAATTGGTGACATGTCGAAAACTTCTTTTTTGTATACAGGGTTGTTAAAAAAATGATGAAAAGTTCATGTTCAAAAATGTCAAATATTTTAATTTTTTTAAATGTAACAACCATATTTTTATTCTTTTACTTAATTCTAAGGCCGAAAATAAGGGCAGTTTATGTTCACTTCCCTATACCCAACCTTAAGCGGTTTTGAGATATTAACGTGTATTTAAAAATATTAATTATTTCAGCCTCATTATTGTGTCGGCGTCGGCCGTGTTAATTATTCTTTTATTTTAGCAGGCTGTGTATTTACCTGTCATAATTAAATAGTATTAATTGTCATTATTTGAAGTCAATCGCATCGTACAGTGATAGGAATGGCTCGTTTGGAATTAAACAATGAAGATTATCTAAATTTACTTTTAATACATGGTGAATGTGACAGAGTTGTTACTAGAACATGTGCTTTATTTGCTACAAGATTTGCTAAAGCGGCGTTCGGACTTGAATGATTCCTGTTTCAAGTTACAAAAATGGCGTCGAATGATGTGATTCCTGCAGGAATAAAAAATAAAAACAACATAACCTCACAATTTGTTTTTTAATTTGTTGTATTAGGTAGGTGTTAAAAAGGCTTTACAAGTTACTTGAATTCAAGTGCAATAATTGGTGCAACTTGAAACAAATTGAAAGGTGTGAACATCATTTCACTTGAATTCAAGTAACTTGAAACCATCAAAGTGCTGCCACAAAAAATGCTAAACATGTTCAATAGCCTACTCAAGTACAAGAAATTCCCAGAGAAATGGAAGAGAGCGAAAGTGGTCCTGCTGCTAAAGCCGGGTAAATCAGCAGAGGAAGGATCAGCTTTCAGGCCAATCTGCCTTTTAGACGGACTCGGGAAAGTCTTCGAAGCTCTGATTAGAACAAGAATAGAGGAGGCTACAAGACAGAGTGGGGGTCTGTCGGACTTCCAATTCGGATTCGTGAAAGGGAAATCAACCGTACACGCGTTGGACTGGCTCAGGGAAAGGGTGCGGACCTCGAGAGTGACCTGGAACATTATGGTCTGCATAGATATCAAAAACGCCTTCAGCCAGCTGGGGGAAGATCATGGAGGCTATGGTAAGCCGAGGCTTCCAAACGCAGCTAAAAGTCGAAGAAGGTAACAGCAGGGGTGCCACAGGGCTTGGTACTAGGACCCACCCTATGGAGCTTCACTTGAATTCAAGTTAACTTGAAAGGTGCTTTCAAGTTTCAAGTAGAAGTAGAGACCAAGTTAACTTTTGCTTTCAAGTTGGGGACTTGAATCACAGTTGAATAATGTGAACTGATATTCAAGTGCACTTGAAGTCACTGGAAGTAGTGAAAGTAGCTCTGCACTGCGGCAAATTAGTCAACCACATTTACGTCTACGGCCCAGCCGTTTTTCGAGTGCCCACGCTGTTGCTAAACTTATCGCATAACCTAATGCACGAAACAATATCTCAAAAAATAATAAAATGTAACAGATCAATAATTTACAGGGTGAGGTCAGGTAAGATTAGGGTATGACCATGTTCAATAGCCTACTCAAGTACAAGAAATTCCCAGAGAAATGGAAGAGAGCGAAAGTGGTCCTGCTGCTAAAGTCGGGTAAATCAGCAGAGGAAGGATCAGCTTTCAGGCCAATCTGCCTTTTAGACGGACTCGGGAAAGTCTTCGAAGCTCTGATTAGAACAAGAATAGAGGAGGCTACAAGACAGAGTGGGGGTCTGTCGGACTTCCAATTCGGATTCGTGAAAGGGAACGGTTGTACACGCGTTGGACTGGCTCAGGGAAAGGGTGCGGACCTCGAGAGTGACCTGGAACATTATGGTCTGCATAGATATCAAAAACCGAGGCTACCAAACCGAGGCTACCAAACGCAGCTAATAGCGCTCGTCGAAGACTATTTCAAGGGGAGGGAAATACAGGTTACGAAGGAGAAGTCGAAGAGGGTAACAGCAGGGGTGCCACAGGGCTTGGTACTAGGACCCACCCTATGGAGCCTACTATACGACGACGTACTGAAAATCGCTTTAGCAGAGGACGTCATGACGATCGCTTACGCCGACAAGCTAGCAGTGTACGCAGAAGGCAATAATGCTGAGGTGCTGATGACAAAAACAAATAGGGCAATTGCGAAGATAGTGGAGTGGTTAACGCAGCACAGCCTGACAATAGCTGCTCAAAAAACGGAGGCTATTATATTAAAGGGACCGAGGAAACGAAGCCACATCCGATTTACGGTAGAGGGGGTGGAAATAGTTCCACAGAAATCCTTAAAATACCTGGGGGTTTACTTGGACAACTGGAACTATTATGGCATACATATCCAAAACACGGTGGAAAAGGCGGAAAGGAAACTGACCCAGGTGTCCAAGTTAATGCCAAACATAGGGGGTCCAAGCTCACAAAAGAGGACTATTTTAAGCGGAGCCATACAATCTATAATTTTATATGCCGCCCCGGTGTGGTACAATGCCCTCAAGATAAAAAGGTATAAAGAGCTCATGGAGAGAACACAAAGTAAAACACTATTGAGAACTATATCAGGATACAGGACGACCTCTTTAAGGGCCACACAGGTCATTGCGGGAGTAATCCCAATCCACCTGATGATCTACGAAAGGAGAAGGCTATACGAGACAGGGCAAGGGCATATGGAGGACATACGCAGGCCCGAGCGAGAAATCACGCTGAATACCTGGCAAGAGGAATGGGCAAACCACGAGGAAACTGCGCAATGGACAAAGCGCCTCATACCAGACGTCAGAAAATGGGTAACATGTCAGCATAGGTACACATACTACTCAGGACACGGATCTTTCAAATCTTTTACCCACAGAATTGGAAAAAGTGAAAACAGTACACGTAAATACTGCCCTAGTGAGGATACTCCGGAACATACCATCTTCCACTGTGGCCGGTGGGAAACTGATAGAACAAACCTTGGGCTAGACATCACAGTGGAAAATATGACGAACATCATGACCGAAAACAGAAAGGCATATACAAAGGTGGCAGATTTTCTGAAGGCAGTGATGAAACAAAAAGGAGAGGAGGAGAGAGAGCAACAAAATATAGAAAGACAGGAGAGAGAAAGAGATGGTG
This sequence comes from Crepidodera aurea, assembly GCA_949320105.2. Classification (NCBI taxonomy): domain Eukaryota; kingdom Metazoa; phylum Arthropoda; class Insecta; order Coleoptera; family Chrysomelidae; genus Crepidodera; species Crepidodera aurea. The sequence goes on from OX439477.1 coordinate 559,860, forward strand.
CAGACGTGGACGAGTAGGAAAGATGGAGATCGACGAGACCCGTCCGAGTCCTGATGTATACCCAGGATAGGGTTTTCCAGGTATCGGACGCGCGCAAAGAAGGGGTTTTAGTCGGAGTCGGAACCAGTCTCCGGTGCCATGCAGTTTCCCCTTCACAAAAAAAAGGGTGCCAGGCCAGCTCAGCTCAGAAAAATGATATACAAAGTAATATATTGTATTGGTATTTGGCAACACCGTGGGCACTAGAAAAGCGGTTGGGATGTAGACGCTGACTCTAGTGTGAACCACCCGCGGAGGGTTCTAATTGTGAGGTTATTTTGCTTTGTATTTTTTTTGTAAAATGAAGTGTAGAATTTTTTCTCTGATTTTTATCTTTTATTCTAGCAGGAATCACATCATTCGACGCCATTTTTGTAACTTGAATCATTCGAGTAAAAATGTCAACTTGAAATGACTTGAATCAAATATATCACTTGAATTCAGGTTACTCCTTTCAAAGTTACTTGAATCCAAGTAACTTGTAAAGTCTGCACGAGCCTTAACAGGCGATTGACTTCAAATAATGACAATTAATACTATTTAATTATGACAGGTAAATACACAGCCTGCTAAAATAAAAGAATAAATAACACCACCGACGCCGAGACAATAATAAGACTGAAATAATTAATATTTTTAAATACATGTTAATATCTCAAAAACGTTTCAGATTGGGTATAGGGAAATGAACATAAACTGCCCTTATTTTCGGCCTTAGAATTAAGTAAAAGAATAAAAATATACAGATAGTGTAAGCTCGTTGTGAAACACCCTGTATATCTATCAGAACAGGAAAATTCAGACGCGGGTGCCTATACATTATTTACGCGGTACATAAAATCATCATTTAAGAATATAATTTTTTTTTGAATATGTATTATTGAGTATTATTTCGGTATTACAAAAGTTTACCCACCAAAAAAATACAAAAAACAAAAAATTGGCCTTAACAAAAAAAAAATTTTTTTCAGGGGTGAGTGGGGAGTGGATATTCACCTGAAACAAGCATTTAAAATAGTAATAAAAAAAATAATAATACAAACAAATACACCCTAATTTACCCAACCGTGCGCTCATCAGAGTCTTAAAAGGGATTAAAATAAGGATACTCTATTGTTATGTCCAATAAAAACCGGGCGGCACAGGTAAAATTCTTAATTTTAACACACCTACGGTAGTTAAACGTCTATTTAAGATCACAGATTTTGTTTGAGCCGCCCCTGTGCTGTAAAACTCCCATAAAATTTTGATTTATAACTCCGTGGCGATTGCGATTTCACTATAATGGTATCTTAGATTATAATATTAATGATTATCTATAAACCTGGTACTCTTACATTGAATTCTTGCAAAAGGTTGTAAAAAACTGTAAATTGCACATTCATTTAAAATGAAAAGTTTTTTGTTTTGATCTATAAAATATAACAAGACATATTACACTATAAATATCATTAAAAGAGTTTATTTAGAGCAGGCAAATTAGATTTAGAGTCAATAATGATTTCTGCAGTGTTTTATGATTGGAAGGGACTTACAATGAACGTAAAAAAAATTCGTCCAACAAGAGGGGAGCTAAAGGGTTAATTTGAGGGGGTGAAAATGGTATTTTGGGATTTTCCGCGAAACTTGACGTCTTATCAAAAAATATCCAATGGCAATGTTGTAGATATGGAAAAAATGTACAACTTCTATAGGCCCCTCCGCACTATGGGCCAGGCAGTGGCCCAATCCTGCTGGGCTACTGTGTAGACAGAGTATTGGCTATCGGAGTGGTTTTCAAAACACATCAAAGCAGACCAACATGCGTGAATCAAGTGCGCAGTAGATAAGTGACGCGTCCACACACTTGTCCAAAGTTGGTTTCGGCTTTCGCGTTGTTTAAGGTTATGTTTATGTATTTGAGTTTGATTATTGAAACTACAAATAAAAAATGTCTGGAAAATCGTGGACAAATGAGGAAACTTTTACATTTTTAAATGAAATAGGGTTAAAGCAACTGAATGTTGGTCCAAGATTTGTCATGATAGTGACTGGCCCACTTTGTGGAGCCAAAAGCAATGCCAGTGTCGCCATTATGCCAATATTGGCGACCAATGGATTGGTCTACCTTGGCCCATAGTGCGGAGGGGCCTTATGTGAGTCATTTTTTACCATAACCTCAAAATTTTCGCGAAAAATGCAAAAATTAATTTTTTTTTAGTTTTTTGTTTTTAATTTTCGCAAAAATAATTTAATTTTGATGAAATTTTAAAACTCAGATAAACAAAAAAATTTTCACATTAAAAAATCTAACGGTTTTCAAGAGATTAAAGTTTTTAGGTTAAAAACATTTTTTTTCAAAACTAAAGTTGGTTGGCAAAAAATCGTCGAACATGGTTCTTTAGGTGCTCATTTTTTTTGTTTTTAATTGAACTTTTTGATACAATAAAAAAAATATTTTCCATTTAAAAATATGCTCAAAAATTGAAAAAAATTTTAAAAAATGATTTTTTCAGTAATTGTTGATAATTTGTTTAAATTTTTAATAAAATAAAAAACTGATTACTCCATTGAATTCTATAGAAAAAAAAATACAAAAGAAACTGTTTCATTGTTTTATTTGAAATTTGATTTTTCTTCCGTATTGTTATAAATATTCAATTGTATTAATGAAAATGCGGATAAATATAAAAAATAATTATTTTTTAAATTGTTTTGTTGTATAATCGAATAATATCCAGTATGAAAGTTGTAACTAGATTATGAAAAAATCTTCAACTTCTCAAGGGCCATATAACCTCAAAACTGTCGAGAAAAATTCGAAAAATCTTATTTTTTTCTTGTTATTTCCGAGAAAATGATCTGCAAGATGATTTTTCACTATAGAAAGGACTATGTTTCCATCTTATGGAATATAAATGCGGATATTTTGATACCAACAGATTCGTCTTGAAAAATAGAACATTTCATATCATTGCGCCAAAGTGATAATTTAATTAATAAACCCAAAAAATCAGTTCATTTATCAGAAATTTTCCATTCGATTTATAAAATCTTGCCATTTAATTCCAGCCTCCCGCTGCGCTAAAACAGAGTCGGACTTGAGAGATATTAATTAGCATTCTGTATAAACGACAAAACTGACAGCTGATAATAGAACTAATAAGTTTTAACTATATTCATACAAATTACCAATTTCGTCGGCTTAGTGCAATAAATCATTATCTGACAAAATGGTTATTTGGAAATCACATTTGAAATTACTTTTTAATTGTTTTTACACCTACTTAATGACTTGTGTATTAGATAGAGGGTATGATAACAATAAATAGTTTTTAAATAGATTTTGTCAGATAATGACTTCTTGCACTAAGCCGACGATTTCAAGAAATAGTTACCAGGGTGCATTTGTGCCGTGAAGTGTATTTAATTTAGTTGTTTTAAAGTAAAGTATTTGAAAACTAAGAAAATGCAGTGTTACGTTTATGAACTTAGAGTTCGTCCTAGAGGATTTCGGCGTTGTGAGAAATTAATGGATCTTCCAGAGGGACTTCAAAATGCGGCCCCAACATCGCAGACAGAATAATAATAATTTGCAGGAACGAAATATGGAAAATGGTGAGGTTATTGATACTAATTGTTATAGGCAAATTATGGCCGACATTGAAGGGGATAATGACACTTATTGTCAGAATAATTGTGTACCGCAAAAACACAATATTTACATATTGCAGTGACATTGTTGTATATGAAAAACTAAAGTCATTAGTAAAAGGGATCTTATTACATTTTTAATAAAACTAAAGTATGATGTACCTGATAATCTGTTAAGTCTTAATTTCGTACAACTGCAGATCAACTGTTAGCATAGCATTAGGTCAGTTCGACCCTGTCTGGTGTTAGTTATTTATCTCTAATAATAAATCTTCATTTATGACCTGACCTGATAAATCTTCATTTATGTATTTCGTCTCTCTCTTACTCATACAATTTCCGTACGCGATTTTAAAATTAAAAACATTAATTGTGACTTAATTATACAACTCACAACATTGGCGCAACGTTATGAAATGTTCTATTTTTCAAGATGAATCTGTTGGTACCAAAATATCCGCATTTGACTGGTCTTTTATTTTCCATAAGCAGGAAACAGTCCTTAGATACAGAAAGACATACTTTTTTTAATTTTGATCAAAAGTACATTATTTTCTCGGAAATAAGAAAAAAAAAACGATTTTTTGAATTTGTCTCGACAGTTTTGATGTTATGTTAAAAGGTGACCTTTCAAAAGTTAAAGATTTTTTCATAATCTACAACTTTCACACTGGATATTTTTTGATTATACAACAAAACAATTTAAAAAATAATTATTTTTATATTTATAACAATACGGAATAAAAAACAAATTTCAAATAAAACAATGAAACACAGTTTTTTTTGTATTTTTTTCTGTAGAATTTAATTATCAACAATTACTGAAAAATTCGTTATTGCAAAAGTCACTTTTTGAGTTTTTTTAATTTTTGAACATGTTTTTAAATGGGGGGAATATTATTTTTTTTATTGTATCAAAAAATTCACGTAAAAAAAATGAGCACCTAAAAAACCATGTACGATGATTTTTTGCCAACAAACTTTATTTTTGAAAAAAAAAATGTTTTTAACCTAAAATTTCAATATCTTGAAAATCGTTAGATTTTTTAGTCAGAAAAAATTTGTGGTTATCTGAGACCTAAAAAGGTATACTTGCACAAAATTTCATCAAAATTAAATTATTTTTGCTGAAATTAAAAAAAAATTTAATAATGTAAAAAATCATGTTTCATATCTAGATCCAGTGGCGTACAGTTAGAAGAGTATATCCCCTTTTCCCAACCATTTTCTACGCCCATGGTATTTGAAGCTATTTTTATTTTTTTTTGTATTGCTTATGTAACAGGGCCATTGAACACCCTGTATGTAGAATTTACAAAAATTAAGAAACATTTGAAATCATTTAGTCAAGCGGGGGTAAAATAGATGAGACCGAAAATTTTAATTTAAAGACTTTCTCAGAATGTCGCCACATTAACTATAAAACCTTCAAAATTAATGTGAATGTGAAAAATATGCAAATCACTAAAAAATCGATTCAATTAAAATACTATCATAAACTGTGAGATAGATTTTGCATTAAAAGCCATGGAAAGAAATATTCAATCAATTAATCAAACTTTCCTAATTCTACATCAAATGATTTCAACCAGAAATAGTAATTAATACTTATCAACTTACTACTGTATTTTATCTAAGCCTTTCTCACCAGTTGATTTCTGACTTTTAAATCGAAAAGTCACTTTTGCTTCGAGTGATTATATGAATGTAAGCAATTGTTAAACGGCCGGGTCCGCTAGATTTTGGGAGTCAATTAAGACATTCATTTCCTGTAACGTAAAAACAATTCATTTGTAAGAGGGACTCTTATTTTAAAAGCAAGTCAAGTGAAAGATTTGACAAAGGGACTTTAAGAAATAACCTTTTTCTATTGTATTAGATCCGCCCAGAAGTCATAAAATTAGTTTCGCTCTCTCAAGAGCCACTGGGACCGGATATGTTAGATAATTCTTAGAATCAGTAAAATTAGCGATGACGCCCCGAAATAGATTGATCGTTCAAGAAGAACTTTCGCCAACATATACATATGTATATTAGGTTAATAAATTGGTCGATGGATCGGCGACCTTCCGAAATTCAGTTAAGTTTTTAATAGTTTTCTTAGCAGTGTGTGAAAACAGTTTCGTTAGGATTGTGAACCTCTATTACGTCAGCGAATCCATTTGAGGAAATTTAGGTTTATAAAAATAATTAATAATGTGCTATTATCTATAAATAAATAATTGCTATTCAAAATAAATTCGTGTTTGGATTTATTGCCCATTGTAAGGGCCAACGAATGGACCGCGATTTCTCACCAGTTGATTTCTGACTTTTAAATCGAAAAGTCACTTTTGCTTCGAGTGATTATATGAATGTAAGCAATTGTTAAACGGCCGGGTCCACTAGATTTTGGGAGTCAATTAAGACATTCATTTCCTGTAACGTAAAAACAATTCATTTGTAAGAGGGACTCTTATTTTAAAAGCAAGTCAAGTGAAAGATTTGACAAAGGGACTTTAAGAAATAACCTTTTTCTATTGTATTCGATCCGCCCAGAAATCATAAAATTAGTTTCGCTCTCTCAAGAGCCACTGGGACCGGATATGTTAGATAATTCTTAGAATCAGTAAAATTAGCGATGACACCCCGAAATAGATTGATCGTTCAAGAAAAACAGTGTGTGAAAACAGTTTCGTTAGGATTGTGAACCTCTATTACGTCAGCGAATCCATCTGAGGAAATTTAGGTTTATAAAAATAATTAATAATGTGGTATTATCTATAAATAAGTTTTGTTTGGATTTATTGCCCATTGTAAGGGCCAACGAATGGACCGCGATTTCTCACCAGTTGATTTCTGACTTTTAAATCGAAAAGTCACTTTTGCTTCGAGTGATTATATGAATGTAAGTAATTGTTAAACGGCCGGGTCCGCTAGATTTTGGGAGTCAATTAAGGGTTTTCTTTTGCTTATTAATAGATCATGGCAAGAAAGTATTTGTTCGTAAAGTTATCTTAATATCTCCTAACCACCATTCATTTCAGTTTCATTATAAATGTACATTGTTATAAATTCATTTTGTTAATTTTGCATACCATTTCCTCTGCCAATAAACAATTAGAAAAAATAATATCTTTGTTTGTTTGGTAATAATCGACTTCCATATCCTAGTGAGTAAAGTTAAGTTAAGGGTAAGGCCTCGATATGAAATCATCACGGGATTACGGATATACTTATGAGACGACATATGGTAAGTGAATTTTATTTAACCCAGTAGAATCTTAGTGCTATAATACAGGTATGGTCAATAACGTCTCAATCTCACAATCACAAGAATCCACGTGTTTCGCTCCGCACAATATGGATTCTTTTGTTATTAAGTCCAATTAGAGTAAATATGAGTTAGAATCACCGAGGGGGTTCTTCCCTTTTGGAAGAAGTAACCCCCTTGTTATACTTAACAGTTTTCAAGTAAAAAACGAATAACCTTTACATACCGAAAATCTTGTGGTTTTTAAGATATTTAATATTTTGATGAAGTCTGTAATATCTTTTATTAATGAAATAACCAACAATACTATTTTTGATTTCTTAAATAATTTTTTTCTTATTTTTTAATAACCACTAGATACTAGACACTATAGAAAAGTCTAGTGGTTATAAAAAATTAAGAAAAAATTATTAAAGAAAACCAAGAAAAATATTGTTGGTTATTTCGTTAATAAAATATATTACAGACTTCATAAAAACATTAAATATCTTAAAAACCACAAGATTTTCGGTATGTAAAGGTTATTCGTTTTTTACATGAAAACTGTTAAGCAATACAAAAAAAAATAAAAATAGCTGCAAATACCATGGACGTAGAAAATGGTTGGGAAAAGGGGATACTCTTCTAACTGCATGCCACTGGATCTAGATATGAAAGATGATTTTTTACTAAAATATGTATTTTTACATTTAAAAACGACCTGCTAAATTTCTAATTTATATATTAATCCGTTTTAAAGTTTTTAAATAAAAACATTTATTTTTTTTTTTAACTAAAACGCCCTGTATTTCGAAAAGTAATCGAGTTAGACCCCTCATTCCTTATATCATTTTGTAGAGGTATCTACAGCCAGACGTTGTGTCATTTGAAAACACCCTGTAGATAGATAGATAATCATAAAAACCCTGCAGAAAATTATTTTACGTTTTGCAATTAAATTACCTATCTCGCCTGCACTATTGTTGAAATTGTTTTTTTGTGATATTGAAATATTTTTTAAACTTTTTGTGTCATTCACTCTGATATTTTATTATTATTATATTGTTCAAATCGTTCATAATTTATGCTCCATGTTTAGAACTTAAAAAACCGTTACTATTCGAAAATTTGAAACAAAAAATTAATTTCAAAATTTTCAACGATTTTTTAACAATAAATGTCACGTCAGTTTAAATTTTATTTCAATCAAATACAATATTTAAATTAAAATTATTAGACAATGTAAAACAAATATTGTCCTAATGTTATTGTATAAAAATTATTTATAGGTTAAATTTTCTATTTTTTGACAGTTGACAGTTGACATTTAGTAAACTGAGGCCTATTTTTTATGACGTAAAGTTAACAAACTTAATCTGAAGATAAGTTTAAACTGGTTCTTAACTACGTGTATATATATATATATAGCGTTATGTATGTACAATCAGATGCGTTTTTATCGACTAAAAACACAAGAAAAATCACTATTTGTAATAAACAAAAAATGTGAAATAATATATAAAACTTTGTGTAATAAAAAAAAACTTATTTACAAAAATAACTACACAATCTTCCAAGTTTTCTTGATCTAATTATAGTCTTTTATTCATTTGTTTTTTTTTTTCAATAGTAAGCGATTATGGGAAAGATTTCTACAACTACGCCCATCACAGAAATGTTCTTTTCTTCTAGTTTGCCTTGGAAGCGTCAAGGCCTATGGAATCTGAAAAATAATAAATTTTAGTATTTTATTTTTATCATTGTTATAGATATAAGAAAAACCAAATTTTCGATTTTATTTTCAAAATTGTGAAGTTAGCATACACTTTAGAGTTAGAGATCCCTGCCATTTAACTTCAAAATATAGAGGAGCAGCCCATAATTCATGTAATTTGAATTATCAGATACCAAAATTCATACCGGTGTTTTTTCACAATTTACCTAACTACGATATAGACCAGTGCAGGTAGCTTTGAAAATGGTAAAAAGTGAAATAAAATAATAGTAGGATGAAACCCATTGGAAAAGGAAGAGAATATAACAAACATGAAAGGAAAAATAATTTACAGGCGCCCTGTGGTCGGGAAGTGGAAGGGGGGAGTTTTTAAGGGTAGAAAACTGTTTATCTCGATTTCCGGCAAAACTACAAGTCCTATGGAAAAAAGTTAAATGGCAAAGTTGTAGGTAATAAAAAGATCTACAACTTTTGTATTTACACTTTTTTCACATAACCTCAAAATTTCTGTGAAAAATTCAAATAACCAAGTTTTTGGTTTTTTATATTTATCTTTTACAAAAAAAATTTTTTTTTCACGAAATTTGGTGAAAACTTACCTTTTTATGTCCCAAACACACTGTAATTTCTTTGTTTTAAAATATTTATTTTTTTAACCTTATTTTGACTTAATATCGAAAAAGCAGTCTAATCTTCAATCGCAAATTCTCACGTCAAAATATCTGCTTTTTTAAAAAACTCGGTGGGCTTTTTGTTCGTTGAAATCTCTATTTTTTGATGGTGTAAAAAAAATATACTGTAATAATATTATTAAATTATTACTACTTTTAATTATTTTGATTTCATTTAATTTTAAATAAAATTTTTAATGGACTATTATTTGAATTTGGAATTTTAAATAATGTTCTATAATTTATTTTGTTATTTAATTTTAATATTTTTGTTGATACCACCACGACTACGCTCAAATTGATATCTGTAAATCTTTCTAATCTCAGGGATTCTTTAATTGTGAGTTCATGTTTTTATAACTTCCCCTTAATCTACGCTACTGATAGTCTCTGTATTTGGCACAAAATAAAATGTTTCAAAATTTAGAATGAGTTTATTTTAATAGAAATTCAAAAAAATTCATATACACAGATCAGACTATTGACTATAATGAGTTACTTTCACGCCCACACACTCAATGATATCTTATATCTAAAAAAAATTAAATTTGGCGCAATAAATTTCAACTTAACTAAGGTTGGCACACCCGAAATACTAAACAGTGATTAATACGTCTATCTTAACCACACAAATGCACACCTCACTCTTTGTTTTTGGTCTGCAGTATGTGATAATTGATTATAATGAATTGATACCTTTAAATATCCTTATTTCTTCTTCTTCTCCCTCGTACAAACAGTGATGTGTTATAACTAGAAATCTAGTTATGTGATGTTTCCACTTTCTGTTGGTTTTTTAATGGATGTATGCCCGATTGATAGCACCATACAAACTTAATATCCAGATGATATCCACAACAAGCCAAATAACTTCCAGGTAAGTTGTTTAAGTATTATTTAATACTAACCACTTACTATTCATAAACAAATTCGCCGTAATAATTGCCTCCCAGAATATAAATGTCCTTTTTCAAATTTTGTAACTTCTTCTTAATATTTTTATAACTTTTTTTTTAAATTAAAATATTTTCTTCCATTTCATCTACTAAAAACTCCTTTTACCATTTTATAAAAACTAACTAACTTCCTTTTTAAACTTTTAAATTAAAATATTTTCTTCAATTTCATCTACTACAAAAAAAACTACCATCTCATCAAAAACTAACTACCTTCCTTTTTTTCTTGTTGCTAGGTTCCCTTCTGACGTCATACAGAAACTCTCAAATTATTTCAAAATTTTGATTCTATTTTACTTTATTATCGATTTTATGTGTTTTGAATTTCATAATTCTAATTATAACAATTAAGATACTTTCCCTTTATATTCTGGTGTTCAATTTTCTACATTTTATCAATTTATAATTTAGTTACTAAAGTTGGTATCCTGACATTTCATTTTAAATAGTTGTCACAACCCTTATTTTATTTCGCCGTACAGGTTGTCTTGATATTATAATTTGTTATAAAGATTGTCCCAAAATAAATGGTTAATAAAATTTTGAATATGATTTAACTTTGGTTTTAAATTTTTAGATTACTATCAGAGCTTTTAAAAAGGATTTTTTCTATAATAAGGATCTCACATTAAATCAATCCCTTAGGTAAGTTCACCTTTAACGTTTTATTTTACTTGACACATTAATTTTAAGAAGAAATCGCGGATTGGGCATAGTCTGGGTATTTATTTTTTTCAATTTTACTTTAATTTTATCTAAATATTATAATTTTGATAATGTTAAAATTCCATTTCATTTGATAATGTTAAATTCCATTTCAATACATTACTATGGTAAATGTTCTCAAAAAATGCAAATAAGAAACGAAGAAAACTCCGAATTTATTTTTTTTTAAATCATCATGTACAATTTTGAGCTATTTATTTAAATTTATACTTTAATTACTCTTTTGTTCATCAATGTAACACGGAGTCTTACGTTTTTCGAGCAATTAAAGTATAAATTTAAATAAATAGCTCAAAATTGTACATGATGATTTAAAAAAAAAAAAGAAATTCGGAGTTTTCTTCGTTTCTTATTTGCATTTTTTGAGAACATTTACCATAGTAATGTATATTTTTTTTACACCATCAAAAAGTAGAGATTTCAACGAACAAAAAGCACATCGAGTTTTTTAAAAAGGCAGATATTTTGACGTGAGAATTTTCGATTGAAAATTAGACTGATTTTTCGATATTAAGTCAAAATAAGGTTAAAAAAATAAGTATTTTAAATCAAAAAAATTACAGAATGTTTGGGACATAAAAAGGTAAGTTTTCACCAAATTTCGTGAAAAAAAATTTTTTTTGTAAAAGATAAAAATAAAAAACCAAAAACTTGGTTATTTGAATTTTTCACATAAATTTTGAGGTTATGTGAAAAAAGTGTAAATACAAAAGTTGTAAATCTTTTTATTACCTACAACTTTGCCATTTAACTTTTTTTCATAGGACTTGTAGTTTTGCCGGAAATCGAGATAAACAGTTTTCTACCCTTAAAAACTCCCCCCTTCTACTTCCCGACCACAGAGCGGTTTCAAAAATTATCTGCACTGGTCTATTTAGCATGTAGCTGAAATAAAATCATTCATACATGAATAGGTGGCATATCAAGAAGTTACATCTATAAATAACGTGCCTAGAGAATTGCAAAATGACTGCCGCATAGATAGATGGGAAATCCTTAGAACGTTCAACAGCTATCTCGGAAGAGACTTGCTGCTACCCCAACAACGACACCGTTCCAAAATTATTTGTATTTCGTTAAAGTTAGAGTTTTTACTTAAAAAATTATATTTTTAATTTAAAATTTCTGAAACAAATAATATACAAAACAGAAGCAACAAATAATTTTCATGTTTTTTCAAATTAGGATAACAGGATGATGTTTTGAATATATACCACTTTTTTTATAATAGTATATTATTCGATGAGCATATAATGGTGGTATTATTTGAATAATAGCCATTAATGTGAATAGGATACTATACTTTGTCCACGACCGCTTATTATTGCTTAGGAAAATATTAAGAACATTTAGAAAACAGTTTGTTAAATTAATTGCTGGTATTGAATTTACATCTAACTTTATATTTTGATGACTTGTAGACTGACCGTTTTTATGTTGGTATAAGAAAGTCGCAATGTCTTTGCCCTTTTTAGTAAATTTATTATTACCAATCCTTTGGCTTGTATAGGGTGTCCCAAATTGGTGTGTTTTGCAGGGTATCTCGTATACTAGAAGAGATAGAAGAAAATCTTTAGTAACTCCCTGCAGTTGGAAGATACAGGGCGATTATTAAAAACTGTCGAAAACTACAAGGTACTATAACTTCTTAATTAAGAAAAATATAAAAAAACGTTATATAAACTTTTGATAGATATAATATTAAAGAGTTCAGTGGCGCACAGATTTTTTTTAGGGGGCTCACTAAGGAAATATAGAGCATTTTGAACATTTAATGTAATTTTTACATTCTAATAAAATTAGTTATAGGTAGATTAGTTGTTACAATGTTTCTTGTTGTTTCATAAGTTTATTGTTTTTATTTTTTTAATCTGGTTTTATTTTTTATTAATTATAATTTTGATAAATAAAAATTGTCACACATCAGTATCCTTATAATAAAATGTTAAATTTCGTTACTGAGTGTTCAATTTTTTAAGGGTGTTTCACTTGATAACATCCATAAATGGTTTATTTGCACTCCAACCATTGAAAATAGATATATAATATGTCATATCAGGTGAATAAGAATTAAAAAAGGAAACGAAAAACGTCAAAATATACAGGGTGTCCCATTTAAAAAAACATAAGTTTGCATTATATTTCCTTAGTGAGCCCCCTAAAAAAAATCTGTGCGCCACTGAACTCTTTAATATTATATCTATCAAAAGTTTTTATAACATTTTTTTATATTTTTCTTAATTAAGAAGTTATAGTACCGTGTAGTTTTCGACAGTTTTCAATAATCGCCCTGTATCTTCCAACTGCAGAGAGTTACTAAAGATTTAATTAGGATATCGTTACTTTAACAAAAAAAGAAGTCATAACATAACATCTTAACTGCTTTTCTTCTATCTCTTCTAGTTTATGAGATACCCTGCAAAACACACCAATTTGGGACACCCTGTACAGTTACCGTTCTGGCAGTTTAAAAATAGCAAATCACTTTTTGCATTAATAATAATACCTTTATTATACAGGGTGTTTCATAGTTAAACCGACATACGTTAACTGTAAATAGAGGGTACTTAGGTGATTGGTTACTGGGTCTAACGCCTTTAATAACCGAGATACGGGGTGTTTCATCAATTTCGGCCAATATTCTGATAAGCCGTAACTTTAGAACCACCCTGTAGATTTCACTCATACTTGTTACAGGTATAGTGTGTTAATAGCCCAATCCGATAGTGTAAGAACTACAATTAAAATCCAGATCCGGATTAAGAAGAATTTGTAAAATTTGAAAATCCCCAAAACAACACCTTGTATATCAGATTTTTTAAAATTGGGATGAATATTTGAAAAGAACGGAAAAAAATGAGTTAAACTGAAAAAATTGCACTTCCCATTCTACTACTGGAGCTTTAACGTCAAATTACATAAAATCCATTTTTTTCATTTTCACAAGTAATAACTTTCGAAATACCTGGTAGATTTCTTTCATATTTGGTACAGGTATCATTTTTTAGTAGCCCAATCGTATAATGTAAGGACTACACACTACAGTTAAAAAATCCAGATACGGATTAAGAAAAATTTGTAAAATTTGAAAATCCCCAAAGGAATACGCTTTCTTTTAAAATTGAATCAGACATTCGAAACGAATAAAAAAAACTGAGATATTGTGACATATTTTTATAAATGCACATCTAGTTCTACATATTACTAAACTTTTAAAGTTAATATTCAATTAATGCAATACAATATTGTCATAACTTTGGAAACACCCTGTAGATTTCTTTCTTATTTGGTACAGGTAGATTGTTTAAATAGCCCAATCGTACAATACAAGAACTAAAGTTAAAATCCAGATCCGGATTAAGAAAAAGGACTATGTTTCCATCTTATGGAAAATAAAAGACCACTCAAATGCGGATATTTTGATACCAACAGATTCGTCTTGAAAAATAGAACATTTCATATCATTGCGCCAAAGCGATAATTTAATTAATAAACCCAAAAAATCAGTTCATTTATCAGAAATTTTCCATTCGATTTATAAAATCTTGCCATTTAATGCCAGCCTCCCGCTGCGCTAAAACAGAGTCGGACTTGAGACATATTAATTAGCATTCTGTATAAACAACAAACCTGACAGCTGATAATAGACTAATAAGTTTTAACTATATTCATACAAATTACCAATTTCGTCGGCTTAGTGCAATAAATCATTATCTGACAAAATGGTTATTTGGAAATCACATTTGAAATGACTTTTTAATTAGGTTAATAAAGTTTGTTGTAAATAATGATTTCTTGATACACCTACTTATTAGATAGTTTTTAAATAGATTTTGTCGGATAATGACTTCTTGCACTAAACCGACGATTTGAAGAAATAGTCGCTTCTGTGCGTTACAAGTGTGCATTTGTGCCGCGAAGTGTATTTAATTTAGTTGTTTTAAAGTTAAGTATTTGAAAACTAAGAAAATGCAGTGTTACGTTTGTGAACTTAGAGGATTTCGGCGTTGTGAGGAATTAATCGATCTTCCAGAGGGATTAAAAAATGCGGCCCAACATTGCAGACAGAATAATAATTTGCAGGAATGAAATATGGAAAATGGTGAGGTTATTCATACTAATTGTTATAGGCAAATTATGGCCGACATTGAAGGGGATAATGACACTTATTGTCAGTTTAATTGTGTACCGCAAAGACGCAATATGTGTTTTGTTTGCGATGGTTATAGAAATCTCCGGACAATTTCTTTTGAAGCCAGGATAGACATATATTTAAAAAAAGAAATATATGTTCCAAAAGGTTCTTTGCGCTGTATTAACCATTTTAATACTGAAGGGTATATGTTTCATACAGAGATATCACAATTGTTTCGATCATTAAGAAATGCTTCTGTTGATGCTGTAAAAGATCATTTTGACTCTGAAGACAATTTTGATGATGAGGACTTTAAACATATGACAAACTTGAGTAAAAATAACTTTGAGGACATGTTTACATATTGCAGTGACATTGTTGTATATGGAAAAACTAAAGTCATTAGTAAAAGGGATCTTATTACATTTTTAATAAAACTAAAGTATGATTTACCTGATAATCTGTTAAGTCTTAATTTCGTACAACTGCAGATCAACTGTTAGCATAGCATTAGGTCAGTTCGACCCTGTCTGGTGTTAGTTATTTATCTCTAAAAATAAATCTTCATTTATGACCTGACCTGATAAATCTTCATTTATGTATTTCGTCTCTCTCTTACTCATACAATTTCCGTACGCGATTTTAAAATTAAAATCATTAATTGTGACTTAATTATACAACTCACAACATTGGCGCAATATTATGAAATGTTCTATTTTTCAAGATGAATCTGTTGGTATCAAAATATCCGCATTTGAGTCGTCTTTTATTTTCCATAAGCAGGAAACAGTCCTTAGATACAGAAAGACATACTTTTTTTAATTTTGATCAAAAGTACATTATTTTCTCGGAAATAAGAAAAAAAACGATTTTTTGAATTTGTCTAGTCTAGTCCTTTGTAAAAGTTGATAATCTCTAAAATAGCACCCTGTATATCAGATTCTTTAAAATGTAATCGGATAACTATTTGAAAAAGAAAAAAAAAAAAAGAAAAAAGTTGTGTTATTGCCAAAGCCTACTTGATAGTTTAATGAGTTTTGTATCCGGAATTAATCCAAAAAATTAAATCTGTATTTTTTTATGCACTCATAAAAAATATTTCAACACATTGTAACACATCTTTTTTCTTTTCTATTTCCTTTTCTTAAATAAGTATCCGATTACATTTAAAATAATCTGATATACAGGGTGGTATTTTTGTAGAGATTACCAACTTTTAAAAAATGTTCTTAATCCGGATCTGGATTTTAACTTTAGTTCTTGTATTGTACGATAGGGCTATTCAAACAATCTACCTGTACCAAATATGAAAGAAATCTACAGGGTGTTATGGCTTATGAAAATGACAATAAGTATTACAATCGAAAAACGTAAGATTCCGTGTTATATTGATAAACAAACGAGTAATTAAAGTATAAATTTAAATAAATAGCTCAAAATTGTACATGATGATTTAAAAAAAAAGAAATTCGGAGTTTTCTTCGTTTGTTATTTGCATTTTTTGAGAACATTTGCCATAGTAAGTATTCTTTTTTTACACCATCAAAATTAGACTGCGCTTTTTCGATATTAAGTCAAAATAAGGTTAAAAAATAAATATTTTAAAACAAAAAAATTACAGTGTGTTTGGGACATAAAAAGGTAAGTTTACACGAAATTTCGTGAAAGAAATTTTTTTTTGTAAAAGATAAAAATAAAAAACTAAAAACTTGGTTATTTGAATTTTTCACATAAATTTTGAGGTTATGTGAAAAAAGTGTAAATACAAAAGTTGTAGATCTTTTTATTACCTACAACTTTGCCATTTAACTTTTTTCCATATAACTTGTAGTTTTGTCGGAAATCGAGATAAACAGTTTTCTACCTTTAAAAACTCCCCCCTTCCACTTCCCGACCCCAGAGCGCCTGTAAATTATTTTTCCTATATTTTTGTCATATTCTCTTCCTTTTCCAATATCCTACTATTATTTTATTTCACTTTTTAACATTTTCAAAGCTATCTGCACTGGTCTAAAATTAATCAATTCAATTAAAACTTGACGTTTTAAATAAATAAGTAATTTGACTATTAAGTGACAGCGCGTAGCCTACTGTTAAAAAAATAAAAAAATCACATTACCAATGGAAATATGACAGAAGTGTGACAAAAAATAGTGAATGAATAATGATTATTCACTGCCTATACTCCTTTTAGTGTATAACATAACTGAGATACCTAATAAAAAATGGATTAATTTTAAAACAGTCGTGGACAAAATATTATAAACAGAGCGAATTTGAAAAAACCGTTTCAAAAATCACCCTATATATCAGTCAGTAAGCTAAATATAGACAACTTTTATTAGTTTAACAGAAAATCATTTTGTGACTTACTCAAAAGTCTAACGTTTTTTCCTACCACTCATCCAAATATACCACGGATACATCCAATTTCGTGGGAATATTTTTCTTTTGCGCTAACACATTGTACATTAAATAATTTTGTAAGTTAGGACTAATGCCCCCTTCTATACTCCTTTTTCTACGTTTGACGATAAGCTTAGTTCTAACTTTATGTATTCTGAAAAAAATGTTTATTTCTAAAAAAACGAAAAACCTTCGACCGTTCAGTATTAACTTTGGCATACTTAACCGTTAAGGCGCATAATTAGGGTTAAAATTATACAGGGTCCTGCAACAATGGCGCGGTGTTTCATATCTCCATTTAGGAAACAGAGAGGAATACAATTTTCTATAATGTTACCTTATTGATCGAGCTCGACAAAATAAAAAAAAATTCAGTCACACAGGATGTTCAATTTTTCCTGGGCGGGTCCTTTCTTTTTTTAAATGACAACCTGTATTTTTTTTACTAAGTAAAGTCCGTTAGTAAATTCCGAATCCAACATTTCATTTAAGTTAATTTAATTTTTGTTCAGGGTTTGAGGGTTGGGCTTTCAAATATTGATTTCTTTTTGAGTTATAAATATCATTAAGCAATACACGTGTCAACGTTATTTTCTGGTTTATATTCACAGACCTTACCTCTTTTCAGGGCTTTTAGAAAAGAAGAAGAAAGACCCCTGGAGAATACCGAATCTCCATCGAAGTTATCTGTGTCCCTAAGAGGCCGTTTCTAAGGGTTGTGGAGCATACCACATTAATGAACTGGCGCCTGAGCAATCTCCTTATTAAGGCATAATCTTCTTTGTGACAATAAAAAGCCTTACATTTCCTCTCAAATAATTGCAATTGATTCAACCATCCTAACTCCGAAAGAGGATACTGATGCCAGATTCGAGACGAGGGACCCGAAAAACCCCCGTGTGAGGTGTTTCGATCCATTTGGTAGGTAATTTCAGTAAAACTCCTGGAGATGACGTTTTTACCCAGGTTGCGTGCACCAGGTCCTATGGTGGACAATGTCGATGTCAGATATGGGACGAGAGACCCGAAAAAGGCCCGTGTGAGGTGTTTCATCAAGACTACCTTAGTTGCCTTTACACGGAAAAGAAACATTAACCTCAAAACCATCGAATTGGACGGGAAAGTTATTGAATTGAAGCCAGATGTCAAATATCTGGGACTAATACTAGATAATAAACTCATCTGGAATAAGCACGAAAAAGAAGTAACCAGCAAAGCCACGAAAGATCTAATGGTGTGCAGAAATTTTGCGGGAAAATACTGGGGATGTAACCCAAAGATCCTGCAGTGGATGTACACGTCAATAGTGAGACCGGCCATCACTTATGGAGCAGTAGTCTGGGGCAGCAGAACTAAGCTGGCCAGTAAAAAGGCAATTATCTCGAGCGTTTATTTAGGATGCTCGAATTATCTTGAGCGTTTATTTAGAGCGCTAGAATATTCTCGAGCGTTTATTTATGGTGCTCGAATTATCTCGAGCGTTTATTTAGAGTGCTCGAATTATCTCGAGCGTTTATTTAAGGTGCTTGAATTATCTCGAGCGTTTATTTGGAGCGCTAGAATATTCTCGAGCGTTTATTTGGGGTGCTCGAATTATCTCTAGCGTTTATTTAGGATGATCGAATTATCTCGAGCGTTTATTTAACGTGCTCGAATTATCTCGAGCGTTTATTTAGGATGCTCGAATTATCTCGAGCGTTTATTTAGGGTGCTCGAATTCTCTTGAGCGTTTATTTAGAGCGCTAGAATATTCTCGAGCAATTATTTAGAGTGCTCGAATTATCTCGAGCGTTTATTTAGAGCGCTCGAATTATCTCGAGCGTTTATTTAAGGTGCTTGAATTATCTCGAGCGTTTATTTGGAGCGCTAGAATATTCTAGAGCGTTTATTTAGGGTGCTCGAATTATCTCGAGCGTTTATTTAGAGCGCTCGAATTATCTCGAGCGTTTATTTAGGATGCTCGAATTATCTCGAGCGTTTATTTAACGTGCTCGAATTATCTCGAGCGTTTATTTAGAGTGCTCGAATTATCTCGGGCGTTTATTTAACGTGCTCGAATTATCTCGAGCGTTTATTTAGAGTGCTCGAATTATCTCGAGCGTTTATTTAGAGTGCTCGAATTATCTCGGGCGTTTATTTAACGTGCTCGAATTATCTCGAGCGTTTATTTAGAGTGCTCGAATTATCTCAAGCGTTTATTTAGAGTGCTAGAATATTCTCGAGCGTTTATTTAGAGTGCTCGAATTATCTCGAGCGTTTATTTAGAGTGCTAGAATATTCTCGAGCGTTTATTTAGGGTGCTCGAATTATCTCGAGCATTTATTTAGAGCGCTAGAATATTCTCGAGCGTTTATTTAGGGTGCTCGAATTATCTCGAGCGTTTATTTAGAATGATCGAATTATCTCAAGCGTTTATTTAACGTGCTCGAATTATCTCGAGCGTTTATTTAACGTGCTCGAATTATCTCGAGCGTTTATTTAGAGTGCTAGAATATTCTCGAGCGTTTATTTAGGGTGCTCGAATTATCTCGAGCATTTATTTAGAGTGCTCGAATTATCTCGAGCGTTTATTTAGGATGGTCGAATTATCTCGAGCGTTCATTTAGAGCGCTCGAATTATCTCGAGCGTTTATTTAGAGTGCTCGAATTATCTCGAGCGTTTATTTAGAGCGCTTTAATTATCTCGAGCGTTTATTTAAGGTGCTCGAATTATCTCGAGCATTTATTTAGAGTGCTCGAATTATCTCGAGCGGTTATTTAACGAGCTCGAATTATCTCGAACGTTTATTTAGTGTGCTCGAATTATCTCGAGCGTTTATTTAGAGTGCTCGAATTATCTCGAGCGTTTATTTAACGTGCTCGAATTATCTCGAGAGTTTATTTAGGGTGCTCGAATTATCTCGAGCGTTTATTTAGAGTGGTCGAATTATCTCGAGCGTTTATTTAGAGTGCTCGAATTATCTCGAGCGGTTATTTAACGAGCTCGAATTATCTCGAACGTTTATTTAGAGTGCTCGAATTATCTCGAGCGATTATTTAGAGCGCTCGAATATTCTCGAGCGTATATTTAGGGTGCTAGAATTATCTCGAGCGTTTATTTGGAGTGCTCAATTATCTCGAGCGTTTATTTAGAGCGCTCGAATTATCTCGAGCGTTTATTTAAGGTGCTCAAATTATCTCGAGCGTTTATTTAGAGCATTCGAATATTCTCGAGCATTTATTTATAGTGCTCGAATTATCTCGAGCGTTTATTTAGAGCGCTAGAATATTCTCGAGAGTTTATTTAGAGCGCTCGAATTATCTCGAGCGTTTATTTAAGGTGCTCGAATTAACTCGAGCGTTTATTTAGAGTGCTCGAATTACCTCGAGCGTTTATTTGGGGCGCTAGAATTATCTCCAGCGTTTATTTGGGGAGCTCGAATTATCTCGAGCATTTGTTTAGAGGGCTCGAACTAACCCGAGCGCCTGTTAAGGGGTTAATAAATAATTTTAAATGTACGGGCGATTACGCGATCACTACCTACTTGCGAATTATTAAAATGTTCCGCTTACTTTTACGTATAAACTGTGCGTTTTGTTTACCAAATCCGTGCGTTTTGTTTACGGTAAACAAATCGCACGGTTTTGTGTCATGAGCTATATACTGAAATTGTGTGTGGTGTGTTTTTACCAGTTTTCTATAGTGGCCGTAGGTAAACATTATTATTACTGCCTTTTTTACAGTAATACTTTAATTTTAGAAGTCCCAACACTTAATTTTCCCTATTTATTGTCTTTCCCCTGAATTTAAATTGACCGTATTGATAAATCAAGAAATTGCATTTCTAGGTTTAGTTTAAAATTTATTTCTCTTATAACAATTAAAATAACAATGTTCTCAGTGTTGTAGTGATCGCAGACTTATCTGAGATTGTTCTACTTTAACTTTTGTCGATGACAATCACTTATGGGATTGCCATGTTAAAATTTGATATCTAAAATTAGTTTCAAACTTTATTTTCTACATTACATTCTGTCTAATGATTATTTGAATTAAAATTAATTTATTTGTGTCATTATATCTCTTTATATTTAATATAAGCTTTGTATTCTCTTTATTTAATTCTTCGCATTAGTCTACCGTTACAATATATTGAGTGTTATTATTGCATTATATCAAACAATAAAGCTCTTACCTTGTCAAATGTCGCGAATCCTCGTGAACTGACATTTCTGAGCTTTTGAATTCGTTCAATTCTTTTCTGATCGCTGCTTTATCCTTAGGCGTCAATCTCGTCCAAGGTTTGTCAGCTCTGCGATCGTAGTCGTGAGCTTGAGTAACTTCAATGTAATCATTGAATCTGATAATCTTTTTCTCTTTCAGTTCTTCTACGGTCGGCCTAAAACTTAGTTTTCGTAAAAGGAATCGCTTCTTCTCTTCTTTTTGTTTCTTTTCTTCTGCAGGACTTTGCTCTGAATGAAAAAATTTGATTTATTTTTAAGAAATGATTAACAATCCATTCAGCCAATCTAAAACGAAGTCGCTCTTTTCGAAAGAAATTTTTTGTGATTTCATAGATTCGAGGTCCCTCTTTCACGTGATCACTATATGAAAGCTAAGGAAGGTGTGGAGGGGTGGGGGGTAAATTGACATGTAAAGATATCGAAAATCGGTTTTTCGCACGTCGCTCTCTGATCGAAACGACTTCTATATAAAATAAAGTGCTCGCGAAAACGCTTAAACTGAATTTTAACCCGTCCAAGTCGGTGTAGCGGTTCTTGAGATATTGCGATTTGAAAATATATGGATTTTTAGACACGTGTTCGCGTTTTTCGCATGGAAGAAAGTGACTTCGACATTTTATTTTTTTTTTCTTCCGATAGATAGCATTGTGTTCAAATTTCAACCCACTAGTTTAATTTGGGGGGGAGAGGGAGGGCAAACAATGAATAATTTTTGACTCGAGGTAACTTTTTTAATTCTTGACCAATCCGGGTCTTTCATGAGGACTCTGCTACAGGATGAATTAAGGAGATGACGGTTTTCGCGAAAACGGACAAATGGCGACAGAATTTCGAATTTTGCAAATTTTATTTTTCGATTTTCGCATCGAAAGAGTAAAGTGGGGAAAATTTTTTATGCACCATCGGTTGCGGATGTTTTTTCTTTTTTATTTGAGCGCTACAGGAACTTGATCCGATAAGCGGGAGGGGAGCGAGGGGAGTAAACGCTTTTTGCCCTGTAGAAGAGCAACGGATAGGGTTAGTGACTTCGTGCTAGGCTCATTTTCAAAGGCAATCAGTTCTTTTTCTAAATTTTTTTACCCCAAAGCTCTATCTACATTAAGGACTGCGGGAGTGCGTGATATATTTATAAAAACGAGTGCTCAGCCGACATGAGAGAGCAGATAGATAATGTGAGAGAGACGAGAGATAAAAGGGAGCGCTTAGCTCCTATCCCGGCATCTAATTTTACAGCGGCTCAGCGGGCGCACTCGCTTTTATAAATATATCACGCACACCTGCGGTCCTCTATAAACTTAGAGCTTTGTGGTAAAAAAATCTTGAAAGAGAACTGATTGCCCTTGAAAATGAGCCTACCACGAAGTCACTAACCCTATCACTTGCCCTTCTACTCGGCAAAACGCGTTCACCCCCCTCCCTCCCTTCCTGATTACCGGATCCAGTTATTGTAGGGCTCAAATCAAAGAGAAAAAAATTCCGCAACCGATGGCGCATAAAAGATTTTACTCTTTCGTTGCGAAAATCAAAAATTAAAATATGCAAAATCCGAAATTCGGTCGCCATTTGTCCGTTTTCGCTAAAACCGTCATCTCCTTAATTTATCCTGTAGCAGTGTCCCCATTAAAGAGTTTGCCATTTTGATGAACCGGATTGGTCAAGAATTAAAAAAGTTACCTCGAGTCAAAAATTACTCAGTTTTTGCCCTCCCTCTCCCCCCCAAATTAAACTAGTGGGTTGAAATTTGGATACAATGCTTGGGTCATGACTATCTATCGGAGGAAAAAAAATTAAGTCTCGAAGTCACTTTCTTCCATGCGAAAAACGCGAACACGCCTCCATATACTTTCAAATCGCAATATCTCAAGAGCCGCTAGACCGATTTAGACGGGTCAAAATTCAGTTTAAGCGTTTCCGCGAGTACTTTATTTTATATATAGAAGTCATTTCGATCCGAAGAAACCTCAGAGAACTACGTGCGAAAAATCGATTTTCCATATCTTTACATGTTAATTTACCCCCCCTCCACACATTCCTTAGCTTTTATATAGTGATCACGTGAAAGAGGGACCTCGAATCTATGAAATCACACATCCAGTGTGGGTAATTATGCGATTGAATTTCCATTGAAACAGTTAAAATCTTGTTAGCTGAGCGTAAGGTGTCAAGGAGTTGGCTACTTGTTCTTTTTTGTTTTGTGCTGTGTATTGGTGACGTTAAGATAGGCATATGTTTATTATCGTTAATTTTTTGTCATATTTTTTTACCTACTATTAATAGTGACGATAAGTTTACATTTGCAGTTTTACTCTTCTAAAATGATATTAAACAGTAAAATTTAAGCTTGAAGTATGGGTGACAATGAGACTAGGGCCATCCATGCCTATATCTCCTTCACTTTTCAACCAATTTGAATAAAATTTGGTACATAGATATGAGAAACCATTTTGGATTGACAGACGTATAAAAATAAAATGGTCGACTTCAGGTTTCGGCAGAAATGTCACCAACCAAAGAAAAAATAAATAAAAAAAAAGTCGAAAAAAAGAGCCAAAAAGTCGAAAAAAAAATGAAAAAAAATAAAAAAAAATAATAAAAAAATAATAAAAAAAAATAAAAAAAAAGTCGAAAAAAAAATGAAAAAAAATAAAAAAAATAAAAGAAAAAAAAAATAAAAAAAATAAATAAAATAAAATAAAAAAAAAATCAAAAAAAAGAGTAAAAAAAACAAAAAAAAGTCGTCAAAAGCCGAAAAAAAAAATCAAAAAAAAGTCGAAAAAAGCCGAAAAAAAAATAAAAAAAAAAAATAAAATAAAAAAAAAAGTCGAAAAAATCCGAAAAAAGTTTTTACTTTTCAAAAAAAAATTTCAAATTCTCAGATTTTTTTTTAGCACAGGAGGCCTTGATCAGGTCAAAATCTAGTCTAATAAAATTGATATCGGTAATTCATAGTAATCGTCATTTCATCGATAAGATCAATAACAAATCCTACAGCAGGAATTTAAATGTTCTGAATTCATTTTTAACGAATAAATCGTTTTTTTCAAATGGTACCTACCGAGGGTCATCTTGCCATTCGATAAAGAATTTAATTACCAATTCAACGATATACATTATGTACAATTTTCTTTTTGTTAAAACCTAAAGATAATCATTTCTTGAAAAAAAAATATGAAAATTTGAATTTTTTTATTGAAAAATAAAAAATTTGGCAACACTGTCGTATGCAATTTGAGCCATAGCATCCAAAAAATATCAAATATATAGGGCGTTCCATTTAAAAAATCGAAATTGGTGACATATCTGGCGAAACCAGAAGTCGGCCATTTTGTTTTTATACTTTTGTCAATCCAAAATGGAGTCTCATATCTATGTACCAAATTTTATTCAAATCTCTAGTCTCATTGTCACCCGGTATTTTGGTCAATACCATAGCCATTAGACCAGTGCAGATAATTTTTGAAACCAAATAAAATAAAAGTAGGATGAAACTCATTGTAAAAGGAAGAGAATATGACAAAAATGATAGGAAAAATAATTTACAGGTGCTCTGGGGTCGGGAAGTGGAAGGGGGGAGTTTTTAAGGGTAGAAAACTGTTTATTTCGATTTCCAGCAAAACTACAAGTCCTATGGAAAAAAGTTAAATAGCAAAGTTGTAGATAATAAAAAGATCTACGACTTTTGTATTTACACTTTTTTCACATAACCTCAAAATTTATGTGAAAAATTTAAATAACCAAGTTTTTGGTTTTTTATTTTTATCTTTTACAAAAACAAAATTTTTTTCACGAAATTTGGTGAAAACTTACCTTTTTATGTCCCAAATACATTGTAATTTTTTTGTTTTAAAATATTTATTTTTTTAACCTTATTTTGACTTAATACCGAAAAAGCAGTCTAATTTTCAATCGAAAATTCTCACGTCAAAATATCTGCTTTTTTAAAACTCGGTGGGCTTTTTTGTTCGTTGAAATCTCTACTTTTTGATGGTGTAAAAAAAATATACATTACTACGGTAAATGTTCTAAAAAAATGCAAATAAGAAACGAAGAAAACTCCTAATTTCTTTTTTTTAAATCATCATGTACAATTTTGAGCTATTTATTTATATTTATATTTTAATTACTCGAAAAACGTAAGATTCCGTGTTACATTGATAAACAACACAGAGTAATTAAAGTATAAATTTAAATAAATAGCTCAAAATTGTACATGATGATTTAAAAAAAAAAGAGTTTTCTTCGTTTCTTATTTGCATTTTTTGAGAACATTTACCATAGTAATGTATATTTTTTTTACACCATCAAAAAATAGAGATTTCAACGAACAAAAAGCCCACCGAGTTTTTTAAAAAAGCAGATATTTTCACGTGAGAATTTTCGATTGAAAATTAGACTGCTTTTTCGATATTAAGTCAAAATAAGGTTAAAAAAATAAATATTTTAAAACAAAAAAATTACAGCGTGTTTGGTACATAAAAAAGTAAGTTTTCACCAAATTTCGTGAAAAAAATTTTATTTTTGTAAAAGATAAAAATAAAAAACCAAAACTTGGTTATTTGAATTTTTCACATAAATTTTAAGGTTATGTGAAAAAAGTGTAAGTACAAAAGTTGTAGATCTTTTTATTACCTACAACTTTGCCATTTAACTTTTTTCCATAGGACTTGTAGTTTTGCCGGAAATCGAGATAAACAGTTTTCTACCCTTAAAAACTCGCCCCCTTCCACTTCCCGACCCCAGAGCGCCTGTAAATTATTTTTCCTTTCATGTTTGTCATATTCTCTTCCTATTCAAATGGGTTTCATCCTACTATTATTTTATTTCACTTTTTACCATTTTCAAAGCTATCTGCACTGGTCTAGTAGGCAGTGGGTCAACTCCGACTTCCAGTAAAACCTAAAATCAATCAAAATTCGTGAAATCATATTAAACTTACTCTTAAGTCAAAAGTATGTCATACTGTATTTTGAAAATGTCTTTGGCCATTTGTCCCACTTTTATGGAATGACCCATTTACGTTTTTTAGACCTTTCTAGTCTTGAAGTTACTGTAAAAGGTTATTATAATTACTTTTCAAAATATTCCTCTCCTCCAATTCTTCCTGTGTAGGTCTCATGCTTAGCCGCCTGATTAACCTAGCTCCGATAGCCTCTTTAGTCTCCTGTCTCTCATTTTCCGATTGTATTTGCAATATGTTTCGGTTGATTAGTTCTTGCTTATCCGGCCTAAGAGCCAATTTAAGCGACAAACTTTCCTTCCTAGCCAACTTGATAGCCAATCGTTTTTCTTCGGACATTGACGAATCTTCATCTCTGTAATGGATTGGGCCTGCAAAGTTAATGAGTGTTTAAAGTTAAAATCGCTTACTCAATTCTATAATTGATCATTTTACAAAGGAAAAAAAGACCCTCTTTAGATTAGGGTTTGGAAAACTCTTAGCTCTATTTAAATTAAATGAATTCAGTTGACGCTGTGAAGAAAGAGATGTACCTACAGATGTGAAAGGCCAATCATTTTTGAAACAAAAAAAATTCTTAGCAGTATGTGGAAAAAGTCAAAAAAAGTCAAAAAAGTAAAAAAAAAAGTAAAAAAAATAAAAAAAAATCAAAAAAAGTCAAAAGTCAAAAATAGTCAAAAAAAGTCAAAAAAGTCAAAAATCAAAAAAGCCAAAAATAGTCTAAAAAAGTCCAAAAAAATTAAAAAACTCAAAAAAATAAAAAAGTGAAAAAAAGTCAAAAAACTCAAAAATAGTAAAAAAAGTCAAAAATTCAAAAAAGTAAAAAAAGTCAAAAAAAGTCCAAAAAAATTCAAAAAAGTCAAAAAATAAAAAAAGGTAAAAAAGTCAAAAAAGTAAAAAAAATAAGTCAAAAAAAGTAAAAAAAGTCAAAAATTCAAAAAAAGTAAAAAAAACTCAAAAAAAGTCCAAAAAAATTCAAAAAAGGCAAAAAATAAAAAAAGGTAAAAAAGTCAAAAAAGAAAAAAAAAAGTCAAAAAAGTAAAAAAAATGTAAAAAAAAACTCAAAAAAGTCAAAAGAACTAAAAAAAAGTCAAAAAAGTAAAAAAAAGTCAAAAAAGTAAAAAATAGTCAAAAAAAGTCCAATAAAATTAAAAAAACAAAAAAATAAAAAAGTCAAAAAAAGTAAAAAAAGTCCAAAAAAATTAAAAAAAGTCCAAAAAAATTCAAAAAAGTCAAAAAATAAAAAAAGGTAAAAAAGTCAAAAAAGTAAAAAAAATCAAAAGTCAAAAAAAGTAAAAAAAGTCAAAAATTCAAAAAAAGTAAAAAAAACTCAAAAAAAGTCCAAAAAAATTCAAAAAAGTCAAAAAATAAAAAAAGGTAAAAAAGTCAAAAAAGTAAAAAAAATCAAAAGTCAAAAAAAGTAAAAAAAGTCAAAAATTCAAAAAAAGTAAAAAAAACTCAAAAAAAGTCCAAAAAAATTCAAAAAAGTCAAAAAATAAAAAAAGGTAAAAAAGTCAAAAAAGAAAAAAAAAAGTCAAAAAAGTAAAAAAAATGTAAAAAAAATCAAAAAAAGGCAAAAAAGGCCAAAAAAAGTAAAAAAAAAAGGCAAAAAAAGTCCAAAAAAAGTCAAAAAAAGTAAAAAAAGTCAAAAATTCAAAAAAAGTAAAAAAAACTCAAAAAAAGTCCAAAAAAATTCAAAAAAGTCAAAAAATAAAAAAAGGTAAAAAAGTCAAAAAAGTAAAAAAATCAAAAGTCAAAAAAAGTAAAAAAAGTCAAAAAATCAAAAAAAGTAAAAAAAACTCAAAAAAAGTCCAAAAAAATTCAAAAAAGTCAAAAAATAAAAAAAGGTAAAAAAGTCAAAAAAGAAAAAAAAAAGTCAAAAAAGTAAAAAAAATGTAAAAAAAATCAAAAAAAGGCAAAAAAGGCCAAAAAAAGTAAAAAAAAAAAGGCAAAAAAAGTCCAAAAAAAGTCAAAAAAGTAAGAAAAGTCAAAAATTCAAAAAAGTAAAAAAACTCAAAAAAAGTCCAAAAAAATTAAAAAAAGTCCAAAAAAATTCAAAAAAGTCAAAAAATAAAAAAAGGTAAAAAAGTCAAAAAAGTAAAAAAAATCAAAAGTCAAAAAAAGTAAAAAAAGTCAAAAATTCAAAAAAAGTAAAAAAACTCAAAAAAAGTCCAAAATAATTCAAAAAAGTCAAAAAATAAAAAAAGGTAAAAAAGTCAAAAAAGAAAAAATAAGTCAAAAAAGTAAAAAAAATGTAAAAAAGTCCAAAAAGGCAAAAAAGGCCAAAAAAAGTAAAAAAACAAAAAAAAGGCAAAAAAAGTCCAAAAAAAGTAAAAAAAGTCAAAAAATTAAAAAAGTCAAAAAAGTAAGAAAAGTCAAGAAAAAGTCCAAAAAAAGTAAAAAAAAAAAAATAAAAAAGTCAAAAAAATCAATTGGACAAATTAAAAGTTCAGGAAGGGGGGGGTAACTAAATATACAACTTGAGGGTTGGATATTGGTTTTTTACGATTTGTGGCTGAATATAAATGAATGAATATGAATCCTATCGAAAAAAGTTTAATATAAAAGTTGTAGATACTTAAAACATTTAAAACTTTTATATTGATTATTTTTCAACATAACCTCAAAATTATCGAGAGAATAGATAAAAACAATTTTTTTCGCTTTTAACTACAGTAAATAGAGACAATTTGCCATTGACTAAATGGAAAAAATTAGGGGCAAGCTGTAATTTTGCAGGTAAATTTTGGTCAAAGAGACGAACTCAAATCCAAGTTTTCGACCTTCAACCCCTTTCAGAAGGGTGGTTTTTGGGGGTGAGTTTGTTTTTTGCAAATAACTCCCTCATTTTTAATCTTACAAAAAAACTTTTAAGAGCAATTTTGCAGAGAATTACATTTGCAACAACTTTTAATTTTTGACTTTTTTTCATAACTGCATTATTTTGTTTATAATTGTTTGAAAAATGAAACTTTGCCAAATGAAAAACGGGTTTCGTTGAGTGAGAGCGATATCACATTTTATGAGAATTCTAAAACTAAAATTATAATATACTATATCGAAATAAAAGCTACAAACCGTCATTTGAGTCACTATCACTTTCATCTTCTCTTATGATAAATGGCCTTGCATTTTCTTTATTTTCTATGGTGCCAAATCTTACAGGTTTACCGCTACTGAAAAAAGAAATAAATTACATTTTTATCTTTTTTTTGACAATTTGTATAGAATTGTATAAATAATAATTTAAATCTATGTTGAGCAATACCAAAAGACTGAAACGAAAATTCAAGTAGGTGTATATGCGGGAACGACTTGCCTGAATGGATATTTTTGGAAAGTCCTCGAAATTTTTTTTTTTTTTTTTTTTTTTTAAGTTTATTATTTATTTCATTTGGTATATATTACATTTTCTAGGACATTTCATTTTCCTAATTCCCTGCTATAGGAGTTTTCCTCCTTTTCAGGGTGAAAATGCTCTGAAAAAAAGGGAATACTTAATTGGAAAGAAGATCGGTCAAGGTTCATACAGATGTCTAGTCTTTGGGTATAATTTTATTTATTTATTTATAATATTTTAGAATTAATAGTTCATATCACCTGGCTATATCACGTACAAGCGATACATATTGCTTCCGTGATGCCCTTGTTTATTTATATCTATGTAAATTCTATAAATAAACTTTATTATTATTACAATATAATTTTAAATGTTATTGTTGCAAATATCGTAGTTCAAAGAGTGCCCCATACAAGACAAAGTAATGTTTAAAATTTAAAGACAAAACATTAAATGATATATGAATCTAACAATATGGAATATAAATATCAGTACACTTAAATATATTTACCAGATTTTTATCCTAGGCCTCAGATGCGACCTTCTGTGTCAAGAATAAAATATAAAAACAAATTAGAAAGCGAAGAAAAATGATATATCATTTATATTCACAAATTTATTAAATTTTAAGTGAAAATTGTAATAATTATGATTAGGTACGAAATATCGAGTAAAATTTTCTCTAGCAACACATAATTAAATCGTAAAAATCAATTGTTATATCCACTATTTTTAAAAAAGCAATTATTTGAGAAATTACGATATAAACACTGTTTTAATAAACTTTGCATGACCTTACAAAACCTAATAGACCAGTGCAGGTAGATTTGAAAATGGTAAAAAGTGAAATAAAATAATAGTAGGATGAAACCCATTGGAAAAGGAAGAGAATATGACAAACATGAAAGGAAAAATAATTTACAGGCGCTCTGGGGTCGGGAAGTGGAAGGGGGGGAGTTTTTAAGGGTAGAAAACTGTTTCCGGCAAAACTACAAGTCCTATGGAAAAAAGTTAAATGGCAAAGTTGTAGGAAATAAAAAGATCTACAACTTTGGTATTTACACTTTTTTCACATAACCTCAAAATTTATGTGAAAAATTCAAATAACCAAGTTTGTGGTTTTTTATTTTTATCTTTTACAAAAAAAATTTTTTTTTTCACGAAATTTGGTGAAAACTTACCTTTTTATGTCCCAAACATTCTGTAATTTTTTTGATTTAAAATATTTATTTTTTTAACCTTATTTTGACTTAATATCGAAAAAGCAGTCTAATTTTCAATCGAAAATTCTCACGTCAAAATATCTGCTTTTTTAAAAAACTCGGTGGGCTTTTTGTTCGTTGAAATCTCTACTTTTTGATGGTGTAAAAAAATATACATTAATTACTATGGTAAATGTTCTCAAAAAATGCAAATAAGAAACGAAGAAAACTCCGAATTTCTTTTTTTTAATCATCATGTACAATTTTGAACTATTTATTTATATTTATATTTTAATTACTCGAAAAACATAAGATTCCGTGTTACATTGATAAAGAAAAGAGTAATTAAAGTATAAATTTAAATAAATAGCTCAAAATTGTACATGAAGATTAAAAAAAAAAAGAAATTCGGAGTTTTCTTCGTTTCTTATTTGCATTTTTTGAGAAGATTTACCATAGTAATGTATATTTTTTTTACACGATCAAAAAGTAGAGATTTCAACAAACAAAAAACCCACCGAGTTTTTTAAAAAAGCCGATATTTTGACGTGAGAATTTTCGATATTAAATCAAAGTAAGGTTAAAAAAATAAATAATTTAAAACAAAAAAAATTACAGAGTGTTTGGAACATAAAAAGGTAAGTTTTCACCAAATTTCGTGAAAAAAAATTTTTTTTGTAAAAGATAAAAATAAAAAACTAAAAACTGGGTTATTTGAATTTTTCACATACATTTTGAGGTTATGTGAAAAAAGTGTAAATACAAAAGTTGTAGATCTTTTTATTACCTACAACTTTGCCATTTAACTTTTTTCCACAGGACTTGTAGTTTTGCCGGAAATCGAGATAAACAGTTTTCTACCCTTAAAAACTCTCCCCATCCACTTCCCGACCCCAGAGCGCCTGTAAATTATTTTTTCTACGCCCACGTCAGTAAACGTTAAAAATCGCACTGTCAACATTCCTTGTAAATGGCATTTAACAATAACATGAACGTAATGAGATCTCCTAACATACACGTGCTTTTTGATAAGAAAACTTAAATTTCTTAATATAATCAAATAGCAATCAAATTTTTATCTACGTACCACTTTATTTGGACTATTTACATAAATTTAGTCAATTGAAAAACATAAAAACTTTTAGCATTAGCGAGATACATTTTGAATTAAAAGAGTGATGTCCCTAAATGTCGGCAACGCATTATACAATTTTTCAAAAAATAACCCGCGTTTCTATAGAAATAAACGTCATGTTATTTTTTATATTGTCACAAAATATTGTATCCGAAGATTTTCTTAACTTTACCTACGAATATGTCTGAAAGTGAAAGTAATGAAATTATGAGCACTCCACCGGAGATTTTAGAAAAAGCTCAAGCTGCCCCACATAATTTGTTACCGCTAAAATCTAAAGAAAGGTACGAAATTACCTATCGACACAAGAATAACGTTAAATCCTTTTCGGAGAATGTTTTGCTTGTGTATTTTAAGGAAACATCAAAAATTTGAAGCCATCTTCTCTATGGGCCATTTATTCGATGCTGAGAACTACACTAAACATTAATAATAGACGATAATCATTTGTTGTCAAAGGTAACGAATTAAAATATTGTGTAATTATCATCACACAAAAATGAGTTTTTGTTTTCGTGGGCGTAGAAAAAGTATAGTACGTTACTCGAGTTGTAAGCCCATTACACACTCGTAAAATGCGTAAACTTTTTCACTTCGTGCGTAATTGGTTACTTACCACTCTTGTTACGTAATTTCCTATCATTTTTGTCATATTCTCTTACTTTTCCAATGAGTTTCATCCTACTATTATTTTATTTGGTTTCAAAAATTATCTGCACTGGTCTATTATAAGAACAGCCTCATTGAAAGTTGGCAGATAATATTTAATTGAACATAAGACCGATGTGTTTATAGGAAACAAATTGACATACAAGAATTTGATTTTTTGAGGGACTTCCCCGCCCAAACATGAAAGTGAAAAAATACTTGAGTGAAAAAACATTACTTGAAACTGGAATTGTACTCCTGTTGTCTCATTGCCAGTGGTCTGTTTTCTTGCGTCGGCGTACCCTGCGGTGTACCATTGTTTGATTTTTTTTTCAGAGCGGATTTTAAGGGCATTGCATGGAATTTCGGTTCCTTCGCGGGAATTTCGTCGATGCGGCTCGTGTCGATTGACGGGTCCGGTTGAGGCATTCGGAAATACTGGTCGTCGTCGTATTCGACATCGTCTTCTTCTTCTTCCTCTTCATTTTCTAAACAAAATAATAACATATTGTTATTTAATAATTTCAGCATAATTACTGCTTTAAGTCGTTAGTTTTGATACAGAGCTCGCAGTGACCCAAGAAAAAAGTCGGAACAAAGTCGAAAAAAAGTTAAAAAAAGTCAAGGATGGATTTTTTAGAAAATCACTCAAAATAACTCCCCCAAAATCGGCAGAATTTAATTTAAAGTAAAAATGTACTCGTCAACGAGCACTATAAACAAAAAGTCAAAAAAAGTAAAAAAAAGTAAAAAAAAAGTCAAAAAAAGTAAAAAGAAGGTAAAAAAAGTAAAAAGAAAGTCAAAAAAGTCAAAAAAAGTAAAAAGAAAGTCAAAAAGGTAAAAAAAAAGTACAAAAAGTCAAAAAATTAAAAAAAAAGTAAAAAAAAGAAGAAAAAGTCAAAAAAAAGTCAAAAAAGGTAAAAAAAAATCAAAATGGATGGATTTTTTAGACAATCACTCAAAAATCCATATAACTCCCCCAAAATCGGCAGAATTTAATTTAAAGTAAAAATGTACTCGTCAACGAGCACTATAAACGAAAATGGGTAAAAAGAAAGTAAAAAAAAAAGTCGAAAAAAGTAAAAAGAAAGTAAAAAAAAGTCGGAAAAAAGTCAAAAAAAGTAAAAAGAAAGTAAAAAAAAAGTCAAAAAAAGGTCAAAAAAAGTCAAAAAAAGTAAAAAGAAAGTCAAAAAAGTAAAAAAAAGTAAAAAAAAAAAGCCGAAAAAAGTAAAAAAAAGTCAAAACAGTTAAAAAAGGTAAAAAAAAGTCAAAAAAAGTAAAAAGAAGGTAAAAAAAGTAAAAAGAAGGTAAAAAAAGTAAAAAGAAAGTCAAAAAAGTCAAAAAAAGTAAAAAGAAAGTCAAAAAAGGTAAAAAAAAGTCAAAAAAGGTAAAAAAAAGTCAAAAAAGGTAAAAAAAAGTCAAAACAGTTAAAAAAGGTAAAAAAAAGTCAAAAAAAGTCAAAAAAAGTAAAAAGAAGGTAAAAAAAGTAAAAAGAAAGTCAAAAAAGTCAAAAAAAGTAAAAAGAAAGTCAAAAAAGGTAAAAAAAAAGTCCAAAAAAAGTCAAAAAAAGAAAAAAAAGTCAAAATGGATGGATTTTTTAGACAATCACTCAAAAATCCATATAACTCCCCCAAAATCGGCAGAATTTAATTTAAAGTAAAAATGTACTCGTCAACGAGCACTATAAACGAAAATGGGTAAAAAGAAAGTAAAAAAAAAGTCGAAAAAAGTAAAAAGAAAGTAAAAAAAAGTCGGAAAAAAGTCAAAAAAAGTAAAAAGAAAGTCAAAAAAAAGTCAAAAAAAGTAAAAAAAAAAGTCAAAAAAAGTAAAAAGAAAGTCAAAAAAGTAAAAAAAAGTAAAAAAAAAAAGCCGAAAAAAGTAAAAAAAAGTCAAAACAGTTAAAAAAGGTAAAAAAAAGTCAAAAAAAGTAAAAAGAAGGTAAAAAAAGTAAAAAGAAGGTAAAAAAAGTAAAAAGAAAGTCAAAAAAGTCAAAAAAAGTAAAAAGAAAGTCAAAAAAGGTAAAAAAAAGTCAAAAAAGGTAAAAAAAAAGTCAAAACAGTTAAAAAAAGGTAAAAAAAAGTCAAAAAAAGTAAAAAGAAGGTAAAAAAAGTAAAAAGAAAGTCAAAAAAGTCAAAAAAAGTAAAAAGAAAGTCAAAAAAGGTAAAAAAAAAGTCCAAAAAAAGTCAAAAAAAGAAAAAAAAGTCAAAAAATTAAAAAAAAGTAAAAAAAAGAAGAAAAAAGTGAAAAAAAGGTCCAAAAAAAGTCAAAAAAGGTAAAAAAAAGTCAAAATGGATGGATTTTTTTAGAAAATCACTCAAAAATCCATATAACTCCCCCAAAATCGGCAGAATTTAATTTAAAGTAAAAATGTACTCGTCAACGAGCACTATAAACGAAAATGGGTAAAAAGAAAGTAAAAAAAAGTAAAAAAAAAGTCGAAAAAAGTAAAACGAAAGTAAAAAAAAGTCGGAAAAAAGTCAAAAAAAGTAAAAGGAAAGTCAAAAAAAAGTCAAAAAAAGGTCAAAAAAAGTAAAAAAAAAAGTCAAGAAAAGTAAAAAAAAGTAAAAAGAAAGTCAAAAAAGTAAAAAAAAAGCCGAAAAATGTCGAAAAAAGTCAAAAAAAGTCAAAACAGTTAAAAAAGGTAAAAAAAAGTCAAAAAAAGTCAAAAAAAGTCAAAAAAAGTAAAAAGAAGGTAAAAAAAGTAAAAAGAAAGTCAAAAAAGTAAAAAAAAGTAAAAAGAAAGTCAAAAAAGGTAAAAAAAGTAAAAAAAAGTAAAAAGAAAGTCAAAAAAGGTAAAAAGAGTCCAAAAAAAGAAAAAAAAGTCAAAAAATTAAAAAAAAAGTAAAAAAAAGAAGAAAAAAGTGAAAAAAAAGTCCAAAAAAAGTCAAAAAAGGTAAAAAAAAGTCAAAATGGATGGATTTTTTAGACAATCACTCAAAAATCCATATAACTCCCCTAAAATCGGCAGAATTTAATTTAAAGTAAAAATGTACTCGTCAACGAGCACTATAAACGAAAATGGGTAAAAAGAAAGTAAAAAAAAGTAAAAAAAAAAGTCGAAAAAAGGTCAAAAAAAGTAAAAAAAAAAAAGTCAAGAAAAGTAAAAAAAAGTAAAAAGAAAGTCAAAAAAGTCAAAAAAAAGCCGAAAAATGTCGAAAAAAGTAAAAAAAAAGTAAAAAAAAAAGTAAAAAAAAGTCAAAACAGTTAAAAAAGGTAAAAAAAAGTCAAAGAAAGTAAAAAAAAGTCGGAAAAAAGTCAAATAAGTAAAAAGAAAGTAAAAAAAAAGTAAAAAAAAAGTCAAAAAAAGTAAAAAAAAAGTCAAAAAAAGTAAAAAGAAAATCAAAAAAGTAAAAAAAAAAGCCGAAAAATGTCGAAAAAAGTCAAAAAAAAGTAAAAAAAAGTCAAAACCGTTAAAAAAGGTAAAAAAAAGTCAAAAAAAGTAAAAAGAAGGTAAAAAAAGTAAAAAGAAAGTCAAAAAAAGAAAAAAAAGTCAAAAAATTAAAAAAAAAGTAGAAAAAAGAAGAAAAAGTGAAAAAAAAGTCCAAAAAAAGTCAAAAAAGGTAAAAAAAATTCAAAATGGATGGATTTTTTAGAAAATCACTCAAAAATCCATATAACTCCCCCAAAATCGGCAGAATTTAAATTTCGAGATATATAATGAATTAGTACATTATTTTGGCCGAGGGAAATTTCGGTGAAATAATTATTAACGAAAAAGCCATTTTCAGTGTTGAAACCGCCGCCGCTGGCGCGACATGTGGTGGTGGACAACCGGTAGCGTAAAATTGAATGATTGAATGATTTTTTTATGTACTCGTCAACGAGCACTATAAACGGCGAATTTCAGTTTGGGTAATGCCTCGGCCTTCGCTTCGCTAGGCAAGAACAATCATAGAAGCAAAATCAGCTTAAAACAAGGCAGTTACCGGACAACGTGGCCTAGTAGTCCAGTAAGATTATGAGTTTCCATTTGTATTTTCTGGTTGAAAGTGGCTTTTGGTACCTCATTAAAGATGAGACAAAGTTCATGATCGGATTGGTCTCTATGACACATCATTTGAAAGCTAAGAACGTCTACTTTTCGGCTATGCAATTAATTTTTTCACGAAGTTGTCAATTTTTCAAGAAAATTCGAAAAAGCGTGCTCAAGGAAAAAACGCAATTTTTTTTCTCGGTGGTTTTTTTCTCCCTGCTCTTTATTTCTAACATTTTAACACCTTCAATAGTGTGAAGGGGGAATTCTCACCTTTCCATCAATGTATATAAAGTCATATCATTTGATCCGTGGGAAAAAACTAAATTAATGTACAAGCTATAATTTTTTACTTTCGTTGCATTCGTCGCGGGTGCGCTCTATGCGGCGCTCGTGTCGTCTGCTTCAGTCAATGCGGCCACGCTTGGAGATATAAGTGGTTTGTTTTCTTTCATTATTTTGATAAATATTATTATCAATTATAGAAAGAAAAGTGACAAAAGTCAAGAATATTGAACAAATATTGAGGTTTTTCGTTCAAAATTAGCGATGCACCAGAGACAGAAACATCTGAAACATCTGAAGCTGCAAGGCAACACCTTTATCGGGTATATCTGCAAGTCCAGCAGTGGCTCGGAAATGAACTGTCACCAGAAATATGGGGATTGAAACGTGTAGAGGATATACTCATATGCCGGTCCAAACCATTAAAGACCCAGCGTTTCCGGAACTCTTAAAGATGATATTTTGTCAATGTAAGAAAGAATGTGTTTTGGGAAGTTCCAAATAATGTCAAATTTGGAGACCCAAACTTATTAGGCCACACCCTGTAGATGTGCCTGTCCCAACTTATTGTAGATTAAGTTGGCAGAGAGTTTTGATGTGGACTGTATACGTATTTAGGTTGTAGTGAAATTATACTCTGAGTACTTGGATTTTGTGTATTAACGATAACGTAAAACAAAAACACTTTACAAAGAAAAAACAAAGAATATAACAAACTCAAAACTAGGTTTGCAATTGCTCAAAAATTTATGAACTGTGAAACGCAAGTGCGTATGTAGTAGTATGTAATTTATATAAGTTGAGATTGAGGGATTTATTGCGTAAGAAACAGTCTGAGTGCGACCTGTTTCCCCGGAGATAGAAGTTCTACTGATTTGATTTAATTTATTCTAGTCGCGTGTGGTCCGCCGATATTCTTCCTTGGCCAATCACGGGTACGTGTTTTCGGCGCTATTGATATCCTTTTTTTTATGCAACTGCCAATCTTGCCCCTGGCCGTGGAGCATCTAAAGGCGGCAGCCGATAAAGAGGTAGCCGATAAGGCGGTTTTTAACTATTGATGTTTATATGGACTATTAATTACTTCCGGGTTCTTAGCTGTGCTCTGGCCTTGATTTACTATGTGTGCTTACACTGTTGCTATGCGCGAGGTTCGGTTATTTTATTTCTCTTGCTGCCATGGGCGTAGTTAAAAATGTTCGATTTCGAACAGAATGTAAGAGAACATGTTCATGCAAGAAACCAGGGCTACCTTGCCTCATCTATTTGTGGTTCATGTGAGTCATGCCATTATAAAGACAGCCACGATACGTTATCCGAAGAGGTAGAGCTAGAGAAAACTCTAGACCCAGAAGAAGTTTTTGGTGAGGATGACGTTGATGACCAAGAATTAGATTTATGTCATAATTGCAATGTATTTTTATATACTTTTTTCATCAATTCACGGACAACTAACCCGTGAATCTCTTGTACTTTCGTTAAAAAATTTCTATATAATATTGTAGTCTATAATATATTATTCCTGTATCATTATACAGTGCGGATCATAAGTGTTACTCGTTATTGGACTCTTGTTAGGAAAATCGCCGAGACAAGTCGACTTTTGATTTCTACAATGTACATTTTTGTATGAATAGTTTACCCCTAATTTCATCGCTTACTGGAGGGGAGCAACCCTTTCGAAAATTTGTAATAGCATGGGGTGATGAGTGATAGCTCATTTGAAAGGGGGTTTTATTCTGTATTCAACCGTGTTTTTTTATTTTTTTAATTATTTCAACTTTATTTATTTTTTTTATTTTATTATTTTCATTTTTTTTTCAGAGCTGAAACTAAAAATACTTTATTTTTGCCAGGAGGTCAACGGGGAACAGTTTGAACATTTATTGTAATTGTAATTGTAGTTTAGTTGCCTTCCTGTTTGTGGTATTTTGTTATTTTTAAACATTAATAACTCAACACGTAATAAAGCAAATTTAAAATTTTTTGCACAGTTGAATGGAGAATAAAACGACCTTTCAAATGAGCGATCACTCATCACCCCATGCTATTTAAATTTTTCCAGTAAGTGATGAAATTAGGGGTAAACTATTCATACAAAAATGTACATTGTAGAAATCAAAAGTCGACGTGTCTCGGCGATTTTCCTAACAAGAGTCCAGTAACGAGTTAGATAGGGGGTAACACTTATGATCCGCACTGTATTGGGTTCTCACGTTGATAAATAAATAAATAAAAAAATAAAAATATATTTTTTTATAATAAATGAAACTTGGAAGAAAGTTTATAAATCTTTATTCGAAAAACCTCGATTAGGATGGTTGCAAAAAAATTTGCAAAAATTTGCGGAGAATCTGCAAGAAATTATTGTTGAGTATTATGGGTAAATATTCTTCATTCTTGAGAGATTTTGAGTTTTCTTTACCAAAAACCTAATGAGCTTCAATATTTTGCCACATGTGCAAAGCTGATTGTCGCTAGTTTCAGGCCAATTCTGCTATAATTAATCTTATAGCCTATTTTCCCAAAAAGTATAGCTTGAGGTCTCATCTGCAAGGAAAACAAGACCCTCGGAAACATAAATATCCTTCAAAAGTATATGGTTTACGGGGTTTCTCATTTATGGCACCGAAAATTTTGGCAATGGATAGAATGTGTTGGCGCCATCTA
This sequence comes from Crepidodera aurea, assembly GCA_949320105.2. Lineage (NCBI taxonomy): Eukaryota > Metazoa > Arthropoda > Insecta > Coleoptera > Chrysomelidae > Crepidodera > Crepidodera aurea. Next base: position 599,827 of record OX439477.1, read on the forward strand.
CAATTGGTTTCCACAATCCAAAACATTGAAAATAATGGATTTCAAACACCCCAAATCTCAAATTTTGTAAAATTTTTATCTGAAACGAAAATCTCTAACTGCCATATTTTGGGAGATATTCGACAGTAATATCCCAAGACCTTGACAAATAGCCGACTATTTTTATTGTATCTAAATTCGTCGAGACTTAATTTATAACTCCCTCTGTGTCTCATCTTTAATGAGGTACCAAAAGCCACTTTCAACCAGAAAATAAAAATGGAAACTAACAATCTAAAGATTGGCCTTTTTTTCTCCTTCATTTACTGGATTATAGTTGGTTAGTGCATCGGTCTTTATACTAGGTCAGTGTTCGGTTCGTAGATTCGATCCCTGCGAAACTCAAGTGGAATTAAAAGTCAGATAAGACTTTGGGCAAGTGCAAAAAGGTATTTGTGTCATACGCAGTTTCATTCACGCCAGTAAACAGGCCGGATGAGATCGGATATCTCGTGGAACTGATAGGGGTTGGTGACACAATTACACACTTGTTAGTCGGTAGATGACCTGCATGACAAAGGCATAGTCCTGGGTTTAAGGTGATTGAGGACCGTGGTTCGGAGCCTACGATAAGCTGTAGGTCCCGTCCAGAATAGCCTTAAGGAGACGTTAAAATTAACCAAACAAACAAACTCCTTTGAATCGAATTTCTTAACTCTTAACATACTAAAGTTTCTTGACAGTCAAATAGAGTGACCAATCTTGCAGTACATTCTCGAATTTTAAAATCTTACCGTCATAGTCGTAGTTGTGATGGTTGGGTGGCGGTGACAGTCTGTTGGGCACGGGACTGGGAGAGCTAAACATCGGCGGCGGTGGGATAGGACCGATTTCCGAAACGGGAATGGGCGGTTCTGGCAGTTCTGAAAGCATGAAAGACGGTATGCCGACACCAATGGGAAGGTGTGGCGGTGGAATATTGTGGAGCTGCTTTTCGTGAGGTGGTGGAGTGCTGCCTGGATTAGCTTGACCATCGGAAACTGAAATTATCATGGTTAATAACAATAGAAAGTATTTTTAATTAAAATTATTTTAATTAGGTACTTTATCTTCATCATTTAAAACGTTATTTTATCAACTGCTTGTCACAAAGGTTAGTTAAATTCATTAAAAATTGCCTAGTTTCTGTGGATTTCACCCATTTAGAGCAACATCTATTGACGGGACGGACAACAGCAGCGTGTAGGGCCCGTCAACAGATCGCTCAGCTCACTCTATTTATCACTATAAGAAAAACTCTATGTTCAATTGATTTTATTATTTATTGATCTGCAGGGAAGGAAAATTATAGGTCTGATATTCATACTTGGGTAAAAACCTCCACAAAAACCTGTGACCAGATTCTCGACGTGTGGCAGATATTGTTTTTCAGTTACAAAAATAGTTCATTCGTACATTATATTACAATTTGTTCTTGGAAAATACAAAGTCACAATCAACCTTAAAATGTACTATGAACTGTTGTCACGATTTGACAGGTATCACATTTTGACAAGTGTCCATTTTAACTGTTACTCAACGTTTTGACTTTTTTTGACTATTTTTTACTTTTTTGACTTTTTTGACTTTTTTTTAGTTTTTTTGACTTTTTTACCCTTTTTGACTTTTTTGAGTTTTTTTTTACTTTTTTTGGACTTTTTTTTTACTTTTTTTTACTTTTTTGACTTTTTAACTTTTTTTACTTTTTTTGAATTTTTGACTTTTTTACTTTTTTTGACTTTTTTTTTGACTTTTTTGATTTTTTTTTACTTTTGTTTGACTTTTTGGACTTTTTTTACTTTTTTTGAGTTTTTTTACTTTTTTTGACTTTTTTATTTTTTTGTTTTTTTAATTTTATTGGACTATTTTTTACTTTTTTGACTTTTTTTACTTTTTTGAATTTTTTTTAGTTTTTTTGACTTTTTTGAGTTTTTTTTTACTTTTTTTGGACTTTTTTGACTTTTTTTGCCCTTTTGATTTTTTTTGACTTTTTCAACTTTTTTTGACTTTTTCCACATACTGCTAAGAATATTTTTGTTTCAAAAATGATTGGCCTTGCACATTTGTAGGTACATCTCTTTCTTCACAGCGTCAGCCGAATTCATTTAATTTAAATAGAGCTTTGAATTTTCCAAACCCTAATCTAAAGATAGTCTTTTTTTCCTTTGTAAAATGATCAATTATAGAATTGAGTAAGCGATTTTAACTTTAAACACTCATTAACTTTGCAGGCCCAATCCATTACAGAGATGAAGATTCGTCAATGTCCGAAGAAAAACGATTGGCTATCAAGTTGGCTAGGAAGGAAAGTTTGTCTCTTAAATTGGCTCTTAGGCCGGATAAGCAAGAACTAATCAACCGAAACATATTGCAAATACAATCGGAAAATGAGAGACAGGAGACTAAAGAGGCTATCGGAGCTAGGTTAATCAGGCGGCTAAGCATGAGACCTACACAGGAAGAATTGGAGGAGAGGAATATTTTGAAAAGTAATTATAAAAACCTTTTACAGTAACTTCAAGACTAGAAAGGTATAAAAAACGTAAATGGGTCATTCCATAAAAGTGGGACAAATGGCCAAAGACATTTTCAAAATACAGTATGACATACTTTTGACTTAAGAGTAAGTTTAATATGATTTCACGAATTTTGATTGATTTTAGGTTTTACTGGACTTCGGAGTTGACCCACTGCCTACTAGACCAGTGCAGATAGCTTTGAAAATGGTAAAAAGGCGCTCTGGGGTCGGGAAGTGGAAGGGGGCGAGTTTTTAAGGGTAGAAAACTGTTTATCTCGATTTCCGGCAAAACTACAAGTCCTATGGAAAAAAGTTAAATGGCAAAGTTGTAGGTAATAAAAAGATCTACAACTTTTCTATTTACACTTTTTTCAATATTTACCTAAACCCATGATTTCTGAAATTGAATTGGCAACGTTGTATTTACAATTTATGAGATGGCTGTCATTTGACAAGCAAATTATTTATGTCCGTCAAATGAACCTTTCCTTTTTTATACTTTTCAGGTTTATTCAGGTTATAAATTGCTACTTGGGCATTTGTTGAAAAGTTATGTATGCGTTTGTACTGGAAAATATGTTAAATAACCGTTTCAACGCACTGAATTTGTTTGTCTTGGGAGTGAGTATCCCAACATATATTTTTTCATAAAAAAATGTGAAAAATATTTTTCCGCGCAAAAATTTCTATTGCTAAGTATATTGATTTTATCATGTTTTATAGCATCTGTGAAAATTTCATGAAAATCCCAGTCGGCCCCATTTTCTTAACGTTTACCCAGAGATGTGCGTGTCAGTAGTTGTCAAAATTTGTAGGTCATTATGGATAAAAAGCGGCAAATTTAAAATTGAATTCTTTCAGACTGAAACGCCAGAAATTAAATAAAGTCAAACCTTTTTACTTCTATACTATACAGAAGAAAGGAGTGCAGTATTTAATTTGCAGAACGTAGTACAGGTTCAAGAGGTAGAAATTTTAATTTTACCTCATCCTTCAATGCTTATTTGTAGTTAAAATTTAAATGTTAATACATCTGATCGGCCTAATATAGTTTTTGTCTAGATTTAATCTTGTTTTCATGGTTTTTACTGTAATAAACCTGTTCTTTTGACAGATAAGTCAGACTTTATTTATTCATAGCCGTATCGTATGTATTTTAATTGATTCAGAATTTTGCGTTAATATATATTTCAGAATTAAAATTCTCACATTGCCTCCTTACCACGCAGAGTTAAATCCCATTGAACTGATCTGGTCACAATTATTAAAAGATTATGTTTCTCAAAACAATAATAAAACATTTAAATTTCCTGATGTTTTAAATTTATTTATGAAGGCAGTTTCAGATGTAAATAGAGAACATCGGTGAAAAGGCATTGATCATGTTAAAAAATCATTTAGGAAAGTGGATATATCAATGGAAAATTTAATAGAACCTATAATAATCAGAAAAGACAATTATAGTGACACCAGTAATTTAGTGAAGACAGTGACTTTTAAAGATGGTTCTTGAACTAACTGAAGCGTTACTTTTAATGCCAAGAGATTATAAAAAATTTATTCCCAACATATAATCCCTCCTTGTTATTTATTGGTTAAATTTAATTCGTTCACTGTTAAAGTGTCAGATGCATAAGGTTTATTTTTATTTTTTGTAAATAATATAACTTCAAAATTTAATCTACGAAGTGCGTATATATATTTTATATGCTGTGACCTTATTTCTATTATAGAAACTTATTTTGCAAAGTACGCCCATGGAATGTGACGTTATATCCCCACTTTTACTGTACTCATCTCTCCTTTATAGTATAGAAACAAGTTATTATCTCTGTCGTTGCTAGGAAATAAACTAAAAGCTTAACTTTTCTTGTAAATATCTCGGAAGATCGAATTTTCACAGACATGAGACCTGCATTTTTTGCCGATTTAGATAGGAATTAGTCTACCCTGAAAGTTTCATTAAATTCTGACGAGTGGATTTTGAGATCCTCCGAACATACATACATACATACAAACCTTGCTCGTTTAATAGTATTTGATATTACATTATTTACCGCTTTTAATTTTCCGCCCTCCACTGTACGATAGAAGAAGTTAATGCGAGGGGAAAAAAGAAAAAAAAACTTGCACAATCGATAAATTATCTTTTTTTAATGAATTAATGTTAAATACAATTTTTCATGAAAATAAGCCCTTATCGAGTTATAGGGCGTAGAAAATTACGATTGTCACCACAAAAATCGTACATTTCTAAAACTTTTTTTTAAATATAACCGAAAATCTGTTAGTATTATATAAAAATTGATATTGAACTAATTTTATAGCCTTGAGCAAACAATTAAAATGATTTATTTTTTATTTTTCTACGATTAATACGACGGAAGATATTGGCAATTCAAAAGAAAATGGGTTTTTAAAGAAACTGGATCGTTCTAGCGTAAATATCTGGAAAAATATGACTTTTACAAAAAAATATATATAACATCCTAAGGAGAGAACAACATTGGGAACATTTTAAGACTATTCAAAACCATTTAACATAAGCAGAAAAAAAGTTATGGACAAAATAAATTTTTTTCAAATTTTTTTTTACGCCATTTTTTAGCGTCATCTAGACTGAGGTACTTGAAAAAAATCCTTATGCAGAAACTCGTAACATATGTTTCTACAATTGTCCAGTAATTTTTAGCCCTATGGGATAATTATTTTTTAAGTTTTGGTCTTTTAAAGTTGAGCTAAATTTTTGTTTTCAATTTTTGGCCAATAGCGTGAAAAGTATTGATTTTTGAAAAAAAATTACAGTCAACTAAAATCGAAAGAATTTATGATTTAAAAAATTGCAAATTTTAAGATTTACGTCCGCTATAAGCATTATAAAACCAAAGATCAGAGAGAGGCTAGAAAACGCCGCGTGACGTCAGTAGTCACACTGTATACATTATACGGATTCAAGTAAACTGTCACCTACGTTTGTGTATTTACAATACAACTACAGTGCTCAGTGTGACAAGAGCAAGTTAGAATGACATCGCGACATATTTGCAGCCAGTGGCGTAGGTGACAGTTTACTTGAATCCGTATACCAACTTTACTACCCGACGCAGTGAGGCGGAGCTTGTGTCTGGCTACTGACGTAACGCTGCCTAGTCTCGCGCACAGGTACGTTTTCTAGCCTCGCTCTTATCCTTGGTTTTATAATGCTTATTAGCGGTCGTAAATTTTAAAATTTGCAGAAGAATTTTTTGTCATCATTTTTATTATCATAAAATCTCTCGATTTCAGTTAAAATAAAAACATTCCGAACCATCCCATTGCATTTATAACCGTCAATGTCATTTTTTCAGGTCAAATATTGAAAAAATATAACATGACATTTCGGCAATATCCTAAGCTTTAAAATGGTTTGTTGTACGCCTCGATATTATCAGCCAAAAAAAAAAATGTGGGCAAAAAATAATTTTTTTTTAATGAAATTGAAAAATGGCTTTTGAGGGTTGCTCGTAGGGTGGCAACCAAGCTGACGGTAAAAGACATTTTACAATCATATAAATGATATAACGTTTTTTGTATGAATTATACCTGATTACAAGGTTTCTGGTCACTATTTTGGTTCCTTTCTTTCTAAATTTGCAATTTTCGGCCTTTAATCAATATTTACCAACCCCAAAAACTTTTTTATTGAAGGCCAAATATCGCTTAACGCGTAACCAATTTTATAAAATAACGATTCGTCTCAACTATTTTTTTAAATACGGACCTGTACTTTTTAATTTATTTCAGTTATTGAGCATATTAGACCAGTGCAGATAGCTTTGAAAATGGTAAAAAGTGAAATAAAATAATAGTAGGATGAAACCCATTGGAAAAGGAAGTGAATATAGCAAACATGAAAGGAAAAATAATTTACAGACGCTCTGGGGTCGGGAAGTGGAAGGGCGGGGGGGGGGGAGTTTTTAAGGGTAGAAAACTGTTTATCTCGATTTCCGGCAAAACTACAAGTCCTATGGAAAAAAGTTAAATGGGAAAGTTATAGGTAATAAAAAGATCTACAACTTTTGTATTTAGACTTTTTTCACATAACCTCAAAATTTATGTGAAAAATTCAAATAACCAAGTTTTTGGTTTTTTAATTTTAACTTTTACAAAAAAAAAATTTTTTTTCACGAAATTTGGTGTAAACTTACCTTTTTATGTCCCAAACACTCTGTAATTTTTTTCGTTTTAAAATATTTATTTTTTTAACCTTATTTTGACTTAATATCGAAAAAGCAGTCTAATTTTCAATCGAAAATTCTCACGTCAAAATATCTGGTTTTGTAAAAAACTCGGTGGGCTTTTTGTTCGTTGAAATCTCTACTTTTTGATGGAGTAAAAAAAATATACATTACTATGGTAAATGTTCTCAAAAAATGCCAATAAGAAACGAAGAAAACTCCGAATTTCTTTTTTTTTAAATCATAGATAGATAGACAGATAGATTTATTTATTACGCCATTAAAATTTTAGATATTCTTAAATACACAATATTGCAATGAAATAATCACCTTGTATGTAGAAGGTAACCAGGTAACAAAAAAAAACAAAAAAAGATAGTGACAGATTTTTTGAGAGTTACTGAAAGAAAGGGGATGTCAAAAGGTTTTTTTTAGAAAATTGAGAAAGATTGCAATTGATTAATAACAATAACTTATGTTAATATTAAGTTGTATGATATATGGAAGTTTGTAACTACCTAGAAGAGTTCTGCTAATGTACGAGGACGTCTAGATGAGAAGATTAGTTTGATTTTGGCTTAGAAGGACTTTCACTTGAAACTTTTAGTGTTTAATATTAGAATATTTTTGTTATTTTTATTGTTCAATATTATATTATAGAGAGTGAGTGAGTGTGAATGTTTTGTTAATAATTATATTTGCAATTTTCGGCAATGTTCAATGTTATCATCTGAAATTGTTGTCACACCTAAAAATTTAATTGTGTCTGAAGTTTGAATAGAATTACCATTGATGTTTAAATAAAGGTCATAATTAGGTGACACATTTCTTGGCAAAAATCTCATAAAATATGTTTTTGTTGAATTTAGCTGAAGTCCATTATTAATACAGTAAGTATTAAACTTTCTAGAAGATAGATTACTATTCACTACTAGTCTGTCTAGGTTCGCATCAGATATAAAAAAATTTGTGTCATCTGCATACAAAATTATTTGATCTGGGGACTTACAAATTTCTTTGATGTCAGATGTAAAAATAATAAAAAATAAAGGACCCAATATGGACCCTTGCGGAACTCCCACATTTGATTCTCTTAAGAGAGACTTGGTACTACCAAACATTGATATTTGTGTACGAATAGACAGGTACGATTTTGCCCACTCTTACACCTAGAGCTTCTAACTTTATCAATAATAAATTTCGGTCTATTGTATCAAAAGCACGACTTAAATCGTAAAACAGGCACAATGAGTGTTGTTTATTATTTAATGAATTATATAGATGTACTAATGTTTCTTGAATCGCAGTTTCAGTTGATTTTGCTTTTATAAAGCTAAATATCTAGTTAACCTGTTAGAATATGCTAATTCAAAGATTTTTGAGAATTGATACTGAATACATATTAGTCTATAATTCCTAATTTCATTAGGGGATCCCTTATTGTTAAAGCTTCTATTTTATGTTCTTTAAATTCAAATTTGATTGAGGGACGACGCCACGACTTGCCTTTTTTTCACGTTTTATATTTGTTATTGTTACAAGTTATTGTTTTCAACGTGTTTTATATTAAAAAATAAAGATTTCAAGAATTTATACAGTCCATTAATACATCAAACAAAACACTTATGTTTAAAAACAGGTATACCTTTTGATTCCTTTATATCAGGAAAAATTCCACTTGAAAATGACTCATTGACTAGAAGACACAATGGTCCAGGGGAGAATTTATCAGAAGTTTTTTGTATTATTGACATGATCATGTACAATTTTGAGCTATTTAATTAAATTTATACTTTAATTACTCTTTTGTTTATCAATGTAACACGGAATCTTAAGTTTTTCGAGTAATTAAAGTATACATTTAAATAAATAGCTCAAAATTGTACATGATGATTTAAAAAAAGAAATTCGGAGTTTTCTTCGTTTCTTATTTGCATTTTTTCAGAACATTTACCATAGTAATGTATATTTTTTTACACCATCAAAAAGTAGAGATTTCAACGAACAAAAAGCACACCGAGTTTTTTAAAAAAGTAGATATTTTGACGTGAGAATTTTCGATTGAAAATTAGACTGCTTTTTCGATATTAAGTCAAAATAAGGTTAAAAAACTAAATATTTTAAAACAAAAAAATTACAGAGTGTTTGGGACATAAAAAGGTAAGTTTACACCAAATTTCGTGAAAAAACAAAAATTTTTGTAAAAGATAAAAATAAAAAACCCAAAACTTGGTTATTTGAATTTTTCACATAAATTTTGAGCTTATGTGAAAAAAGTGTAAATACAAAAATTGTAGATCTTTTTATTACCTACAACTTTGCCATTTAACTTTTTTCCATAGGACTTGTAGTTTTGCCGAAAATCGAGATAAACAGTTTTCTACCCTTAAAAACTCCCCCCCCCCCCCTTCCACTTCCCGATCCCAGAGCGCCAGTAAATTATTTTTCCTTTCATGTTTGTTATATTCTCTTCATTTTCCAATGGGTTTCATCCTACTATTATTTTATTTCACTTTTTACCATTTTCAAAGCTATCTGCACTGGTCTAGATGGCTTTGAAACAAAAATTAATCTTTATTTTGACGTTTCTTCTATTTGTTGATTTTATGACGCAGTGCAATTTATTAGTTAGTTTCGCTCATGTTCTGCTCGCTTAAGTTAAACAGTTATTTTTGCAAAAATTTGCGGAGCAGAAAATTTTAATTTAGGACATTTAATTAGCCTTTAATTTTCCATGTATTGATTTTTAATTCTGTTGACTAGTGTTTAATTTTCAGATAATTAAACATGTAAACTCATATTCGTTCAACCGGCAACGCCGCAACAAAATACATTTGCGAACGGCGTTCAAACCAGGAAGCGGTATCATCAAAAGATAATTTTTTTACTCTATTTCACAATAAAATATCATGCCATAATCTACAAACGCAATTCTAACCGTTTCGTCTAGACAATATAAAAAACCCACGCTAACGAACTTTCTAGAACAATTGCGCAATCCGGAAGGGATAAATCTGAAACCGACAAAACTTCGTCGAGTTTAAACAGTGCGTCTTTAACTGCGAATCAGGTTAGACCCTCCGTTGATACCAGCTCAACGTAAAAATATTTCATCTTAACAGTGGTACTTTGCTGCGTATCAGGCGGTCCACTTTATTGTTCATTTTATATTCAAATTTAAACTCAGTGCGTCTTTAACTGCGAATCAGGTTAGACCCTCCGTTGACACCAGCTCAACGTAAAAATATTTCGTTTATCCTAGTGGTACTTAGCTGCAATCAGGCGGTACACTTTATTGTTCATTTTATATATTCAAATCTAAACTCAGTGCGTTTTTAACTGCGAATCAGGTTAGACCCTCCGTTGACACCAGCTCAACGTAAAAATATTTTGTTATCACAGTGGTACTTAGCTGCAATCAGGCGGTACACTTTATTGTTCACTTTATATTTTTAAAATCAAAACTCAGTGCTTCGAGAATTTAAACAGTGTGTCTCTAGCTGCGAATCAGGCTAGGACCCTTCAGTGTTATTTCATCACTCATCCAGAATACACAAAATATTTTCTGACTGATGCGGTCCTTTAGTTTTTTACCTATGTGCTAGTGTTTGTTAAGCACATATGGTACTTATAATACTTTGTTCATTGATTACCAGTTAATGTAATCACTTGTTACGTTGTTGTTTATTTATTTATTTATTTAACTTAAAATAAATCGTTAAATAAAGGTGTTAGTTGTTTTTTGTCAAATGGAGTTGAGGAGGCAAAATGTTACAGTCCACTTAGAATACAACGATGCAGTTTAAAAAGGCGGTAACACATTGTTGGCCGTCCTGGGAAACTGGCACAACATAGGGTTTATTTCAGAACCCTCAACAACTAGTATACATTTTTATTAATTTCTTATTTTTATATTTTAGTTTAGTTCTTTCCGCATATACTTACAATGTTCGCTGTGATAGCACAACAATCTCCTGGTAAGTTTTCCATGTCCCAACGTGCTCGGTCTTTCCGGCTTACAGACCGAGCTAATGTTTTCTATTCCGGTGGGTTGGGTGACATGCGAGGGCGTTTCTCCGTTTGGAGAAATAGCCCCGTTCTGTGCCGCTCCATCAGTCTTTTCTTTTTTCGGCTCTGCAACAAACAAGAAAAAGGCGTTATTATGATTGTCCAATGTAAGTACAATGGGTTACGAAAAAGGTGGACTGGAAACAATATCTTTAAAAAACGTTTTCCTATGACTATGAAAACGGCAATTACCGAATTAAGTTGAAACATTATCGTCGATCACTCAACCAAAACACAATTTTAACACACTCTACGCGCGTTTCGCCAACTATAATGGCATCATCAGGAGTTGATGATAGACTAAACAATTAACTATTTCTAACAGCTATTTATACTAAATGACTAACCACCCTATGTTGTGCCAGTTTCCCAGGACGACCGATGTGTTATCATCGCCTTTTTAAACTGCATCGTGGTATTCTTAAAATGGACTGTAGATTTTATATTGGTTATGTGTGTACTGTAGTATGTTTATCTTTTCAACTCCATTCGACAAAAACAATGAACACTTTTATTTAACTATTTATTAAAATGTTAAATAAACATAAAAATCATAACGGCTTAACAATGGATTACTTTAATAAGTAACTAAGAACAAAGTATTATAGTTAACATGTGTTTAACAAGCACTAACACATATTAATGAAACGAATTAAAAAATGATCACATCATTCAGAAAATATTATTTTTGCGTGTGTTCTGCGTGAGTGATGAATAGACACTGGATAGGACCCTGATTCGCAGCTAGAGACACACTAACTTGCCGTACTAAGAGGCATTATGAAAAATGAATTTATTTACGAGGTTTTCTGTAACCCCGGAGTATGCGCTCATAATGAGGGCTCGAAACACACTGTTTTTGCTGTACTACGAAGCACTGAGTTTAGATTTGAATATATAAAATGAACAATAAAGTGTACCGCCTGATTGCAGCTAAGTACCACTGTGAAACGAAATATTTTTACGTTGAGCTGGTGTCAACGGAGGGTCTAACCTGATTCGCAGTTAGAGACGCACTGAGTTTAGATTTGAATATATAAAATGAACAATAAAGTGTACCGCCTGATTGCAGCTAAGTACCACTGTGAAACGAAATATTTTTACGTTGAGCTGGTGTCAACGGAGGGTCTAACCTGATTCGCAGTTAAAAACGCACTGAGTTTAGATTTGAATATATAAAATGAACAATAAAGTGTACCGCCTGATTGCAGCTAAGTACCACTGTGAAACGAAATATTTTTACGTTGAGCTGGTGTCAACGGAGGGTCTAACCTGATTCGCAGTTAAAAACGCACTGAGTTTAGATTTGAATATATAAAATGAACAATAAAGTGTACCGCCTGATTGCAGCTAAGTACCACTGTGATAAACGAAATATTTTTACGTTGAGCTGGTGTCAACGGAGGGTCTAACCTGATTCGCAGTTAGAGACGCACTGAGTTTAGATTTGAATATATAAAATAAACAATAAAGTGTACCGCCTGGTTGCAGCTAAGTACCACTGTGATAACGAAATATTTTTACGTTGAGCTGGTGTCAACGGAGGGTCTAACCTGATTCGCAGTTAAAAACGCACTGAGTTTAGATTTGAATATATAAAATGAACAATAAAGTGTACCGCCTGATTGCAGCTAAGTACCACTGTGATAAACGAAATATTTTTACGTTGAGCTGGTGTCAACGGAGGGTCTAACCTGATTCGCAGTTAGAGACGCACTGAGTTTAGATTTGAATATATAAAATGAACAATAAAGTGTACCGCCTGGTTGCAGCTAAGTACTACTGTGATAACGAAATATTTTTACGTTGAGCTGGTGTCAACGGAGGGTCTAACCTAATTCGCAGTTAAAAACGCACTGAGTTTAGATTTGAATATATAAAATGAACAATAAAGTGTACCGCCTGATTGCAGCTAAGTACCACTGTGAAACGAAATATTTTTACGTTGAGCTGGTGTCAACGGAGGGTCTAACCTGATTCGCAGTTAAAAACGCACTGAGTTTAGATTTGAATATATAAAATGAACAATAAAGTGTACCGCCTGATTGCAGCTAAGTACCACTGTGATAAACGAAATATTTTTACGTTGAGCTGGTGTCAACGGAAGGTCTAACCTGATTCGCAGTTAGAGACGCACTGAGTTTAGATTTGAATATATAAAATAAACAATAAAGTGTACCGCCTGGTTGCAGCTAAGTACCACTGTGATAACGAAATATTTTTACGTTGAGCTGGTGTCAACGGAGGGTCTAACCTGATTCGCAGTTAAAAACGCACTGAGTTTAGATTTGAATATATAAAATGAACAATAAAGTGTACCGCCTGATTGCAGCTAAGTACCACTGTGATAAACGAAATATTTTTACGTTGAGCTGGTGTCAACGGAGGGTCTAACCTGATTCGCAGTTAGAGACGCACTGAGTTTAGATTTGAATATATAAAATGAACAATAAAGTGTACCGCCTGGTTGCAGCTAAGTACTACTGTGATAACGAAATATTTTTACGTTGAGCTGGTGTCAACGGAGGGTCTAACCTGATTCGCAGTTAAAAACGCACTGATTTAAGATCGGCGAAGTTTGTCGGTTTCAAATTTATCCTTTCTCGGCTTCGCGCGATTGTTCTAGAAAGATTGTAAGTTTTTTATGCTGTCTCTCTCTCCCGCTTGAGAAGACAAGGATTAACTCAAATTTCGTCATTATGAATTTCAGGGCGGACGTGACATTAATAGCATAAGCTTAGAAAGTTCGTTATAGATTCTGCGCGATAAATATTGGCCAACGTGTCAATCGTAGCGTAATGGGAAAAAAAACTAAAAAAACTATTAGTCGATGCCTCGTGTTTGAGCGCTGTTTGCAAATGCATCCTAGTGCGGCGTTGCCGGTTGAATGAGTATGAGTTTACATGTTTAATTGTCTGAAAATTAAACATAGTCTATATCATCAACTCCTGATGATGCCAACATAGTTGACGAAACGCGCGTATAGTGTGTTAAAATTGTGTTTTGGTTTGAGTGGTCGACGATAGTGTTTCAACTTAGTTGATAAACCAAAGGTTCCAATTTTCCAATTTAATTACCGAATTGTTTTGACACTTCGAAAGTGACAAATATCATACGAGTTCCGTTAAAGTTGTGTGATATTTTTTAATATCGCACAGCGCCTGTCAAAGAACTGTCAATCGTTATGAATAATTAGTAGTGAAATTTGGAATTTACTCCACATGAAATATCGGCGGCGGCTAAAATTACCTGCTTAAAAATCACCTATTCATACATCTAAGTCATGGAGCGGAGAAATATAAAAGGCGTTAAAGGTTCTTTTTCTGATGATATTATTTAAATTAAGTTACTAAATATGTTAGAATTTTCTTTCAAAGCACAATAAAATATTATTTTTAAAATTTTATTTTAAATCCTAAAATTAATATACCCAATGATTAATATCGTGTAAACGCTACTCGTGCGTAATCGATCACTTTCCACACTTGTTACGTAATATACTAATTTATGCAATTTGGAAAATTTCTTTTTAATAGTTAGCAAAATTAAATCGATATAAAAAACTGATCATAGTAACTTCGCAAAACTTCTATAGGGGACTAACAAACTCAAATTAAAGACAATAAGAAAAAATTAGAGAAATTAACGTAGGAAATATTAAATTACAGGGTAATTCGCAAAAAAAATCAATTTTCGTAATTTTCTACCTTAAATATCTTTTGAATCAACCTGTATTTAATTTATAAATTATATATTTTTGAAAATGGTTCAATATATCGACTACTGACTTGTATTACAAAATATATAAAATTGTATTAAAAGAGTTATAATAAGTGCCACTAAAGTAAATTCAGACCAAATATTAATATTCTCATATTTCCACTGTAAAGTAGAATACACAGCATCAACAATTTTTTTTGGTAATTTTTGAGTCACCCTGTATCAAATAATACTTTTCTACACAAAGCAATATTATTTGATGTTATTAGAATACTATTAGAGCAAAAAATCCTTAATACATTAAGAAAATTACATTTTAATACGTTTTAAAAAATGGCAATTTTTCAACTTCATCACCCTGTAAGTTGAAAACTGGCCATAGAATTGAGTTGTGCCCATGGACACTATTGTTTGGAAGTCATCATTTTTCTAAAAAAAAAAACGCAGAAACGTGCAAGGCGGGAATTATTGGACACGGCATGGAAATTCATCAAATATTTTCTTAAATTTTATACAATATCAACCAAAATAAAACTCAAAGTCGTCTCCACAAATATAATATAAGACTTTTAAACCCTCAAAGGGGAAGGAGATCAGTTAAACTCAAATATTAAAACTACTTGTAACAGTTTTCGAAATCAAAAACTTTTTTTTATTGAGCATATTGCTTCAGACAGATGAAATTATTTAAAAAAACAATTATAACAAATTTAAGTCTTTCGTCAACTTTTAAACGACATTAATCTGGAAGCATACCAATCAAATCCCGATAGGAAAGCCAAAACGTCAATTAAAAACTTTTGTAACAACTAAATGGTTTTAATCCAGTGAAGAGAGAGAGAGAGAGAAATTAAAATACAAACCACTATGAGCTTCCGAAATGAATGTAAATTAATATAAAATTTCTGAGATATTTTTATTTGATGATAGCTAAATTTGATTTTGGAAAATCTAAAAATATTTTCAGTCGTGGAAATTTCTGGAACATGTTTGTCAACAAAACAAAAGTGTGCGTTGTAAACAGGATATGTTTGAACTTTTTGAAAGATATATAACCTTTACTGTTACAAAAAGAAATATGATTTTAGAAAAGAGTTTCCATGTAAAAAACCATTTTCAATGATTCCCCTCGGAAAAGCCGGAAAATGCGGATTTTTTTTATTTTCAAATACATACAGGGTGTCCCACGACTATTCCCTCGTTATCTTGTGCCTAAACGGTACAAGATATCAGCTTAATTTTTTGGTGACATATGTAAATTGATAAGATCTACTTGTTTAAATTATTTGTAACTATACAGGGTGATCCAGAAAATTGTAATTTATCACATTTAGGTTTTTTAAATGAAACACCCTGTATTTTATGACATTTTTAGATTATACGTTAAAAACTAAGTCAACTTTATTCAACGTTCCCTATATTTAGCTCTTGTCAATTTTGAGAAAATCGTTATTTTAAGAAAAATATTCTATTTAAACAAGAACTAGAAACGACTTACTTTCAGTAACACAAATTTATATCGATTTATTCTGACTTTTAGGGCTTTCATTTGCACCATGTACGATTTCGATATTTTGTACAGGGTGTTTAGGAAAAGGATTCTAATTTTATATTTTTCAAACATCAAAATCTCACTTAACTTAAATCGACCACCCTGTATTTTTTATCATATGTGAAATAATTTTTCATTTTCTATAAAAAACTATGAGTAATATACCGGGTGTATCAACGATGCGTGCGTGGAGGATAGCTGCTTCCCTTTTGAAGATAGGAAAAAATGTTTCAAATAAAAGTTGTAGATAGCAATGAAAGCTATTTTCCAAAAATAACTACCAACATACGGGGTGTCCCATAAATGTGTGACTTATCAAGTAGGCAAACCCTACATTTTCTGGAAGCTTATAGTGTTGACTATTCTGGTATGGCACTATATACAGGGTGTTCCATTTGAAAAAACTGAGAAAAAAATTCTGCAAACACTTGTTTTACTAATTCCAGTTTGTCTAGAAATTTCTCTTAAACTGACATTTGTAATTTCAACTACTGATCCTAAAACTAAGAAGTCATTCTCCTCATTATTTACAATATACTTTGCTTTGGTAGGTTTTTTGTAGGATACACCACTAGTTTGACTAAAAGTTTGTAGCAGTTCCTCAAACGCCCTTTTGTCTGGATGTGGTCGATCGGGATACTTTTCTGCGTACACCTTTGACGCTAACAAACAATTTCTAAAACATTCACCTAGGATAAAGGTCATGTCCACTCTTTCATTTTGTTAATCTTTAATAATGTCTATTGAAAATACTACTATTGAAAACTATACCACTACTGAAAATAAATTAATAAATTAGACAGTAGGTATTTGACAGATCATTATGGACATCCGCTAACTAGATGAGTTTAAAACCATGGCCTACTGCAATAGGAAATATTACGTTCACAGAAATTTTAGAGAAAAATCCTAATAACTTTTTAAACGTTTATTTTATACATATGCTTTACTCATAGTTTTTGATAGAAAATGAAAAGTTATTTCACATAGGATAAAAAACATTTAATTTAAGTGAGTTTTTGATGTTTGAAAAACATAAAATTACAATCCTTTTCCTAAACACCCTGTACAAAATATCGAAATCGTAAATGGTGCAAATGAAAGCCCTAGAAGTCAGAATAAATCGATATAAATCTGTTTTACTGAAATTAAGAGGTTTCCGTGTTTTTAGTTCTTGTTTAAATCTTAAAATCACGTATAATCTAAAAATGTCATAAAATACAGAGTGTTCCATTTAAAAAAACCTAACTTTGATAAATTACACTTTTCTGGATCACCCTCTATTTGTAATGTAATTTACATATGTCACCAGAAAATTATATTTTATTTTATAAGTTTCAATGTTGTCAAAATTATAATAATTTTTTCCATTGAAAAATGAGATATTTTGATTCGCTAAAATAATTGTACATCTACGAACACTAATTTTCGTAACTATTAACACAACAAATCATATTGATAGATAAATATTGACAAAGATACTTTACCACGATTTAAGTTTAAACCATTTCTACGAAAAATTGTTAGAAGCGGCAACTAAGCGCTATCTAACGTTATGAATGAAATCAGGGGATAGAATGTTTTCTACCAAATTTGATTGCTTATTATTGTGTGCTTTTTAGGTTATATTATTATAATTTTCTTTTTCACATTGAATTTATTGGTTTAAGTTGATTTATTAGATAAATATGGTTTATTGTTGTGTTGAATGAAGCAAAATAGTTTATTTAAATCATTTCATCGGTAAGTTACATGTACTATTATGAACAAAGCTCAGGGGCGTAGAATTAGTATTTTATCGACTGTATAAACTCTTTGATAATGCCTAAAGGATTGTTTTAACTTATTGCAACGACTTATAATTATGTAGGTTTCATATATTTTGTTAAAAATTAAGTCACATTGACACAAATATTTGGTACTCTTTGTTAGGATACGAGGCAGTGAAGTTCACACCTACAAATGCTTATATTTGTTCTTCATTTCCGTGATAATGACTTTGAATATAAACCAAGTGGAAGGAAATATTTGAAAACAGATGCAAAAACCCTATATTTTTTTAATGCTTATTAGGGAGAGCTTCTACCTGAAGAAAAATATACAGGGTGTCCCATTTGAAAAAATTAAGTTATTGCCGTTTGAAAACTAGACTATTGGCACACCATCGGCAAACACCCTGTGCAACAGGTGAAGATGTTGTGTGATTATTGTGATAGGTGCATGTTTCATTTACATCATAGCAGCTTTTTTGAGGAATTTTTTTAAAAAATGTGGTTTTTGTGCTAATATTTCTGAAGTGCTGTTTTTTCATTAAATCTGCTTAAAATAGGAATAACTTGTCAACGCCTCGTCGGATTTACAAATACAAAAAACTACCGTAAATCTAATATTAAGTAGAATCAGAAGACATAATCGTTCAATTTAAAAATACCAAATTAATTTTCATTCCACAAAAATTAGCCACCCTGTATACATCAAAATATTTTAAAATTGTAGTCCGAGTGACACTGTCTACCCCTACAAAAAATCTTGTTGATATCTCTTTTAGTTTCGGTGCTAGAGATCGAGTGGAAATAATTGGCGCACCCTGTATAATTTTAATGTAGCGTAGTGAAAAAAAAAATAAAATAAAACGAGGCTTGCCTCACAAAAAAATAGTAGATGTAGAAATTTGTTACTTCTGCCAACGTTTTCGTTAGTTGATATTTACTAACAATTTTTTCTGTTATAGGTTCGATAAGATTAAAACGGTTTATATATTTTTCAGGATTTATCTAAACGTAGAAGATTCTTACTTACACCAACTTTATTTTTTTTATTTCAGGATGATACAACTAATAATTCATCAGAGTTTAATTTGTAGTTAGTTCCCTATTCCTACCTCAATCCCGAATGTACTTTTTTCCCTTGATCCTGCATTAACGAACATTTGATTAAACAAATATATTTTAAATTTCCTATGTAACGGACGTGGTAAAATTAAAATAAATATATTGTGTCACATCCTATTTCCCTCTGTAACGGTACGCCCATGCATCCCAGCATAAATTCGTCGCCATGTTCCTGACTTTTATATATCTATCTCACTTCATCATTGGGCACGCAATATTTGAAACTTATGAATTTCTTGACCTTGACGTCACCGCCTTGACGTCACTGGTAACGACTTTGACCTTGAACAACCTTTTGGCCTTGACCTTGAACGACCTTGACGTCACCGCCTTGACGTCACTGGTAACGACTTTGACCTTGAACAACCTTTTGACCTTGACCTTGAACGACCTTGACCTACCTTGACCTTGACGCCACGTCCAATGACGTCACCGGAAACGGCCGCACGACCTTGACCTTGGTGCCACGTCCAATGACGTCACCGGAAACGGCCGCCATCTTGAGCTAGGACTGGTATAGTTTATCTACTGGGATGTGGTTGGAACAAAAAATCTAAAACTAATTAAAACCATTCCTACCCTTGAACGATGTTCGTTTCTTGTGTCCCGGGGGCAGGAAAGCAGCCGGCGGAGTAATGGGTACGGCGGTGTCCCAGTGGGGCACAATATCTGGTTGCTGTAATTGGGAACATCCTTCGAAAATGGGCAATTCAAGTTTGTGCTGCTGCTGCTGTTGCTGCTTTTCGCACGGCCTTCTGTGACGACGCCCACCAGGGGTGAAAGTTTTGATTAAGAAACCGACGCCACTCATATTATGATTTCTGGTTGGTTATTGTCACATTGTTTTAAAGGTTTTAAATTTATAGCTGTTATTGAAGTTTTTTCAAATTTTATTATCTTATAGCAAAATATTTAATGTTAATAAATAAAATTGATATAAGACCTATTAAATTTGAGGCAAAATTTAGAATTTTACATCAAGTTAAGATAGGCTGTAGAGCCAATCATTTTTGAAACGAAAAAAAATCTTAGCAGTATAGTGCGTTGCAATTTATAGTAGAAAATCGTCTCGCTTTAGACATGAAGGAGGTTGTGTATTAGCCGGAACAGAGACGGTGCTCCCAAATGGACTTTAAAAATTTATGTTTTCTGTTTGAGTAGTATTCACGATATACCCAACTAATATAATAAGATTTAGAAATATAGACGTATTTAAATTCATTTACCTACATTTTCACAAAATAAATCAAGTGAAACATACATTCTTTTTAAATTAATACTTAATAATTTTAGTTAATTTCAATTTTCATTATATTTTTTAGTTAAACATGTTGTGTTTTTTATAATTTCAATTAAGTATTAGGTACTATGTAAGTCAGAGTTTGAAATCGTTTATTAAAATTTTAATAAAACTTTTATTTTTTTTTTAATTTTAATACAAGTTCTCAGTGTGTTATATTTTTTTCAATGCAATTTAGACCGCAAAAGGATTATCTTTAACATTTGAACAAATAACACTCAACCTAAGCCGGCTCTGATCAGCATGTTTGCGAATGTTTCAAGATGTTGCCAGACCATTGCGCTTTCTAGATTATCTTGCAATGGACTGACTATATGTGGATGATCGGACAATTTAGGATAAATTATAAGAAAATTAAAAAAAATCAATTGGACAAATTAAAAGTTCCGGAAGGGGGGTGGGGGTAGATAAATATACAACTTGAGGGTTGGATATTGGTTTTTTACGATTTGTTTATGTAAAAGTTGTAGATATTTAAAAAATCTAAAACTTTTGTATTGATTAGTTTTCAACATAACCTCAAAATTATCGAGAAAAACGATAAAAACCATTTTTTTCGTTTTTAATTTTTATCTCCCGCAAAAATATTTTTTTTATCCAACCAAGTCAAAATTAAAATAAATTTAGTTTTATTCAAAAATCGTTAATAATTTGGTATTAAATTTGAACACCTATTAATTATAACAGCGATAGCAAGTCGGTAGTCATGGATATCTGGTATTGTTGGAAAATATTGATTGTCAATTCATTTCGGAAGCTCATAGTGGTTTGTATTTTAATTTCTCTCTCTCTTTCCACTGGATTAAAACCACTTAGTTGTTAAAAAAACTTCTATATAGAAAGCCGAAACGTCAATAAAAAAACTTTTTTAACAACTAAGTGGTTTTAATCCAGTGGAAAGAGAGAGAGAGAAATTGATTGTCAAGTATTTCTTTTAAAACACCACTCGAGCTCCGCTCTCGTGGTGTTTCGCAAAATACGTCTCGTGACTCGGAAGTATAATCGATTATTTTCGAAGCTCTTGTGATATTACTACTGAAAAGATGTTGCACTACGGCCATCAAATATAGAGAAACGTCGTTTATTTTTGAAGTATGTTAATGGGAAGTGTCAAAGAATGGTTGTTGGTATTCACAAAATTAGTGCCGTGCCGCAAGAAATTGCAAAATTTTTGAATTTAGAAAATTGGAAGGAGTATACTGGACATTCGCTAAGAAGAACATCTGCTACACTTCTTATTGATGGTGGCGGTGACCTCACTTGTCTTAAAAGACATGGAGGTTGGAAATCGAGTACGGTAGCAGAAGGATATATTGAAGAATCACGTATCAACAAAGAGAATACTGCCAGAAAAATATTGCAAGGTAGTTTTGTTTTTTTTTATTATTGATTTACTGTAATTCTAGACAATTTTAGGCAATATTAGACGATTTTAGTTCACTTCTCATATACTTAGACAATTGTAGACAGATAATTTTTGAAAATTTTAGACGATTTTTGGCAATTTTAGAAAATTTAAGACAATTGTAGACAATTTTAGATGATTTTAGACAGTATTAGTCAATTTCACATAAGTTGACAGACAATATTAGGCACTTTTATGGCATTTTTGACAATTTTAGAACATGTTAGATAATTTTAGGCAGTTTTCGACTATTTTAGAGGATTTTTAACTATTTTAGACAATTTTAGATATTTTTAGAAAATCTTAAACAATTTTAGACGACTTTTGGCAATTTTTAGACAATTTTAAACAATTTAAGGCAGTTTTCGACCATTTTTTGACCATTTTAGACAATTTTAGACGATTTTAGTCAATTTCACAGAAGTTTAGACAGACAATTTTAAACAATTTTAGACGTTTTTTAGATGATTTTTGGCAATTTTAGACAATTTTAAACAATTTAAGACCGTTTCCGACCATTTTTAGACAATTTAAGACGATTATAGACAATTTTAGACGATTTTAGACAATATTAATCGATTTTAGTCAATATAAAATAAGTTTACACATACAATTTTAGACGATTTTAGACGATTTTAGGTAATTTTTTGACAATTTTAGAACATGTTAGATAATTTCAGACAGATTTCGACTATGTTAGACAATTTTAGACGATTTTAGATATTTTTAGAAAATTTTAAACAATTTTTGGCAATTTTAGACAATTTTTAGACAATTTTAAACAATTTAAGGCAGTTTTTGACCATTTTTAGACAATTTAAGACGATTCTAGACAAAGATAAAGAAGGTACAAGTACCTGTTCAGATATTTCCTCGAATGTTTCATCAACAGTTACGGAGAATATTTTGAGTTGTTCTAACATTAATGAAAATCTTTTGAATTGTTCGAATTTCAGTGGTGCTTTGAATTTTGGCAATAGTTGTTCCAATTGTACATTCAATATCAGTAAATAACAAATAAATACCTATATATAGTTGTCCAATTAGTTTGTTTTACTAAGTTTGTAAGAGACAATGTTTTTTTCTTCAAATTTCAATTAGAGAGCTCAAATGCAATTACTTTTAATCCTAGGATTAAAAGTGTTGCTAAGCAACGAGCAAATTTTTGTACGGTAAGGGAATTGGTGGCTTTTGCACCTGAAAAGAGTACAAAAATGTCAACATTTTTTGATGGTTGGAGAAAATAGTACATTATATTATAAGGATTAAAAGTGCAGCGCAGCCGAGCGAATGCAAAATTGCGATAAATTTGTAATACAAGGGATTTTTACTATATTTGAATGAATTATTGGGGGATTTAAATTTTGATCTTTAGTTTTGATGTCTCTGTAAAGTTCACGATTTATAAATTTACTTGGGTAGTTGTTCTTAATCAAGACAGATTTCATTATTTAAGATATTGTCATTTGAACAAATTATTTTTGCTCTATTGGAAAGAGATTTGACAATACCTCGTTTAACACAAATTGAGTGGTTTTATTTCTACCATGAGAATTTTTTAATAAAACATATCATATTCTAATTAATTATAAACAATTATCAGTTTTTATTTCATACTTTTATTTCATATACTCCCGTTCATTCTGCGTAATATTAAATATGGTTAATTCAGCTGAACTAGCAATTTGCTAAAGGTACCAAAATCATGACGTTGAATCAACCTAAAATATTATGTAGATCTCAGCAAATGAGTTGTAAAGGTAACTGTACGAACAAATTGATTTCATTCAGATTCTGAATTCAGGACTCTCCTGATATTCAAGTGCCAAGAGCTCCGCGCCTTTAAAAATAAAATAAAATAAAATAAAATAAAATAACAAGAATTTGTGAAGTGCCCCAGCAGATAAATGTGGTAAGAATTAACTTTAATTATATATTTTCATTTTTTATTTTGAAAACTATAGAATCCTTACTTTTGTAATAATTCATTTTTGCTTGTATTGGTTTTTGTTTGGTTGGACAAACAGACAAATTTTAAGTTTTCCATTTTTTTATATTTTGGCATAAAAAGTTTTTAGTTTTCTGAAATAAATTATTTTTCATTTGTTTTGTTTCCCTTGTAAATAATTTTGTGTAAATAAATGTATATAATTTTTAAATGTGATTTTATTTCTGGTTCTAATCAGTAATTTACTCAAACCCTGAAGAAGTCCGAGCTACCTTGAATACAGCGTGGTGAGCTAGAGCTCGTCGTGGCGTCAGATAAAAATCTGAGCTACAAAACCCCAAAAAACGAACTGAACGTCACGACGTGACATGGCGATTTTTATATGAAATTTTAAATAATTATATATTGAATATTGAAAATTGTTATTAAATGGAATTTGGAAAATTATAAGTTAGAATTTGTGACATTATTAATATTATATAAAAATGTATCAATATTTTCCCTATCGTGTTGCCAAATTGCACAGACAGAAGGTCTTAAATTTTGTTTGTTTACAATTTCCATTTCAAAATCCTCCATGAAAATATCACATAACTTTGGTGATAAAGTAGAACCCATTGCCATGTCAAAATTTTGCTGATAAAAATCGATATTTAATTGAAAATATGTAGTATTAATAATCAAGTCAGTTGGTAAATTTTGAGAAGCGTTTTCTATAGAACTAATAATATCAAATTTTGGTACATATTTTGGAGTTACCGAATAATTTAAACCTTTCGCCAATAATAATTTTTCTGTGTTATTAAGATCTCTACTTGAAATATTTATTACCGTATTTAAAGGACCCCGCAGTTTTTGATAGGAAAATGGCTTTCTGTGGATTTCTCTCAAACTTCGGAAATTTATTCTTCATCCCATCCCGATCAAAAGTGTTCACGGGCCCAACTCAATCCTATGTACAGATTTCGAGCTAGCGCGAGTTTAACATGATTAGGGGGAACTCGATATATGGGCATTTATCGGCAAGTTAGGCGTTCACCTCTTTACGTTTATGGTTTATATGATGGATATATGTCATACACACCCAGATACACACACGCACACATTTAGATCTTTTAGAAGATTTTATTTGGATTTCTAAACTATTACTTAAAAATTTAGTTTTTATTGGCCTTACATTTTTCATTTTTCAATCACTTTTTTGTTACCGTGACTATGTCCGACATGGGCGTTTCATTAACAGGGTTAAACACAGCTAGTCACCTTGAAATAAATTAAAAAACTAAATAAATGTTCAATGGAGAAATATTTTTTGTAACAATTAATATGTCCAGCACAAGCGTCACTTGTCGTTATCTCATCTAAACCCTACTCTTTTATACTCCTACAAGGATTCCACGACTCGCATAGAGCAAAAATGCAGCATAATCCTTATGTTTATTATTCTTATTTATTTATAGCACATGTGTTATTAATCTAACTACAATTTGGTGTAGTCTTTGGGAGATCAACTCGTTTAATTTGTTTAAAATGAAGGATTAAAAGGAACATACGAAAAACCATCTTGCCATCAGCGAAATAACAACGATGCTTATTTCAGCTCATTTTCGTAGTGCCCCTATTAAAGTAACATGTATTTAACTCTATGTTCTATAATCTAGACATCTATCACTCGCGGTCCACCTTCAATCTAATAATCTTGTTGACGGATCTTTCTAACATGAATTATTAAAAAGGAACATGTGAAGAACCATCTTACCCCGTACCATGGGGTATGATTGTGAAAGCTAATTTTTTTCACACCGGCACAAACATTGTTCCTTCTAGTGATTTCAGAAAAGTATTTATGTGTAAAAAAATTGTGTCTTCATCATTGTTCTTTTGCGTTTTGTCTGAAAGTTTAGTATTTTTTTTAAGTAGTTTTTTTGTGTAGATTATGAGGATTGGCATTTTTAAATTTTTCAGCTCATTTTTATAGTGCCCTTATATCCCTTCATACCCCACACCCATCATCTTGCTTGCTTTCATTAAGTGATTCACTTAGGTACTTGTGAAGTTAGGACACTAACGGCGTTTTGTATGGATGTTCTCTATCTAAAACCAAACTGTTGTTTTGAGAGTATTTCATATTTGTTTAGGTATGAAACTAATCTATTTTTAATTAATTTTTCAAACTTTTTTGAGAAGTGGGTTGTTTAATTTTCAGATAATTAAACAGGTAAACTCATATTCGTTCAACCGGCAACGCCGCACCAAAATACATTTGCAAACGGCATTCAAACCAGGAAGCGGTATCGTCAAAAGATAATTTTTTTACTCTATATCAAGCCATAAATCTAACCGTCTCGTCTAGACAATAGAAAAAATTTTACATGCTTGTTTACGCGGTTCACGCTAACGAACTTTCTAGAATAATTGCCAGCCGGGGAAGGGATATATCTGAAACCGATAAACTTCGCCGATTTTAAACTCAGTGTGTATCTAGCTGCGAATCAGGCTAGAACCCTCCGTTGTCCAACACAACGTAAATACATGTCGTTTCTCAAATCAGTTCATATCAGTGTGTTGCTAGCCGCGAATCAGGCTAGGACCCTCCAGTGTCTTTTCATCACTCACGCAGAATGCACGCAAAATAATATTTTCTGAATGATGTGATCATTTCTTTTAATTAATTATAATACTTTGTTCATGATTACTAGTTTAATGTAATCTTTGTTACGTTGTTGTTTTTGTTCATTTATTTATTTAACAAGTTTAATAAATGGTTAAATAAAAGTGTTCATTGTTTTTGTTGGATGAAGTTGAGAAGACAAACATACTACAGTACACATATCTTCAATCTAAAATTACAGTCCACTAGAAATTCGAACTACGATGCAGTTTAAAAAGGCGGTAACACATTGTTGGCCGTCCTGGGAAACTGGCACAACATAGGGTTTATTCCAGAACCCTCAACATGGGTGATTAACCATATGTGTTGGTAATTGCTGATGTTGTTACATCTCCCTTTTTATGTAATAGAGTAACAATTGTTCTATACATTTAGATAGAGTATGTGTAAATGGTTTTAAAAGATAATCACAGTTTAATTTAATTATTTCAGACTTTGTCTTATCTATTCCAACGATTTTTCCATTTTTTAAATCAAAATAGGTGCAATTAGGAATAGATTTTTATTTGGTTTGCTAAAGCTCTTATTAAATTCATTAGCAATGTTAATTTTATGCTGGACATAATTGTTAAGTGTTCTTTTACAAAGAGTATTTCTCCATTGAACATTTAGTTTTGTATTTATTTCAAGGTGTCCGTCCGGCTGTGTTTAACCCTGTTAATGAAACACCCATGTCGGACATAGTCTAGCTGTATTCATGGTAACAAAAAAGTGATTGAAAAATTTAATGTCAATAAAAAAAAATTCTTAAAAAATAGTTTAGAAATCAAAATAAAATCTTCTAAAAGACGCTAAATGTGTGCGTGTGTGTGTGTATGACATATATCCATCATATAAACCATATAAACCATAAACGTAAAGAGGTGAACGCCTAACTTGCCGATAAATGCGCATATATCGAGTTCCCCCTAATCATTTTATTCTCGCGCTAGCTCGAAATCTGTACATAGGATTGAGTTGGGCCCGTGAACACTTTTGATCGGTATGGGATGAAGAATAAATTTCCGAAGTTTGAGAGAAATCCACCGAAAGGCATTTTCCTATCAAAAACAGCGGATGTTCTGAATTTCTAAGGTTGTAAAAACTTTTTTCTTAAATTAGATTATTAAATTTTCTTAATTGTCTATTTTTGCTACAATTGAATTCTTTCTCATAACTATTTAAAACACAATGGGAGATTATTTTATCGAAATCAAATCTGGATACCTGATTATACAAATATGATTTAATATCCTCTTTACCCTTTTCTAAATGAAATTTTTAAGTTTTGAAAGAAGACAGAGCCAACAGGGTTGTCATTCGTAATTTACATTATTCAATACCGATCTCAGATATAAAACAAGAGATAGAAAAACATGGTCATATCGTAAGAAATATCTTAAGGGCGCGGTCTTCCTGTGTATAAAATCCTATGCTGCAGACCAAAAGTTAAATCGACTGATTTCCGAATATAATGGGATTTAAAATATAATTTTCAGACAAATTAAAGATAAAGGTCTAACTTAGGTAGTCTTACTATTCTAAATCGATAAATTTATTATTTTCTATGGAAACGACAGCTTCAAAATCATCCAATTTTTTTAACCTTAAAAGTGGCATTTAACAATCTATATATCCTCGATTCTGAAAAAATAAGAAAAATAAACATTAACTTGACCTAAGTTAAACCTTTATCTACAATGTGGTTTAATCAGAATACATCAAAATACTTTAATTTATGAAATCAGTCGATTTGAAATTTTGAAGTCATTTCAAATTAATTTGAAAGTTTGGTCAAACAATGGCGTCTAAAAATTCTTTACCCATAGGTATTCAGTATATATATATATATATATATAGATCATATAGGTTTTAACACTGTAAGAAAGATGGTGCCCGAAGCAAATCAAATTTGCAATGGATGCCAACCCATCAGCTGAGATATTTAGCGGGGTGATACCATAATTAGCCCAGTTGTGAGAGACTTTGACCTCTCATAAAATGTGATATCGCTTTAAAAGGTGTAGAAAACGATAAAAAAATCTTTGCGGCTCTAAAGTGTATGCTAAATTCGAAAAACTAATAGCACAACCACGTGAAACAGCAAAAATTTTTACTATTATTTATATTTCAGATAACATTTGTTCACTTTAAATTTTATTTTAATGTAATATACTTAAATGTTTCTTTTCAAATTATATTGCTAATTTTATATTTTGTTTGTTAACTGTTTCATTTTATTCATTGAATTGTTTTCATTATTCTACAATAAATTATTGATATTTTGTAAACTATAAACGTCACTTATAGCAAATTTTATCTCAAACTATAAAAATGCCATTTTTGGTTTTACTGTACAACTCAAGAAAATCAATAAACTCTGTAGATTTTTTTTATCTCTAATTTTTTCCAAAAATTCAATTTTTTTCCCATTTCATCGTATTCCTATCTGTTATGGTTTAGAATATAGCAATGTTGGCACATAATAAAAGAAACATGCACTCAAAACACAAAAAGAACGCTGCAATTGTATTTATTGTCTTTGTAATTAAAGTAAAGTAAAGTTTTTGCTCTCCAAACATTTAAAAAACTTTAATCAGAAAGGAACATTCTAAGTACGCCGAATATAATAATATATCATGAATTTAAATTTTCGCGGGAACTCACAGCTGTTGGTTGAAACTGTTCATTTGGCAACGTGGGTTAGCTAACGTTTCGTCTGAAAGTTGACGAGATTTTAGAGCATTTATATTTGCATGTATATTTTTTATTACTCTGAACACGAGATGCTTGTTGCGCATATCGTTTAACTGTCATAACGCGGGAATTTTTAAAAATAATTCAACATTATTTGTGTCGATATGTTATCTATCCATTAGAATAAAAATATATAAAGTATTTTAGAAAAGAATTAGAGGTAATATTATAAAGTAAACGATAAGAATATATATTGAGATGAATTCCGTAAATTATACGATTTTACTTTTTTTTTAAATTTATTTTCCATTTGTCCACTTTGACATCTTTCAAACATCTCCTCTTCCCAAACCAAAAAAAAAATCAACATCCCATAGCAACCCTGTCAAATTTTAAATACCCCTACACATAATTTTAAAATAACTAAATTCCTAAATAACAATTGACAACATTTACATCATTACAATATATTCAAAATAAATGATATTTTGTATGACTTTCATAATAAATTAATTTTTACTTTTTAATAGTTAGTATGTGTAGGAATCATGATTTTTCTTAATCAGTTATAATCACTACTAAATTGTCAATGTTTCAAATTATTACTTTCCATGGAACACTTATTTATCAAATTAAAAAAATGTAATAATTTTGTGTATAGACCAATATAATGAAAAAATTAAATATGCGAATTTTGTCATGAAAATCGGTATATGGGGTTAAAATAATATTCTGAACAACTTTTTCTAATGTTTTTCGATATCTCTAACGCGAAGCAAAATATCGAGAGTTTGAAGTTCTAATTTTATCTGATTATCTTAAAAAATATGACCCGTCACTTTGTCCAATTGTGCAAAAATTTAAAAGAAAACCTAATTTTCAATCGAAAAAGTTGGTTTACAAATTTTCAATTGTTTAACTTTATCAGAGTGCTCGATTTCTTCGTAAAACCTCGGCTTTAAGATGATATGAAAAAAATATTGTTCGTATAGAATTTCAATTCGTATAAAATCTAAAAATAAATATTTTGCTTTGAAAAAATTACAGCTGCTTATTTAAAACACAAAAAAGAACGTTTTCACAAAAAAAATATTTTTCGGTCTTCCGTGCAGAAACAATAATATTGTAGACCAAAAGTTAAATCGACTGATTTCCGAATGTAATAGGATTTAAAATTTAATTTCCAGACAATTTTTTTTAATCTTTAATAGTACTTTTATCAACGCTGCTTTGTACACTCTATGGAATATTTTTTTCAAGAAATACAGCAGTAAGATTTTTTTAGGCTTCAAAGAACACTAAACGACAAAAAAATTTAACAGTGTAAACTGTAAACACACTGAAATCAAAACAAATCCCAAGTTCACACACGCATGCGCAGGCAGCAGGACTCTTGTGCAATTCCGGACCTTTGCCATTTATCACTTCGTGAATATTTTGGATTAGTAAAAAGGTAAAAAGTTAATATCTATAATACGGTAAGCGTATTGTATTATTTGCCTCAGTAACCCGAGTTAAATAACGCCGGCGCCGTCCGATTGCTCACGAAATCTTTTCCGACCTTACACCGGCTTGGCGGATAATTTGAAATTTGAGATTGTATAGGTACTGTGATTCTTCCATGATTCAGATGTTCACAAAACCATAGCATAACGAGTGTTGTCTGTATATACCTTTATAGAGACAACGGCATAACCTACTACAGTGGGATGGGAGATTTTGCATTTTTTAATTCTATTTAGGTCTTAGTTAAGTATTAACAAATTAAACATTGAGCTATAGTCAATATTCATTTTCAAAGGTGTAGAAAATAATAAGCATAGTTCAACAACAAAAATATAAATAGATGATAAAGCTTACTTTTTATCAGATAAAATCAAGGATCTCGGGTTTAAATAGTCTTCAAGAAAAATTCGGGAGAAAATTTGAACCAATAAAACCGAGGAAACAATATTGCTAAAGCGGCTTACTCCTTTGATACAATTATCTAGGAGTCTAGGGCCACCGTGAGCTGAACCAAAGTTCAAAGGAAGCCTGCCGCCTTGACTTAAAGAGTGGCTCTTTGATCTACAAAGAAGCGCCGATGCAACTTGACACGTGTCGATAGTTATCATAGCTATATACTAACTTTGAAATGAGCAATAACATCACTCTGTATCTATACATTTGAAAAGGGCATTTTATTTCGAATTGTTTCCGACTTGTAAATATCTTTGACATGTTCACCTAAATCGTAATTATTCATCGTTCGCGTGGTTAATTTTTCTTTCGTTTCTCACATAAGTAGGTACTTCATAACGAGGAACAAATAACTGAAAAGAAAATGTTATTTTGATATTATCAATGCCGCAGTAACAAATTATTTTAATTTTAAGAATTAAAAGAAAGATCTTATGGAAGTATCGTTTTCATTGAAAGGCTCTGTATAAATAAAATATACCTACAAAGAAAATAAATGAAAAATAAAAAGTTAAGATTATACATTTTGATTATACTAAATATTGTTCTCCCCTTGTATTAAATATAATAAACAGTGAATTTCTAGAATGATTTCTGTAACGAGAAAATTTCAAAGGAAGGTTTCTGTAACTATTTTGTTTAATTTAAGCATTTATCACGAGATACCAGCACCTCCCGGGCAGCATCTTATTTGACATAATTTGGCTGATATTTGACGTACAAGACCGCGCCCTTAAATATCAGACATAGAGTAAATAAACAACCTCTAATGATGTTTTACGTGGATCTAGAACCAAAACCAAATAATAAAGAAATATATAAACTTGAATACCTAAACAATTTGAGAATAACAGTTGAACCTCCAAATCAAAAGAAACATATTATTCAATGTACTAGATGTCAGCTTTATGGTCACTCTAAATCATATTGCACAAGACCTTTCAAATGTGTGAAATGCGGAGGAAGCCATCAGTCAGCAGATTGTCAAAAACCAAAAAATACGCCCGCCAAATGTGCTCTCTGCCAGGGGGAGCATACAGCCAACTACAAAGGTTGCACAATATACAGAGATTTACAAAACGCAAGAGGAAAACAAAGCAACATAAATCCATCATCTCACATCAATATTCAACCAATCAACCAAAACGGAATGATAATAAACATGTTAACTACTGTACTAAACAACAAACTAACTAATGGACATTAAATCTATACGCATAGCTGAGTGGAACGCGAATGGCTTAACAAACCATAAAGCTGAAATAATAAACTTTCTACAATACAATAAAATAGACGTTCTACTAGTATCAGAAACACATTTCACCGACAGAACTACTTTCAAAGTACCCTCTTATTCAGTCTATCATACCATTCATCCCGATGGAACAGCCCACGGAGGTGCAGCAGTCATTATCCGCAATTCATTCTCTCATAACGAAGTACCAGGATATCAAACCGATAAAATAAAAGCTTCAATAGTACAAATAGATGCTAGGCCTTGGTCAATTCAAGTAGCAGCAATGTACAGCCCACCTAGACATGGAATAGAAACAGACGAATATGAAGCATTCTTAGAGCAATTTGAAGGAAAATTCATCATTGGCGGAGACTGGAATGCTAAGCATACCAATTGGGGATCAAGGCTAACTACACCGAAAGGCAGAAATCTACTCCAAGCAATTACCAACAAAAACTGTTCCTACCTGTCCTCTGGCCAACCCACTTATTGGCCTACGGATCCAAACAGACTGCCAGATTTACTGGATTTCTTTATATTAAAAGGTCTAGGATCAAACTACACTAATATTGAAGCAAACTGGGACCTGTCTTCAGATCACTCCCCAATAATCGCTACAATTAGTACACATATAATCAACAGACCTCCAATCCCCAGGCTGACTACTTGCAAAACTGATTGGAATATCTTCAGAAATCATATAGAAAACCATTTAAACCTCAACATTAAACTAAAAGAACCTGATGATATAGACGTAGCGGTAAACTATTTAACGTGCAAAATCCAACAATATACCCTTACACATTAGGGAACTAGTTAGCAAAAAAAGAAGAGCTAGATGCAGATGGCACAGAAGTCGTAACCCAGTTGACAAAAGAGAATATAATAGGCTCACAAGATGCTTAAAAACGGCCCTTCAAGAAACACGCAACGCCTCCTTCGAATTCTATATTACTAATTTGTCAAAAGAAGACCACTCGATCTGGAAAGCGACTAAAAACCTCAAAAGACCAACACATCATATACCGCCCATCAGAAAACAAGATGGCACCTGGGGAAAAACCGATAAAGAAAAAGCTAATATTTTCGGAGAACACCTTTCTAAAATATTCAGTATACCAGATCCAAATAATAATAATGACGACGACTACGTAAAAACATTCCTAGATAGCCCATGTCCAATGACGCTACCCATCAAGCATATATCTCCAACAGAAGTAAAACAGGAAATATTCAAATGCAATAGCCACAAGGCACCAGGTTTTGACTTAATCACAGGAAAAATGCTGAAAGAATTGCCCAGAAAAGGTCTTGTGCTACTAACGACGATCTATAACAGTATGCTAAGGCTGGCGTATTTCCCAGTGAGCTGGAAATTTGCCCAAATAATACCGATCCAGAAACCTGGTAAACCTCCTAATAACATATCTTCATATCGACCAATTAGTCTGCTACCAATTATGTCTAAATTATTTGAAAGACTTCTACTCAAAAGAATCACTTTAGATGCTAATATTGACGAAATAATACCAACTCATCAATTTGGGTTCCGGGAACAACATTCTACAGTGCAACAAAGTCACAGAATAGTAAATGAAATACTAAGAAGCTATGAAGAAAAGAAAGTATGCACTGCTGCTTTCCTAGACATTGAGCAAGCTTTTGATAGAGTTTGGCATGATGGCCTCCTATACAAACTTAAACTTACCCTTCCTACACCCCATTACCTAATTCTTAAATCCTACCTTACAGATCGTTATTTCCAAACCAAATTTAACACGACCACATCAGAATACCACCAAATCAAATCTGGAGTTCCCCAAGGCAGCGTGTTGGGGCCCTTCCTATATCTATTATTTACTGCCGACATCCCAACAACAAACTATACCAAAACTGCGACGTTCGCGGATGACACTGCCATAATAGCTGCAAACGAAAACCCCCAAATAGCAGCTCAAGATCTCCAAAACCACCTCAATGAACTCCAAGACTGGACCAATCGCTGGCGAGTAAAAGTAAACCTTGGTATGTAAGTAATAAAACCCTTCATGAAGATTCAGGATTGCCATATGTACAAGAAGAAATAACTAGACTATCCAACACTTATCTCCAACGCCTAGAGGACCACCCAAGTGAACAAGTCAGACAACTACACATTCCAATCAACATCACAAGAAGACTAAAAAGACGATGGCCAACTGATGAACTTGAATAAGTTAATCAATAAATTTAAATTATTGTATGTAATTTAAGTCGGAGCGTTGTCGTTGGACAACTTCTCCTTTCAGATATTCTTCATTAAATCTATTTACTTATAGCCTCTCCGAGGCAGATTGTAAATTATACTTAAGGGCGCGGTCTTCCTGTGTATAAAATCCTATGCTGCAGACCAAAAGTTAAATCGACTGATTTCCGAATGTAATGGGATTTAAAATATAATTTTCAGACAAATTAAAGATAAAGGTCTAACTTAGGTAGTCTTACTATTTTAAATCGATAAATTTATTATTTTCTATGAAAACGACAGCTTTAAAATCATCCAATTTTTTTAACCTTAAAAGTGGCATTTAACAATCTATATATCCTCGATTCTGAAAAAATAAGAAAAATAAACATTAACTTGACCTAAGTTAGACCTTTATCTATAATGTGGTTTAATCAGAATACATCAAAATACTTTAATTTATGAAATCAGTCGATTTGAAATTTTGAAGTAATTTCAAATTAATTTGAAAGTTTGGTCAAACAATGGCGTCTAAAAATTCTTTACCCATAGGTATTCAGTATATATATATATATATATATATATATATATATATATATATATATATATATATAGATCATATAGGTTTTAACACTGTAAGAAAGATGGTGCCCGAAGCAAATCAAATTTGCAATGGATGCCAACCCATCAGCTGAGATATTTAGCGGGGTGATACCATAATTAGCCCAGTTGTGAGAGACTTTGACCTCTCATAAAATGTGATATCGCTTTAAAAGGTGTAGAAAACGATAAAAAAATCTTTGCGGCTCTAAAGTGTATGCTAAATTCGAAAAACTAATAGCACAACCACGTGAAACAGCAAAAAATTATACTATTATTTATATTTCAGATAATATTTGTTCACTTTAAATTTTATTTTAATGTATTATACTTAAATGTTTCTTTTCAAATTATATTGCTAATTTTATATTTTGTTTGTTAACTGTTTCATTTTATTCATTGAATTGTTTTCATTATTCTACAATAAATTATTGATATTTTGTAAACTAATAAACGTCACTTATAGCAAATTTTATCTCAAACTATAAAAATGCCATTTTTGGTTTTACTGTACAACTCAAGAAAATCAATAAACTCTGTAGATTTTTTTTTATCTCTAATTTTTTCCAAAAATTCAATTTTTTTCCCATTTCATCGTATTCCTATCTGTTATGGTTTAGAATATAGCAATGTTGGCACATAATAAAAGAAACATGCACTCAAAACACAAAAAGAACGCTGCAATTGTATTTATTGTCTTTGTAAATAAAGTAAAGTAAAGTTTTTGCTCTCCAAACATTTAAAAAAACTTTAATCAGAAAGGAACATTCTAAGTACGCCGAATATAATAACATATCATGAATTTAAATTTTCGCAGGAACTCACAGCTGTTGTTGATAAGTTCATTTGGCAACGTCGAATCAGTGGTTAGGCAACGTTTTGTCTCAAAGTTGACGAGATTTTAGAGTATTTATAGATATATTTTTTATTACTCGAGGACGAGATGCTTTTTGCGCATGTCGTTTAACTGTCATAACGCGGGAATTTTTAAAAAGAATTCAAAATTATTTGTGTAGATATGTTATGCATTAGAATAAAAATATAGAAAGTATTTTAGAAAAGAATTAGGGAATATTATAAAGTAGAAGATAAGAATATATTCAAAATAACTGATATGTTGTATGACTTTCATAATAAATTAATTTTTACTTTTTAATAGTTAGTATGTGTCGGAATCATGATTTTTCTTTTTTAATCAGTTATAATAACTATTAAATTGTCAATGTGTCAAATTATTACTTTCCATGGAACTCTAATTTATCAAATTTAAAAAAAAATGTAATAATTTTGTGCATAGGCATAGAAATGTAAATTTTCACTTCTGTTTTGTTTTCAAACATCAACTTCCTGTTGTCAAATTGGTTAAAAAAAAGTTCTGATTTTGGTAGATGTCGATCAATATGTAATCATTCATATTTTATATTCAAATTCATTAATTTGAAAATTATAGAGATATATTTATTTTCAAATTGTTTGGGACTTCTAAATATCTTTGAAATGTTCACCTAAATCGTAATTCATCGTTCGCGCGGTTAATTTTTCTTTCGTTTCTCACACTTCATAACGAAGAACAAAATCACTTTATACGGGGTAATTCATTGAGAAATGCGCATACAGAAAGGGTAGATGGAGAACACCGAGGTGCTTCTAAATAACCTATGGGTCTATAGTTCTTTATAACCAAGATACAGGGTGATTTATTAATTTTCCCCATTTTTTCAATTCATCATAACTTATGAACGACCCTATACGTTTTTGTAATATTTGGTTCGTATGTTCTTTGTCTACAGTGGTGTCGATTAACATATTCCAAGTCCGGCCTTAAAAAGTTAATGAGTAGGTTTCGAATCGAAACAATACCCAGTATATTAATATTTTAAAATTTTATTTGGAAAGAGCAGAAAAAAATAAGTAAGACTAAATATATTTGGTGCTTCCGCTTACAACTTTTTTACTTATTAACTTGACTTAAATCTAGATGTTTCGATAATGAGGTGGCACAAAAATAAAAAAAAAATTCTTCCCCAAATGGTACTTTTCTAGCTTTAATCCATAAAATCATCAACTATTTCTTATTCTCCTAATTTCTGGATCCCAACCTTATTGAAAAATCAAGAAAAAATATTATAAAGTATATATTTGTAAATTTATTTTAAAATTATTCATTTATCTGTTTAAGAATTTATTAATAAACAAATTCATTGATAAAACATATAATTTTTGTTTTCTTCTGTGTTTTTAGTACAATGCTTTTTGTGATCATTGTAGGCCCTTTCACTATTTATTTTTTATTATCCGATCGCTGGATTATAGCGATTACTTAAACTATAATCGCGATATGCCGGTACGTTAGAAGTTTTTTGGTAGCAACAAAGGCGCCGCTTTAAAACTGTTAAATTGGGGCAACTTTATGTATTACACGAACTATACGCGTATTGCATTTGCCTTAGCGACACGAGTTAAATAACGCCGGCGCCGTCCGATTGTTCGCGAAATCTCTTTCGACATTATTACCGTGATTTAATTGGAGATTTGGCATTTTTTAATTTTTTACAGTTTGTACTTTCATTCTTGGTTTTTATAGTTAAGCATTTTGATAAAACTAAACATACAAATAGAATTGCTATAATTTTAAAATTAATATTTCTTCAAAACACAAAAATATAAGTAGATCATAAACGCACTTTTTATTATATAAAATCAAGGATCTCGGGTTTAAATAGTCTTCAAGAAAAGTTCGGTGAAAAAAAATTGCTAAAGCGGCTTATTCCTTTGATGCAATTGTCTAGGAGTCTAGGGCCACCGTGAGCTGAACCAAAGTTCAAACGATGCCTGCCCGCCTTGACTTAAAAAAGCGATTCTTTGATCTACAAAGAAGCGCCGACGCAACTTGACACGTGTCGATTCTGGAATAGTTGTCATAGCTATATACTAACTTTGAAATGAGCAATAACATCACTCTGTATACATTTGAAAGGGGCATTTTATTTCGAAAATTTAATACCAATTATACCCTAGTAAAAAATTGTTTCCTACTTGTAAATATCTTTGACATGTTTACCTAAATCGTAATTCATCGTAATAAATAAATAAATAAATCGTTTGCGTGGTAAATTTTTCTTTCGTTTCTCATATACTTCATAACGAGGAACAAAATCACTTCATATAAATAACTGAAAAGAAAATGTTATTTTGATATTATCAATGCCCCAGTAACAAATTATTTTAATTTTAAGAATTAAAAGAAAGATTTTATGGATGAATAGTTTTCATTGAAAGGCTCTGTATAAATAATATATACCTACAAAGAAAATAAATGAATAATTATTTATCATTATGTTCTTTATTGTTAGCTAACCACTTACAAAGAGCTATCGACCGAGGTCCTTCTGCCCATAAATGAATAATAAAAAGTTAAGATTATACATTTTGGTAATACTAAATATTGTTCTCCCCTTGTATTAAATATAGCAGACAATGAATTTCTCGAATGGTTTCTGTAATGAGAAAATTTCAAAGGAAGGTTTCTGTAACTACTTTGTTTAATTTAAGCATTTATCACGAGATACCAGCACCTCCCGGACAGCACCTTATTTGACATAATTTCGCTGACTTTTGACGTACAAGACCGCGCCCTTAAATAAAAAAAAAAAAAGTTTTAATCTGGTTTTTTCTTATGATAATATTAATAAGAAAACTTCATTTATGACGAAATATAAATTCTCTTATAATATGCAAATGCGCTATCCTTTCAAAATTCGTTCCCAGAAACGTCACAAAAATGTGATTGAAACAGATTTTGACATCTTCAATCTCAAAATCTTATTCTAAGTGTAATATGTTGATGTCATATTTTTGCAAGATTATCAAGTGTTCTGTTTCTATAGTAAATTTATTTATTTTGCTATGTCATGTTGTTTTTTAAAAAAAATAAGTGGTTTTAACCCAGAGATATAAAGAGAAATTGAACTAGCTTCCGAAATGAATAACTAATAGTTAATTGAATATAAATGAGATTATATTACATGAAAAAATTTTTTTCATCAATTTCAATGCTTATTTGCAATAAAAAATTGTCTAGATTAACTGAAGAATCGATTATGAAAATGTCGTTTTTTGGTTTTTTGCATTTTTAACGATATTTTTCGCTACGAACCATATATTTTATTTATACCATCTTAAAGTCGAGGTTTCAACGAAGAAAATGAGCACTGATAAAGTTAAAGATTGAAAATTAGACTTTTCTTTTAAATTTAAATTCGTATAAAATCGAAAAATAAATATTTTGCTTTGAAAAAATTACAGCTTATTAAAACACAAAGAAGAACGTTTTCACCAAGTTTCATAAAAAAAATTTTTTGCGGGAGATAAAAATTAAAAACTAAAAAAAAATGGTTTTTATAGTTTTTCTCGATAATTTTAAGGTTATATTGAAAAGTAAGCAATCCAAAGTTTTACATTTTTTAATTATCTACAACTTTTACACGAAACTTTTCTCGATAGTATGCATATTTCAGCCACAAATCGTAAAAACCAATATCCAACCCTCAAGTTGTTTATTTAGCCACCCCCTTCCGGAACTTTTAATTTGTCGAATTTATTTTTTTTTAATTTACTTATAATTTATCCTACATTTTTCGACTATCCACATACTGCTAAGAATTTTTTATGAATAGGTTTCGCCTGGTCTATAACACTTGTACTCTCAGCGTTGAATTAAAAAATTTAAATATAAACCTGCATATTTTAAAAACAATTTGAAAGATAACCGAGTTTGCAGTATCAGTAAAATTTTACAAATAACACTGGAGTTACATAAGGTAGTTAAAGCTTCAAGGTCATACAAATCCCACCCTTACACACACCAAAAATTTTCACTTTCGAAACACCAAACTTATAAATAAAACTATAAATATTTCGTCGATATTCGATTTTCGCGTCGTAAAAATATCATAACAAAGTTATCTTAATCGAGTTTTATTTACAAAAATTATTTGTTGTCAAACAAAAGAAGGTGGAGAGACAACCAACAGGTCGCGACGCGGATTGCGATCGGACTGACAAGCGCCGCGGCGCTTTTGGTAACGAGTCCGAAGCGGTGATGCCAAGTTAAAATATTTTTAGATATGCCATGTTTGAAAAATAAAAATGTTTTTGAAATTGTGAAGAAGGTTAAATATTTTAGCAGGTGAGATAAAACGATAATATAATAATAATAACAACTCACTTCAATAAACAAAGATATTTTTTCAATTGTCACAAATTCTGATTAATAATTAATTTCGGAAGCTCATAGTGGTTTGTATTTCAATTTCTCTTTTTTTCTTCGCTGGATTAAAATTAACGAAATTATTGAAAACGGTAGCTATTCAAAATTAAATAAAGATCCAACTACTATGGTATATTTTTATGTATGAGAGAGTAATAAAACAGCATTTCTAATGCAAAACTTAGTACGGTCATTTTAAATATTTTTACGGAATAATCTAAATATTTCCTAAAATTGTCATAAATGTACCTGAGCTAATACAAGTTTTGGGTCTTTTATTGGTCTTTTACAACCATAAGCTGTACAGAACAATAGAAAAAGGTTTGGACAGGCCAAAAGCCCTGTGTATTAAAGATAACATAGCCGTATCTTAAGATTATTTTCAATAAGTACCTATTTGCCAATTTTGTTTTATTTTAATTCCAAGAATTTCATACAGTAATCGAATTATAAGTAGATAAATCCCTTACCACCGAAAATGCGATTGTAGGTTTTCCATTTAGTAAGGAGGTCCAGTTGTGTATTCTTGACAGCTTACTAAATGTCGTTTAGTTGCAACATGCAAGGTGCAGTGTGCAGTCTATTGTGAATTCTAGTGTGATCATGGAAAATTTGGAAGTAAACGACAAAAAATCGGTCCTTTAACAGTTAATGAAAAAACATTAATATTTAATTGTTTTAAATCATTTACAGACAAACATTTATGTAAAAGTGTTGATGACACAGTGGAATTAGTTAGTAGTACGCTTGGTGTTGGGAAATCTACGATTTACAGAGTTGTTAAAGAAGAGAAATGTGGCGAGTTTCAAACAGCACGTAAAGCTCCAGGAAAACCAAAATTTCAAATAGAAAATCATTTGAAAGAAAGACTTCGAAGGAAAGTACATGCGTTTTTCTTTAGAAAAGAATTTCAGACAGTAGACAAAGTTCTTGCCACGGTTCGAGATGATAAGAATTACCCTGAAATGAGTCGAAGCACACTATGGAAACTTTTAAAAGAAATAGGTTTTCTATGGAAAAAGCATTCCAGAAAGTCTATTTTAATAGAAAGAAGCGATATTGTAGTATGGAGAAGAAATTACCTAAGGACTATAAAAGAAATGAGAAACCAAAGAAGAAATATATTTTATTTAGATGAAACATGGATCAACGAGGGACATACACCAAATAAATTTTGGCAAGATGAAACTGTTACAAGTCGAAGACAGGCTTTTTTAAATAATTTATCTACTGGTTTAAATCCACCATCAGGAAAGGGGCGCAGACTGATAATAAATAGTACACATCGGTAGTTCAAACGGTTTTGTTAAAGGTGGTTTATTGACTTTTGAATCTACTCGTACCGGTGACTACCATGAGGACATGAATGCTGATGTCTTTAAAGAGTGGTTCGAACAAATGATAGATCTTCTTCCTCAGAACTGTATAATAGTAATGGATAATGCAAGTTATCACTCGAGACTTACAGAAAAAATGCCCACAACCAAGTGGTTAAAAAAAGATTTACAGAATTGGCTAAATTCAAAGAATATTAAGTTCCATCCCGGTTCTGTGAGAAGAGAACTGTATCATTTGTGTTCCCTTCATAAAGAGAAATTAAAAAAATATGAAATTGATGAAATTGCAAAAAATCGTGGGATGACGGTGGTTAGATCACCACTATATCATTGCGAAGTAAACCCGATTGAACTGATATGGGCACAGATAAAGGGAGAAGTTTCAAGAAAAAATAATTCTTTTAAAATGAGTGATGTTAAACAGTTGTTTTTGGAGGCTGTAAATAATGTGAAGCCTGAAAACTGGGAAAAGGCAGTAAATCATACGATTAAAGAAGAAGAGAAAATGTGGAAGTTGGACAATATTACTGATGAAATGATCGAGCCACTTATTGTAAATATTGGTTGCGACAGTTCATCTTCTGATTTCGATTCTGATTTGGATTTGTAGGTAAGAAGTAGTTTTTATATTAAAATTATTATTTATGAACGTAACGTTGTTTTAAAAGTCAAAGTTTAAACCCTTATACCTACATAACCCGTTTGACACAATGTTCTTAACATACCTTGTGGAAAAATAAAATATTTTAGAAAAAATTGCACTTTTTTACCTTCAGCTGCTTAGAAGTTATAAGCAGGTTAATTAGGTGAAAATATAATATCGAATATATTTATTATATTTATACAAAGGTTATTTCATACGAAAATACTCGAGGTATAACTTCACAAAATATTTTAACTGTCTACTAAAAGAAGTGGTACGCCTATGGATTACGAACGCTTTATTATTTTAATACTCTCTCATACATAAAAATAGACTATAATAAGAAAACTTCATTTATGACGAAGTATAAATTCTCTTATAATATGCAAATGCGCTATCCTTTCAAAATTGGTTCCCAGAAACGTCACAAAAATATGATTGAAACAGATTTTGACATCTTCAATCTCAAAATCTTTTTTCTAAGTGTCTAAGTGTCATATTTTTGCAAGTGTTCTGTTTCTATAGTTATTTATTTAGTTTGTTATGTCATTTTGATAACCGCTTTCGATAGAGAAAGCCGAAACGTCAATTAAAAACTTTTTTAACAAATAAGTGGTTTTAATCCAGTGAAGAAAAAAAGAGAAATTATAATTAATAATTTTCCAAATTCCAATTAATATAATTCAAAATTCAATATAATCATTTAAAATTTCATATATAAATTATCTACAATATAATTGTGAGTACATTTACATTTATTTTTAACATGAGAATTTTTTAATAAAACATTTCGTATTCTAATTAATTATAAACAATTTTCAGTTTTTATTTCATACTTTTATTTCATATACTTCCGTTCTAGACCAGTGCAGATAATTTTTGAAACCAAATAAAATGATAGTAGGATGAAACTCATTGGAAAAGGAAGAGAATATGACAAAAATGATAGGAAAAATAATTTACTGACGCTCTGGGGTCGGGTAGTGGAAGGGGGGAGATTTTAAGGGTAGAAAACTGTTTATCTCGATTTCCGGCAAAACTACAAGTCCTATGGAAAAAAATTAAATGGCAAAGTTGTAGGTAATAAAAAGATCTATAACTTTTGTATTTAGCCTTTTTTCACATAACCTCAAAATTTATGTGAAAAATTCAAATAACCAAGTTTTTCGTTTTTTATTTTTCTTTTACAAAAAAAAAATATTTTTTCACGAAATTTGGTGTAAACTTACCTTTTTATGTCCCAAACACTCTGCAATTTTTTTGTTTTAAGATATTTATTTTTTTAACCTTATTTTGACTTAATATCGAAAAAGCAGTCTAATTTTCAATCGAAAATTCTCACGTCAAAATATCTGCTTTTTTAAAAAACTCGGTGGGCCTTTTGTTCGCTGAAATCTCTACTTTTTGATGATGTAAAAAAAAATGTACATTACTATGGTAAATGTTCTCAAAATATGCAAATAAGAAACGAAGAAAACTCCGAATTTCTTTTTTTTTAAATCACCATATACAATTTTGAGCTATTTATTTAAATGTATACTTTAATTACTCTTTTGTTTATCAATGTAACATGTAAATGAATCTTACGTTTTTCGAGTAATTAAA
Organism: Crepidodera aurea; assembly: GCA_949320105.2. Lineage (NCBI taxonomy): Eukaryota > Metazoa > Arthropoda > Insecta > Coleoptera > Chrysomelidae > Crepidodera > Crepidodera aurea. Next base: position 643,685 of record OX439477.1, read on the forward strand.
GTATAAATTTAAATAAATAGCTCAAAATTGTACATGATGATTTTAAAAAAAAAGAAATTCGGAGTTTTCTTCGTTTCTTATTTGCATTTTTTGAGAACATTTACAATAGTAATGTATATTTTTTTACACCATCAAAAAGTAGAGATTTCAACGAACAAAAAGCCCACCGAATTTTTTAAAAAAGCAGATATTGTGACGTGAGAATTTTCGATTAAACATTAAACTGCTTTTTCGATATTAAGTCAAAATAAGGTTAAAAAAATAAATATTTTAAAACAAAAAAATTACAAGTGTTTGGGAGATAAAAAGGTAAGTTTACACCAAATTTCGTGAAAAAAATTTTTTTTTTTGTAAAAGATAAAAATAAAAAACCAAAAACTTGGTTATTTGAATTTTTCACATAAATTTTGAGGTTATGTGATAAAAGTGTAAATACAAAAGTTGTAGATCTTTTTATTACCTACAACTTTGCCATTTAACTTTTTTCCATAGGACTTGTAGTTTTGCCGGAAATCGAGATAAACAGTTTTCTACCCTTAAAAACTCGCGCCCCCTTCCACTTCCCGACCCCAGAGCGCCTGTAAATTATTTTTCCTTTCATGTTTGTTATATTCTCTTCCTTTTCCAATGGGTTTCATCCTACTATTATTTTAATTCACTTTTTACCATTTTCAAAGCTATCTGCACTGGTCTATTCATTCTGCATAATATTAAATATGGTTAATTCAGCTGAACTAGCAATTTGCTAAAGGTACAAAAATCATCACGTTGAATAACCTAAAATATTTTGCAGATCTCAGCAAATGAGTTGTAAAGGTAACTGTACACAGGTGACTGGAAGGCTAAAAAAGTTTCTCCACGATGCCCAATATTCTGATGGGTCTCCGGGAACTGCTTGGGATCCCCCGAAACGGGAAAACTCCACCTCAAAATCGTAGCTGTTCATGTTCTCGGAGAGGACGTCTACGTCCAGGTTGGGGCGCACCAGGTGTGCGGGGGGTGTTCGCCGATGCCATATTTGAATTCAGCGACCCAAAAAACCCCCTTAACGATTTTCGGTTCGTCCTTTTCGAATGTGTCTGGAAAAGCCTCGGAGAAGACGTTCAGGTCCAGGTTGCGGTGCACCAGGTGCTCGGGGGATCGTTTTCAACGTCAAATTCTGCTTTAGCGACCCATAAAACTCTCCCACAATGATTTTTGGGTTGTTTTTGACACTCTTCAGGAAAATTCTCGGAGAGGACGTCTACGTCCAGGTTGGGGCGCACCAGGTGTGCGGGGGGTGTTCGCCGATGCCATATTTGAATTCAGCGACCCAAAAAACCCCCCTTAACGATTTTAGGTTCGTCCTTTTCGAATGTGTCTGGAAAAGCCTCGGAGAAGACGTTCAGGTCCAGGTTGCGGTGCACCAGGTGCTCGGGGGATCGTTTTCAACGTCAAATTCTGCTTTAGCGACCCATAAAACTCCCCCACAATGATTTTTGGGTTGTTTTTGACATTCTTGTCAGGAAAATTCTCGGAGAGGACGTCTACGTCCAGGTTGGGGCGCACCAGGTGTGTGGGGGGTGTTCGCCGATGTCATATTTGAATTCAGCGACCCAAAAAACCCCCCTTAACGATTTTCGGTTCGTCCTTTTCGAATGTGTCTGGAAAAGCCTCGGAGAAGACGTTCAGGTCCAGGTTGCGGTGCACCAGGTGCTCGGGGGATCGTTTTCAACGTCAAATTCTGCTTTAGCGACCCATAAAACTCCCCCACAATGATTTTTGGGTTGTTTTTGATATTCTTGTCAGGAAAATTCTCGGAGAGGACGTCTACGTCCAGGTTGGGGCGCACCAGGTGTGTGGGGGGTGTTCGCCGATGTCATATTTGAATTCAGCGACCCAAAAAACCCCCCTTAACGATTTTAGGTTCGTCCTTTTCGAATGTGTCTGGAAAAGCCTCGGAGAAGACGTTCAGGTCCAGGTTGCGGTGCACCAGGTGCTCGGGGGATCGTTTTCAACGTCAAATTCTGCTTTAGCGACCCATAAAACTCCCCCACAATGATTTTTGGGTTGTTTTTGACATTCTTGTCAGGAAAATTCTCGGAGAGGACGTCTACGTCCAGGTTGGGGCGCACCAGGTGTGTGGGGGGTGTTCGCCGATGTCATATTTGAATTCAGCGACCCAAAAAACCCCCCTTAACGATTTTCGGTTCGTCCTTCTCGAATGTGTCTGGAAAAGCCTCGGAGAAGACGTTCAGGTCCAGGTTGCGGTGCACCAGGTGCTCGGGGGATCGTTTTCAACGTCAAATTCTGCTTTAGCGACCCATAAAACTCCCCCACAATGATTTTTGGGTTGTTTTTGATATTCTTGTCAGGAAAATTCTCGGAGAGGACGTCTACGTCCAGGTTGGGGCGCACCAGGTGTGTGGGGGGTGTTCGCCGATGTCATATTTGAATTCAGCGACCCAAAAAACCCCCCTTAACGATTTTAGGTTCGTCCTTTTCGAATGTGTCTGGAAAAGCCTCGGAGAAGACGTTCAGGTCCAGGTTGCGGTGCACCAGGTGCTCGGGGGATCGTTTTCAACGTCAAATTCTGCTTTAGCGACCCATAAAACTCCCCCACAATGATTTTTGGGTTGTTTTTGACATTCTTGTCAGGAAAATTCTCGGAGAGGACGTCTACGTCCAGGTTGGGGCGCACCAGGTGTGTGGGGGGTGTTCGCCGATGTCATATTTGAATTCAGCGACCCAAAAAACCCCCCTTAACGATTTTCGGTTCGTCCTTCTCGAATGTGTCTGGAAAAGCCTCGGAGAAGACGTTCAGGTCCAGGTTGCGGTGCACCAGGTGCTCGGGGGATCGTTTTCAACGTCAAATTCTGCTTTAGCGACCCATAAAACTCCCCCACAATGATTTTTGGGTTGTTTTTGATATTCTTGTCAGGAAAATTCTCGGAGAGGACGTCTACGTCCAGGTTGGGGCGCACCAGGTGTGTGGGGGGTGTTCGCCGATGTCATATTTGAATTCAGCGACCCAAAAAACCCCCCTTAACGATTTTAGGTTCGTCCTTTTCGAATGTGTCTGGAAAAGCCTCGGAGAAGACGTTCAGGTCCAGGTTGCGGTGCACCAGGTGCTCGGGGGATCGTTTTCAACGTCAAATTCTGCTTTAGCGACCCATAAAACTCCCCCACAATGATTTTTGGGTTGTTTTTGATATTCTTGTCAGGAAAATTCTCGGAGAGGACGTCTACGTCCAGGTTGGGGCGCACCAGGTGTGTGGGGGGTGTTCGCCGATGTCATATTTGAATTCAGCGACCCAAAAAACCCCCCTTAACGATTTTCGGTTCGTCCTTCTCGAATGTGTCTGGAAAAGCCTCGGAGAAGACGTTCAGGTCCAGGTTGCGGTGCACCAGGTGCTCGGGGGATCGTTTTCAACGTCAAATTCTGCTTTAGCGACCCATAAAACTCCCCCACAATGATTTTTGGGTTGTTTTTGATATTCTTGTCAGGAAAATTCTCGGAGAGGACGTCTACGTCCAGGTTGGGGCGCACCAGGTGTGTGGGGGGTGTTCGCCGATGTCATATTTGAATTCAGCGACCCAAAAAACCCCCCTTAACGATTTTCGGTTCGTCCTTTTCGAATGTGTCTGGAAAAGCCTCGGAGAAGACGTTCAGGTCCAGGTTGCGGTGCACCAGGTGCTCGGGGGATCGTTTTCAACGTCAAATTCTGCTTTAGCGACCCATAAAACTCCCCCACAATGATTTTTGGGTTGTTTTTGATATTCTTGTCAGGAAAATTCTCGGAGAGGACGTCTACGTCCAGGTTGGGGCGCACCAGGTGTGCGGGGGGTGTTCGCCGATGCCATATTTGAATTCAGCGACCCAAAAAACCCCCGGGCGCCAAGTGTTTTTCCTTCCCCGCACGAATAGGAGGAAGGAGAGAGCATCTTCGCCCGGAGCTATGTTAGAGCTGATATTCTTACTTACATTAACATAGGAGAAGTTGAGTTGATAACTTTGTGATTAAAATAATGGCAGACGGCGGCCAGGAACTTTTCAAAGTGTCAGATATTACTCATAATAAGAGACTGAAAGCTGCTAAATTGACCAATATTCATAAATTAATAATGCTGTGTATTGTACCGCAAATAAAAGAGACTTATGAGAATGTCAAGAAACTGTTTGATTTGATACAAATCAATGCTATTCCGTTCAAGTTTGTTGCAGATTTCAAATTACTATTGATTGTTAATGGACAACAAACTGCTACCGCCACCTTCAAGAATTTGAATCTCTAGGAGGTGATAAAAAATGTGCCAGCACAATAAACCTCCCTTTGTTTCAGGAACCAGATGATATGACTGTTCTTGAAAAATGCGTGATGCCGGAATTGCATATATTGCAAGGTTTAGTTAACCACATCTTTTGGAAAGGTCTTGTGCCTCTTTTGGGAAAGGAAAAAGCCCCAACATGGCCCCGACATCTCAAATTAATATCAAAAAATTACCATGGTGATTCTTTTGAAGGAAATGCCTGTAGGAAAATGTTAAAAGAACCTGATTTCCTATTTAGTGATGAAGTTTGTGGCCACATTGGTGGTCAATTACCCGTTCATGATTGTTTTGCAAATGGTGGAGAAATGCAGACGTGAAACATCTTTAGAGTTTCTGGAGCGAGACGAAGGATTTGGGATTTGGTCCGAACAAGCTGGGGAATCAGTTCATCGGGAATTTTCTCATTACAAATGCTTCTTGAGTTGAATTTTCAAATCAGCCATATTTTTCATGTAAAATTGGAGTTTTTTGTTGAATAAAAATGTTTTCTCTAAATGTGGTAAGAATTAAGTTTCATTATTGATTTTCTTAGTTTTTGATTTTGACAATTCGTTTTTTATTTATTGTTTTTTTTTGTTGATTTGAACAAATTAACAAGTTTTAAGTTATTATTGATTTATTTGTATTTTGGCATACCAAAAAAATTATAAATCGTTTGAAGTTTAAAGTTCTTAATTTTTAAATAAATCATTTTTCATTTGTTGTTTTGTTTCGCTTGTAAATAATTTCGTGTGTAAATAAATGTATATATTTTTTAATTCCGTGATTTTATTTCTGGTTATAAGCAGTAATTAAAATAAAGCGTTTTTATTATAGTCTATTTTTATGTATGAGAGAGTATTAAAATAATAAAGCGTTCGTAATCCATAGGTAGACAGTTAAAATATTTTGTGAAGTTATACCTCGAGTATTTTCGTATGAAATAACCTTTGTATAAATATAATAAATATATCGGGTGTACACTTATATTTTCACCTAATTAACCTGATTATAACTTCTAAGCAGCTGAAGGTAAAAAAGTGCAATTTTTTCTAAAATATTTTATTTTTCCACAAGGTATGTTAAGAACATTGTGTCAAACGGGTTATGTAGGTATAAGGGTTTAAACTTTGACTTTTAAACAACGTTACGTTCATAAATAATAATTTTAATATAAAAACTACTTCTTACCTACAAATCCAAATCAGAATCGAAATCAGAAGATGAACTGTCGCAACCAATATTTACAATGAGTGGCTCGATCATTTCATCAGTAATATTGTCCAACTTCCACATTTTCTCTTCTTCTTTAATCGTATGATTTACTGCCTTTTCCCAGTTTTCAGGCTTCACATTATTTACAGCCTCCAAAAACAACTGTTTAACATCACTCATTTTAAAAGAATTATTTTTTCTTGAAACTTCTCCCTTTATCTGTGCCCATATCAGTTCAATCGGGTCATCCCACGATTTTTTGCAATTTCATCAATTTCATATTTTTTTAATTTCTCTTTATGAAGGGAACACAAATGATACAGTTCTCTTCTCACAGAACCGGGATGGAACTTAATATTCTTTGAATTTAGCCAATTCTGTAAATCTTTTTTTAACCACTTGGTTGTGGGCATTTTTTCTGTAAGTCTCTTGCATTATCCATTACTATTATACAGTTCTGAGGAAGAAGATATATCATTTGTTCGAACCACTCTTTAAAGACATCAGCATTCATGTCCTCATGGTAGTCACCGGTACGAGTAGATTCAAAAGTCAATAAACCACCTTTAACAAAACCGTTTGAACTACCGATGTGTACTATTATCAGTCTGCGCCCCTTTCCTGATGGTGGATTTAAACCAGTAGATAAATTATTTAAAAAAGCCTGTCTTCGACTTGTAACAGTTTCATCTTGCCAAAATTTATTTGGTGTATGTCCCTCGTTGATCCATGTTTCATCTAAATAAAATATATTTCTTCTTTGGTTTCTCATTTCTTTTATAGTCCTTAGGAAATTTCTTCTCCATACTACAATATCGCTTCTTTCTATTAAAATAGACTTTCTGGAATGCTTTTTCCATAGAAAACCTATTTCTTTTAAAAGTTTCCATAGTGTGCTTCGACTCATTTCAGGGTAATCCTTATCATCTCGAACCGTGGCAAGAACTTTGTCTACTGTCGGAAATTCTTTTCTAAAGAAGAACGCATGCACTTTCCTTCGAAGTCTTTCTTTCAAATGATTTTCTATTTGAAATTTTGGTTTTCCTGGAGCTTTACGTGCTGTTTGAAACTCGCCACATTTCTCTTCTTTAACAACTCTGTAAATCGTAGATTTCCCAACACCAAGCGTACTACTAACTAATTCCACTGTGTCATCAACACTTTTACATAAATGTTTGTCTGTAAATGATTTAAAACAATTAAATATTAATGTTTTTTCATTAACTGTTAAAGGACCGATTTTTTGTCGTTTACGCGGTACTTCCAAATTTTTCATGATCACACTAGAATTCACAATAGACTGCACACTGCACCTTGCATGTTGCAACTAAACGACATTTAGTAAGCTGTCAAGAATACACAACTGGACCTCCTTACTAAATGGAAAACCTACAATCGCATTTTCGGTGAAATTTGTTGGTAAGGGATTTATCGACTTATAATTCGATTACTGTAAGAAATTCTTGGAATTAAAATAAAACAAAATTGGCAAATAGGTACTTATTGAAAATAATCTTAAGATACGGCTATGTTATCTTTAATACACAGGGCTTTTGGCCTGTCCAAACCTTTTTCTATTGTTCTGTACAGCTTATGGTTATAAAAGACCAATAAAAGACGCAAAACTTGTATTAGCTCAGGTACATTTATGACAATTTTAGGAAATATTTAGATTATTCCGTAAAAATATTTAAAATGACCGTACTAAGTTTTGCATTAGAAATGCTGTTTTATTACTCTCTCATGCATAAAAATAGACCATAACAAACCTCTCCAGGTTGTATTTTGGGTCGGGCGGACTTTATTCAAACCCTGAAGAAGTCCGAGCCCTGAATACAGCGTGGTGAGCTATAGAGCTCGTCATGGCGGCATCGTCAGATAAAAATCTGAGCTACAAAAAACGTCACGACGTGACACTATCCTACTAGTTGCTCGTTTACTTATAAAGAAGAATATATCGACACCTGATATGAATAACATTGTAACTATATTTGACTTAGTTTACAGGAGAGAAGATTTTCGGCCCATACTTTTTATTTTTTTACATATCAATAATTTTCTGGAACTTTTCTTATGTATTTTCCTCATCTTCCTACTAGTGTAATCTATTCAATTGTGAAACTAGCGGAAATACAGTTTTAATCGAGTTACGATGACGTATATTTGAATATGTTCCCATAAAAATCATTGTAACTATACATACAATGTTATTTTTCGCCGATCATATATGAAAATGAATCATATCAACCCTAAAAATCAGAACGAAAGTAATATTTTCTGACCTTGGGCCGCAAAAATCATAAAGAACACGATTTTCACTATCAACGTACCTTTGACTTTGACATTTCACATACATTTTCATTAAACGTCAGTGTAGAATCAAGAGAATTAAACTTTGAAATAAAAATACGTTATGATTCTGAATAATTGTGATTATGTGGATTAGTGAAAATACTCCACCAGACTTGCAAGAAGAAGGTAATAATGTTTCTCTAAATTTGTTACTTAACAAAACAACGCGCAATGATACGAAAAGTCCTATGAATTGTTTAACAACTGGAAATAATATATAATAAATAAATTGGTACATTTTTATTACCTAAGTTGCTCATTAAATTCTGTCTGTATTTATAAAATTAAAGATTTTTGTTATATTTTCCTATTTTTTTTATTGTGACACAATATACTATTTCATAATTGTTTGTACAGGGTGGCCGAATAAGAAAGCGAGGTACTGTATCTGTATCGTAGAGGCTTGCGGAAAAAAAAAGTTATAACTAAAACGGCCAAGAGAAAAACCTGGAAAACATTTTCAAGTTTCTAAAATGGCTGCTAGGGGGCGTAACTGCAATCTTGAATCTAAGAAAGTGATGTTTTTGTGAATTCCGTTATATTAACCTAACAAAAAAATACATGATCTTTAAAGTAGAGGATAATCTGAATCTTTTTTGTTTGACAATTTTTGCTGCATCTCTAGAAAAAAAGTGGTGGGGGGTATTCAAAGTTTTCAGTAAAAAACACCCTGTATATTCGAAACGGCTGAGCCGATTTTAACAAACTTGGGCTAGTTAAAAAGAGATATTCTTGGGCTAAAAATGTTATAATATTTGAAGTTTTGTTAGTTTCAGATGTCCCCGCTAGAGGGCTTTTTTCGACATTTCGACAGAAATGGTTAATTTTCTCAAAAAAATTAAATGCATTGGTATGATTTCTTTTTCATGAAAAAGTAGCTAAATGATGCCTAAACAAGCTCGCGAAAACCGAATCTCGGTATCTTGTTCCTAACCTAAAATTTAGGCCAAAGAAAATTTTATACGGAAATCTCTTAAATTTTTATTTTTTAAACTAATCAATTCCTTTTATTATGTAAGTTGTGGCCCTAAAAAGGACCGAATTAAAAAAGAAAGGTTTTTAATGTCCCCGTAAATGCTCGAAATTCTGAAGCCTCTCATGGGTAGACAAAACTGCAGCTTCAATTTCGGCTCTCGGTAATGCATTATGAATCCGATTTTTCGTAGGTTGACTTTGAAAATTCAAGACAAGTTAAGTCTGGTGATCGCGCAGGCCATGGAAACAGACTTCCTCTTCCAATCCAACGCTGTTGTAATACTGCATTAATATAATATGCTCTCACACAATAATGGAGAATTTTTATTTCTAATTCTTTGGACCGATGAAGCCACCTTTAAAATCTGCACAATATGCATTATTGGTCTGCAAAAAATCCGCATTGGTTGCGTGAAGTTCAGCACCAAGGACGTTCGAGTTTAAATGTGTGGTGTTGCATACTGGGAGACAGAATTATTTTTTTTAGCAATCCCTAAGTGGCAATATCTTTCTTGACTTTTTGGCCAATAAATTACCGTTGCTGTTGGAAGATGTTTCACTGGAAACACGTCAAAACTTGTTTTTGCAGTTGAATGGTTGCCCAGCACATTATGCTATTATTGTGCGAGAGCATATTGCAACAGTGGTAGATTGGAAGAGGAAGTCTGTTTCCATGGCCTGCGCGATCACCAGACTTAACTTGTTTTGATTTTCAGACTCAACCTTCGACCAGATACATATGAAAAACCGGATTCGTCAATGCATTACGTAAAATACCGAGAGCCGAAATTGAAGGTGCATATTTGTCTACCCATGAGAGGCTTCAGCAATGCATAGAGCGTGATGATCAGCATTTAGAGCATTTACGGGGGCACTAAAATCTTTTCTTTTTTAAATCGGTCCTTCTTAGGGCCACAACTTACATAATAAAAGGAATTAAATAGTTTAAAAAATAAAAATTTAAAGGATTTCCGTATAAAATTTTCTTTGGCCTAAATTTTATTGTCTATTTTTATGTATGAGAGAGTATTAAAATAATAAAGCGTTCGAAATCCATAGGCGTACCACTTCTTTTAGTAGACAGTTAAAATATTTTGTGAAGTTATACCTCGAGTATTTTCGTATGAAATAACCTTTGTATAAATATAATAAATATATCGGGTGTACACTTATATTTTCACCTAATTAACCTGCTTATAACTTCTAAGCAGCTGAAGGTAAAAAAGTGCAATTTTTTCTAAAATATTTTATTTTTCCACAAGGTATGTTAAGAACATTGTTTAAACTTTGACTTTTAAACAACGTTACGTTCATAAATAATAATTTTAATATAAAAACTACTTCTTACCTACAAATCCAAATCAGAATCGAAATCAGAAGATGAACTGTCGCAATCAATATTTACAATGAGTGGCTCGATCATTTCATCAGTAATATTGTCCAACTTCCACATTTTCTCTTCTTCTTTAATCGTATGATTTACTGCCTTTTCCCAGTTTTCAGGCTTCACTGTTTAACATCACTCATTTTAAAAGAATTATTTTTTCTTGAAACTTCTCCCTTTCTCTGTGCCCATATCAGTTCAATCGGGTTTACTTCGCAATGATCTAACCACCGTCATCCCAAGATTTTTTGCAATTTCATCAATTTCATATTTTTTTAATTTCTCTTTATGAAGGGAACACAAATGATACAGTTCTCTTCTCACAGAACCGGGATGGAACTTAATATTCTTTGAATTTAGCCAATTCTGTAAATCTTTTTTTAATCACTTGGTTGTGGGCATTTTTTCTGTAAGTCTCGAGTGATAACTTGCATTATCCATTACTATTATACAGTTCTGAGGAAGAAGATCTATCATTTGTTCGAACCACTCTTTAAAGACATCAGCATTCATGTCCTCATGGTAGTCACCGGTACGAGTAGATTCAAAAGTCAATAAACCACCTTTAACAAAACCGTTTGAACTACCGATGTGTACTATTATCAGTCTGCGCCCCTTTCCTGATGGTGGATTTAAACCAGTAGATAAATTATTTAAAAAAGCCTGTCTTCGACTTGTAACAGTTTCATCTTGCTAAAATTTATTTGGTGTATGTCCCTCGTTGATCCATGTTTCATATAAATAAAATATATTTCTTCTTTAGTTTCTCATTTCTTTTATAGTCCTTAGGTAATTTCTTCTCTATACTACAATATCGCTTCTTTTTTCCATAGAAAACCTATTTCTTTTAAAAGTTTCCATAGTGTGCTTCGACTCATTTTAGGTTAATCCTTATCATCTCGAACCGTGGCAAGAACTTTGTCTACTGTCGGAAATTCTTTCCTTCGAAGTCTTTCTTTCAAATGATTTTCTATTTAAAATTTTGGTTTTCCTGGAGCTTTACGTGCTGTTTGAAACTCGCCACATTTCTCTTCTTTAACAACTCTGTAAATCGTAGATTTCCCAACACCAAGCGTACTACTAACTAATTCCACTGTGTCATCAACACTTTTACATAAATGTTTGTCTGTAAATGATTTAAAACAATTAAATATTAATGTTTTTTCATTAACTGTTAAAGGACCGATTTTTTGTCGTTTACACGGTACTTCCAAATTTTCCATGATCACACTAGAATTCACAATAGACTGCACACTGCACCTTGCATGTTGCAACTAAACGACATTTAGTAAGCTGTCAAGAATACACAACTGGACCTCCTTACTAAATGGAAAACCTACAATCGCATTTTCGGTGAAATTTGTTGGTAAGGGATTTATCTACTTATAATTCGATTACTGTAAGAAATTCTTGGAATTAAAATAAAACAAAATTGGCAAATAGGTACTTATTGAAAATAATCTTAAGATACGGCTATGTTATCTTTAATACACAGGGCTTTTGGCCTGTCCAAACCTTTTTCTATTGTTCTGTACAGCTTATGGTTATAAAAGACCAATAAAAGACGCAAAACTTGTATTAGCTCAGGTACATTTATGACAATTTTAGGAAATATTTAGATTATTCCGTAAAAATATTTAAAATGACCGTACTAAGTTTTGCATTAGAAATGCTGTTTTATTACTCTCTCATGCATAAAAATAGACCATAACAAACCTCTCCAGGTTGTATTTTGGGTCGGGCGGACTTTATTCAAACCCTGAAGAAGTCCGAGCCCTGAATACAGCGTGGTGAGCTATAGAGCTCGTCATGGCGGCATCGTCAGATAAAAATCTGAGCTACAAAAAACGTCACGACGTGACACTATCCTACTAGTTGCTCGTTTACTTATAAAGAAGAATATATCGACACCTGATATGAATAACATTGTAACTATATTTGACTTAGTTTACAGGAGAGAAGATTTTCGGCCCATATTTTTTATTTTTTTACATATCAATAATTTTCTGGAACTTTTCTTATGTATTTTCCTCATCTTCCTACTAGTGTAATCTATTCAATTGTGAAACTAGCGGAAATACAGTTTTAATCGAGTTACGATGACGTATATTTGAATATGTTCCCATGAAAATCATTGTAACTATACATACAATGTTATTTTTCGCCGATCATATATGGAAATGAATCATATCAACCCTAAAAATCAGAACGAAAGTAATATTTTCTGACCTTGGGCCGCAAAAATCATAAAGAACACGATTTTCACTATCAACGTACCTTTGACTTTGACATTTCACATACATTTTCATTAAACGTCAGTGTAGAATCAAGAGAATTAAACTTTAAAATAAAAATACGTTATGATTCTGAATAATTGTGATTATGTGGATTAGTGAAAATACTCCACCAGACTTGCAAGAAGAAGGTAATAATGTTTCTCTAAATTTGTTACTTAACAAAACAACGCGCAATGATACGAAAAGTCCTATGAATTGTTTAACAACTGGAAATAATATATAATAAATAAATTGGTACATTTTTATTACTTAAGTTGCTCATTAAATTCTGTCTGTATTTATAAAATTAAAGATTTTTGTTATATTTTCCTATTTTTTTTTATTGTGACACAATATACTATTTCATAATTGTTTGTACAGGGTGGCCGAATAAGAAAGCGAGGTACTGTACCTGGGAAATTATCCATCGTAGAGGCTTGCGGAAAAAAAAGTTATAACTAAAACGGCCAAGAGAAAAACCTGGAAAATATTTTCAAGTTTCTAAAATGGCTGCTAGGGGGCGTAACTGCAATCTTGAATCTAAGAAAGTGATGTTTTTGTGAATCCCGTTATATTAACCTAACAAAAAAATACATGATCTTTAAAGTAGAGGATAATCTGAATCTTTTTTGTTTGACAATTTTTGCTGCATCTCTAGAAAAAAAGTGGTGGGGGGTATTCAAAGTTTTCAGTAAAAAACACCCTGTATATTCGAAACGGCTGAGCCGATTTTAACAAACTTGGGCTAGTTGAAAAGAGCTATTCTTGGGCTAAAAATGCTATAATATTTGAAGTTTTGTTAGTTTCAGATGTCCCCGCTAGAGGGCTTTTTTCGACATTTCTACAGAAATGGTTAATTTTCTCAAAAAAATTAAATGCATTGGTATGATTTCTTTTTCATGAAAAAGTAGCTAAATGATGCCTAAACAAGCTCGCGAAAACCGAATCTCGGTATCTTGTTCCTAACCTAAAATTTTATACGGAAATCTCTTAAATTTTTATTTTTTAAACTAATCAATTCCTTTTATTATGTAAGTTGTGGCCCTAAAAAGGACCGAATTAAAAAAGAAAGGTTTTTAATGTCCCCGTAAATGCTCGAAATTCTGAAGCCTCTCATGGGTAGACAAAACTGCAGCTTCAATTTCGGCTCTTGGTATGTTACGTAATGCATTACGAATCCGATTTTTCGTATCTCTCTGGTCGTAGGTTGAGTCTGAAAATTTAAGACAAGTTAAGTCTGGTGATCGCGCAGGCCATGGAAACAGACTTCCTCTTCCAATCCAACGCTGTTGTAATACTGCATTAATATAATATGCTCTCACACAATAATGGAGAATTTTTATTTCAAATTCTTTGGACCGATGAAGCCACCTTTAAAATCTGCACAATATGCATTATTGGTCTGCAGAAAATCCGCATTGGTTGCGTGAAGTTCAGCACCAAGGATATTCGAGTTTAAATGTGTGGTGTTGGGAGGCAGAATTATTTTTTTTAGCAATCCCTAAGTGGCAATATCTTTCTTGACTTTTTGGCCAATAAATTACCGTTGCTGTTGGAAGATGTTTCACTGGAAACACGTCAAAACTTGTTTTTGCAGTTGAATGGTTGCCCAGCACATAATGCTATTATTGTGCGAGAGCATATTGCAACAGTGGTAGATTGGAAGAGGAAGTCTGTTTCCATGGCCTGCGCGATCACCAGACTTAACTTGTTTTGATTTTCAGACTCAACCTTCGACCAGATACATATGAAAAACCGGATTCGTTAATGCATTACGTAACATACCGAGAGCCGAAATTGAAGGTGCATGTTTGTCTACCCATGAGAGGCTTCAGCAATGCATAGAGCGTGATGATCAGCATTTAGAGCATTTACGGGGGCACTAAAATCTTTTCTTTTTTAAATCGGTCCTTCTTAGGGCCACAACTTACATAATAAAAGGAATTAAATAGTTTAAAAAATAAAAATTTAAAGGATTTCCGTATAAAATTTTCTTTGGCCTAAATTTTATTGTCTATTTTTATGTATGAGAGAGTATTAAAATAATAAAGCGTTCGTAATCCATAGGCGTACCACTTCTTTTAGTAGACAGTTAAAATATTTTGTGAAGTTATACCTCGAGTATTTTCGTATGAAATAACCTTTGTATAAATATAATAAATATATCGGGTGTACACTTATATTTTCACCTAATTAACCTGCTTATAACTTCTAAACAGCTGAAGGTAAAAAAGTGCAATTTTTTCTAAAATATTTTATTTTTCCACAAGGTATGTTAAGAACATTGTTTAAACTTTGACTTTTAAACAACGTTACGTTCATAAATAATAATTTTAATATAAAAACTACTTCTTACCTACAAATCCAAATCAGAATCGAAATCAGAAGATGAACTGTCGCAACCAATATTTACAATGAGTGGCTCGATCATTTCATCAGTAATATTGTCCAACTTCCACATTTTCTCTTCTTCTTTAATCGTATGATTTACTGTCTTTTCCCAGTTTTCAGGCTTCACATTATTTACAGCCTCCAAAAACAACTGTTTAACATCACTCATTTTAAAAGAATTATTTTTTCCTGAAACTTATCCCTTTATCTGTGCCCATATCAGTTCAATCGGGTTTACTTCGCAATGATATGGTGGTGATCTAACCACCGTCATCCCAAGATTTTTTGCAATTTCATATTTTTTTAATTTCTCTTTATGAAGGGAACACAAATGATACAGTTCTCTTCTCACAGAACCGGGATGGAACTTAATATTCTTTGAATTTAGCCCATTCTGTAAATCTTTTTTTAACCACTTGGTTGTGGGCATTTTTTCTGTAAGTCTCGAGTGATAACTTGCATTATCCATTACTATTATACAGTTCTGAGGAAGAAGATCTATCATTTGTTCGAACCACTCTTTAAAGACATCAGCATTCATGTCCTCATGGTAGTCACCGGTACGAGTAGATTCAAAAGTCAATAAACCACCTTTAACAAAACCGTTTGAACTACCGATGTGTACTATTATCAGTCTGCGCCCCTTTCCTGATGGTGGATTTAAACCAGTAGATAAATTATTTAAAAAAGCCTGTCTTCGACTTGTAACAGTTTCATCTTGCCAAAATTTATTTGGTGTATGTCCCTCGTTGATCCATGTTTCATCTAAATAAAATATATTTCTTCTTTGGTTTCTCATTTCTTTTATAGTCCTTAGGTAATTTCTTCTCCATACTACAATATCGCTTCTTTCTATTAAAATAGACTTTCTGGAATGCTTTTTCCATAGAAAACCTATTTCTTTTAAAAGTTTCCATAGTGTGCTTCGACTCATTTCAGGGTAATCCTTATCATCTCGAACCGTGGCAAGAACTTTGTCTACTGTCGGAAATTCTTTTCTAAAGAAGAACGCATGCACTTTCCTTCGAAGTCTTTCTTTCAAATGATTTTCTATTTAAAATTTTGGTTTTCCTGGAGCTTTACGTGCTGTTTGAAACTCGCCACATTTCTCTTCTTTAACAACTCTGTAAATCGTAGATTTCCCAACACCAAGCGTACTACTAACTAATTCCACTGTGTCATCAACACTTTTACATAAATGTTTGTCTGTAAATGATTTAAAACAATTAAATATTAATGTTTTTTCATTAACTGTTAAAGGACCGATTTTTTGTCGTTTACGCGATACTTCCAAATTTTTCATGATCACACTAGAATTCACAATAGACTGCACACTGCACCTTGCATGTTGCAACTAAACGACATTTAGTAAGCTGTCAAGAATACACAACTGGACCTCCTTACTAAGGGATTTATCTACTTTTAATTCGATTACTGTAAGAAATTCTTGGAATTAAAATAAAACAAAATTGGCAAATAGGTACTTATTGAAAATAATCTTAAGATACGGCTATGTTATCTTTAATACACAGGGCTTTTGGCCTGTCTAAACCTTTTTCTATTGTTCTGTACAGCTTATGGTTATAAAAGACCAATAAAAGACCCAAAACTTGTATTAGCTCAGGTACATTTATGACAATTTTAGGAAATATTTAGATTATTCCGTAAAAATATTTAAAATGACCGTACTAAGTTTTGCATTAGAAATGCTGTTTTATTACTCTCTTATGCATAAAAATAGACCATAGTAACTTCGTTACAATACCGAGAGGCACTAAAAAACTTTTCTTTTTTAAATCGGTCCTTTTTAGGGCCACAACTTACATAATAAAAGAAATTAATTAGTTTAAAAAATAAAAATTTAAGAGATTTCCGTATAAAATTTTTTTTGGGCTAAATGCGTTGTTATAAATACCATAGGTTTGAAATTATATATAAATTATAGGTTAGAAACAAGATATCGAGATGCGGTTTTCGGGAGCTTGTTTAGGCATCATTTAGCTAATTTTTCATGAAAAAGAAATCATACCAATGCGTTTAATTTTTTTGAGAAAATTAACTATTTCTGACGAGATGTCGAAAAAAACCCTCTAGGGGCGACATCTGAAACTAACAAAACTTCAAATATTATAGCATTTATAGCCCAAGAATAGCTCCTTTCAACTAGCCCAAGTTTGTTAAAATCGGATCAGCCGTTTCGAATATACAGGGTGTTTTTTACTGAAACCTTTGAATACCCCCCACCACTTTATTTTTAGAGATATAGCAAAAATTGTTAAACAAAAAGGTTCAGATTATCCTCTACTTTAAAGATCAAGTATTTTTTTGGTAGGTTAATATAGCGGAATTCGCAGAAACATCACTTTCTTAGATTCAAGATTACAGTTACGCCCCCTAGTGGCCATTTTAGAAACTTGAAAATATTTTCCAGGTTTTTCGCTTGGCCGTTTTAGTAATAACTTTTTTTTCCGCAAGCCTCTACGATGGATAATTTCCCAGATACAATACCTCGCATTCTTATTTGGCCACCCTGTACAATTTTGAGCTATCTATTTAAATTTATACTTTAATTACTCTTTTGTTTATCAATGTAACACGGAATCTTACGTTTTTCGAGTAATTAAAGTATAAATTTAAATAAATAGCTCAAAATTGTACATGATGATTTAAAAAAAAGAAATTCGGAGTTCTCTTCGTTTCTTATTTGCATTTTTTGAGAACATTTACCATTGTAATGTATATTTTTTTACACCATCAAAAAGTAGAGATTTCAACGAACCAAAAGCCCACCGAGTTTTTTAAAAAAGCAGATATTTTGACGTGAGAATTTTCGATTGAATATTAGACTGCTTTTTCGATATTAACTCAAAATAAGGTTAAAAAAATAAATATTTTAAAACAAAAAAATTACAGAGTGTTTGGAACATAAAAAGGTAAGTTTACACCAAATTTCATGAAAAAAAAAATTTTTTTGTAAAAGATAAAAATAAAAAACCAAAAACTTGGTTATTTGAATTTTTCACATAAATTTTGAGGTTATGTGATAAAAGTGTAAATACAAAAGTTGTAGATCTTTTTATTACCTACAACTTTGCCATTTAACTTTTTTCCATAGCACTTGTAGTTTTGCCGGAAATCGAGATAAACAGTTTTTCCCCCTTCCACTTCCCGACCCCAGATCGCCTGTAAATTATTTTTCCTATCATTTTTGTCATATTCTCTTCCTTTTCCAATGAGTTTCGTCCTACTATTATTTTATTTGGTTTCAAAAATTATCTGCACTGGTCTAAGGTATGATTTTCAGAAAACTTTCGCTTTTATACTTTTCAGTGTGTTCTGGCAACGTAGCGTGTAACGCCCAGGATCGTTACGTAGAGATGCTATTGCTGCCGCATATTCCCGTGACGTCAACGTCGGGAACATTTTACTGATGTTCGATTGGTCCTCTCGTACCGGGTCTATTTATCAACAAAGTTAAAATCGAACGGGAATGGCATACGAAATTTCCACTACGATTTCCAGTTAAGAAAATCTGTCGGGCGAAAACGAACTTAAAACAACAAATATTGTTAATTTAAAAGACAAGATAATATTATAATAATCTCTAGTAAAGTGTGTCCCAAAATGTTTTATACAAACGTTTACCTTACATTTTACATTTCTGCATGACTTGTAAATCCATAATCAAATATAAACAATAAAACATTTGCTGGAATATAGGAAAAATAAAAAATGATGATTGTAGTGAAAAGTAAAATATGTTTAAATTGTAATGGAAAGCAAAATTTTCATTGAAATTGTTATTAAGTACCAACAAATTATACATACAGTGCGGATCATAAGTGTTACCCCCCCTATCTAACTCGTTACTGGACTCTTGTTAGGAAAATCGCCGAGACAGGTCGACTTTTGATTTCTACAATGTACATTTTTGTATGAATAGTTTACCCCTAATTTCATCACTTACTGGAAAAATTTAAATAGCATGGGGTGGTGAGTAATAGTTCATTTGAAAGGGGGGTTTATTCTCCATTCAACCGTGCAAAAAATTTTAAATTTGCTTTATTACGTGATGAGTTATTAATGTTTAAAAATAACAAAACACCACAAACAGGAAGACAACTAAACTACAATTACAGTTACAATAAATGTTCAAAATGTCCCCCGTTGAACTCCTGGCAAAAATAAAGTCTATTTTTAGTTTCAGCCTTGACATTTTGCAAAAAAAAATTAAAAAAAATAAAATAAAAAAATAAAAAAAAAATCATAAAAAAAATAAATAATAATAGTAAAAAATAAAAAAAACCTCCTTTCAAATGAGCTATCACTCACCACCCCATGCTATTTAAATTTTTCGAAAGGGTTGCTCCCCTCCAGTAAGTGACGAAATTAGGGGTAAACTATTCATACAAAAATGTACATTGTAGAAATCAAAAGTCGACCTGTCTCGGCGATTTTCCTAACAAGAGTCCAGTAACGAATAAGATAGGGGGGGGGGGATAGCTCATTTGAAAGGGGGGTTTATTCTCCATTCAACCGTGCAAAAAAATTTAAATTTGCTTCATTACGTGTTGAGTAATAGGGTGAGGATCGTAAGAGTTACCCCCCCCCCATCTTATTCGTTACTGGACTCTTGTTAGGAAAATCGCCGAGACAGGTCGACTTTTGATTTCTACAATGTACATTTTTGTATGAATAGTTTACCCCTAATTTCATCCCTTACTGGAGGGGAGCAACCCTTTCGAAAAATTTAAATAGCATGGGGTGGTAAGTAATAGTTCATTTGAAAGGGGGGTTTAATCTCCATTCAACCGTGCAAAAAAATTTAAATTTGCTTCATTACGTGTTGAGTAATAGGGTGAGGATCGTAAGAGTTACCCCCCCCCTATCTTATTCGTTACTGGACTCTTGTTAGGAAAATCGCCGAGACAGGTCGACTTTTGATTTCTACAATGTACATTTTTGTATGAATAGTTTACCCCTAATTTCATCCCTTACTGGAGGGGAGCAACCCTTTCGAAAAATTTAAATAGCATGGGGTGGTGAGTAATAGTTCATTTGAAAGGGGGGTTTATTCTCCATTCAACCGTGCAAAAAAATTTAAATTTGCTTCATTACGTGTTGAGTAATAGGGTGAGGATCGTAAGAGTTACCCCCCCCCCCTATCTTATTCGTTACTGGACTCTTGTTAGGAAAATCGCCGAGACAGGTCGACTTTTGATTTCTACAATGTACATTTTTGTATGAATAGTTTACCCCTAATTTCATCCCTTACTGGAGGGGAGCAACCCTTTCGAAAAATTTAAATAGCATGGGGTGGTGAGTGATAGCTCATTTGAAAGGGGGTTTAATTCTCTATTCAACCGTGTTTTTTTTTTAATTTTTTTTTATTTTTTTTTATTTTTTACTATTATTATTTATTTTTTTTATGATTTTTTTTTATTTTATTTTTTTTAATTTTTTTTTTGCAAAACGTCAAGGCTGAAACTAAAAATAGACTTTATTTTTGCCAGGAGGTCAACGGGGGACATTTTGAACATTTATTCTAACTGTAATTGTAGTTTAGTTGTCTTCCTGTTTGTGGTGTTTTGTTATTTTTAAACATTAATAACTCATCACGTAATAAAGCAAATTTAAAATTTTTTGCATGGTTGAATGGAGAAAAAAAACCTCCTTTCAAATGAGCTATCACTCACCACCCCATGCTATTTAAATTTTTCGAAAGGGTTACTCCCCTCCAGTAAGGGATGCAATTGGGGGTAAACTATTCATACAAAAATGTACATTGTAGAAATCAAAAGTCGACCTGTCTCGGCGATTTTCCTAACAAGAGTCCAGTAACCAGTTAGATAGGGGGGGTAACACTTATGATCCGCACTGTACTTGTAGATTTGTGGCCTTCCCATATAAAATTTATAAAACATTTCAATAAACACGTAAGCAACTGTTAGATTATTTATTGAATAATGGATTAAGATAATGAATACAAATTTTAGGCAAATAAATCTAGAGCGCTTTGGAAATATCTAATAACTGTAAACAAACGTCAAATCTAACATCAGTGTCTCTTGTTTTCTTCACTGGATTAAAACCACTTATTTGTTAAAAAAGTTTTTAATTGACGTTTCGGCTTTCTCTACCGAAAGCCGTTATCAAAATAACATAACAAAATAAATAAATTTACTATAGAAACAGAACACTTGATAATCTTACAAAAATATGACATCAACATAGGGCAATCTGAAAAAAGATTTTGAGATTGAAGATGTAAAAATCTGTTAGAATCATATTTTTGTGACGTTTCTGGGAACGAATTTTAAAAAAGAATAGCGCATTTGCATATTATAAGAGAATTTATACTTCGTCATAAATGAAGTTTTCTTATTAATATTATCAAAAGAAAAAAACCAGATAAAAACTTATATAGATATAGAGGGTATCCTTTTTGCAATTAACTCTTTTTGTAAAATAGGTATCCAAATTTTTGAAATATCGACCGAATAATTAGAAACACATTCGTTATTATTTAAGCATTAGTCCAGTAACTGAAGGTCCAAAGCTCCGATAAATTCCAAGAATTAACCACTCATGGCGCAATTTGTTAGGTCATGACAAATACTTTCAAGGAAGAAAACCTTTAACACGATAGCGGCTGAGAATGGGGCCCAAAATGGGCCCCTAAACCCTGGAAAAAAGGGTTTTCCGCTGATATCTGCCAAAATATAGGACTTAGAGAAATTTCCTTCAGACAAAAGATGGAGATTATTTTATTATCTACAAAAGTGTCCCTTATCATTTTTCTCGGAAATTCGATATTTTTCGAGATAATGGGACCCAAAAGTCCGCTCATTCTTACGATGCTGGATCTCTGCGAGTGCCGCTGTCTAGGCATTGACTTTCGTAAGCAGGCGGACAACTTTTTCCATATCTCGGCCAAAAATTAACATTTTTTCATGATTCAAAGTTCATTGCAATGGGAAAACCAATCCCTATCACGGCATGTGACTCGCAGTCCGTTTCTATTTGCCAAGAATATTTAAAAAAGCGGTCAAAGTATTTTTTTACAATATTTTGAGTCTATTTCATTAATCCATTCATATTTTTTCCACAAAATACTCTTTTCTGTTTCTTTTTTTTGATAATGGGACCTTGGGAGGTTTTAAATGATGTAAGAAAAGTTTACACACCATCTTTCTCGCGTTCAAAAAAAAAATTCATTTGTTTATTAGCATTTTTCAGCCGTGCTCGGAGTTCCATAGAATCTTTAGAACAAGCGTGAATTGAAAATTTTTTATTTATTGGATTGTTTAACAAGGCACATCACATGAAAGCTGAGATTCTCTATTTTTCGAATCCATGGTTTAATTTTAAATCAGGACTGAGAATTCCCCAGAAATTAAGGAAAATTGAGACTATGAGCCAAAACCGGACTTTCTTGTTTAAACTCTTCTTGTTCTTTGCTTTTTATTTTTTAAGGATTAATAACTAGACCAAAGTAAAGCTCATATTCTCACCTTTCCATTGATATAAATTAATTCCTACTTTTCTTCTTGATTCTTAAACGTGCTCTACAATTATATCCCTTCGTTTTACGCTCTCCGTCTCCTTGCCACCTACCGCTGAAGCTGCTAGGCAGCACTTTTATCGGGTCTATTTACAAGTGCAAAATTGGCTGGGGAACGACCTATCGCCGGAGGAATGGGGGTGGAAACTTGAGGGGCGTGAACTGTTACCGGTCGAGAATACAAAGGAACCGGCCCCCCGCAACTCTTGAAGATGATTTTCTGTCAATGCAAGACAGGCTGCGAGAAGAATTGTTCGTGTTTGAAAGCAGGTCTAAAATGCTCGTCCATTTATGGTTCATGTCAGTTAACACAATGTTTAAATTACAAAAAAAATGAAGGTATATTCCCGGAAGAAGTAGAGGTAGAAGGAGAACCAGAAGGGCTGGAGGAGGAAGAGGAAGGGTTAGAGGGGGAACAAGAATCAGGAGAGGGAGAGGTAGAGATAGAACAAGAAAGACTAGGCGAGAGTATCGTTGACGATGAAGAATATGTAGTTGATTCTGATTACATGGAAAGCTTAGAATTAATGTAAAAGTTGTTATGTAAAGAAATGTATGTTTTGGTTTCAACAAATTTTCGTTAATAAATGTAATTTTTCCATAATGTAATACAATAATAATTTTTTAATAATGTAATCAATGTACAGACTTTTTTAATGTAACGACGTATTTTTTCCTAAATCCTGCGCCTACATCATCCCGAAATAAGTTTGCGAAAAAATTGAAAAAAAAATGCGAAGGACGCGAAATATTCACCAACTCCTCAAAGTTGTCACTTGTTATTGGCTAAAACAACGTCGCTCACAACTTTAACGCATGGAAAAATACATTTTTGCAATTTGAATTACAATTTTTGCAGTCTCAATTTGCAACTTCTATCCTTGGGAGATGATACTCAGCGTTGGCTAAGAAAGAAGAGATCTGAAACGCCACTTCAGAGCAAAAGCAACACATGTAATACGCCAGTAAAGGTCGAAAAATTGATTTTTGTCGGGGTTTTCATTTACGCAATCCGCGACTTAGCGAGCAGAGCGAATGCCCTGGCGCCATCTACAATTGGTCTCCAGAGGTCAAAAGATAGAGATCAATGTATTTTCAACTCCATCGAGCGGAAATTCGGCCAGAAACTACTATATCTATTCACTAGGAAAATTATGGATTTTTCGACGTCCATTTTTGCGAAAAATATTGGTCTTGCGAAAAAGTTGGTAGAGGTCATTATTGTAGATAATGAAAAGATCTCCATCTTTTGTCTGAAGGAAATTTCTCTAAATCCTATATTTTGGCAGATATCAGCGGAAAACTCTTTTTCCAGGGTAATCTTTCTTAGCCGCTATCGTGTTAAAGGTTTTCTCCCTTGAAAGCATCTGGGATGACCTACAAATTGAGCCACAAGGGAATAATTCTCGGAATTAATCGGAGCTTTCGATATTTTCAGGTCTTCAGTTACTGGACTACATATCAATGCTGCTTCTTTAACTTTGTGGTTATAATTATTCGGTTCTTTTAATAATCTAGTTGAAGAATTCCATTGTATTTTATGACCAAAATCCCATGCATGTTCACATATTTTGGATTTTTGGAATTGTTTATTTTTAATGTATGATTGGTGTTCATTAAGCCTAATATGAAAAGGTCTAGATGTTTCTCCTATATAAAATTTATTACATTCACATACCCTCTATATCGGGATAGTATCATAAGTTTTTATCTGGTTTTTTCTTATGATAATATTAATAAGAAAACTTCATTTATGACGAAGTATAAATTCTCTTATAATATGCAAATGCGCTATCCTTTCAAAATTCGTCCCCAGAAACGTCACAAAAATATGATTGAAACAGATTTTGACATCTTCAATCTGAAAATCTTATTCTAAGTGTACTATGTTGATGTCATATTTTTGCAAGATTATCAAGTGTTCTGTTTCTATAGTAAATTTATTTATTTTTGCAAGTGTTCTGTTTCTATAGTTATTTATTTAGTTTGTTATGTCATTTTGATAACGGCTTTCGATAGAGAAAGCCCAAACGTCAAATTAAAAACTTTTTTAAGAAAATAAGTGGTTTTAATCCAAAGAAAAAAAGACAAATTGAAATACAAACCACTATGAGCTTCCGAAATGAAGTACAGGTGTTTTTTTTATAAAACCGAGAATTCATTAATAAAGGTTTTGAAAATTAAACAAAAAATTATTTTTACTCTATATTTTGTTCCCATTTTTATTTAGATTTTGATTTTAAAAAAATTGATTCGTATAAAACATGAGCAGGACATTTAACATTTACGAAAATATCCATTTTTAACACTTTAAATATAAATGTTTATTTAATTAAAAAAAAAACTATTTTATTGATTATTTTAATGGATATGAAATTTGCGTGTTCTAAAATTTCATATACCATTTATTTATAGAATAATATAGAATTCACATGCAAACTAATATAATAGTAAAATAAAATTAGGTTGATTACAATATAATTTTAAAGGAAAAATATTGTTCAAATTTCTATTACGTTCTAACAGTAATATTGGACATTTTTCAATATTTTCTAATGCTCCTTTTTAATGATCTCAAAAATGTCTATGATTATCTGAATATTTTATTAGCCACATATCTAAATCGATTGTACACAATAAGAATTACCCGAGAGTTTCATCTAAATGAAGTTTTTATAACTTGGGCTATAGTAATATTAAGATTGAGTGTAAAAAAATTTCGGAAAATTCCTCAAAGTTGTTTTTCCAATAATAAAGGTGAATCCTCTAATGTTTTTCATTTCTCGTCCATTGTGGAAATCTACATAAAAATCAATATTTATTTTATTAATTTTCTTAATAGATAATATTTTGTTAGCCATTATCGGAGCATTCTCCCAAGTATGCAATCAAATATTCACTATGAATAGTGTATGCAATGAGTCAGCAAATAAAATGAGATTGAAATTAAAATCGATTTTCCTTATCAAAAAATGTCGTGAATGGCCTATCCAAGTTTTAGTTTTAGGACTCGAAAAGAAGTCAGAATTTAGCATAATATTTTAAAACTTTGTTAGTTACGATCTGTTACTTTAGTCTAGATAGTGAAACAAATCGAGAGAAATACTTAACTTATATTTAATATTTTATTTTGACTTTGGTTTACTTAAGTTAAGATTTAATTTCTTGTAAGCACTTTATAAAACATTATTAATTTTATTGGTATGAGATTTAATAAGTGTATCTTTCAATCTTTAAAAAATTATATTAAATAGTTTCTTATTTATTTATTTCTTTTCGTAATCTTAGTCAGAATGTATTGTTGAGCGCCATCTACCAATCGGTAGAAAGATTTGAGACTTTAACCTCAGTCGTGCTTCAGTAATTGACCGTGAAACCTTTTAAATCGATAATAATGAACAGTTGGTAAATGCGGACATTTTTATTAACAATTAAACATAAAATTAAAAAAATGGTTGACGTTATAGTTACTGTGAAAATTTATTGAAAAGAAAAAAGGTAAGTGTAATGTTTTTTATTGTTTATGAAATTAATAATAATACTAATGCTATAATTATACTCTTACCTTATTCTAATCTGAACTTAGTTGTTTTTTTTGTTTGTTTTATTTTAATTCCAAGAATTTCTTACAGTAATCGAATTATAAGTAGATAAATCCCTTACCAACAAATTTCACCCAAAAAGGGGTTGTAGGTTTTCCATTTAGTAAGGAGGTCCAGTTGTGTATTCTTGACAGTTCACTAAATGTCGTTTAGTTGCAACATGCAAGGTGCAGGGTGCAGTCTATTGTGAATTCTAGTGTGATCATGGAAAATTTGGAAGTGCCGCGTAAACGACAAAAAATCGGTCCTTTAACAGTTAATGAAAAAACATTAATATTTAATTGTTTTAAATCATTTACAGACAAACATTTATGTAAAAGTGTTGATGACACAGTGGAATTAGTTAGTAGTACGCTTGGTGTTGGGAAATCTACGATTTACAGAGTTGTTAAAGAAGAGAAATGTGGCGAGTTTCAAACAGCACGTAAAGCTCCAGGAAAACCAAAATTTCAAATAGAAAATCATTTGAAAGGAAGACTTCGAAGGAAAGTGCATGCGTTCTTCTTTAGAAAAGAATTTCCGACAGTAGACAAAGTTCTTGCCACGGTTCGAGATGATAAGGATTACCCTGAAATGAGTCGAAGCACACTATGGAAACTTTTAAAAGAAATAGGTTTTCTATGGAAAAAGCATTCCAGAAAATCTATTTTAATAGAAAGAAGCGATATTGTAGTATGGAGAAGAAATTACCTAAGGACTATAAAAGAAATGAGAAACCAAAGAAGAAATATATTTTATTTAGATGAAACATGGATCAACGAGGGACATACACCAAATAAATTTTGGCAAGATGAAACTGTTACAAGTCGAAGACAGGCTTTTTTAAATAATTTATCTACTGGTTTAAATCCACCATCAGGAAAAGAGCGCAGACTGATAATAGTACACATCGGTAGTTCAAACGGTTTTGTTAAAGGTGGTTTATTGACTTTTGAATCTACTCGTACCGGTGACTACCATGAGGACATGAATGCTGATGTCTTTAAAGAGTGGTTCGAAATTATATTAAATAGTTTCTTATTTATTTATTTATTTCTTTTCGTAATCTTAGTCAGAATGTATTGTTGAGCGCCATCTACCAATCGGTAGAAAGATTTGAGACATTAACCTCAGTCGTGCTTCAGTAATTGACCTTGAAACTTTTTAAATCGATAATAATGAACAGTTGGTAAATGCGGACATTTTTATTAACAATTAAACATAAAATTAAAAAAATGGTTGACGTTATAGTTATTGTGAAAATTTATTGAAAAGAAAAAAGGTAAGTGTAATGTTTTTTATTGTTTACGAAATTAATAATAATACTAATGCTATAATTATACTCTTACCTTATTCTAATCTGAACTTAGTTGTTTGTTAAAATGAAACTTAACCTAATTAAATAAATTGCTATGTGCCTTGTTTATTTTTATAGACGTCTCTAATCTTTTAAATATCGATATTTATTATTAAATGATTGGTACCTTTTTTTTTATTAACGAATCGTCAATTTTTAGTTACTCCTGGTTACTTTCTTTCTAACCTTCAAAATAACGGATATAATATTCTCCAAAATCAATCAGGAACACAGGATACAACTACAGGATACTGTAGGATATGGATAACAAACAGGATCTGGATTCTCCTTCAGAAACAAAAGCAGGAATCAATGATTGGAGTTCTTTTCTTAATTAACTTCTTTTATTCTTGGATTATACAAATCTAACCTCACTTAAATTTGACAGGTAAAATTTTCTTAACTTATTTATATTAATCGTTGTAGTTTTAATTTGAAGATTCTTTTGTTTTTACGACGAGCTCTGATGTGAACAGTTCAAGTTTTTATGAACGAGCATCTCTAGGCCAACTCGATTTAGATTTGACAGAATTTTAAATTAAAATTATTATAAAATTATTGATTTTTATACACTTTTTCACTATCAACACATGATTCTCGAGATAAAAAGAATGATTTTGATATAATTTATTTACTATTTCTACTTACATTAAGGTTACATGACAACTTTTTACTTTCATCATTATCGATTTCTTAAATTGTATTAAACATTATTATTACTGCCTTTTTTACAGTAATACTTTAATTTTAGAAGTCCCAACACTTAATTTTCCCTATTTATTGTATTTCCCCTGAATTTAAATTGATCATATTGATAAATCAAGGCATTGCATTTCTAGGTTAAGTTTAAAATTTATTTCTCTTATAACAATTAAAATAACAATGTTCTCGAAGACCGGTCCTGACCTGGTTTGAAATAGCCACGTTTTAAATCGGTCTGATTCAAACTATCTTTATTAGTTTCAAATCAGTTAAAAACTTATTACATTAGTGATTTTATATAATTAAGTGCTGTGTACTACATATCTCAATTTGTACAGAGGCTGTAAGTACAATTTTATACTTTGCATAAGAACTTAACCTGATATTAAACTACAATCCATACGGGGCGACCTTGACCTTTTCGTCGAAATACTGCCGGCGACAGAGTCGGTTTCAGGCTTTGTCTGAAATGCTAAAATGACTGAAGAAATTCCAAATTCGGGAGGCCCATCCTCTCAAAGAACTTATTCAAACATCACCACATCACTAAAATACCCAACCAAAGATCAAGCCATAGTTGTTTCATCAATCAACGGAGTGAAAATCCATGATTACATTATAGCTATAGGTTCGATCGTCCAACCCAAAAATGTTCTGACCAATTGCCAATAACCGAATTTGCTTATATTTATCATCCAAAAAAGTTGTTGGTCATTTTAAATATTTTTACGGAATAATCTAAATATTTCCTAAAATTGTCATAAATGTACCTGAGCTAATACAAGTTTTGGGTCTTTTATTGGCCTTTTATAACCATAAGCTGTACAGAACAATAGAAAAAGGTTTGGACAGGCCAAAAGCCCTGTGTATTAAAGATAACATAGCCGTATCTTAAGATTATTTTCAATAAGTACCTATTTGCCAATTTTGTTTTATTTTAATTCCAAGAATTTCTTACAGTAATCGAATTATAAGTAGATAAATCCCTTACCAACAAATTTCACCGAAAATGCGATTGTAGGTTTTCCATTTAGTAAGGAGGTCCAGTTGTGTATTCTTGACAGTTCACTAAATGTCGTTTAGTTGCAACATGCAAGGTGCAGGGTGCAGTCTATTGTGAATTCTAGTGTGATCATGGAAAATTTGGAAGTGCCGCGTAAATGACAAAAAATCGGTCCTTTAACAGTTAATGAAAAAACATTAATATTTAATTGTTTTAAATCATTTACAGACAAACATTTACGTAAAAGTGTTGATGACACAGTGGAATTAGTTAGTAGTACGCTTGGTGTTGGGAAATCTACGATTTACAGAGTTGTTAAAGAAGAGAAATGTGGCGAGTTTCAAACAGCACGTAAAGCTCCAGGAAAACCAAAATTTCAAATAGAAAATCATTTGAAAGAAAGACTTCGAAGGAAAGTGCAAAGAATTTCCGACAGTAGACAAAGTTCTTGCCACGGTTCGAGATGATAAGGATTACCCTGAAATGAGTCGAAGCACACTATGGAAACTTTTAAAAGAAATAGGTTTTCTATGGAAAAAGCATTCCAGAAAGTCTATTTTAATAGAAAGAAGCGATATTGTAGTATGGAGAAGAAATTACCTAAGGACTATAAAAGAAATGAGAAACCAAAGAAGAAATATATTTTATTTAGATGAAACATGGATCAACGAGGGACATACACCAAATAAATTTTGGCAAGATGAAACTGTTACAAGTCGAAGACAGGCTTTTTTAAATAATTTATCTACTGGTTTAAATCCACCATCAGGAAAGGGGCGCAGACTGATAATAAATAGTACACATCGGTAGTTCAAACGGTTTTGTTAAAGGTGGTTTATTGACTTTTGAATCTACTCGTACCGGTGACTACCATGAGGACATGAATGCTGATGTCTTTAAAGAGTGGTTCGAACAAATGATAGATCTTCTTCCTCAGAACTGTATAATAGTAATGGATAATGCAAGTTATCACTCGAGACTTACTGAAAAAATGCCCACAACCAAGTGGTTAAAAAAAGATTTACAGAATTGGCTAAATTCAAAGAATATTAAGTTCCATCCCGGTTCTGTGAGAAGAGAACTGTATCATTTGTGTTCCCTTCATAAAGAGAAATTAAAAAAATATGAAATTGCAAAAAATCTTGGGATGACGGTGGTTAGATCATTGCGAAGTAAACCCGATTGAACTGATATGGGCACAGATAAAGGGAGAAGTTTCAAGAAAAAATAATTCTTTTAAAATGAGTGATGTTAAACAGTTGTTTTTGGAGGCTGTAAATAATGCGAAGCCTGAAAACTGGGAAAAGGCAGTAAATCATACGATTAAAGAAGAAGAGAAAATGTGGAAGTTGGACAATATTACTGATGAAATGATCGAGCCACTCATTGTAAATATTGGTTGCGACAGTTCATCTTCTGATTTCGATTCTGATTTGGATTTGTAGGTAAGAAGTAGTTTTTATATTAAAATTATTATTTATGAACGTAACGTTGTTTAAAAGTCAAAGTTTAAACCCTTATACCTACATAACCCGTTTGACACAATGTTCTTAACATACCTTGTGGAAAAATAAAATATTTTAGAAAAAATTGCACTTTTTTACCTTCAGCTGCTTAGAAGTTATAAGCAGGTTAATTAGGTGAAAATATAAGTGTACACCCGATATATTTATTATATTTATACAAAGGTTATTTCATACGAAAATACTCGAGGTATAACTTCACAAAATATTTTAACTGTCTATGGATTACGAACGCTTTATTATTTTAATACTCTCTCATACATAAAAATAGACTATAGTAGTTGGATCTTTATTTAATTTTCAATAATTTCGTTAATGTTGTTATCATAATCTGTTTTGTTCAATAAATTCTGAATAAACAAATTTCTCGTTGGCATTACCTATAGAAAATAGATAATAAAAAAAAATGAGTGGCTTATATCTCGAACTTCTTAAATAGGTACCAGATATTTCCAAGTTCGATGTGAGGGAGTTTGTAGTTTCATCTAATGTAAAATGTCAAGAAAATGGTGTACCACAAGGCTCCAACCTAAGCGTGGTATTATTTTTGATTGTAATTAAATACTGCAATCAACCCGTAAAGGTAATGCTTTATGCTGACGATCTGGTGATTATTTTAGAAAAAGTATAAAATTTATCACACAGTCAAAAATGCCCTAGTACTATATAGTTTAAAAGTATTATTGTCGTTTCTAAAAATCAGTAGAGGATATAAAAAATATAATAAAGTATATTGGGTAACGGTTTGTATAATCCACACCCTAAAGGTGCCAGAACTATTTTTAAATGGAATAAAAAATTATTTATTTTATTTAAATTTAATACGCTAGAAATTACGGGTTATCACCATTGTAGCAGGACATAGAAATGCATTTTTATGGCACCAAGTACCGGACGTTTGGTTGTGTTCCAACTGGCAAGGTATTAACCAATCTCAAATAAGTTTAAGGTCGTTTTAAGATAAGGTCATATCGGTTTGAAACAAACGTGAAATTTTGCATAAGTAAGAGACGAGCAAATCATATACAGGATGAGTGACGGTAAACGCGACGGTCCATCTGCCTAACATTTTAAAATTATTTTGAATTATACAGGTTGTCCCAAAAAAGTGTGGCGTATCAAAGTTATATTATTTCTTATGGAAGACCCTATATTTTGTTGCATTTATAGATTATACGTTAAAAATAAGATAAACTTTCTTATGTATTCCCTATACCTAAGCTTTTTACTTTTCGACATATTTTGCTACTATGCCTAAATCCATGAATTTTGGAATTATTTTTATTTTTGTTAAATTTTACATTATTTTTCCACTGTAATGTCTAAATATAAAAACTGTATTTGATCAGCTTAGACCAGTGGCGTAGCCAAGGGGGGGGGGGCACCCCCCCCCCCCCCCCCACTTCTATGTATTATAAGAAAATGTGGTAACTATATAAATCATAATTATCTTACGTTTTTGAGCCAGCGATTAAGTTATATTCAGAGGATTTACAAACAATATATACGGTTATTCTAAACAGTGAATTTGGACAGTGAAATGCCAAAAAGTAGATTCCTGTCTTCCTCAAAGTGCAGTCGATACTTTAAATGTAGCAGATCCTTGTTTGTTTCCTAATATTTTTACGCTATTCCAAATTTTAGCCGTTTTACCCGTTACCACTGCCTCTGTAGAACGAACTGAACGAAGTTTCTCAACGATGAAAAGACTGAAATAATATTTTCGGAATAATACATCTACCAATTGATTAACAGGCCTAGCTTTGATGTCATACAAACTCGCAGAATTGCCTTTGAATAATGCTCACTCAAAGTTCAATCTTATATTAATAATTAGTTGTCTTTTAGTCTTATCTTAACAATTAACAAATTGTTGTTAAATAAAATAATGTATTTAAATAGCCTACATTGTATACAGGGTGACTCAGAGTTAAACGTTCAGGATCGGGTTTTCAGGAAAAAAAATAAGATTTTTATTTCCGAGTTTTTAATTTTTTTTCTCAAAAACGAATAAAATTGAAGACGCAAAAAATTTGTGTATTCAACTGTTTAATCCAAGAAAAGTAACGAACATACAAAAAAACAGTGGCGTACAATGAGTTGTCCCAATATCAATTAAATTACCTTGTGGAACGTCACTGGAATTAATAATTTAATTCTAATAATATTTAAATTATTGCCGCAAATAAGCGTGCCAAGTTTTATAAAAATCAACCAAATTGTTTTTTGAGCAATTCATAAAAAACTCTTTTGTTCTAAAATCAAAACAAGTTAGGACCCAGGATTATGGGGATAAAAAATCTTATTTTTTCCTGAAAAACCGATCCTGAACGTTTGACGGTTTAACCCTGGATCACCCTATATATTTACCCCGTCCCTGCTGAAAAAAGTATTTATAGTAAGTATTATCTACGAGAAATGGTGGGCCCCCTCCGAAAAAAATTCCTGACTACGCCACTGGGGTGTATCAAAAAATGTTAAAAATGAAAATTTTCATAAAGTTGGAATATCTTCTTCGAAATCGGTATGTTAACGTAAAATGTCATTAGAAGCAAATTTTTTTAATAACTT
Organism: Crepidodera aurea; assembly: GCA_949320105.2. Classification (NCBI taxonomy): domain Eukaryota; kingdom Metazoa; phylum Arthropoda; class Insecta; order Coleoptera; family Chrysomelidae; genus Crepidodera; species Crepidodera aurea. The sequence continues at coordinate 676,869 of OX439477.1, forward strand.
TATTTTCATATTTCAAAAATAAAGGTACTTTACTCTTGAGCAAAATTCATATTTTTTGACAAACCTCGTATACCACTGAAAAAATTTGATATTTGATGACTGTATTCTAGGTTTTAGATAATGCAGAACTTTTTATGAAGAATAACTTTTTTTCCTAAAATTAATAATAAAAAAGTTTTCCATATGATTCCAACTTAGGGGGACATACTGTATATCATCATATTGTCAAAAATAATCAATTTTAATAAAAGCCCGTATACAAGATATTTTTAAATAGATTTAACATTGCTATGTTGGAAACCGCAACACATAGGAGGACGTTTAAATGGGAAAAAAGGTGCGTATTTAAAATGTCAATAAAAAATTGGTAATAATATTTGAAATACCTTTAACAATTCTCGATTTATGAAGAAATTTAGTTTTAAAAATATTAAAACTGTTGCTGCTGAAGAAAAAGGAGATATCAAAATTTTAATTTAACGTTTTATTTCTTCAGAGCCACATGCAGTATGATTTTTTTGAATACGAACCTGCATTTTTATTTTGTATTTTAAAAGACTTTACTTTGCTCTATTCAATTACCTTACTTTAATGTAAGGTTTAAATATGCTTTTACTATTTTTAGATGTGCTACCATCTATGGTAAGAAGAGAGTATTGACATTAAATTTTGACTGAATCTAGTCAAGATGTCACTCTCTTCTTTTTTATCCCTTTCAGAGATTAATACAAAGTGAGTAAACCAGTAAGGAATTTTAATTTATTACATTCGACATCCTAAGACCGGTTTCTGCCTTTCGGCTTCATCAGTTAGGCTTTTCGAATCCAATAAATAAAAATTCCAAACTCGTACAAGGCAATAGCTATATCCGCTATAAGATAATATTTTTAGATGTGCTACCATCTATGGTAAGAAGAGAGTATTGACATTAAATTTTGACTGAATCTAGTCAAGATGTCACTCTCTTCTTTTTTATCCCTTTCAGAGATTAATACAAAGTGAGTAAACCAGTAAGGAATTTTAATTTATTAGATTCGACATCCTAACTGATGAAGCCGAAAGGCAGAAACCGGTCTTAGGATGTCGAATCTAATAAATTAAAATTCCTTACTGTTATTTTTTGGGTTTTAGGTCTTGGATTAAAGAAAACAATATTTCTTAAAAGCCAACGTTTCGTCAAAATAAATTGACCTGACCTGTTACCATTCACATTAATCATCCAAAAAACGTAAAAAAGATTTGAAATTTAAAAAAAATTTGGTTTAGGTATGGCAATGATTAATTGTGGAATCTTAATAGCTTTTTTCAATTCAATTTGAATCTTTAACGTTTTTAATATCCTGTTTTTTTTTTCACTGGATTAAAACCACTTATTTGTTAAAATAGTTTTTAATTGACGTTTCGGCTTTCTCTATTGAAAGCCGTTATCAGGAAATACTAATTCCTTTATCAAAAATTCAACACATTTTTTAGAAAAATGATCAAAAATCAAAATTACAAATTCAGATATAATGGTTAGTTTTGATGTAGTCAGTTTATTTCCAAATGTTCCTTTCTCCTTTATCACCAAAATTGTGTGATATTTTCATGGAGGATTTTGAAATGGAAATTGTAAACAAACAAAATTTAAGACCTCCTGTCTGTTTTAGATATATAGATGATATTTATGCAATTTGGCAACACGATAGGGAAATATTGATACATATTATAATGGTATGTGATTTTTCTTTTTATTTATTATTAATTTTTTAATTTACCTTCTTTCGGAAATTTAGACAGAATGTGTTTTATAAATATTGTTGTTGTAGTTGGGCGCCATCTGTCTTTGTTACGTAGGAAAGTATAGACAATCTCAATCTCAGGTTCTAGGGTTCTCTAAGAGGTTAGATTTTTATAAAAGTCAATGACAACGAACGCAGTGAAAAATTATAAACATTTATTAAAGAAAAAAATTACCGATAAACTTTATCTGTACAGGAACAATTGTTTGATGGAATACTGTAAGTATAGTTTTTACTAAAATAATATTTGCAAGTGTGAGACGAAATTTTCTTAAACTTCTTACCTTATTCCCAGAATGACTTTCTAACCTAACATAATTCAACTTTTATAAGGTTAGATTGTTTTCAATCTAACCTTATTATTGTGGCCTTTTATAGTTGAAACTTTTTAAATATCGATATTTAGTAATTAAAATGGTACCTTTTATTCAATTTAAGCTTTTCGTTCTCATTTTGGTTGTTCAAATAAATGGGATTCTATAAAATCGTTTTTCCATATAACACCAAAATCAGGAAACAGGATGGATATTTTTACGCCAAATATACTTGTATCTGGATATTTTTATACAGGAATACAGCTGGGACTGGAGATGTCCAAACAGGAACACAGGATAGGCTGGATAATTTTGGATAAAGCCACCTTTTGAGATTGTTGTTCTTCTTGAATTATTTTTATCTTTCATTAACCTCTTTTTTTCTGACAGGTAACAATTTTTTCTTTTAAATCGCGTTGCTTTGAGTTTTTCTTTTGTTTTTATGATACGGAGCGACGTGAACTCTTCAAAATATTTTGGTAAAAAGCCTTGCTTTGACACGCGAAATGGTTTTTATAAAGTACAATGTCATAGCTTCCTAGATGAAAATTTGACATTTTTTTAACCTACTTTTTTACAAAATTAAAAAAATTATTGATTTTATTGCAAATTTTGACTAATAACATCTTATTCTAGAGATTAAAAGAAAATTTTTGATATACTTTTTATATAATTTCGAATTATATTAACTTTGTACAAAGACACTTTTTGTTCGTCATCATTGATCAACTTAAACTAATTATGTTGAATTATTATTAGATTGAATTTTAATTTTTTTTCTTTCTCTGCTAGGATTTGATATAATAACGTTCTTAGTGTTATTATATCAGCAGATTTATCTGTGATCATTCTATTATGGATTTTTCTATTCAGTTCTACGTTAAAATGCCAGTAAATATTTTAAATCTGTTAATCTAAATTTTCTTCCTGTCTAAGTTATTGGTTATACGTTTAAAATAGGCTTTATATTCAATACCATTACAATATTAAATTTACAATTGAAATTGAAAATAATAAAAAATTACCGTTTCTGGATGTACTAATACACAATAACAACAATTCTATTGAAACATCAGTTTTTAGAAAAGAAACATATACAAATAGATATCTAAATTTTAATTCAAACCACTCGATTTGTGTTAAACGAGGTATTGTCAAATCTCTTTCCGATAGAGCAAAAACAATTTGTTCAAATGACAATATCTTAAATAATGAATTACCACTTGTTAAATCTGTCTTGATTAAGAACAACTACCCAAGTAAATTTATAAATCGTGAACATTACCGATACATCAAAACTAAAGATCAAAATTTAAATCCCCCAATAATTCATTCAAATATAGTAAAAATCCCTTATATTCTAAAATTAGAAGGATTGGCAATAAATTTAATTTAAAAACAGTTTTTCAAACTAATAATACATTAAAATCTTTAATAGTGAATACAAAACCTTTTAATGAAATTCAAAACACAAAAAAATGTATTTACAAAATTTCATGCGAATGTAATAAATTTTATACAGGGTATCCCGTTGGTAAACGGAAATATTTTAAAGGTAGGTAGAGGTTATAATGGCGATTCTAAATAACCCACATATAATGGGTCTCTTGGCTTCCATAACCGAGTTACAGGGTGTTTTATCAATTATGCATAATTATTTATTTGGCCAGAACTTTTGAATCACTTATATTTTTGGCATACAGATTACACTTCTCACGAATAATGTAATGAAATATTGAGAGATATGAAAATCCAGGTTCGGCTTTAGGAAAAATTGAAACATTACAAAAATCAAAACATATCACAATTTTAATATTAAGGTGTTGTTTTTATCCCGCCACCGATTCGAATTGGAAAATTATGAAACTGAAAGTAAAATTTTCATTTATTTTAGAAAAAACATATTAGGAAACTCATTTTTTGTTTAACAATTTCAAAAATTCACTTCGCGTCATTTACCTATTTCTTGTTTATTCGGCTTAAAATAATTTTACACTGTACTGGTGTACCTGCAGGCCCGTACTTAGGGGAAACAATTCAATTAGGTATTTATTTTTTAAACGCCCAGTATAAAGTAAAGCGGGACAATAAACGCTCATAGTAACTATGTAACTAACAAACATTTATTAATAATTAACGAAATTGCTCAAAATGTCCACTATTTTGTTTTATGCACTTTCTTGCATGTCTCTTTTTTTTTGAAACTAAAAGTAAAATTTTAGAGAGAGAAAAAAGAGAAATTATTTTTTTATCGTGTATTATTCAAAATGGATTTATTTTCGACATTTCGACAGTCCTATATTATTCATATTTTTATTATTTGTCCGTTTTAACACCATTTAAAGTAAGTAATATTGCAGATACGTACTTTAAACAAAATATTAAATTGATTATTTTTCGATTGCCTCGTATAATTTTATTTTAGCACAGTGTAATTGCTCTATAGGGATACCTGAAATCCAAGGTGTATATTAAAGAAATAAACAATAGAGAAGAACTGCTTCAAAGAATTAAGGAAGCCTGTGAGGAATTGAGAAACAATAACAATCCATTTATTATAAGAAAATCAGTAAGGGACATCATTAAACGTGCAAGAAAGTGCATAAAACAAAATAGTGGACATTTTGAGCAATTTCGTTAATTATTAATAAATGTTTGTTAGTTACTATAAGAGTTCATTGTCCCGCTTTACTTTATACTGGGCGTTTAAAAAATAAATACCTATTTGAATGTTTTCCCCTAAGTACGGGCCTGCAGGTACACCAGTACAGTGTAAAATTATTTTAAGCCGAATAAACAAGAAATGGGAAAATGACGCGAAGTGAATTTTTAAAATTGTTAAAGAAAAAATGAGTTTCATAATATGTTTTTTCTAAGTAAACCAGTAAGGAATTTTAATTTATTAGATTCGACATCCTAAGACCGGTTTCTGTCTTTCGACTTCATCAGTTGGGCTTTTCGAATCCAATAAATAAAATTCCAAACTCGTACAAGTCAATAGCTATATCCGCTATAAGATAACATTTTTAGATGTGCTACCATCTATGGTAAGAAGAGAGTATTGACATTAAATTTTGACTGAATCTAGTCAAGATGTCACTCTCTTCTTTTTTATCCCTTTCAGAGATTAATACAAAGGATGTCGAATCTAATAAATTAAAATTCCTTACTGGTTTACTCACTTTGTATTAATCTCTGAAAGGGATAAAAAAGAAGAGAGTGACATCTTGACTAGATTCAGTCAAAATTTAATGTCAATACTCTCTTCTTACCATAGATGGTAGCACATCTACAAATGTTATCTTATAGCGGATATAGCTATTGACTTGTACGAGTTTGGAATTTTTATTTATTGGATTCGAAAAGCCTAACTGATGAAGTCGAAAGACAGAAACCGGTCTTAGGAAGTCAAATCTAATAAATTAAAATTCCTTACTGGTTTACTCACTTTGTATTAATCTCTGAAAGGGATAAAAAAGAAGAGAGTGACATCTTGACTAGATTCAGTCAAAATTTAATGTCAATACTCTCTTCTTACCATAGATGGTAGCACATCTACAAATGTTATCTTATAGCGGATATAGCTATTGACTTGTACGAGTTTGGAATTTTTATTTATTGGATTCGAAAAGCCTAACTGATGAAGTCGAAAGACAGAAACCGGTCTTAGGAAGTCAAATCTAATAAATTAAAATTCCTTACTGGTTTACTCACTTTGTATTAATCTCTGAAAGGGATAAAAAAGAAGAGAGTGACATCTTGACTAGATTCAGTCAAAATTTAATGTCAATACTCTCTTCTTACCATAGATGGTAGCACATCTACAAATGTTATCTTATAGCGGATATAGCTATTGACTTGTACGAGTTTGGAATTTTTATTTATTGGATTCGAAAAGCCTAACTGGTGAAGTCGAAAGACAGAAACCGGTCTTAGGAAGTCAAATCTAATAAATTAAAATTCCTTACTGGTTTACTCACTTTGTATTAATCTCTGAAAGGGATAAAAAAGAAGAGAGTGACATCTTGACTAGATTCAGTCAAAATTTAATGTCAATACTCTCTTCTTACCATAGATGGTAGCACATCTAAAAATGTTATCTTATAGCGGATATACCTATTGACTTGTACGAGTTTGGAATTTTTATTTATTGGATTCGAAAAGCCTAACTGATGAAGCCGAAAGGCAGAAACCGGTCTTAGGATGTCGAATCTAATAAATTAAAATTCCTTACTGGTTTACTCACTTTGTATTAATCTCTGAAAGGGATAAAAAAGAAGAGAGTGACATCTTGACTAGATTCAGTCAAAATTTAATGTCAATACTCTCTTCTTACCATAGATGGTAGCACATCTAAAAATGTTATCTTATAGCGGATATACCTATTGACTTGTACGAGTTTGGAATTTTTATTTATTGGATTCCAAAAGCCTAACTGATGAAGCCGAAAGGCAGAAACCGGTCTTAGGATGTCGAATCTAATAAATTAAAATTCCTTACTGGTTTACTCACTTTGTATTAATCTCTGAAAGGGATAAAAAAGAAGAGAGTGACATCTTGACTAGATTCAGTCAAAATTTAATGTCAATACTCTCTTCTTACCATAGATGGTAGCACATCTAAAAATGTTTTTTCTAAATTAAATGAAAATTATACTTTCACTTTCAAAATTTTCCAATTCGAATCGGTGGCGGGATAAAAACAACAACTTGTTTCAATTCAGTTTTTTCCCCTCTATTCAAATCTAAAACGGAAATATTAAAATTGTGATATACTGGGTGTTGTTTTGATATTTTTAAATGAGTTTCCTAATATGTTTTTTCTAAAATAAATGAAAATTTTACTTTCAGTTTCATAATTTTCCAATTCGAATCGGTGGCGGGATAAAAACAACACCTTAATATTAAAATTGTGATATGTTTTGATTTTTGTAATGTTTCAATTTTTCCTAAAGCCGAACCTGAATTTTCATAACTCTCAATATTTCTGTACATTATTAGTGAAAAGTATAATCTGTATGCCAAAAATGGAAAAGATATACTAAGTGATTCAAAAGTTCTGGCCAAATGAATAATTATGCATAATTGATAAAACAACATGTAACTCGGTTATGAAAGCCAAGAGACCCATTATATATGGGTTATTTAGAATCGCCTTTGTGACCTCTACCTACCTTTAAAATATTTCCGTTTACCAACGGGACACCCTGTATAGGAGAAACATCTAGACCTTTTCATATTAGACTTAATGGACACCAATCATACATTAAAAATAAACAATTCGAAAAATCCAAAATATGTGGTCATAGATTATTAAAAGAACCGAATAATTATAACCGCAAAGTTAAAGAAGCAGCATTGATATGCTTAAATAATAACGAATGTGTTTCTAATTGTTCGGTCGATATTTCAAAAATTTGGATACCTATTTTACAAAAAGAGTTAATTGCAAAAAGAATACCCTCTCTATATACCGGGTGTCCCATTTTAATCCGCAAGTAGCCATAATTCTGAAACATTGCATTGAATCAAAAAGTGTTCCAAATGAAAAGTTAATGGTTCTGAGGGGGACATCTGATGCCGTAGACTTTGCCCCCCCAGCCCCCCAAGGGGGGCGGGAACAGGGGGCAACTTTAAAATCTTAAATGGAAACCCCTATTTTTTATTGCAGATTCTGATAGAGGGTTAAAAAGTATGTAAGTTTTATCCGAAACATTTTTTTTATTGGTCGAGAGATGGCGCTGCAAATGTAAAAATTAGGTTTTTTGTCAATTAAATTGCGAAAATCGTCACGTAATTAACTGTTATTATTACTTAAGACTTACTCACAACCTTACAAGGTTGTTTTTTTTCTCAGCCTGCCCAAATACTACCCCCCCCCCCCTACAAAGACGTAAAGTACTCAAAAATAGCGATTGAGTACTTATTTTTCAAATTAAATAATGGTAAAATAATTCAAAAAAGAATGTCATTTTTTTTTCAAACAGTGTTTGACCGGCCCCCCCACATACCCCGACTAAAATTGACCTACATTTTAAAACTCTATCCGAGTCTGAGGTACAAAATAGGGGTTTCCATTTAAGATTCTAAAGATGCAACCCCCCCCCCCCGGTCAAACACTGTTTGAAAAAAAAATGACATTCTTTTTTGAATTATATTACCATTATTTAATTTGAAAAATAAGTACTCAATCGCTATTTTTGAGTACTTTACGTCTTTGTAGGGGGGGGGGGGGGCGGGGGTAGTATTTGGGCAGGCTGAGAAAAAAAAAAAACAACCTTGTAAGGTTGTGAGTAAGTCTTAAGTAATAATAATAGTTAATTACGTGACGATTTTCGCAATTTAATTGACAAAAAACCTAATTTTTACATTTGCAGCGCCATCTCTCGACCAATAAAAAAAATGTTTCGGATAAAACTTACATACTTTTTAACCCTCTATCAGAATCTGCAATAAAAAATAGGGGTTTCCATTTAAGATTTTAAAGTTGCCCCCTGTTCCCGCCTCCCTTGGGGGGCAAAGTCTACGGCATCAGATGTCCCCCTCAGAACCATTAACTTTTCATTTGGAACACTTTTTGATTCAATGCAATGTTTCAGAATTATCGCTACTGGCGGATTAAAATGGGACACCCGGTATATTAATAAGAAAACTTCATTTATGACGAAGTATAAATTCTCTTATAATATGCAAATGCGCTATCCTTTTAAAATTCGTTCCCAGAAACGTCACAAAAATATGATTTTGACATCTTCAATCTCAAAATCTTATTCTAAGTGTACTATGTTGATGTCATATTTTTGCAAGATTATCAAGTGTTCTGTTTCTATAGTAAATTTATTTATTTTGTTGTGTCATTTTGATAACGGCTTTCGATAGAGAAAGCCGAAAAAAGAGAAATTGAAATACAAACCACTATGAGCTTCCGAAATGAATTTTAATATCCTGGTTTAAATACCGAATTTCTTTAGAATAAAATTACGTTATTTAGTCTTTGAGAAATAATATTCTAATATTATTATTTAAATTTAGTGTATAAAAAAAGCTCTATATTACAAGAATTTTGTGTCAGCAGAATAAGCTTTTGATTTATGTATATTTTTGACAGGAGGTTTTGGGGAAGTGTATAAAATAAAGTTCTTTGAAAAATGTTACTTAGATCTTTAATCTTGTATTTTCAGTTAAGAATGCCGTTAGATCATTAATAATAATAGGGTGAAATGATTTATTTTACTTGCTATTCTATTTTTATTATTTTACTTTTACAGTTTTTGAACTATTATTTAGTTATGTGATTAAATTAAAAGTTCACTAAATGTATTCAAAAGACTTAAGTTTGTTTATTAACGATGATGTCAAGATGTATCAATTGATCACAACATAATAAAAAAAAGATATTGTAAGTAAATGTCGAAACAAAGAAAAGTAGAAATCGGAATGTACCTTTGAAGCATGTACACCCCATGATGTAGCCCATCATGGATCCAACTAGACGGGCCTATCCCGTCTCCTTCTAACACGGGGCCCATTTTCTTTGATGCGCCCCCATCGAAGGGAGGCCAGTACGCCCCTGAAGGGCTCCCGGTTAGCATCCACTATAACAACATAACACGAGCAGTCGATATTTCAACATTTTCTTGAGCCGCTTTTTAATTTTATTATGTACAAAAAGATTCTGCAACTACCGACGAATTAGCGCTCTCGTTCCTGCAACCTACAGGTGCAGCAGGACTTTTCAGCAAAAGTTGACAGCCAAGAATCGACCGGTTTTGTGTTTAATGTGTACGGCGGAAGCGGCGCTATCGGCGGTCGCAGGAAATCTCCGCGAACGCAGCAGGAATGAGACTACCACGGCAGGAGTTACGACCGTCGTGCAACGACACTGCCCGTTGGCGACATCTGACGACGGGAAGAGGAAGTTTGAGAAGCGGAGGCGCGAAATATAATTTGTCTATGATAAGTTTGAGCCTTGATGGAATAATAATTAATTATGATACATTTGTTCTATTTCTTTGCAATGATGTGAACAATGTTTTCCAGAATCTTATAAAACGACCATCAAACTGAAATTTGCTTCGCTGAAATGGCATGATAGACCAGTGCAGATAGCTTTGAAAATGGTAAAAAGTGAAATAAAATAATAGTAGGATGAAACCCAATGGAAAAGGAAGAGAATATAACAAACATGAAAGGAAAAATAATTTACAGGCGCTCTGGGGTCGGGAAGTGGAAGGGGGGGGGGAGTTTTTAAGGGTAGAAAACTGATATCTTGTACCGTTTAGGCACAAGATAACGAGGGAATAGTCGTGGGACACCCTGTATAGTGGATAAAACTAATTTTTATATAAAAAAACTTTTAATCTCTGACGTTTTGACTTTATATCAAGGAGTTTTCGAAAAATTGACTATAGGTATATGAATAATAAAAACATACTATAGAAACAGATCACTGGACAATCTCTTTCAAAAGATATGAAAACAGCATGAGATATAGAAAAAGATTTTGAAATTTAAGATGTCAAAATCTATTGCAAACATATTTTTTGGGAACGATTTATAAAAGCATAGCGCATTTGCATATTATAAGAGTAGACCAGTGCAGATAGCTTTGAAAATGGTAAAAAGTGAAATAAAATAATAGTAGGATGAAACCCAATGGAAAAGGAAGAGAATATAACAAACATGAAAGGAAAAATAATTTACAGGCACTCTGGGGTCGGGAAGTGGAAGGGGGGGGAGTTTTTAAGGGTAGAAAACTGTTTAATCTCGATTTCCGGCAAAACTACAAATCCTATAGAAAAAAGTTAAATGGTAAAGTTGTAGGTAATAGAAATATCTACAACTTTTGTATTTACACTTTTTTCACATAACCTCAAAATTTCTGTGAAAAATTCAAATAACCAAGTTTATGGTTTTTTATTTTTATCTTTTACAAAAAAAAATTAATTTTCACAAAATTTGGTGTAAACTTACCTTTTTATGTCCCAAACACTCTGTAATTTTTTTGTTTTAAAATATTTATTTTTTTAACCTTATTTTGACTTAATATATCGAAAAAGCAGTCTAATTTTCAATCGAAAATCCTCACGTCAAAATATCTGCTTTTTTAAAAAAACTCGGTGGGCTTTTTGTTCGTTGAAATCTCTACTTTTTGATGGTGTAAAAAAATCTACATTGCTATGGTAAATGTTCTCAAAAAATGCAAATAAGAAACGAAAAAAACTCCGAATTTCTTTTTTTTTTAAATGTACAATTTTGAGCTATTTATTTAAATTTATCCTTTAATTACTCTTTTGCTTATCAATGTAACACGGAATCTTACGTTTTTCGAGTAATTAAAGTATACATTTAAATAAATAGCTCAAAATTGTACATGAGGATTTTAAAAAAAAAGAAATTCGGAGTTTTCTTCGTTTCTTATTTGCATTTTTTGAGAACATTTACAATAGTAATGTATATTTTTAGAATGCGAGGTATTGTATCTGGGAAATTATCCATCGTAGAGGCTTGCGGAAAAAAAAGTCATTACTAAAACGACCAAGAGGAAAACCTGGAAAATATTTTCAAGTTTCTGAAATGACCGCTAGGGGGCGTAACTGCGATCTTGAAGCTAAGAAAGTGATGTTTTTGCGAATTCCGCTATATTAACCTACCAAAAAAATACCTGATCTTTAAAGTAGAGGATACTCTGAACCTTCTTTGTTTAACAAATTTTGCTATATCTCTAAAAATAAAGTGGTGGGGGGTATTCAAAGGTTTCAGATTCAGATTTTTAGAGATGCAGCAAAAATTGTCAAACAAAAAAGATTCAGATTATCCTCTACTTTGAAGATTATGTATTTTTTGTTAGGTTAATATAGCGGAATTCACAGAAACATCACTTTCTTAGATTCAAAATTGCAGTTACGCCCCCTTGCGGCCATTTTAGAAACTTGAAAATATTTTCCAGGTTTTTCTCTTGGCCGTTTTAGTTATAACTTTTTTTCCGCAAGCCTCTACGATGGATAGTTTCCCAGATACAGTACCTCGCATTCTTATTTGGCCACCCTGTACATGATGATTTAATAAAAAAAGAAATTCGGAGTTTTCTTCGTTTCTTATTTGCATTTTTTGAGAACATTTACCACAGTAATGTATATTTTTTTTAGACCATCAAAAAGTAGAGATTTCAACGAACAGAAAGCCCACAGAGTTTTTTAAAAAAGCAGATATTTTGACGTGAGAATTTTCGATTCAAAATTAGACTGCTTTTTCGATATTAAATCAAAATAAGGTTAAAAAATAAATATTTTAAAACAAAAAAATTACAGAGTGTTTGGGACATAAATAGGTAAGTTTACACCAAATTTGGTGAAAAAAAAATTTTTTTTGTAAAAGATAAATATAAAAATCAAAAACTTGGTTATTTGAATTTTTCACATAAATTTTGAGGTTATGTGAAAAAAGTGTAAATATAAAAGTTGTAGATCTTTTTATTACCTACAACTTTGCCATTTAACTTTTTTCCATAGGACTTGTAGTTTTGCCGGAAATCGAGATAAACTGTTTTATACCTTTCAAAAGTCCCCCTCTTCCACTTCTCGACCCCAGAGCCCCTGTAAATTATTTTCCTATCATTTTTGTCATATTCTCTTCCACGAAACGATTGATAAAATCACGAGTCCGCAGGACGAGTGATTTTATCTCAAATCAGTTTGTTTGAGTGGTTTTGCCTGAAATAAAGGCGTTTGAGTATGGAAACCGAAAATTTGATCTATAAAATTTGACACGACGAGTGGTATTTTGAAAAGATTATTTTTTGAATCATTTTATGTTAAAAACAGAGAAAGACACTTTACACTCAAAAGTTCGATATTTTCTTTTACATTTAAACGCCAAATATTACGAACGTAATATAAGTTGCCTATCTAGTAGTAGGCATTTAAGATTATTTATTAAGTGTAACGTTTAGACGTTTTGACATTATATCAATTTTAAACGAATTTATGGATGGAGCTGTGTTGTGTGTTACAATAAACGAATAAAAACAGGTTAGTTTACAAATATATTTTGAAATTTGGGTATTAACATAGATTTGCAATACATTTTAGTATAATAAAAATTGTTAAATGTTTACATTTGACATTTCAAAAAAGGTAAACACAGTTTAATCAAAAAACAAAAACGACGAAGCGGTTTTATCAGTATAAAACACAATGATTGGTTAGGATCCTGAGTTGTTATTGGCTGAAACCACAAAATCTCACTGTTTTGACAGATGAAAAAAATAATCAAAGGTAATACCACGAGTCCTCCAAATTTTATCGATTAAATTTTTGGTTTTCACGAAAACGGCTTTATTTGGAAAAACCACGAAAACAAACTTAAATCAGTTTGTTTGAGTGGTTTTGCCTAAAATAAAGGCGTTTGAGTATGAAGATCAAAAATTTAATCTATAAAATTTGAGAGGGCATGTGGTATTTGGAAGGTTATTTTTTGAATCATTTTGTATTTTCTTTATCAATTTAAATTGAAACATCATGAGCTGTTATAGTTTTAAATACAGGGCCACCAAGACATACGGGATTGCGTTTGGCTTAATTCGGGTATAGAGTTTGACATTTGTCAGTTTTAAAGAGATTTATGGATTTTTAAGTATTTGGATATTCAAAAACTGATGTGAATAACCGAATAAACAGGTTAGTTTACAAATAAATTTTGAAATTTGGGTATTAACATAGATTTGCAATACATTTTAGTATAATAATAATTGATAATGCTAAATAAAAGTTGTTAAATGGTTACATTTGACATTTCAAAAAAGGTAAACACAGTTTAATCAAAAAACAAAAACGAAGAAGCGGTTTTATCAAAGTAATATCACGAGTCCTCCAAATTTTATCGATTAAATTTTTGGTTTTCAGGAAAACGGCTTTATTTGGAAAAACCACGAAAACAAACTGATTGATAAAATCACGAGTCCGGAGGACGAGTGATTTTATCTTAAATCAGTTTGTTTGAGTGGTTTTGCCTAAAATAAAGGCGTTTGAGTATGAAGATCAAAAATTTAATCTATAAAATTTGAGAGGGCATGTGGTATTTGGAAGGCTTATTTTTTGAATCATTTTGTATTTTCTTTATCAATTTATATTGAAACATCATGAGCTGTTATAGTTTTAAATACAGGGCCACCAAGACATACGGGATTGCGTTTGGCTTAATTCGGGTATAGAGTTTGACATTTGTCAGTTTTAAAGAGATTTATGGATTTTTAAGTATTTGGGTATTCAAAAACTGATGTGAATAAACGAATAAACAGGTTAGTTTACAAATAAATTTTGAAATTTGGGTATTAACATAGATTTGCAATACATTTTAGTATAATAATAATTGATAATGCTAAATAAAAGTTGTTAAATGGTTACATTTGACATTTCAAAAAAGGTAAACACAGTTTAATCAAAAAACAAAAACGAAGAAGCGGTTTTATCAAAGGTAATACCACGAGTCCTCCAAATTTTATCGATTAAATTTTTGGTTTTCACGAAAACGGCTTTATTTGGAAAAACCACGAAAACAAACTGATTGATAAAATCACGAGTCCGCAGGACGAGTGATTTTATCTTAAATCAGTTTGTTTGAGTGGTTTTGCCTAAAATAAAGGCGTTTGAGTATTTGAAAGGATTATTTTTTGAATCATTTTGTATTAAAAACAGAGAACATAGTCATTTATGCAAAAGACACTTTACACACAAATATTGAAAATTTTCTTTACCAATTTAAATTGAAACCTGAGCTGTTATAGTTTTACATACAGGGCCACCAAGGCGATTTTTTGACTGGCGACCCCGCGAAACGGCGCCGTAAATAAAAGCGAAGAAGAAGAATGAAATGAAGTCTTTCTTAATTTAATTAATTTTAAGTTTAGTGTTGAAGTGAGGTATGTAAAAATGTTAAAGGCGTTTTGAAATAAACTAATAAAAACAGGTTAGTTTACAAATACATTTTGAAATTTGGTTATTAACATAGATTTGCAATACATTTTAGTATAATAAAAATTGTTAAATGTTTACATTTGACATTTCAAAAAAGGTAAACACAGTTTAATCAAAAAACAAAAACGACGAAGCGGTTTTATCAGTATAAAACACAATGATTGGTTAGGATCCTGAGTTGTTATTGGCTGAAACCACAAAATCTGACTGTTTTGACAGATGAAAAAAATAATCAGTATAAAACACAATGATTGGTTGGGATCCTGAGCTGTTATTGGCTGAAACCACAAAATCTGACTGTTTATAAAAAATATTATATTAAGTAATTGATGTTTGTTCGATACCCATGGGCCTGATGAGGAAACTAGTAGCCTTTTTTTGCACTACAATTTCAAAGTTAATACATATATGTGGTACCGACTTTGAGCTGTTTTATTCCATAAAACTTTTTGGCCACATTTGAGAAAATGGATAATATACCTATTTACAAATTAACGCTATCAAACCCAATTTTTTCCCGCCTCCTTCACTCTCCACATACGAAATATTTGTAAATTAGAATTTTCGAATAATTAGGTTAAACATTTTAATTTGGTTCAAAATGTGCGGCGTCTACAAAAATTTAAGTTCAGGTTTTTCTGACTTAAGCTATTTACTTAAAAAAAACTTACCGGTGTAACTAATACTAGTGGCATTGGCGTTGGCACTGGCCTGTGCAAAATGTGGATTCTGCAATAGCTGATGTTGCAACAAGGCGTGGTTCATGAGCGGCAAATGCGAGGGAGGCGGCGGCAGGACAGGATAAGGAGGCGGTTGCTGAGGCTGTGGAGTACCGACCACGCCTCCGTGGCTTAGCTGTGGCGTTAGGTTACCGCCTCCGATAGCGGTCGCGTTATTTATGTTGCCGCCTCCCGGAACCTGTTGGGTGCCGCTCGGGGGGAATGGTAATATAATTTGTTCGGCTGAAATAATAATAAAAAAATAATATTCGTAGAATACATAGGCCAGTAGATATAGACATGATTTTTACAAAATTTAACAATAATTACAAAAGTTTTAAAACTTCAGTTGAATGAAGAGTAAGTTCAAATGATATTTTGTCTGATTTTGCAACTTTTAAAATACAGGGTGGTGCACAAAACACAGGTTTTCTAATTTTTAAAGTATTTGCAATCAGTTTAACACGCTGTATGACATAGAGTAGTGCTAGAGTTGTGCCAGTTTCCCAGGACGGCCAACAATGTGTTACCGCCTTTTTAAACTGCATCGAAGTTCGAATTTCAAGTGGACTGTAATTTTAGATTGAAGAAATGTGCTGTAGTAGGGTTGCCTTCTCAACTTCATCCAACAAAAACAATGGACACTTTTATTTAACCATTTATTAGACTTGTTAAATAAATAAATGAACAAAAACAACAACGTAACAAAGATTACATTAAACTAGTAATCGTGAACAAAGTATTATAGTTAATTTAAAGAAATGACCACATCATTCAGAAAATATTAATTTGCGTGCATTCTGCGTGAGTGATGAAAAGACACTGGAGGGTCCTAGCCTGGTTCGCAGCTAGCAACACACTGACTTGCCGTACTAAGAGGCATTATGAATAATTTGTCAGAGAATTTTGGATATATAATATCCCTAACAAGCCCTTATGCGAAGGAACTCGCAATACGTCGCACTTGACGGAGTAGTGAATCGGTTGACGATCAAACACACACTAAGTTTAAATTCGACGAACCTCCGTCGCTTCAAAATCTTTCTTTCCGGATTGCGCAACACCTTCTCGAAAGATTCTTTAACGTGAGCCGCGTAAACAAGTGTAAGATTTTTTCTATTGTCTAGACGCGACGGTTAAATTTACGGCCTGATACCATCATTAAAATAGAGCAAAAAATTATCTTTGATGAAACCGCTTCCTGGTTTGACGCCGCTCGCCAACGTATTTTGGTGCGGCGTTGCCGGTTGAACGAATAAACGAATATGAGTTTACATGTTTAATTATCTGAAAATTAAACAGATCGGTTTGGGCCAATGGACACTTTTTGTCACAGCATCGAGTTCTACATCATACCAACTTTTCAGAAAATTTGACGGAAAGCCATTTTCCCATAAGAAAGGTGCCTGGTCCTTTGAAAAAATAACTAAAATAATGTTCTTGAGAAACAGAAAACATATTTTTTCATGAAATTGTTTTTTCTATTAAAATAAACATCGAAGTTTTTACAAAAGTTTTGAATAATGGTTGCAAATGAAGATGTCATAATGTTTTTATTAATTTGCAACAACAACAAAAAAAAACATATTTTCGTATTTGTACTCTACTAAAGAAGCAACTTGGCAACATGGCAGCGACTAAGGCAGACGTGTGTGAAAATACAATCAACCAGTACAACGTATAAGAAATGTACTCTATGGATAATCTAGTATTTAACAGGACCATTGTCGCCTTTTTTTGTGTTGCACTAATTTATTCAGCTATATTCCCAAATCAATGAGTAATCTTAAAACTATTTGCAAATAGTTTCCAATTTATGGTCATATGGCGAACAAAAAACAAAACAATTGAATAGAAAAATGTTCCGTTGAAAAAAGACTGTTTCAAATCTCTCTCAAAATATTAGTCGTTATAATAGTCCAGTCAATGAACGATTAAAAGGGGGGTGTAAAGTACGTAAGCGAACGTGCAAAAACGGACTTGCAGGATGTATTTGGAGTAGTTAGGAAATAAATATACTAAAGGTCCCGGAGCGTAGGAGGTGCGAGGGCTGCAGGGGGGCACGGAGAAGATCACTCTTTTCGGCCTTTCGCTTACATCTCGAAAAATATGCACCATAGCAAAAAAGTCACCCAATATCATAAAATTTACTACAAGATTGTTTAAATTCATTTTTCCTTTCTCTCTCTTTCCACTGGATTAAAACCACTTAGTTGTTAAAAAAGTTTTTTTATTGACGTTTCGGCTTTCCAGATCGAAAGCCGTTATCAAAATGACATAAAATAAATAAATTTACTAGAAACAGAACACTTGATAATCTTGCAAAAATATGACATCAACATAGTATACATAGAATAAGATTTTGAGATTGAAGATGTCAAAATCTGTTTCAATCATGGACCGGAAATATGTAAATTTTTTAGAATTTTAGAAAATGTATATAAAAAATTTGCTAAATGTAAAAATTCTTTATGTTTCATGATGAAATGCCGAGAAAACAAGATCATTCCAAAAGGCCTAAGACTTAAAACTCCAATAAAGAACAACAAGATATGGAGAATTTTAAATAGAGCAGAGCACGCCATAGTAAGAGAGAGGATTCAGTTCTATAGGTTTAATAAATTTAATTTAGAAAAAGATATCGAGGATATTAAATCATATTTGTATAATCAGGTATCCAGATTTGATTTCCATAAAATAATCCATTGTGTTTTAAATAGTTATGAGAAAGAATTCAATTGTACCAAAAATAGACAATTAAGAAAATTTAATAATCTAATTGAAGAAAAAAGTTTTTACAACCTTAGAAATTCAGAACAAAATTTAAATACGGTAATAAATATTTCAAGTAGAGATCTTAATCACACAGAAAATTTATTATTGGCCAAAGGTTTAAATTATTCGGTAACTCCAAAATATGTACCAAAATTTGATATTATTAGTTCTATAGAAAACGCTTCTCAAAATTTACCAACTGACTTAAGCAACGAATACAAGGTACATTGCAAAATTGAATTAGAAAAATCTTACAAAATTAATCAAAATTTAACCTCCGCAGAATTTAAATCAATTAAAAATTTAAAAAATGACAATACAATTAAGATTTTACCGGCAGATAAAGGTAACGCGACGGTTGTCATGAACAAAACAGATTATGATAACAAAATTAACGAAATTATTGAAAACGGTAGCTATTCAAAATTAAATAAAGATCCAACTACTAGTATTGAAAACAAAATTTACAAAACTTTATATAAAAATAAAAAATTCCTAAGTGATAAAGATCGAAGATCTCTTACTTCTCATTATAGTAAACCTCCACATTTTTATGGTTTACCCAAAATTCATAAACAACAAATATCATTAAGACCAATAATAAGTTCTATAAATTCACCTTGTCAAAATTTAGCAAGATTTCTACTTAAAATAATAGATCCGTTATCAGGAACTACTAATTTCTTTATCAAAAATTCAAAACATTTTTTAGAAAAATGATCAAAAATCAAAATTACAAATTCAGATATAATGGTTAGTTTTGATGTAGTCAGTTTATTTCCAAATGTTCCTGTCGATAAAACTCTTAATCTTGTGAGAAAAAAGTTGACAAGTGATAATACATTAATAAATAGAACTAAATTAAGCGTCTCAGCAATTCTAGAATTATTGGAACTATGTATTAAAACTACATATTTTCAATTAAATAGTGATTTTTATCAGCAAAATTTTGGCATGGCAATGGGTTCTCCTTTATCACCAAAATTGTGTGATATTTTCATGGAGAATTTTGAAATGGAAATTGTAAACAAACAAAATTTAAGACCTTCTGTCTGGTTTAGATATGTAGATGATGTTGTTATTTTGGTAGTTTGAAAGTGCCCATTTGGTACTTGTCGCGCCCTCTGTGGGCCGGAAGCACAGGTGTCGGGAATTCATAGTTGCCGTTGTGCGGTTGTGAGTGTTCCTAAAAGGGGGCGCGCGGAGCTGAGCCGTTCCTCGCCATGTTACAGTGTGGGAACGATCCTCATTTTCCCTTTTTATAATGAAATAATGGCGGTACTGACGCTATATGTTCGCTTTTGATATATTTTGTTGTTACCAGTTAATGTTTGATGTAAAAAACATAATAAATAAATACAGTCCACGCTCTCACCACAAAGAATGTTTAGAAGTTGTTTTCTTTACAGATGATATCTTTGCAATTTGGCAACACGATAGGGAAAATATTGATACATTTTTATATACTATTAATAATTCGGAACCTACTATTAAATTTACAATTGAAATTGAAAATAATAAAAAATTACCGTTTCTTGATGTACTAATACACAATAACAACAATTGTTTTGATACATCAATTTTTAGAAAAGAAACACATACAAATAGATATCTAAATTTTAATTCAAACCACTCAATTTGTGTTAAACGAGGTATTGTCAAATCTCTTTCCGATAGAGCAAAAACAATTTGTTCAAATGACAATATCTTAAATAATGAATTATCACTTGTTAAATCTGTCTTGATTAAGAACAACTACCCAAGTAAATTTATAAACCGTGAACTTTACCGAGACATCAAAACTAAAGATCAAAATTTAAACCCCCCAATAATTCTTTCAAATATAGTAAAAATCCCTTATATTCCAAAATTATCCGAAAAAATTAGAAGTATTGGCAATAAATTTAATTTAAAAACAGTTTTTCAAACTAATAATACATTAAAATCTTTAATAGTAAATACAAAACCTTTTAATGAAATTCAAAACACAAAAAATTGTATTTACAAAATTCCATGCGAATGTAATAAATTTTATATAGGAGAAACATCTAGACCTTTTCATATTAGACTTAATGAACACCAATCGTACATTAAAAATAAACAATTCGAAAAATCCAAAATATGTGAACATGCATGGGATTTTGGTCATAAAATACAATGGAATTCTTCAACTAGATTATTAAAAGAACCGAATAATTATAACCGCAAAGTTAAAGAAGCAGCATTGATATGCTTAAATAATAACGAATGTGTTTCTAATTGTTCGGTCGATATTTCAAAAATTTGAACGCCTATTTTACAAAAAGAGTTAATTGCAAAAAGGATACCCTCTATATCGGGATAGTATCATAAGTTTTTATCTGGTTTTTTCTTATGATAATATTAATAAGAAAACTTCATTTATGACGAAGTATAAATTCTCTTATAATATGCAAATGCGCTATCCTTTCAAAAATTCGTTCCCAGAAACGTCACAAAAATATGATTGAAACAGATTTTGACATCTTCAATCTCAAAATCTTATTCTATGTATACTATGTTGATGTCATATTTTTGCAAGATTATCAAGTGTTCTGTTTCTAGTAAATTTATTTATTTTGTCATTTTGATAACGGCTTTCGATCTGGAAAGCCGAAACGTCAATAAAAAAACTTTTTTAACAACTAAGTGGTTTTAATCCAGTGGAAAGAGAGAGAAATTAAAATACAAACCACTATGAGCTTCCGAAATGAATTCATTTTTCCTATCTCGTTTGTTTCTAAAGATATTTGCTAGCAAGAAATGCAAAGTTTTGAAAAAAGTTTTTTTACCTCTCGCCCCAAGAGACTCAAGACAACTCAACATTAATTTCTTAAGTAATATTTTTTTAGGTATAGAAGGTTATAGCTCTTAAATAAATAACAAAAATTAGAATGTTCAGTTTTTTTTGCGAATATAGAAATTTGCTGTAGCTTTTGATTAGTTTAGGTTAAAATAATAAATAAATATATGTATCAATTAAAAGATCGTTAAATCCTCTACAACTTCTTTTTAAAAAAGTTTGCTGTAAAACTAAAAGTTTAGCCGCTAAATAATTAAAAAAAACATAAGTTAAAAAAACTTTTATCAAAAATATGCATTTTTTTCTAGCAAATATCTCCAGAACTAGAAGAGATAGGAAAAAAGGAATATATAACAATCTTGTAGTAAATTTTATGATATTTAATTTTGTATTGGATAACTTTTTTGCTACGAACACACAAACCAATATGAACGTTGGGACTGGACATATGAGTATGGTCGGAATAGTGACCGGGGACGTACTAGGGACGAGAACAGATCATATTCCGAAAAGATACGACTTCAACAACCCAATCAAAGTAGTGGTGCCAGATAGAACTGAATGGAACGACTCACAGCTCAGGAACATTCTACAGGAGAAAATCCAAGATCCAAGACTGAGAATGGAGCGGGCTCGGGTGTATTCTCTAGGAACCTGCAGACTGGCATCATCTACTCATTGGGTACTCACACTTCTGTCTTTCAGGCAGAGGTATATGCTATTCTCCAATGCGCGAGGAAGAATAACAGGAGAGATATAGCTAACGCGCGTATTAATATTCTATCAGACAGTCAAGCGGCACTCAAGGCCTTGTGCAGCAAGGAAGTGACGTCGAGACTGGTATGGGACTGCAAAAAGGAACTGAGATCGCTGGCAGACCATAATCACGTCAAACTGGGAATTGTAGGTAACGAGAAAGCAGACCAACTCGCAAGAAGAGGCTCGGAAAACCCCCCAAACCATAGACGGACACTAGAGGTACCAAAGCGTACAGCAAGAGTGTCTGTAATAAACTGGATCTGGGACAAACATAAAAATTACTGGGAAAACGCCCCGGGAAACAAACACGGGAAAGAATACATCAAAGGACCGTGCCACAAAAGAGCGGCAGACCTGTTAAAGATGAACAGGAGCCAGCTGAAAACAGTTACGGGACTCCTTACTGGCCACGCGCCAGTTAAGGGGCACCTCAACAAGATGGGACTGTACAATGGTGACCTTACCTGCAGACTGTGCGGTAAGGAAACAGAAACAGTGACACATATACTGTGTAGATGCGAGGCACTGGACCGCAAAAGACAGCAAATTTTTGGGCAGCCAATAGGTGACCCAGAACTATACAACTTCCACTCAGTACAGGACCTGTACAAGCTTGTACAGGGCACTAAGGTACTGAACTGGGTATTGTAAACAGAGAGGGAAGATACAATGGGCCGACAGGCCTAAGTGTCACCGGAGGCTTCGGTCAGACGGACCCAACCAGGGGGTGAAGTTTTTTAGTGAGTATGCTTTGAAAGGAGAGTCTCACAGTAGACCTTGAGATTTTAGGCTCATAACTTAAAAAAACACCTACGCTCGGTGACTTTTAGTATATTTATAGTTGCCTTCAAAATGTTTTGATTGTTTTAACTTACTGGCCTATTCCTTGAAAAAGAAAGTGTTTTTAGAAGTCGTTATATGTAGAAAAGTAATTTATAAAAAATGAATGAATATCATTTCTGTAGAAAAAAGTTTTGATAAATCAATGATCCGTTTTTAAGAAATGGTTGCAAATGTACAGGGTGGCCAAATAAGAATGCGAGGTAGTGTATCTGAGAAACTATCCATCGTAGAAGCTTGCGGAAAAAAAAGTTATTACTAAAACGGCCAAGATAAAAACCTGGAAAATATTTGTAAGTTTTTGAAATGGGCGCTAGGGGGCGTAACTGCAATCTTGAATCTAAGAAAGTGATGTTTCTGTGAATTCCGCTATATTAACCTAACAAAAAATGCATAATCTTTAAAGTATAGGATAATCTAAATCTTTTTTGTTTGACAATTTTTGCTGCATCTCTAAAAATAAAGTGGTGGGGGGTATTCAAAGGTTTCAGGAAAAAACACCCTGTATATTCGAAACGGCTGAGCCGATTTTAACAAACTTGGGCTAGTTGAAAAGAGCTATTCTTGGGCTAAAAATGCTATAATATTTGAAGTTTTGTTAGTTTCAGATGTCGCCGCTAGAGGGCTTTTTTCGACATTTCGACAGAAATGGTTAATTTTCTCAAAAAAATTAAATGACTTGATTTGATTTCGTTTTCATGAAAAAGTAACCAAATGTTGCCTAAACAAGCTCGCGAAAATCGCTTCTTGATATCTTATTCCTAACCTAAAACGAAAAACGAAAAATGAAAATGAAAAATGAAAAATGAAATATGAAAAATGAAAAATGAAAAATGAAAAATGAAAAATAAAAAATGAAAAATGAAAAATGAAAAATGAAAAATGAAAAAGAAAAATGAAGGAAAATGAAAAATGAAGAAAAATGAAGAAAAATGAAAAATGAAAACGAAAAATAAAAAATGAAGAAAAATGAAGAAAAATGAAAATGAAAAATGAAAAAGAAAAACGAAAAATGAAAAACGAAAAATGAAAAAGAAAAATGAAGAAAAATGAAAAATGAAGAAAAATCAAAAAGAAAAATGAAAAAGAAAAATGAAAAAGAAAAATGAAAAATGAAAAACGAAAAATGAAAAACGAAAAACGAAAAATGAAGAAAAATGAAAACGAAAAATGAAAAAGAAAAACGAAAAAGGAAAAATGAAGAAAAATGAAAAATGAAATATGAAAAATGAAAAAGAAAAATGAAAAATGAAAAACGAAAAAAGAAAAATGAAGAAAAATGAAAAATGAAGAAAAATGAAAATGAAAAATGAAAAAAAGAAAAACGAAAAACTAAAAAGAAAAATGAAGGAAAATGAAAAATGAAAAACGAAAAATAAAAAATGAAGAAAAATGAAAAATGAAGAAAAATGAAAATGAAAAATGAAAAAGAAAAACGAAAAAGAAAAATGAAGGAAAATGAAAAATGAAGAAAAATGAAAAATGAAAAACGAAAAATAAAAAATGAAGAAAAATGAAAAACGAAAAAGAAAAATGAAGAAAAATGAAAAATGAAAATGAAAAATGAAAAATTTTATACCGAAATCCCTTAAATATTTAAACTAATTAATTCCTTTTATTATGTAAGTTGTGGCCCTAAAAAGTCTGAAAGACTGAAAATCAAGAAAAATGAAAATGAAAAATGAAAAAGAAAAATGAAGAAAAATGAAAATGAAAAATGAAAAAGAAAAACGAAAAAGGAAAAATGAAGAAAAATGAAATATGAAAATTGAAAAATGAAAAATGAAAAAGAAAAAAGAAAAATGAAAAATGAAAAACAAAAAACGAAAAACGAAAAAGCAAAATGAAGAAAAATGAAAAATGAAGAAAAATGAAAATGAAAAATGAAAAATGAAAACGAAAAATGAAAAATGAAAAACGAAAAATGAAAAAGAAAAATGAAAAATGAAGAAAAATGAAAATGAAAAATGAAAAAGAAAAAAGAAAAAAGAAAAATGAAAAATGAAAAAGAAAAATGAAAAACGAAAAATGAAAAATGAAGAAAAATGAAAAATGAAGAAAAATGAAAATGAAAAATGAAAAAGAAAAACCAAAAAAGGAAAAATGAAGAAAAATGAAAAATGAAATATGAAAATTGAAAAATGAAAAAGAAAAATGAAAAACGAAAAACGAAAAAGAAAAATGAAGAAAAATGAAGAAAAATGAAAATGAAAAATGAAAAAGAAAAACGAAAAAGAAAAATGAAGGAAAATGAAAAATGAAAAATGAAGAAAAATGAAAAATGAAAAACGAAAAATAAAAAATGAAGAAAAATGAAAAATGAAGAAAAATGAAAATGAAAAATGAAAAAGAAAAACGAAAAACGAAAAACGAAAAAGAAAAATGAAGGAAAATGAAAAATGAAGAAAAATGAAAAACGAAAAATAAAAAATGAAGAAAAATGAAAAATGAAAAACGAAAAACGAAAAAGAAAAATGAAGAAAAATGAAAAATGAAGAAAAATGAAAATGAAAAATGAAAAATTTTATACCGAAAACCCTTAAATGTTTAAACTAATTAATTCCTTTTATTATGTAAGATGTGGCCCTAAAAAGAACCGAGTCTGAAAATCAAGACAAGTTAAGTCTGGTGATCTCGCAGGCCATGGAAACAGACTTCCTCTTCCAATCCACCGCTGCCGCGCTGTTGCATTAATATGCTCTCGCACAATAATGGAGAATTTTTATTTAAAAAATTCTTTGGAACGATGAAGCCCTCTTTAAAATCTGCACAATATTCATTATTGGTCTGCAGAAAATCCGCATTGGTTGCGTGAACCATATTTTTTCGAGCAATCCCTAAATGGCAATATCTTTCTTGGCTTTTTGGCCAATAAATTACCGATGTTGTTGGAAGATGAGCCACTGGAAACATGTCAAAACTTGTTTTTGTAGTTGGATGGTTGCCCAGCAGCACATTGTGATATTATTGTGCGAGAGCATATTAATGCAGTATTACAACAGCGCACAGTGGGGCTAACTAACTAAACTAAAACTAAATTAAAAGTTGGCAAAAAGTATGAAAATAAAAATAGGAGGCATTGTTGTAATTACTAATAAAACATAAATTAATAGCCCATATCAACCATCGATTACACTCAAAACAAGGGAGAGGCGAATCGCTTTACTTTTAACTAGTCTTAACATTTTTAGATGTGCTACCATCTATGGTAAGAAGAGAGTATTGACATTAAATTTTGACTGAATCTAGTCAAGATGTCACTCTCTTCTTTTTTATCCCTTTCAGAGATTAATACAAAGTGAGTAAACCAGTAAGGAATTTTAATTTATTAGATTCGACATCCTAAGACCGGTTTCTGCCTTTCGGCTTCATCAGTTAGGCTTTTCGAATCCAATAAATAAAATTCCAAACTCGTACAAGTCAATAGCTATATCCGCTATAAGATAACATTTTTAGATGTGCTACCATCTATGGTAAGAAGAGAGTATTGACAATAAATTTTGACTGAATCTAGTCAAGATGTCACTCTCTTCTTTTTTATCCCTTTCAGAGATTAATACATTCATTGCGGCGGTAACCACCCTGCTAATTATCGAGGGTGTATCGTTGCTAAACAAATACAAAAAATTAGAGCTGATACTATGAAGAAACCATCTTTACCTAGACAACCAGTACGACAAGTACAACAGGTAAGAACTGACTATTCAGTACAAAGAACGAATAACGGAAATCAAGTTAAAAAAAGTGAAAATAGGCCATCTTCCTACAACCAAGCTGTTGCAGGACCATCAAATGCCAGTAAAAACAATAATGTTAGAACACAAATTAAAGCAACTACTGACCCGACTTTACAATTGATCTTAGAACAACTTAAGAAACAGGAGCAGTTATTCCAAAAATTTGATGAACGATTAACTCGTTTAGAACATAGTGCCAAAGGGGCTATTCCAAAGCAGAGAAATGGCCAATTTTAAAATAATGGAATGGAACGCTAATGGTCTCTTGCAACACCAACAAGAATTGCAAGTAATCCTAGATGTAAATAAACTAGATGTGTGTCTCATTTCTGAAACGCATTTTACTAATCAGTCACATATTAAATTTAAAAATTATAAAATTTATCATACTAACCATCCTGACAATGCAGCGAGAGGTGGAAGTGCCATAATAATTAAGGATAATATCTTACATCATGAAGAAATAGAATATAAGACCAGAGAAATCCAGGCTACTGCACTAAGTGTGAGCATTAGACACTCTCAGATTACTCTAGTTGCTACCTATTGCCCACCAAGATATTCTTTGAAGAAAAACCAATATATAGATTTCCTATCTAATCAGGGAAACACATTTATTATTGGCGGTGACTTTAATGCCAAAAATACCCACTGGGGATCTAGATTAACGACCACTAAAGGTAAAGAACTTTTAGAAGCAATGAAAGAATATAAGTGTGAAGCTTTATCCACTGGAAAGCCTACCTATTGGCCAACCGATCCCAACAAGATTCCAGACCTTATTGATTTCTTTATAATCAAAAACATATCGGTCAACTTTTTAGAAATAGAAGAAGGATGGGACATGAATTCTGATCATTCCCCTATCATCTTAACACTTAGTGAAAACATTATTAAAAAAGAAAATAACCCTACATTGACTAACAAATTAACAGATTGGAAAAGCTTCAAAATCATTCTTGAAGAAAAAATTAATCTATCTGTTCCTTTAAGAAATAAACAACAACTAGACGACGAAGTGAAATTGCTTAATGATAATATCCAACAAGTAGCTTGGGAAACTACACCTTCTATTAATAGAAGGACGGTAGGAAACAACTATCCTAGAGAAATAAGGGAACTAATCTCTGAAAAAAGAAAGCTTAGAAGAAAATGGCAGCAAACTAGAGCCCCACAAGATAAAACTATACTCAACAATGCTACCCAAAGACTCAAAAGAGAAATACAACAAATTAAAGAAGAATCGATTAGTATTTACCTAAGAGAATTGACAGACGACAGTAGTACTGATTATTCACTCTGGAAAGCTACTAAGAGATTGAAAAGACCCATAATGCAAATACCACCTGTCAGATTGGAAGATGGTAAATGGGCTAGAAATAATGAGCAAAAGGCAACAAGATTTGCAAATCATCTAGAAAAAATCTTTCAGCCTCATGAAGATCAAGATGAAGAACCTACTCTGGAAGATCAGCCACAGATTGGTCAAGAAATAGAATTTACCTCTCCCAAAGAAGTAATTACCGAAATAAAAGAAAATATCAATCCGAAAAAAGCTCCAGGTTTTGACTTAATTACTGGAGAAATTTTAAAACAATTACCCAAAAAAGCAATAATTAAAATAACTAACCTAATAAATGCTGCCTTCAGATTGAAATATGTACCCAGCTTTTGGAAAATTGCGGAAGTCATAATGATACCCAAGCCAGGGAAACCACCACATGAGGCATCGTCATACAGACCGATCTCATTACTGCCTGTTATGTCGAAACTATTTGAGAAACTCCTACTCAAAAGACTAAAACCACTTATCGAAGAAAGAGAAATTATCCCTGATCACCAATTTGGATTTAGAAATAAGCACTCTACGATCGACCAAGTTCATAGAATAACCAACATTATAGAGAAATCATTAGAAGAGAAAAACATTTGTGCTACTATCTTTCTTGATGTAGCACAAGCGTTTGATAAGGTTTGGCATGAAGGCTTAATACATAAGCTCAAGCTTTTCCTTCCAAAACAATATACAGATATCCTCCATTCATATATATCGGAAAGATACTTTAGAATTAGGCAAGAAGAAGCCTATTCCGATCTTAAAGAAATTAAGGCTGGAGTACCACAAGGAAGTGTCCTAGGACCTGTCCTATACTTACTGTACACATGTGATATTCCAGAGTTAGAAAACAATACCATAGCCACCTTCGCCGACGACACTGCCATTCTAGCGGTAGGAAAGAGCAATGAAGAAGCAACCCACAAGCTGCAAACAGCCGTCCACCTTATCTATGACTGGACGAAGAGATGGAAAATTAAACTTAATGAAACTAAATCACTCCACATTAACTTTACAAACAAAAGGATAGATCATATTCCAGTCAGAATAAACAATAACCTGATTCCATATTCAAACACAGCAAAATATTTAGGTATTACATTAGATGCCAAACTCCGATGGAAAGTGCATGTTAAAAAGAAAAGAGAAGAACTTGGACTGAAATATAGAAAAATGTACTGGCTAATTGGAAGAAACTCCACTCTGTCTCTACATAATAAGCTTATGCTTTATAAGCAGATACTTAAGCCTGTATGGACCTATGGTATCCAACTATGGGGATGCACCAAAGCAAGCAACTTAGCAATCATCCAAAGATTTCAAAACAAAGCACTGAGGAACATAGTAAATGCCCCTTGGTACATTCGCAATAGTGACCTCCACAGGGATCTGGAAATGGACACTGTTGACCAGACCATCAAGAAATTAGCCAAGAGTCATGAAGAAAGACTTCATCATCATGTCAATGTCGAGGCTATCCAGCTCCTTGACAATACTGGGTTAGAAAGAAGACTTAAGAGGATCAAGCCCTTTGAGTTAGTTTAGTGTTTTTAGTGCAAAAGCAGAGCTTATGTGTGCACGTTAAAGTTTAGTGCAATCCTTTCTACAGAACCTAAGGAACGCTGATGAGTATACCTTAGTTTTAAACTCTATTAGATTAAGTTAAAATTAAATTGCTCATTGGTCACTGATGACCAGATTGTAATATACTAAATGCCTTTATGGGTGTTTAATAATAAAAAAAAAAAAAAAGAGATTAATACAAAGTGAGTAAACCAGTAAGGAATTTTAATTTATTAGATTCGACATCCTAAGACCGGTTTCTGTCTTTCGACTTCATCAGTTAGGCTTTTCGAATCCAATAAATCCGGTTTTAGGATGTCGAATCTAATAAATTAAAATTCCTTACTGGTTTACTCACTTTGTATTAATCTCTGAAAGGGATAAAAAAGAAGAGAGTGACATCTTGACTAGATTCAGTCAAAATTTAATGTCAATACTCTCTTCTTACCATAGATGGTAGCACATCTAAAAATGTTATCTTATAGCGGATATAGCTATTGACTTGTACGAGTTTGGAATTTTATTTATTGGATTCGAAAAGCCTAACTGATGAAGTCGAAAGACAGAAACCGGTCTTAGGATGTCGAATCTAATAAATTAAAATTCCTTACTGGTTTACTCACTTTGTATTAATCTCTGAAAGGGATAAAAAAGAAGAGAGTGACATCTTGACTAGATTCAGTCAAAATTTAATGTCAATACTCTCTTCTTACCATAGATGGTAGCACATCTAAAAATGTTATCTTATAGCGGATATAGCTATTGACTTGTACGAGTTTGGAATTTTATTTATTGGATTCGAAAAGCCTAACTGATGAAGTCGAAAGACAGAAACCGGTCTTAGGATGTCGAATCTAATAAATTAAAATTCCTTACTGGTTTACTCACTTTGTATTAATCTCTGAAAGGGATAAAAAAGAAGAGAGTGACATCTTGACTAGATTCAGTCAAAATTTAATGTCAATACTCTCTTCTTACCATAGATGGTAGCACATCTAAAAATGTTTTCTTATAGCGGATATAGCTATTGACTTGTACGAGTTTGGAATTTTATTTATTGGATTCGAAAAGCCTAACTGATGAAGTCGAAAGACAGAAACCGGTCTTAGGATGTCGAATCTAATAAATTAAAATTCCTTACTGGTTTACTAGTCTTAACTTCTCGGCTATAGAGACTGTTTTGTTCAAGCGCGAACGCGAGACAATTAAGTAGTATTTTGAATGAATCCTCTACCTTGCGCAGATAATTTTTTAATTGAATTTGATATGGAAGGTTTGGCGTCAGGTATGCACAGTATAAATTAATTATTATTATATTGAGATATGCATGACAACATACTAAAAAAAAATAGTTACTGAAATATTGAAAAATAATAAGTTCGAGTCAACCTAGTATTAAAGAGTTAAGCACGCTTAAGTTATTATGTATACATATTTTTGTAGCAAATAGTATTTAATTTTATAATCATAAACAAAATTTTGCCCATATGATGCACCGTTTGCAATTTTTTAAATTTCTTTATTTTTGCTTTTAGGAAGTGGATGTTCGGTAATATTTATTTCGAGACGAACATTTTATAATTTAAAATAAAGTTTTAAAAAATTACCGCGAAAAATTTTCTCGAAAAATGTCGCGCAAGAAAACAAACGAAGACATTTTAAATCGGCTGCCGATATCATCTGACCCGTATATTAGTGAACTAAAAAAACTTCAAGTGTCAAGATAAAGAGGTTTTGGATATGTTATTGCCTGCAGAAATCGGTCAACTGGATTCGAAATCATCGGAAGACGAATCGGACGCGAATTCCACTTAAAGATATACCGGGTGACAATAAGACTAGGGCGATGCCTATATCTCCTTCACTTTTCAACCGATTTGAATAAAATTTGATACCTAGATATAAGACACCATTTTGGATTGACAGACGTATAAAAACAAAATGGCTGACTTCCGGTTTCGCCAGAAATGTCATCAACTTCGATTTTTTAAATGGAACACCCTATATATTTTATATTTTTTGGATTCTATGGCTCAAATTACATACGACAGTGTTGCCAAATTTTTTACTTTTCAATAAAAAAATTCAAATTCTCAGATTTTTTTTTTCAAGAAATGATTAACAAAAAGAAAATAGTACATAATGTATATCGTTGAATTGGTAATTAAATTCTCTATTGAATGACAAGATGGCCCTCGGTAGGTACCATTTGAAAAAAACGATTTATTCGTTAAAAATGAATTTATAAAATTTAAATACCCGCTGTAGGATTTGTTATTGATCATATCGATGAAAAGTTTATTACTATGAATTACTGATGTCAATTAGAATAGATTTTGATCAGATAAAGGCCTTCTGTGCTAAAAAAATTTTTTGGAAATTTGAATTTTTTTACTGAAAAATAAAAAAGTTGGCAACGCTGTCGTATGTAATTTGAGCCATAGAATCTAAAAAACATCAAATATACAGGGTGTTCCATTTAAAAAATCGAAGTTGGTGACATTTCTGGCGAAACCGGAAGTCCGCCATTTTGTTTTTATACGACTGTCAATCCAAAATTGTGTCTTATATCTATTTTCCAAATTTTATTCAAATCGGTTGAAAAATGACCGAGATATAGGCATGGCCCTAGTCTCATTGTCACCCGGTATAGTGTCATCCCCAAAGTACGGGAAACTTTTTTCCTTAGGGTTTTTCGACAAAAAGTTATTCTTGATATAAGTTTGTGCACTAAACATGCACCAACAAAATATAGTGAAACACTCGTAATATACGAGGAACCTTCAACAATTTGAGACAAGAGTAAAGTACCCTTATTTTAAAAAATCTCATTCTTAATGCTGAACAACTTTTCTAGATAACATTTCCTGATATTTTTCAAAATAAGGGTACGTTACTCTTGTCTCAAAATCAAATTTTTGAAGGCTCCTCATATAATACAAGTGTTTTACTATATTTTGTTGGTGCATATTTAATTTTAGATGATGCAAAAACTTTTTTCACGAATAACTTTTTGTCGAAAAACCCTTATTAATCTTTTGTAATAAATTTCCCTCTACTATAATGTAATAATTTTTGCCAACTTTTTATTGATTGGGCCCCACTGTGCAGCGGTGGATTGGAAGATGAAGTCTGTTTCCGTGGCCTGCTCGATCTCCAGACTTAACTTGTCTTGATTTTCAGACTCAACCTACGACCAAAGAGTTATGAAAAACCGGATTCGTAATGCATTACGTAACATACCGAGAGCCGAAATTGATGCTGCAGTTTTGTCTACCCACGAGAGGCTTCAGCAATGCATAGAGCATTTAGAGCATTTACGGTGGCATTAAAAACCTTTCTTTTTTAAATCGGTCCTTTTTATAGCGACAACTTACATAATAAAAGGAATTAATTAGTTTAAAAAATAAAAATTTAAGGGATTTCCGTGTAAAATTTTCTTTGGCCTAAATTTTAGGTTAGGAACAAGATAACGAGATGCGGTTTTCGCGAGCTTGTTTAGGCATCATTTAGCTACTTTTTCATGAAAAAGAAATCATACCAATGTATTTAATATTTTTGAGAAAATTAACCATTTCTGTCTAAATGTCGAAAAAAGCACTCTAGCGGCGACATGTGAAACTAACAAAACTTCAAATATTATAACATTTGTAGCCCAAGAATAGCTCTTTTCAACTAGCCCAAGTTTGTTGAAATCTGCTCAGCCGTTTCGAATATACAGGGTGTTTTTTACTGAAACTTTTGAATACCCCCCGCCACTTTATTTTTAGAGATACAGCAAAAATTGTCAAATAAAAAAGGTTCAAATTATCCTCTACTTTAAAGATCAGTTATTTTTTGTTAGGTTAATATAGCGGAATTCACAGAAACATCACTTCCTTAGATTCAAGATTGCAGTTACGCTCCCTAGCGGCCATTTCAGAAACTTAAAAATATTTTCCAGGTTTTTCTCTTGGCCGTTTTATAGTCTATTTTTATGTATGAGAGAGTATTAAAATAATAAAGCGTTCGTAATCCATAGGCGTACCACTTCTTTTAGTAGACAGTTAAAATATTTTGTGAAGTTATACATCGAGTATTTTCGTATGAAATAACCTTTGTATAAATATAATAAATATATCGGGTGTACACTTATATTTTCACCTAATTAACCTGCTTATAACTTCTAAGCAGCTGAAGGTAAAAAAGTGCAATTTTTTCTAAAATATTTTATTTTTCCACAAGGTATGTTAAGAACATTGTGTCAAACGGGTTATGTAGGTATAAGGGTTTAAACTTTGACTTTTAAACAACGTTACGTTCATAAATAATAATTTTAATATAAAAACTACTTTTTACCTACAAATCCAAATCAGAATCGAAATCAGAAGATGAACTGTCGCAACCAATATTTACAATGAGTGGCTCGATCATTTCATCAGTAATATTGTCCAACTTCCACATTTTCTCTTCTTCTTTAATCGTATGATTTACTGCCTTTTCCCAGTTTTCAGGCTTCACATTATTTACAGCCTCCAAAAACAACTGTTTAACATCACTCATTTTAAAAGAATTATTTTTTCTTGAAACTTCTCCCTTTATCTGTGCCCATATCAGTTCAATCGGGTTTACTTCGCAATGATATGGTGGTGATCTAACCACCGTCATCCCACGATTTTTTGCAATTTCATCAATTTCATATTTTTTTAATTTCTCTTTATGAAGGGAACACAAATGATACAGTTCTCTTCTCACAGAACCGGGATGGAACTTAATATTCTTTGAATTTAGCCAATTCTGTAAATCTTTTTTTAACCACTTGGTTGTGGGCATTTTTTCTGTAAGTCTCGAGTGATAACTTGCATTATCCATTACTATTATACAGTTCTGAGGAAGAAGATCTATCATTTGTTCGAACCACTCTTTAAAGACATCAGCATTCATGTCCTCATGGTAGTCACCGGTACGAGTAGATTCAAAAGTCAATAAACCACCTTTAACAAAACCGTTTGAACTACCGATGTGTACTATTATCAGTCTGCGCCCCTTTCCTGATGGTGGATTTAAACCAGTAGATAAATTATTTAAAAAAGCCTGTCTTCGACTTGTAACAGTTTCATCTTGCCAAAATTTATTTGGTGTATGTCCCTCGTTGATCCATGTTTTATCTAAATAAAATATATTTCTTCTTTGGTTTCTTATTTCTTTTATAGTCCTTAGGTAATTTTTTCTCCATACTACAATATCGCTTCTTTCTATTAAAATAGACTTTCTGGAATGCTTTTTCCATAGAAAACCTATTTCTTTTAAAAGTTTCCATAGTGTGCTTCGACTCATTTCAGGGTAATCCTTATCATCTCGAACCGTGGCAAGAATTTTGTCTACTGTCGGAAATTCTTTTCTAAAGAAGAACGCATGCACTTTCCTTCGAAGTCTTTCTTTCAAATGATTTTCTATTTGAAATTTTGGTTTTCCTGGAGCTTTACGTGCTGTTTGAAACTCGCCACATTTCTCTTCTTTAACAACTCTGTAAATCGTAGATTTCCCAACACCAAGCGTACTACTAACTAATTCCACTGTGTCATCAACACTTTTACATAAATGTTTGTCTGTAAATGATTTAAAACAATTAAATATTAATGTTTTTTCATTAACTATTAAAGGACCGATTTTTTGTCGTTTACGCGGTACTTCCAAATTTTCCATGATCACATTAGAATTCACAATAGACTGCACACTGCACCTTGCATGTTGCAACTAAACGACATTTAGTAAGCTGTCAAGAATACACAACTGGACCTCCTTACTAAATGGAAAACCTACAATCGCATTTTCGGTGGTAAGGGATTTATCTACTTATAATTCGATTACTGTAAGAAATTCTTGGAATTAAAATAAAACAAAATTGGCAAATAGGTACTTATTGAAAATAATCTTAAGATACGGCTA
Source organism: Crepidodera aurea (assembly GCA_949320105.2). Taxonomy (NCBI): domain Eukaryota; kingdom Metazoa; phylum Arthropoda; class Insecta; order Coleoptera; family Chrysomelidae; genus Crepidodera; species Crepidodera aurea. The sequence goes on from OX439477.1 coordinate 712,415, forward strand.
TGTTATCTTTAATACACAGGGCTTTTGGCCTGTCTAAACCTTTTTCTATTGTTCTGTACAGCTTATGGTTATAAAAGACCAATAAAAGACCCAAAACTTGTATTAGCTCAGGTACATTTATGACAATTTTAGGAAATATTTAGATTATTCCGTAAAAATATTTAAAATGACTGTACTAAGTTTTGCATTAGAAATGCTGTTTTATTACTCTCTCATACATAAAAATAGACCATAGTTATAATTTTTTTCCACAAGTCTCTACGATGGATAATTTCCCAGATACAGTACCTCGCATTCTTATTTGGCCACCCTGTACCAGTATATGTTACATTTTTTTTTTCGGTTTACTTACCCAATTTGCATAACTTTTGTAATTTTTTTAAACAAATTACAATAAAAAACTTATACAAAGGAGAAAAAAACAAGGTTGCAAACTTAATGCATGTTGTTAAACATTATTACTGGCGATATTTCTAGTTTGCAGAACTTGTGCAATTTTGAGAGTAAAAAAAATAAAGCGTTTTTTGTAATTTAAACAATGTTCCGTTCATCGCAGACTTGTTTGTTTTCATTAATGCACTAACATACCATCGAAGTTTCAAAACTTTTGGAATTAATGTTAATTGATTGTCTATATCTACTGGCCTAAACACCGGGCTGTTTGAATAATATTGTCAGTTAATAAGTAATATTTATAGGATTGAAGTTTTGAATATTATTTTTTAATCTAAAATTTTATTAATTATCAGTGTTTGACAATATTATTTTTTTTTGACAGTAGGATGAATTTTAGTTTTAATTAAGGTTAGGAGTGAGTGAAATTGTGAATGGAATTTAATTTTTGATAATAATCAATAATATCAATAATCTTGAAAGTTTCGTTATTGTTATTTCTTTCCTTTATAAAATAAAATTATAATATTTGTATTAAATTTTGAAAAAAACAGGGATAATAATTTTTGAGGATTTCAAGTATTAAAATTATTTTAGAAATTAAGGGTGGTTTAAAATTTTAATTTGAGCAATAAAATTTAAATTTAAACAATTTACAGGTTATACCTATTTTGAAAGAATTCACACAAACCCTGAGAATATAAATTAAATTAATCTAAATTAAAAGTAATTTTTTTTTATAACAAATTAAATTGTAAAATTAATATTTTAAACAATATGTTCTAGTATCGCTCTCCGTCCGGGCTTTATAAAAACACTCAAACGATTGCTAAGTTGGTTTTCGTTTTTAAAATTCCAAAGCGTATTTGTGTTTTTACGTATTTTTTAATGTAAAGAATTACTGACCTGGCTCGGATTTCAGGGGTGTAAGTGGACTTTCTGGTAAGAGAATTCCTTTCATCACTAAATCATCTCTATTGGCTCGGACTGATATTTTTCTTTCTAATGCTGAAAAAATAAATAATTTTGTAGGGTGGATCAAATTCAGAACAGAAATAATTGTGGAAACTGAACATATTAGTTGGGAATCTGAGGCCTTATAGGGAGCGTTTTAAAGATGCTCTATACAGCTCTATGGATTTAGAGATACTATAAGCGCGAAAAATGTTGCCAATACAGCAAGGAAACTTTTTTTTATTACGACGTTTAGTTTGGGTTCCGCCTTATCAAAAAATGGCAAAGTTGTAGATCTGGAAAAAAATGTTCAACATCTATGTGAGTGATTTTTTACCATAACCAAAATTTTTTAGCTTTTTTTTTTTTTTTTTTTTTTACTTCTGTGTCAACGGCATCGACTACTATGGCCATTAGCCTCGTGTTCTGTGTAGGCTTTGTAACTGTTTCCCAGCGCCACTTTAGGAACAGCACTGTTAATTAGAACCCAACAGTGAATGGTCGAGTGAAGAATCACACCTGGTATATGAAAATCAATTTCTAAATTTTTAATTAATTAAAAATCAGAAAAAGATTTCTGCCTTTGGTGTGATTCGAACCCACAACCCTTGGATTATGAGTCCAGTGCTCTACCGCTGAGCCACCCACCCACTTTTAGCTTTTTATTTTTAATTTCCGCAAAAATAACACTGGTCAACATTTTATCTAGGCTTGTTTGTACACGGGCATCGGAGATGGTATCCTAGGGTTTTCGGGGTCGCTGATTACGATGAGCGGGTGGGTTAAGCGCCATCAGGTCAGGTTCAAGGTCATTTGAAGGTCAAATGTTCATTTCTTGGTTATTTTTTAATATGAACATAAGCAATTGGAGCCACACAGACTTAAATCTGAATTCTATTCTCAATCAAATACTTTTTCAAGCTTTTCTTTTGTTATCTATCATACGACCTTCAAATGACCTTGAACCTGACCTGATGGAGATCAACTGACCCCGAATTAAGATTCATTGACCTGAAAAACGTACATATGAGTTTTTTCAGATTTTTTAACATGTCCTTGACTGTTTTATCTAAAATAACCTCAAGATGACCTTGAAATAACCTTCAGTGACCTCTATTCTAGCAAGGGATAAACAAACAACAGATTCGAATTCAGCGACCAAAAAAACATATGTATGATTTTTTTTAGATTTTTTTTGAGGTTATTCCTGGATTTGACCTTTAAATGACCTTGAACCTGACGGAGCTCAACTGACCCCGAATTAATATTCAGTGACCTGAAAAACGTACATATGAGTTTTTCAGATTTTTTAACATGTCCTTGACTGTTTTATCTAAAATAACCTCAAGATGACCTTGAAATAACCTTCAGTGACCTCTATTCTAGCAAGGGATAAACAAACAACGGATTCGAATTCAGCGACCAAAAAAACATACGTATGAATTTTTTCAGATTTTTTTGAGGTTATTCCTGGATTTGACCTTTAAATGACCTTGAACCTGACGGAGCTCAACTGACCCCGAATTAAGATTCAGTGACCTGAAAAACGTACATATGAGTTTTTTCAGATTTTTTAACATGTCCTTGACTGTTTTATCTAAAATAACCTCAAGATGACCTTGAAATAACCTTCAGTGACCTCTATTCTAGCAAGGGATAAACAAACAACGGATTCGAATTCAGCGACCAAAAAAACATACGTATGAATTTTTTCAGATTTTTTTGAGGTTATTCCTGGATTTGACCTTTAAATGACCTTGAACCTGACGGAGCTCAACTGACCCCGAATTAAGATTCAGTGACCTGAAAAACGTACATATGAGTTTTTCGGATTTTTTAACATGTCCTTGACTGTTTTATCTAAAATAACCTCAAGATGACCTTGAAATAACCTTCAGTGACCTCTATTCTAGCAAGGGATAAACAAACAACGGATTCGAATTCAGCGACCAAAAAAACATACGTATGAATTTTTTCAGATTTTTTTGAGGTTATTCCTGGATTTCACCTTTAAATGACCTTGAACCTGACGGAGCTCAACTGACCCCGAATTAAGATTCAGTGACCTGAAAAACGTACATATGAGTTTTTCAGATTTTTTAACATGTCCTTGACTGTTTTATCTAAAATAACCTCAATATGACCTTGAAATAACCTTCAGTGACCCCTATTCTAGCAAGGGATAAACAAACAACGGATTCGAATTCAGCGATCAAAAAAACATATGTATGATTTTTTTCAGATTTTTTTTGAGGTTATTCCTGGATTTGACCTTTAAATGACCTTGAACCTGACCTAATGGAGCTCAACTGACCCCGAATTAAGATTCATTGACCTGAAAAACGTACATATGAGTTTTTTTCATATTTTTTAACATGTCCTTGACTGTTTTATCTAAAATAACCTCAAGATGACCTTGAAATAACCTTCAGTGATCTCTATTCTAGCAAGGGATATACAAACAACGGATTCGAATTCAGCGACCAAAAAAACATATGTATGAATTTTTTCAGATTTTTTTGAGGTTATTTCTGGATTTGACCTTTAAATGACCTTGAACCAGACGGAGCTCAACTGACCCCGAATTAAGATTTAGTGACCTGAAAAACGTACATATGAGTTTTTCAGATTTTTTAACATGTCCTTGACTGTTTTATCTAAAATAACCTCAATATGACCTTGAAATAACCTTCAGTGACCCCTATTCTAGCAAGGGATAAACAAACAACGGATTCGAATTCAGCGATCAAAAAAACATATGTATGATTTTTTTCAGATTTTTTTTGAGGTTATTCCTGGATTTGACCTTTAAATGACCTTGAACCTGACCTAAAACGTACATATGAGTTTTTTTCAGATTTTTTAACATGTCCTTGACTGTTTTATCTAAAATAACCTTAAGATGACCTTGAAATAACCTTCAGTGATCTCTATTCTAGCAAGGGATATACAAACAACGGATTCGAATTCAGCGACCAAAAAAACATATGTATGAATTTTTTCAGATTTTTTGAGGTTATTCCTGGATTTGACCTTCAAATGTAATCAGCGACCCCGAAAACCCTAGGATAACCATCTCCGATGCCCGTGTACAAGCCTAGATAAAATGTAGACCAATTTAAAAACTCAAAATTATTTATTGAGTTTTTCCAATTTTTGAACATGTTTTTAAATGGGGAGGGACTATTATTTTCTAATATTGTATCAAAAAATTCACGTAAAAACAAAAAGAATGAGCACATAAATTACCACTATTATTTTTTGCCAACCAACTTTATTTTTTTTTGCATGGTAAAAAATGACTAACATATAAGTTGTACATTTTTTCCAGATCTACAACTTTGCCATTGGATATTTTTTGATAAGACGTTTCGCGGAAAATCGCAAAATACCATCTTTCCCCCTTTTCACCCACCTCAAATTAACCCTTTAGCACCCCTCTTGTTGGACGATTTTCTTTTACATTCATTGTAAGCCCCTTTACCACTTCCAATCATAAAAACCTTGCTGAAAATTATTTTACGTTTTTGCCATTAAATTACCTATCTCGCCTGCACTATTAGTTATTTTTAAAATTATTAATGAACTTTTTATTTATTAGTTTCACTTCATTTCACGCGTGCCCCTTAATACCTTGTATGCATGTAACGTTCAAACTACTGTTGAAGCGTAATACATTTTTGTTAATATACCGGGTGTATCAACGATGCGTGCGTGGAGGATAGCTGCTTCCCTTTTGAAGATAGGAAAAAATGTTTCAAATAAAAGTTGTAGATAGCAATTAAAGCTATGTTCCAAAAATAACTACCAACATACGGGGTGTCCCATAAATGTGTGACTTATCAAAGTTATGTTTTTTTAAATGAAACACCCTATATATTTTTACTCGATTAAATTCCTTCGGAAGAGCGCTTCTCAAAAATATAGGGTTGTATGGCTTTATACCAGGTGGTTCTGAAGTTATGGTGACATTTATGTCCCAAAATGGGTTCATTCAACACCAAATATCTCAAAATCAATAACTAGGAATAACAAAAATTTTTCACCAAATATCCTCGAAAATGGTGTATTTTGAATTCATATTCATAAATTTACCGAATGGCACTTTTCCGATACAGGGGCAAAGAAAAATCGGGATAATTTTTTTCTCAATTTTTTCAAATGGAACACCCTGTATACAAGGTGCGGCAGATAAACGGTCAATTAGAAATATCTCGAGAACTAAAGGTATATGAATTATGAAAATTGGCATGAAGGGTTTTTGAATAATGAGCTATTTAATGAAAATATTGCCGTCACCATTCTACTTCCGGTTATACCGGAAGTTGCACATAACTTTGTAATTTTTAATGAAAGACCCTGTATATTTTTCAATTTTAGAAATATTTACGTTATTCTGAACTTTTTTGTTAATAGTTCCCTATACCTATTTTGAACCGTTTTTGAGTTGTAATATTTTGATGTGAAAATTACACTTTTTTTATCATGTACATAAAATTCAATATCCTCTAATGTAATTTGAATAAAAGTTTAAATTTCTTAGGAACTATTTACCACATACCGCTTATCGTTTACACTGTGAAGTTACCTATTCTTCTAAAATAAATAATCACATACAGGGTGTCCCATTTGAAAAAAAGGAATTACGCGAAGATTGTGGATTCCGTTTTTATTCCAATTTTGACAGCACCCTGTATAGTATAACCGGAAGTAGAATGGTGACGGCAATATTTTCATTAAATAGCTCATTATTCAAAACCCCTTCATGCCAATTTTCATAATTCAGATACCTTTAGTTCTCGAGATATTTCTAATTGACCGTTTATCTGCCGCACCCTGTATAATGCCGTACCAGAATAGTCCACACTATGATCTTGCAGAAAATGTAGGGTTTGCCTACTTGATTTTCATCGGTATGCATCTAATTCTTAAGGAAAGTATGAAAAATGTCATAAGAGCAATAATGGTTCAATGATGGACAAACATGGAACATGGTCATTTCACAGTAGATGTTCAAACAATCACCCGTTTTGAGCTATGCATAAATTAAGTCTATCTACGATTTCAGTTAAAGTTGATCTTGTAGTAGGGCGAAAAAATTCGCTAATTCTATATAATTCTATTTTTCCTTCGGCGTCGTTGGTTTGCCTCTAATTTATTTTTTGCTCACTTCTTGTGTTTCACATTTTCTGTTTCTACAAACCTCTTCTTCGAAAACTCTCGAGTCGCATACATTCTAAAAGCAGTTTCTGTAACATCTATCCGGAATGTAAATCATTTCATCAATTATATCAAATCACCCTTGGAACATTTGAATGTTACAGGAACTGTCAACAAATATGACATTTTATTATCGAAGTGAATTTATAGCTTACATACAGGGTGTCCCACGATGTACTGTACACAGTCCAACCATAAGTACTATGGACCGAGGCCATTTCATATCTGGTATTAAAAAATGCCTTGTTGCGTTTTTGACGGATATACAGGGTGATATTTGAAAATATGTGAATTATTCTACGTTAAGTATATCTAAAAGTAAAAATCTCAGACCAATCAAATTTGGCACACTGAGTGTGCTCCCTGAGCTCAATAAAACAGGTTTTGAAAAATTTTTAATTTCAGGTCCGGACTTAGTTTTTTTTAGATTTTTATTGGTTTTTTGAAAACAACACCCTGTAAGCCAGATCAGACAATTTTTATTTTTCTCACTTTAAAGCTTAAGGATGATACTAAGCAACAGTCAAAAAAAAATTGAATGCGCAACTTTTTGTTTTCTGCAGAAAAAAATAAAACTCATGATACTATCCCGATATAGAGGGTATCCTTTTTACAATTAACTCTTGTTGTAAAATAGGCATCCAAATTTTTGAAATATCGACCGAACAATTAGAAACACATTCGTTATTATTTAAGAATATCAATGCTGCTTCTTTAACTTTGCGGTTATAATTATTCGGTTCATTTAATAATCTAGTTGAAGAATTCCATTGTATTTTATGACCAAAATCCCATGCAGGTTTACATATTTTGGATTTTTCGAATTGTTTATTTTTAATGTATGATTGGTGTTCATTAAGTCTAATATGAAAAGGTCTAGATGTTTCTCCTATACAGGGTGTTTCATAGTTAAACCGACATAGGTTAACTGTAAATAGAGGGTGCTTAGGTGATTCCAAATAACCTTGGTTAATAGGTCTAACGCCTTTAATAACCCAGATACGGGGTGTTTCATCCATTTCGGCCAATATTTTGATAAGCCGTAACATTAGAACCACCCTGTAGATTTATCTCATACTTGGTACAGGTATAGTGTGTTAATAGCCCAATCCTATAGTATAATAACTACATTTAAAATCCAGATCCGGACTAAGTAGAATTTGCAAAATTTGAAAATTCCCAAAACAACACCCTGTATATCAATTTTTTTAAAATTGGGATGGATATTTGAAAAGAATGGAAAAAAATGAGTTAGTGTGAAAAATTTAAAAAATTTAAAAAATATCTGATGTACAGCGTGTTGCGTTGGGGATTTTCAAATTTTACAAATTTTTCTTAATTCGTATCTGGATTTTAATTGTAGTATATTCCTTACATTATACTTTTGGGCTACTAAAAAATGATACCTGTACCAAATATGAAAGAAATCTACCAGGTATTTCGAAAGTAATTGCTTGTGAAAATGAAAAAAATGCTTGATGTAATTTGACGTTAAAAATCCAGTAGTAGAATGAGATGTGCACTTAAAAAAATTTTTCAATTTAACTCATTTTTTCCATTCTTTTCAAATATCCATCCCAATTTTAAAAAATTTGATATACAGGGTGTTGTTTTGGGAATTTTCAAATTTTGCAAATTCTTCTTAGTCCGGATCTGGATTTTAAATGTAGTTATTATACTATAGGATTGGGCTATTAACACACTATACCTGTACCAAGTATGAGATAAATCTACAGGGTGGTTCTAAAGTTACGGCTTATCAAAATATTGGCCGAAATGGATGAAACACCCCGTATCTCGGTTATGAAAGGCGCTAGACCCATTAACCAAGGTTATTTGGAATCATCTAAGTATCCTCTATTTACAGTTAACGTATGTCGGTTTAACTATGAAACACCCTGTTTAATTTTCAGGCAATTAAACATGAGCTCATACTCATTCAGCCGGCAACGCCGCGCCGGGATGCATTTGCAACGGCGCTCAGACACGAGGCATCGACAAATAGTTTTTTTTTTAGTTTTTTTTTCCCCATTACGCTACGATTGACACGTAGACCAATATTTAACGCGTAGAATCTATAACGAATTTTCTAAGCTTACGTTACAGAAATCACGTCCGCCCTGAAATTCATAATGACGTAATTTGAGTTAATCCTTGTCTTCTCAAGCGGGAGAGAGAGACAGCAGAAAAAACTTACAAACTTTCTAGAAGTAATCGTGCGACCCGGGAAGGGATAAAAATTTGAAGCGATGAGCTTCGAGACTTTTTTAAAAACAGTGCGTCTCTAACTGCGAAACAGGTTAGACCCTCCGTTGACACCAGCTCAACGTAAAAATATTTCGTTTATCACAGTGGTACTTAGCTGCGTATCAGACGGTCCACTTTATTGTTCATTTTATATTCAAATCTAAAATCAGTGCGTTTTTAACTGCGAATCAGGTTAGACCCTCCGTTGACACCAGCTCAACGTAAAAATATTTCGTTTCACAGTGGTACTTAGCTGCGTATCAGGCGGTCCACTTTGTTGTTCATTTTACATTCAAATCTAAACTCAGTGTGTTTTTAACTGCGAATCAGGTTAGACCCTCCGTTGACACCAGCTCAACGTAAAAATATTTCGTTTCACAGTGGTACTTAGCTGCGTATCAGGCGGTCCACTTTGTTGTTCATTTTACATTCAAATCTAAACTCAGTGTGTTTTTAACTGCGAATCAGGTTAGACCCTCCGTTGACACCAGCTCAACGTAAAAATATTTCGTTTCACAGTGGTACTTAGCTGCAATCAGGCGGTACACTTTATTGTTTATTATATTTCAAACTAAACTCAGTGCGTTTTTAACTGCGAATCAGGTTAGACCCTCCGTTGACACCAGCTCAACGTAAAAATATTTCGTTATCACAGTGGTACTTAGCTGCAATCAGGCGGTATACTTTATTGTTTATTATATTTCAAACTAAACTCAGTGCGTTTTTAACTGCGAATCAGGTTAGACCCTCCGTTGACACCAGCTCAACGTAAAAATATTTCGTTATCACAGTGGTACTTAGCTGCAATCAGGCGGTACACTTTATTGTTTATTATATTTCAAACTAAACTCAGTGCGTTTTTAACTGCGAATCAGGTTAGACCCTCCGTTGACACCAGCTCAACGTAAAAATATTTCGTTATCACAGTGGTACTTAGCTGCAATCAGGCGGTACACTTTATTGTTTATTATATTTCAAACTAAACTCAGTGCTTCGTAGTACAGCTTAAACAGTGTCTATTCATCACTCACGCAGAACACACGCAAAAATAATATTTTCTGAATGATGTGATCATTTTTTAATTCGTTTCATTAATATGTGTTAGTGCTTGTTAAACACATGTTAACTATAATATTTTGTTCTTAGTTACTTATTAAAGTAATCCATTGTTAAGCCGTTATGTTTATATTTATTTAACATTTTAATAAATAGTTAAATAAAAGTGTTCATTGTTTTTGTTGAATGGAGAAGAAGAAGATAAACATACTACAGTACACACATAACCAATATAAAATCTACAGTCCATTTTAAGAATACCACGATGCAGTTTAAAAAGGCGATGATAACACATCGGTCGTCCTGGGAAACTGGCACAACATAGGGTTTATTCCAGAACCCTCAACACACCCTGTATAAAATTTATTACATTCGCATGGAAAAAATTACCGTTTCTTGATGTACTAATACATAATAACAACAATTGTATTGAAAAATCAGTTTTTAGAAAAGAAACACATACAAATAGATTTTAATTCAAACCACTCAATTTGTGTTAAACGAGGTATTGTCAAATCTCTTTCCAATAGAGCAAAAACAATTTGTTCAAATGACAATATCTTAAATAATGAATTATCACTTGTTAAATCTGTCTTGATTAAGAACAACTACCCAAGTAAATTTATAAATCGTGAACTTTACCGAGACATCAAAACTAAAGATCAAAATTTAAATCCCCCAATAATTCATTCAAATATAGTAAAAATCCCTTATATTCTAAAATTATCCGAAAAAATTAGAAGAATTGGCAATAAATTTAATTTAAAAACAGTTTTTCAAACTAATAATGCATTAAAATCTTTAATAGTAAATACAAAACCTTTTAAACACAAAAAATTGTATTTACAAAATTCCATGCGAATGTAATAAATTTTATACAGGGTGGGCCACGCTCAACGGGACGGAGCTTACTGGGAAAAGGAAAAATGTTATGAAAAAGTTATTTGTCAGGAGTACGTAGGTTAGTGACGACTACATTTCTAAATTAGTTAGACATATACAGGGTGTTCCAAAAAAGCGTGATATATCAAAGTTATGTTTTTTTTAATGGAACACCCTGTATTTTATTTTATGTTTGAAGTATATTGAACAAAATAATGTCACTTTATTAAGGGCTCCCTATACCCATTCTTGATAGTTTTCGATTTAAATGACTATTTTTGCGAAATTAATATGGTTTAATTACACTTCGTCCCATAAAAATTAACTAACGCATTTTTGTTTATTAATTGCCAATTAGGAAGGCCATCGATACGAATTATTGTAATGTAAAGTTTATTTACAGGGTGTTGTTAATTGAGAGTTTCATGACAATACAATATTTTATACGATTACTGCGTTATTCTAAATGGGACACCCTGTATTTTGTTATTGTAATAAAAGGGTAAAACAATTCCCTTTCAAATTACTACAAGGTTCCCTATACCAATATCCACCAATTTCAGACTTATTTGCATTATTTTACCTGCATCAATAAAAATCGGTAATTTTATAACACGTTTTTATTAAGTAAGCTATGAAATAGACAAAACAAATAACTTTACAACAAATGTTCAAAATGGTGCCCATTTTGTTCGATACATAATCGGACTCTCTTCTCAAAATTTTTTTTTACACTTCTTAACATTTCTGGCGTTACGGTTGCAAACGCTTCACGGATACGAATTTTCATATCTTGGGCAGAAAAATCTCTCTGAAGGAATCTGGAAAACTTACGTCCATTTAAAATGCCATTAAAAAAATACGGTCCCACAACATATTCTCCTATTAATCCTCCATAAACGTTTAAAGACCATCGGTTTTGACGATCTATCGTTCTAAATTCTTTTTTATTTTCGGTAATGTAATAGCGAAAGTTGTGTCTATTCACTAGTCCACTATTATGGAACGTAGATTCGTCTGTGAATAATATTTTATCAAAAAAGAATTCGTCTTCTCCCGCTTTTTCGAGAAACCATAAACAAAATTCCAATCTACGGTGAAAATCCGTTCCATACAAATGTTGGTGCATCTGAATGTGGTATGGATGGTAACAATGATTTTTAATAATTCTTCTGATACTAGTCCGACTTATTTCCAATTCCCTGGCCATAACTCTTGTGCTAGTGTTTGGTTTTTCAATAAGTGATTGGAGAACTTCCAACTCTGTATTTTCGTTGCGAGTTACGAGCTTTCTAATATCTCGTTTTTTGTAAGAAACACTGCCGGTTTCACGAAACCTTGCTAGCAGCCTTTCAAATACCTCTATGCGAGGATGATCTTTTAAGGGATATCTCTTGGCATAAACTCGTGATGCTAATAGACAGTTTTGAAAACATTCTCCGAGTATGAAAATCATATTAACTCTATCTTCAACTGTATATTCTTTCATTTTGTATCTGAACGACAGCTAATAACACGGTAAAAATTAAACACAGTCACAGTTTGACAGCAAACTAGTGTTTTGTCTATTGCATAGCTTACTTAATAAAAACGTGTTATAAAATTAACGATTTTTATTGATGCAGGTAAAATAATGCAAATAAGTCTGAAATTGGTGGATATTGGTATAGGGAACCTTGTAGTAATTTGAAAGGGAATTGTTTTACCCTTTTATTACAATAACAAAATACAGGGTGTCCCATTTAGAATAACGCAGTAATCGTATAAAATATTGTATTGTCATGAAACTCTCAATTAACAACACCCTGTAAATAAACTTTACATTACAATAATTCGTATCGATGGCCTTCCTAATTGGCAATTAATAAACAAAAATGCGTTAGTTAACTTTTATGGGACGAAGTGTAATGAATGTATTTAAACCATATTAATTTCGCAAAAATAGTCATTTAAATCGAAAACTATTAAGAATGGGTATAGGGAGCCCTTAATAAAGTAACATTATTTTGTTCAATATACTTCAAAAATAAAATAAAATACAGGGTGTTCCATTAAAAAAAACATAACTTTGATATATCACGCTTTTTTGGAACACCCTGTATATGTCTAACTAATTTAGAAATGTAGTCGTCACTAACCTACGTACTCCTGACAAATAACTTTTTCATAACATTTTTCCTTTTCCCAGTAAGCTCCGTCCCGTTGAGCGTGGCCCACCCTGTATAGGAGAAACATCTAGACCTTTTCATATTAGACTTAATAAACACCAATCGTACATTAAAAATAAACAATTCGAAAAATCCAAAATATGTGAACATGCGTGGGATTTTGGTCATAAAATACAATGGAATTCTTCAACTAGATTATTAAAAGAACCGAATAATTATAACCGCAAAGTTAAAGAAGCAGCATTGATATGCTTAAATAATAACGAATGTGTTTCTAATTGTTCGGTCGATATTTCAAAAATGTTGATACCTATTTTACAAAAAGAGTTAATTGCAAAAAGGATACCCTCTATATCGGGATAGTTTCATAAGTTTTTATCTGGGTTTTTCTTCTTATAATATTAATAAGAAAACTTCATTTATGACGAAGTATAAATTCTCTTATAATATGCAAATATCATTTCAAAATTCGTTCCCAGAAACCTCACAAAAATATGATTGAAACAGATTTTGACATCTTCAATCTCAAAATCTTTTTTAAGTGTACTATGTTGATGTCATATTTTTGTAAGATTATCAAGTGTTCTGTTTCTACAGTAAATTTATTTATTTTGTTATGTCATTTTGAAAAAGGATTTCGATAGAGAAAGCCGAAACGTCAATAAAAACTTTTTTAAGAAAAATAAGTGGTTTTAATCCAGAGATTTTGCTTAGACCGAAAAAAAAAACGTACTTCTAGAAACCGCTTCCATCTTGTCCGATTTTCTTTTCCGTTTCCATTTCCACGGCCTAAGTAATTTTCCTATCGAAAACTTGCTTTTCCTTTCTGCTGGCGGACTTCGTGTACTGCTACCCAGGCTATTTGTACGGAATGCTGTTCCATTTTGCTTTTTGGCTGCAACAAAAAAAAATATTGTAACAGAGCTAAAATATTTCCTTCAACAATAATATATTTGAATCGCTAACTGCAGAAAGGCATCATATCCAATGTTTTATGAAAATGTTTTTTTTATTAAAATTGTAACAGGTCCTGGACTAGATCCCTTTCTGCGGTAAACGTAATATTAAAGGCGATGCCTTAGCTATGCATGAGAGAGTAATAAAACAGCATTTCTAATGCAAAACTTAGTACGGTCATTTTAAATATTTTTACGGAATTATCTAAATATTTCCTAAAATTGTCATAAATGTACCTGAGCTAATACAAGTTTTGCGTCTTTTATTGGTCTTTTATAACCATAAGCTGTACAGAACAATAGAAAAAGGTTTAGACAGGCCAAAAGCCCTGTGTATTAAAGATAACATAGCCGTATCTTAAGATTATTTTCAATAAGTACCTATTTGCCAATTTTGTTTTATTTTAATTCCAAGAATTTCTTACAGTAATCGAATTATAAGGAGATAAATCCCTTAGTAAGGAGGTCCAGTTGTGTATTCTTGACAGCTTACTAAATGTCGTTTAGTTGCAACATGCAAGGTGCAGTGTGCAGTCTATTGTGAATTCTAGTGTGATCATGGAAAATTTGGAAGTACCGCGTAAACGACAAAAAATCGGTCCTTTAACAGTTAATGAAAAAACATTAATATTTAATTGTTTTAAATCATTTACAGACAAACATTTATGTAAAAGTGTTGATGACACAGTGGAATTAGTTAGTAGTACGCTTGGTGTTGGGAAATCTACGATTTACAGAGTTGTTAAAGAAGAGAAATGTGGCGAGTTTCAAACAGCACGTAAAGCTCCAGGAAAACCAAAATTTCAAATAGAAAATCATTTGAAAGAAAGACTTCGAAGGAAAGTGCATGCGTTCTTCTTTAGAAAAGAATTTCCGACAGTAGACAAAATTCTTGCCACGGTTCGAGATGATAAGGATTACCCTGAAATGAGTCGAAGCACACTATGGAAACTTTTAAAAGAAATAGGTTTTCTATGGAAAAAGCATTCCAGAAAGTCTATTTTAATAGAAAGAAGCGATATTGTAGTATGGAGAAGAAATTACCTAAGGACTATAAAAGAAATGAGAAACCAAAGAAGAAATATATTTTATTTAGATGAAACATGGATCAACGAGGGACATACATCAAATAAATTTTGGCAAGATGAAACTGTTACAAGTCGAAGACAGGCTTTTTTAAATAATTTATCTACTGGTTTAAATCCACCATCAGGAAAGGGGCGCAGACTGATAATAGTACACATCGGTAATTCAAACGGTTTTGTTGAAGGTGGTTTATTGACTTTTGAATCTACTCGTACCGGTGACTACCATGAGGACATGAATGCTGATGTCTTTAAAGAGTGGTTCGAACAAATGATAGATCTTCTTCCTCAGAACTGTATAATAGTAATGGATAATGCAAGTTATCACTCGAGACTTACAGAAAAAATGCCCACAACCAAGTGGTTAAAAAAAGATTTACAGAATTGGCTAAATTCAAAGAATATTAAGTTCCATCCCGGTTCTGTGAGAAGAGAACTGTATCATTTGTGTTCCCTTCATAAAGAGAAATTAAAAAATATGAAATTGATGAAATTGCAAAAAATCGTGGGATGACGTTGGTTAGATCACCACCATATCATTGCGAAGTAAACCCGATTGAACTGATATGGGCACAGATAAAGGGAGAAGTTTCAAGAAAAAATAATTCTTTTAAAATGAGTGATGTTAAACAGTTGTTTTTGGAGGCTGTAAATAATGCGAAGCCTGAAAACTGGGAAAAGGCAGTAAATCATACGATTAAAGAAGAAGAGAAAATGTGGAAGTTGGACAATACTGACGAAATGATCGAGCCAATCATTGTAAATATTGGTTGCGACAGTTCATCTTCTGATTTCGATTCTGATTTGGATTTGTAGGTAAGAAGTAGTTTTTATATTAAAATTATTATTTATGAACGTAACGTTGTTTAAAAGTCAAAGTTTAAACCCTTATACCTACATAGCCCGTTTGACACAATGTTCTTAACATACCTTGTGGAAAAATAAAATATTTTAGAAAAAATTGCACTTTTTTACCTTCAGCTGCTTAGAAGTTATAAGCAGGTTAATTAGGTACGAAATATTTTAACTGTCTACTAAAAGAAGTGGTACGCCTATGGATTACGAACGCTTTATTATTTTAATACTCTCTCATACATAAAAATAGACTATAGACTATTGTGTGGACGTGTTTCCTTTCTGCAGTAAAAAATGCATATTGCTCCTAATTACAACTTTAATAATATAAACCATTTTCGTAAAACATTGGATATGATGCCTTTCTGCAGTTAGCGATTCATTTGTAGATGGGATTTGTAAAATTTGGTAATAAAAATAATTAAATAGAAAATGTAATACCATTAACTCAACAAGAAAAATTAAATAACATTCAGATATTAATTAGAAAAACTTGAAACGATAAATAACCGGTTTAATGTGTAGGTTTTTAAACTCATTAATAGGCCAGTCATCATTGGGTTTCACACATAGATATACTAAAATAGATAAGAGTTTGTTTACATTTCGGCGCTCGCCAACAAGAAGCAACAGTCTAAGCGTTGTGTTATTAAAGAACCCCGCACAAAAAGATAGGAAATGGCCGCTCGGTCAAATTGTCTGAATTTTTGTTATGTTATACATTTTGTCATTCTGAACAAAAGTCTCAATGGGCACTAAGCTCCAAAGTCCATGGTTTGGCTGCTATGGTGCTCCGAAGCTCCGTGGCTCCACCTTTTTAAAAATCATATTTTAATTATTTTAATGTATACTCTTAAGTTTTTGAGGATGCTGAATTTAAATATGATGTCAAATCCATAATATTGACAGTTTACAGCTGTCAATAGCTGTCAAATGCTTTAAAGAAAAAAGAAATCTTATATTAAAGAATGTTATCATATGTTTTTGAGGACGCTGAATTCAAATAAGATGTCAAATCGATAATATTGACAGTTGACAGCTGTCAAATAGCTGTCAAATATTGTTAAAAAAATAAATCTTACACTAAGGAATAAGAACTGTATGTTTTTGAAAACAGTAAATTCAAACATGATTTTAAAATACGTTTGTTGAAACCAATGAAATTGACAGTTGGCAGCTGTCACCTTACAGTCAAATGATTTTTTCCAACTGACAATTTTTCAGTACCACATTATATTTGAATTTTTAAGCCCAAATACTATTTTTCATATAATAATGTTAACTATTCTTAATTACTTAATAAATGCTTAAGATTTCTCGAAAGTGAAATGGATTTTTGAATGTATATAAGTCTTAAAAAATATATCTCGCCCATGTGCACGTCTGCCCAATCATAGCCATAGTTGCATAATAGTTGTAAACCTCAAGCCTGCCGAACGGAAGAGCATTTGACAACTATTTGATAGCTGTCAATTGTCAATATTATTGATTTTACATTACATTTGAATTAAGCGTCCTCAAAAACATATGATTATATTCTTTAATATAAGATTTCTTATTACAAAAAAGCATTTGACAGCTATTTGACTGCTGTCAACTTTAATATTATCGATTTGACATCACATTTGAATTCAGCGTCCCCAAAAACATAAAGTTCTTATTCCGTAGTGTAAGATTTATTTTTTTAAGAGCATTTGACAGCTGCCAACTGTCAATTTCATTGGTTTCAACAAACGTATTTTAAAATCATGTTTGAATTTACTGTTTTCAAAAACATACAGTTCTTATTCCTTAGTGTAAGATTTATTTTTTTAACAGTATTTGACAGCTACTTGACAGCTGTCAACTGTCAATATTATCAATTTGACATCTTATTTGAATTCAGCGTCCCCAAAAACATATCATAACATTCTTTTATATAAGATTTCTTTTTTCTTTAAAGCATTTGACAGCTGTCAACTGTCAATATTATCGATTTGACATCATATTTAAATTCAGCATCTTCAGAAACTTAAGGGCATACATTAAAATAATCAAAATATGATTTTTAAAAAGGTGATATGCGGTTTAAAGGTTTCTATACTATGGTGGAGTCACGGAGCTTCGGAGCTCCATAGCAGCCAAACCATGGACTTTGGAGCTTAGTACCCATTGAGACTTTTGTTCAGAATGACAAAATGTATAGCATATCAAAAATTCAGACCGAGCGGCCATTTCCTATCTTTTTGTGCGGGGTTCTTTATATTTCTAGTTCAACGTTGTCAATGTTTTTATAATTTTTTTCGTCAAATTTTACAAAATAGACCCAACAAACCCTATATCAGCAAAAAGCTCTTAAAAAATTCCATGTAATGATGCAATAAAATATAGGGTGATCCATTTGAAAAAGTCGAGTTATTGCTATTTGTAATTTGTCATTTTCAAAAAATCGTAGTAGGTGGTAGAACGTCGACTCCGAATTCGCCTACAACTTAAAAGATGCGCTGAAGCTTAAAGAATCGACTGGAAAAAAGTTGATTAAGTTATCTTGAACAGTTCTGGAATTCTGAATTTTTTTGCGGATCTCTGCACGACGCTATTTTGACACATAAATTGACATAAGTCAAAAACTATTGCAGATAAGTCGAAGAAACCTAGGTGCGTTATATCGACAATTTAATGGCGAATCTGAATATGTAACATAAATGGGGGGTTGCCATTTAAAAAAACAGTTGTGTATCTTATTTGGGACACCCTGTATATAAATAGAAATATTTTTAGAATGTGCCTTATCGTTTAAAAAAAAATCAAACCGATAGCTTAGATAGAAAAAAAGTTATGGAGCATGCACGTACCCCTGGGTCACCCTGTATTGGGGTGGGCCGAAAAAACCTTTTTGTTATTTCGAAGTTGTAATAGCGCGGGAAACTTGCGAATCATATAGACTAAAAAAAAAGAAAAAAAAATTATTAAAATCGGTTGACATCTTCCATTCGCGCATAGGCCCTAAAGTTTGACAAAATATCAAAAAACTTCATTTTTGCGATTATTTTTTTAAATGTTTGAATTAGATGTTTTCGTAATGTAATAGTTTGTAACGTCTTCAAATAGAGCCTAAAAACGTTGTGTTTTAATTTGGTTTAAATCAGTTGATATCTTCCAATCTCGCATAAGCCCCAAAATTTGCCAAAATATTGAAAATTTCACATTTTTACGCATTTTTGGTATCACAGGCCCAAAAAAAGTGGAATGAACTTTACATGTGAGTATACTGCCCCTATGGATTTTGAGCCTCTGAATCCGAATCTGGTCTCAGAATTTCCTAGCCTAGGGGAAATGCGTGAAATCTTAGAAATTTCAGTATCTGTGAAAAACGATAATGTTTTCACGTATCTCGAGTGGCTTAGTTCTAATCTCACTGTAGAATTTCCCTAGAGATTCTACTTAATATTAGATTTAAGGTAGTTTTTTGTATTTGTAAATCCGACGTGGCGTTGACAAGTTTAATGACAGATTTAATGAAAAAACAGCACTTCAGAAATATTAGCACATAAACAACAGTTTTTAAAAAATTCCTCACAAAAGCTACTATGATGTAAATGAAACATGCACCTATCACAATAATCACACAACATCTTCACCGGTTGCACAGGGTGTTTGCCGATGGCGTGTCAATAGTCTAGTTTTCAAATGGCAATAACTTAATTTTTTCAAATGGGACACCCTGTATATTTTTCTTCAGTTATAAACTCTCCCTAATACGCATTAAAAAAATATAGGGTTTTGCACATCTAACTTTACTATTTACTTTAATAATTAATAATAATAATAATAATAATAATAATAATAATAATAAAATGTCTTTATTTTGTACAAACAAAAAATAGTACTACAGTTATCCAATAAATAACATTTGATTATTAAAATATTTGACTTAAATTAACCTATGTGACATAATTAAATGTACCAAAAAATAGAAAGGAAAAAATAATTATAATTATTGCGATTTTAGGTTAGAAATGAAAATAATATATAACGGTATAAAGTTAAACATAATTAAATAAGTTAAACAATTTATTGCATAGTTAATAGCTTTTCTTTTAACATTTTTTTAAAAGTTTTCACAGACGACGCATATTTCACTGTTACGTCCAGATTATTATAGTGATAAACAGCATTGTATGAAAAACTGCGTGTAGAAGCGAGGCATGGAGAGATTAAAATGATTCCGAATATTGACATTATGCATATCATTTCTAAAAATCAGTTTTTTGTATAGATAGGGTGGCATTGTTGTACAGAGAATTTTAAATATCAGAGTCAAAAATAGATATTTAAATAAATTACTAACATTCAGCCATCGAGTCAAGGAAAATTCAAAAGAAATATGATCAAACTTTCTAAGATTATTGATGAACCTGCAACATGTATTGTTTAATTTTCAGATAATTAAACATGTAAACTCATATTCGTTCAACCGGCAACGCCGCACCAAAATACATTTGCGAACGGCGTTCAAACCAGGAAGCGGTAGCATCAAAAGATAATTTTTTTACTCTATTTCACAATAAAATATCACGCCATAATCTACAAACGCAATTCTAACCGTTTCGTCTAGACAATATAAAAAACCCACGCTAACGAACTTTCTAGAACAATTGCGCAATCCGGAAGGGATAAATCTGAAACCGACAAAACTTCGTAGAGTTTAAACAGTGCGTCTTTAACTGCGAATCAGGTTAGACCCTCCGTTGACACCAGCTCAACGTAAAAATATTTTGTTTATCACAGTGGTACTTAGCTGCAATCAGGCTGGTACACTTTATTGTTCACTTTATATTTTCAAAATCAAAACTCAGTGCTTCGAGAATTTAAACAGTGCGTCTCTAACTGCGAATCAGGTTAGACCCTCCGTTGACACCAGCTCAACGTAAAAATATTTCATCTTAACAGTGGTACTTTGCTGCGTATCAGGCGGTCCACTTTATTGTTCATTTTATATTCAAATCTAAAATCAGTGCGTTCTTAACTGCGAATCAGGTTAGACCCTCCGTTGACACCAGCTCAACGTAAAAATATTTCATCTTCACAGTGGTACTTTGCTGCGTATCAGGCGGTCCACTTTATTGTTCACTTTATATTTTCAAAATCAAAACTCAGTGCTTCGAAAATTTAATGCCTCTTAGTACGGCAAGTTAGTGTGTCTCTAGCTGCGAATCAGGCTAGGACCCTCCAGTGTTATTTCATCACTCATCCAGAACACACAAAATATTTTCTGACTGATGCGGTCCTTTAGTTTTTTACCTATGTGCTAGTGTTTGTTAAGCACATATGGTACTTATAATACTTTGTTCATTGATTACCAATTAATGTAATCACTTGTTACGTTGTTGTTTATTTATTTATTTATTTAACTTAAAATAAATCGTTAAATAAAGGTGTTAGTTGTTTTTTGTCAAATGGAGTTGAGGAGGCAAAATGTTACAGTCCACTTAGAATACAACGATGCAGTTTAAAAAGGCGGTAACACATTGTTGGCCGTCCTGGGAAACTGGCACAACATAGGGTTTATTCCAGAACCCTCAACATGTATTTTGTACCATTTGAAGTCTATTACGATTTAAAAGAGTCAAGCAAGGATAATATACAGTTATACCATATAGTAATTTAGAGATAACTAAACTGGAGCAGAGTTTGGTTTTAATATTTTTATCACGAAGAACGAATTTGTTTGCATAGAGTAGATGTACTGTAGGCTTGTTGCAAAATATAATTTGTATGTTTATCAAAACGATTAGATTCATCAAAGAATAAACCCAAATTTTTTGCCTCATAGACATGAGGAATGCTGTCACCAGAAATTTTTAAGTTGGTCTTGAATATATTGTTTGGCAATTTTCTTACAGAAAACTAGAAATTTGGACTTAGAAGCATTTATTTTTAAATTGTGGTTTGAGGAGTACATATTAATTTTATTTAAATCTTCATTAATTCTTTCCACAGCAGAGACATATTCATTAATTTTAAAATCACAAAATAATTGGGTGTCATCAGCAAAGAATTGAGCGGTACTACTTGTAATTTGTTTATATAGATCTGACGTATACAGCAAAAATAGTAGCGGGCCCAGAACTGAGCCTTGAGGAACGCCCGAATTTATATAAGTAGAAGTGGACCACTGTCCATTTACCATAACTGCCTGAGATCGATTTTTTAAATATGTTTTAATAAAGGAAAGTGCATTTTCCTCAAACCCATAATAAGAACATTTGGCTACAAGCAGATTATGATTGATTGTGTCAAATGCTTTACTGAAATCGAGCAGTACGAGTATACCAGCTCTTTGTTTATCGATTGTATTCAGTATGTTATCAGATAAATATGCTAATGCTGTAGAAGTACTGTAACCTTTTTGAAAACCCGACTGATGAAGAGGAATAATGTTATGATTCACCAAATATTCATAAATTTGGAAATAGGCGGCTCGTTCTAGAATTTTCGAAATTATGGGCAGGAGACTAATTGGACGCAGATCCTTATACGCAGATGGACTGTGAGTTTTAGGCAGAGGTATCACTGTAGCTTGCTTCCAGAAACGAGGAAAATATCCTTGTTCCAAGCATAGATTAACTATGTGTAAAATAGATATATCAATCGCTGGTAGGCATAGTTTTAACATTTGTAGATTAATATTGTCATTTCCGGATGCATTAGATTTAATTTTTTGTATAATATCGTAAAGTTTTGTAATGCCAATTGGCTGAAATTGAAAAACAGCATTATTATTACTAAACTTGCTCGTTCTATAAGTTACAATAGATTCACAACACTCATTGTTACTTGCCTGAAAAACAGACGAAAAGTAATCGTTAATTTTGTAGGGATTTAAAAGTGGAGAGGGAATGTCATTATTTTTGGATGTTTGAATCTTCATTGATTTTAAAACTTTGTAAAAACTGGATGAAGATGAATTGTTATGTATATGTTCAATATAAGCGGCTAACTGAGGCTAAAGTGAAATTTCGTAGAGCTTTATAATTATTCCAGTTGACGGCAGTTTTATTTGACCTGAATTTAGCTAAAGCACGATCACGTTCTTTGAATAAAAGTCTAATGGTTGGGGTAAGCCATGGAGCCTTGGGTTTGCTTATGCGAGCAACACGATATGGACAATGTTTGTCAAACAAAGAGTGAATATTAGTAGTTAAATATTCCACTTTGCTATCAATATCGTTAAAGTATATTATAGTTTATTTCTATGTCACAATATACTAACCGGTGGTTTGTAAAATAGTCAACATTTAACGTACCATGTTTCGAACACAAATTATGATTATTCAGGAAAATGGGATCAATTAAAGTAGATGTGTACTCTGTTATATGCGTAGGTTCATCAATAATCTGTACAAAACCGAAGGCATCAAAGCATTGGCTAAGAGCATTATTAGATTGGAGCAGATTGACATTTAAATCGCCTAAAATGAAGATATTATCAGAGATTGTCATGATATTGGGTAGCATATTGTCAATATATTGTATGGCATCGTTTAGCCTTTGACTAGGTGGCCTATACAGAACTCCTATGCAGAATTTCATACAATTTTGAAACTTATCCGAAGATATTCTAGAGAAGAATTTGGTACAATTTGATCAAAGCTAATAACTTCACTTTTAAAACATGATCTAATATAGATACCTACGAAAAAAGTTATATCCTTGGTGTTTAATTTTCAGATAATTAAACATGTAAACTCATATTCGTTTATTCGTTTAACCGGCAACGCCGCACCAAAATACGTTGGCGAGCGGCGTCAAACCAGGAAGCGGTGTCGACAAAGATAATTTTTTGCTCTATTTCACAATGATGGTATCAAGTCGTAAATCTAACCGTCGCGTCTAGACAATAGAAAAAATTTTACATGCTTGTTTACGCGGCACACGATAAAGAATCTTTCGAGAAGGTGTTGCGCAATCCGGAAGGGAAGATTTTGAAGCGACTGAGGTTCGTCGAATTTAAACTCAGTGTGCTTCTAACTGCGAACCAAGTTAGAACCCTCCGTTGCCCAGCTCAACGCAAAATTAATATTTTCTGAATGATGTGGTCATTTCTTTAAATTAACTATAATACTTTGTTCACGATTACTAGTTTAATGTAATCTTTGTTACGTTGTTGTTTTTGTTCATTTATTTATTTAACAAGTTTAATAAATGGTTAAATAAAAGTGTCCATTGTTTTTGTTGGATGAAGTTGAGAAGGCAAACCTACTACGGCACATTTCTTCAATCTAAAATTACAGTCCACTCGAAATTCGAACTACGATGCAGTTTAAAAAGGCGGTAGCACATTGTTGGCCGTCCTGGGAAACTGGCACAACATAGGGCTTATTCCAGAACCCTCAACACTTGGATATTTATATCTGAATCTGAAATATTATCAGAGAGCCAGGTTTCAGTTACAGCTAAGATGTCAAAATTTTGTTCATTAATAATTGCAATGATATCATTTAAGCTAGGCAACAATGAACTTGTGCAATGCTTAATTTAGTATGTTGCGACTTTCTACCCATACTTTATTTTTGATTTGAGGCGATTAATGTAACTTACGTAGATACGACAAGTTTTATCATTGGCAGAGTGGTAGATATCAAATTTAGTACCATGTTCTGAATTGTTTTTTTGACAGTTAATACATTTTTTTATCAAGTACACTGCATGATTTCGAAACATGACCTTCACTACACGAGGCACAATTTGCAGAAGTAGATGTGCATTTTTTTTCAGTATGACCATAAGAAAGACACTTAATGCATTTTAAAATTCTCAGGTGGTCGTTAAAAAAGCATTTTTTCCATCCAATATAATAATAATATTTATTTCAAAATTTTTAGTTATTACATTTATTTTTATAATATATTACATTTAAATGAAATAAACAGTTATCCCTTAGAAACCATTAAGGTTGAATTAGGGATGGCTGTTTGTATTCTAGTATTAATTGCTGTTTAATCTCATGTAGTTATATAAAAATGTAAAACGTGAATTTAAATAAAGAGAATACTCTAAAGAAAAAATAAAAACAAATTTAATTATTATAAAAGGGCGTTTGTATATCAGAGATTTCAATAAAATCGCAGACTATATAACTATCTAATTGAAATGTGAAGGATTTGAAATATTTTTTAAATAAATTGAAGTTGTTTAAGGTTAATAGAAGAGTTTTGTAGAATTCTGGTAAGTTATTATAAATTTTTAGGGAGAGGTAAGTATAGCACATTTGGCCTAATAATTTGTTGGCATAATTAGTAATAACAAATTTATTTATTTTTTGTCTTGTGTCATAGTTGTGTTCGATGTTTTTTAATATCTGTTTATGTTTGTAGGTATAGATCAGGAGATTGTAGAAGTACAGTTTTCTTAGATCAAATATGTGACTTTCTTTAAAAAGTAAATCTGTGGGTATAGTATTGGTTTCTTATAGATTATTTTTAGAATTCTTTTTTGTAGGACCTGAAGTTTATTAAGGTATGTATTTGAGCAAGCACCCCAGCTAAGTATGCAATACTGCAGGCGTGATTCTACTAATGCACGGTACAAAATTTTTAGTTGACTTAGTGTTAGTATTTTACTTAGACATTTAAATTTGTAAATTAGAAGCCTAAGTGTTTTAGTTATAGATTCGATGTGGTGATCCCATCTTAAATGAGAGTCGATGGTAATATATATGAGTTAATTGGTGTATTACGGCGTCATTACCTATACTAAGGGTATTAAAATTCGGTAAGTGGTTTTCATAACTAGCAAAAGGTACGTAAAAAGTTTTCTCAAAGTTTATGGATAGTAACTTGTGATTAAACCAATTGAAGATTTTTGCCAGATCTAACTCCATTTTTGTTTTTAGGTTCAGCCACGAATCAGATGAGTACAGTATTGCAGTATCATCAGCAAAACTATATATGGTCCCTGCAATTTTTTGGGTTAGTAATCCATTTATATATAAGGAGAATAATAAGGGCCCGAGGATGGAACCTTGAGGCACTCCGTAACCCAATAATTTTTCATTGCTTAGTGTTTGTTTGATTTTTACAGCTTGTTTGCGATCTTTTAAATAATTTTGTGTTGGTCCCCTTATACCAGCATCCTCCAAGGTTTCTAACAGCTGTGTATGATCCACAGTGTCAAAGGCCTTGGCAAGATCTAAGAAAATGCATGCAGTAGGTTTCCTAGTGTCAACTCTATTATAAACTTCACCGATTAACGCAGCTGTCGCGTCATTTGTTGAGATAGCCGCGCGGAATCCAAACTGTTTATTTGAGATTTGGTGCGTTATATCCAGATAATCGTTTAGCCTATTTTTCAAAGAAGTTTCAAATATTTTAGCAAAGGTGTTAATTAATGAAATTGGTCTATAATTAGATACTTTTTTTTTATCACCCTTTTTGTAGATTGGAATGACTATAGCCTTTTTGAATAAATCGGGACATATTCCCGTCTCGTAAATTTTGTTTATTAAGTACACTAAAGCTGGGGTTATTTCATCTGAGATCATTTTAACTGTTTCTGATTTAATTCCGTCTTCGCCAGGTGCTTTTCCTGTTTTCAGATTTTTTATTAACGAGGAGATTTCTTTGTTTTCGGTTGGAAACAGATAAAAGGATCTCAGAGTTGTTTGAGTTTTAGGGGGTGGTGAATGTGGTTTTTTTATTTTGGAAGCATACTTTTTGCCTACCGATGAGTAATGATCATTAAAATAATTAGCTATATCAAGTGATTGAGTTAAGATTTCATTATTTTCAGATTGTATTTCTTTAATTGTATGATCTTTATTTTCACAAGTTATTTCCTGTACAGTCTTCCAAAGATTTTTTGTGTTACCTTTATTATATTCAATTTGTTTTTGATAGTATACCGATTTAGCATCAATTATTAGCCTATTTAACCTATTTCTGTATTTTGAGTAATCCTTTTTTTTTGTAGCATTATCCGGATCTGATTTATGAATTTTGTATAGTTCAGCTTTTGTTTTTGTGGAGTTTATGATACCATCTGTAATCCAGTCTTTACGTGGTTGTAGTTTTTTTTTTAATTTTAACTTTAGTTGTATTCGAGTTTATTAGATATTTTATTTTGTCCGTTAAATATTCAGATAAAAAGACTGGATCCTTGGAGGAGTAAAAAGTATTCCAATTTATATCAACAATATCTTCCTTTAGTTTTTGATAATTAATAAAAAACTTATATATATTTTTCTCTATATCATTAGTCTCTTCACGTTCTAAAAGAGCACCGCCAACTATACTTTTGTGATTATTTATACCAGTTCTACAAGTAAAGGAAAAGCTTGTATTTTGTATATCTTGTTTAGTTTTTAAGAATATGTGATCAATGCAGCTAGTAAAATATAAAGGTGACCTTTCGAAAAGAGTTCAGGGGAAATTTCTAGTACCAAGTTGATTGTGTTGTTGAATTTTAAGGTAGTAACTATTTTCATATCGGTTTGGTTGAAGTTGTCAGCTAAATCATTTAGAATAAAGATTTCACCTATTAAATCGTTTCTAATTTGTGAGTCTGACAGACCTGTATCCTTTAAAATGATTCTCGGATTTAATCGTTTGACATCTTCCACCTTGTATTTAGTGCCTAGTTTGTTTTTCACGCAAGTTTTTAACGTATTAAGTGATTTATCGTTTTCACATTTCACGATTATACCACTTTTTATTTTATTAATACTGTCGATTCTTATATTATCATTTCTAGGATCAATATGCTTTTGAAAATCATTCATAATTTCCGTATTAGTAATTGAAAAATCCGCAGATTTTAGAACCAAACCAGGTTTGTCTACAGGTGGGTTTTTCAATATGCTGCTATAAGAAACGGCTGCCGGTTTTTGTTGACGAGATAAGAAATTTGTACTCACTTGGTTCACACTTGGATTATTAGAAATAATTGCACTGATTTTATCTTGGTAAAATTATACTATTGGGGCTCAGCCCCAATTTTGATGAGATATTTTTTTTAGACTAATTTGGGGTCGCTGATCACGAATCTGCAATCAGTTGCTTGCGGTCTCATTAAACAAAAAAGTTATGAATTTTTTAAGTGAAATAAATTGTCAACTTTTCTTTGATACTTACCAGAAAAATGTGTATATAAGTAGGTTTATATAAATATATATTAAAACCAAAAGACTTAAGGTACAAGATAGGTCAAGTCTGGTTAGATTAATGATGTACACAGTAATATTTCAGCTAAATATATTAAATTGTAAAAGATAACCTAAAAATTCATACAGCAATTTGACGTACTGGCATTTGGCAATACTAGGGTCACTTGAGTTGCGATTAGCGTAAACTCTCGCTGTGGCTAGCGTCCCGTCCTTCCGGGACTCAATTTTTTTCTCGTCTGTGATGAACGCATCTGTATTGCGTATTACTTGAAATTAATAGAATCTGGCTTATTCAGACGAAAATTAGTTATTTCTCAATAAACAACATTGGTTATCAGGATTCCTCAATGTTAAATTTTTCCAAGAATTTTTTTGAATGGAGATATCCGACCTATCCCAAAATCAATAGGCGTCATCCTTGTATCATTTCAGTGGTCTCAACCCGATCGGTTCCATACGTATTTTTTCGCGTTTTTCAGGCCAAATAACTATGAATGGACGCAAAAAAAAATATTTTTTTGACTTTTTTTGCACGATTTGAAAAATAACCAATATCCAATGGACGTCTGAATGAACCAGAATTTAACAGATCAGGTGAGATCAGATGAGATAAGGTCAGGTGTGATCAGATTAACGATGTACAAAATAATGAGGTCAGATAAGAGATAAGGTCAGGTGTGCTCATATTAATGATGTACAAAATAATATAAGGTCAGGTAAATGATAAGTTCAGGTGTGCTCATATTAATGAGGTACAAAATAATATGAGGTCAGGTAAGAGATAAGTTTAAGTGTTCTCATATTAATGATGTACAAAATAATATGAGGTCAGGTAAAAGATAAGTTCAGGTGTGCTCATATTAATGAGGTACAAAATAATATGAGGTCAGGTAAGAGATAAGTTCAAGTGTGCTCATATTAATGATGTACAAAATAAGATGAGGTCAGGTAAAAGATAAGTTCAGGTGTGCTCATATTAATGAGGTACAAAATAATATGAGGTCAGGTAAGAGATAAGTTCAAGTGTGCTCATATTAATGATGTACAAAATAAGACGAGGTCAGGTAAAAGATAAGTTCAGGTGTGCTCATATTAATGAGGTACAAAATAATATGAAGTCAGGTAAATGATAAGTTCAGGTGTGCTCATATTAATGAGGTACAAAATAATATGAGGTCAGGTAAGAGATAAGTTTAAGTGTTCTCATATTAATGATGTACAAAATAATATGAGGTCAGGTAAAAGATAAGTTCAGGTGTGCTCATATTAATGAGGTACAAAATAATATGAGGTCAGGTAAAAGATAAGTTCAGGTGTGCTCATATTAATGAGGTACAAATTAATATAGGTAAGAGATAAGTACAGGTGTGTTCATATTAATGAGGTAAAAGATAAGTTCAGGTGTGCTCAGATTAATGATGTGCAAAATAATGAGGTCAGGTAAAAGATAAGTTCAGGTGTGCTCATATTAATTAGGTACAAAGTAATATTTCAAGTAAATAAATTTATTATGTTACGCAATGCGCATGCGTTTATTAGACGCGAAAAAATTGGAGTTCCGAGGGACGGGACCCTAGCCACAGCGAAAAATATGACAAGAGTTTACGTTCTGACCGCTATTCAGGTGACCATTTTACTTAAAAAAATTCGTAACTTTGTTGTTTGATGAGACCGCAGGAAACTGATTGCAGATTCGTGATCAGCGACCCAAAATTAGTCTAAAAAAAAATACCCCATCAAAATTGGGGCTTAGCCCCAATAGTAAAATTTTTCCTTTATCTTTTAACAAATCATTATTGCACTTTAATTCACTGTTCAAAGATTCCAATAGGACATTTTCACGTTTTAAATGCTCATTCTCCTGTATTACTGCTGAATTATTGACCATTTTTTGCGGCAACTCGACTTTACAACTATCGCAACACCAAAAAACACTGTCGTTTTTGTTGATGAATTTCAAATAATCATCTTTTATACGTACACAAACACTATGAAATGAATTTTTACAACCAAAACACATGAGACGATGGGAATTAACTATAAAATTATCGGAGCAATGTTTACAGATAACTACATCGCCCGCCATGTTGATGACGATCTCAATTGACGTTAAGTGACAAACAACATTGTTTAATTTTCAGATAATTAAACATGTAAACTCATATTCGTTCAACCGGCAACGCCGCACCAAAATACGTTGGCGAGCGGCGTCAAACCAGGAAGCGGTGTCGACAAAGATAATTTTTTGCTCTATTTCACAATGATGGTATCAAGTCGTTAATTTAACCGTCGCGTCTAGACAATAGAAAAAATTTTACATGCTTGTTTACTCGGTTCACGCTAACGAACTTTCTAGAACAATTACGCAATCGGGAAGGGATACATTTGATACATTTTAAAAATATTTCTTCACAGTGGTACTTTGCTGCGTATCAGGCGGTCCACTGTATTTTTCATTTTATATTCAAATCAGTTCATATCAGTGTGCTTCTAACTGCGAACCAAGTTAGAACCCTCCGTTGCCCAGCTCAACGTAAAATTAATATTTTCTGAATGATGTGGTCATTTCTTTAAATTAACTATAATACTTTGTTCATGATTACTAGTTTAATGTAATCTTTGTTACGTTGTTGTTTTTGTTCATTTATTTATTTAACAAGTTTAATAAATGGTTAAATAAAAGTGTCCATTGTTTTTGTTGGATGAAGTTGAAGTCTAAAAATTACAGTCCACTCGAAATTCGAACTACGATGCAGTTTAAAAAGGCGGTAACACATTGTTGGCCGTCCTGGGAAACTGGCACAACATAGGGTTTATTCCAGAACCCTCAACAAACATATTTTACACAAAATATTTTAAAATTGTAGTCCGAGTGAGACTGTCTACCCCTACAAAAAATCTTGTTGATATCTCTTTTAGTTTCGGTGCTAGAGATCGAGTGGAAATAATTGTATATAAGCTTTCTTGCGCAAAAATAGAACCGTCCAGAAATCACAAGTTTTCTCTAGTTTTCTCCTAGGCTAGTGGAATTCTGAGATACTCTAGGGAAATTCTACAGTGAGATTAGAACTAAGCGGCTCGAGATACGTGAAAACATTATCGTTTTGCGTAGATCGAAATTGCTTTCACAGATCCTGAAATTTCTAAGATTTCACGCATTCTGAGACCAGATTTGGATTCAGCGGCTCAAAATCCATAGGGGTAGTATACTCATATGTAAAGTTCATTCCACTTTTTTTTGTGAGACTGTGACACCAAAAATGTGAAATTTTCAATATTTTGGCAAATTTTGGGGCTTATGGACGATCGGAAAATATCAACTGATTTAAACCAAATTAAAACACTATGTTTTTAAGGCTCTATTTGAAGACGTTACAAACTATTACATTACGAAAACATCTAATTCAAACGTTTAAAAAAATAATCGCAAAAATGAAGTTTTTTCATATTTTGTCAAACTTTAGGGCCTATGCGCGAATGGAAGATGTCAACCGATTTTAATATTTTTTTTCTTTTTTTTTAGTCTATATGATTCGCAAGTTTCCCGTGCTATTACAAATTCGAAGTAAAAAAAAAAGGTTTTTTGGGCACACCCTAATGTAGAATTTTAAATTTTTAGTTTTCGAGTTATTTCGATTTTTTGAAAAAAAGGCGCTTGCTCGAGGAGTAATCGTAGAATAACGAGCTTGAGCTTATTTTCTTCGAAAACACTTGAACTTTCATCCTATAAGAAGTTTATAGCAATTTTTTATATTTTAAGTACCAAAAATGACTTTGGTTTTTTTTGTAACGTTACAATTAAAATTGAAAAAGATACAGTTAAAAATGCATTTTTAAGCCCGTTGACTCTGTGAATAATTTTATGAATAACGGGTTCGTTGAATGCCCTTGTAGCAAGAGTAGCAGAGTACTTTAATTATCTGAAAGCAATAACGAGACAATTAATAACACGAACAGAATTCACACTCGACTACTCAATGAAGGCACGGTTACAAAGTTCAATGATTCATAAGTGAATTTAACTACAGAAACCACAACAGTACGACGTTTTATGACTATTTTCTATGACTCGAAAGTATTCTTCAAGCGGAAATTTTGATCATCATATTTAACTTAAAGAAATCTTTTCAAAAGCTGCCTTTAAACTGAAGGTCACAATTTTGGCGCTTTAAGGTGGTAAAGTGATATGATAACATAACCTTATTATTTAAATCATTCTAGGTCTGTTTTTAGATGATTAGAAGAGAGTATTGACAATTATTAAAAGCAAAAAATTCCCGGTGTATTGGGGTTGCATACACAATTTGCATTGTGTGTTGCAAAGCTTTTATTTGACTGATTCTAGTCAAAATGTCACTCTCTTCTTTCGTATCCCTTTCAGAGATTAATACAAAGTTAGAAAACGAGTAAGGAATTTAATTTATCAGATTCGACATCCTAAGACCGGTTTCTGCCTTTCGGCTTCGTCAGTTAGGCTTTTCGAATCCAATAAATAAAATTCCAAACTCGTACAAGTCAGTAGCTATATCCGCTATAAGATAAAATTTTTAGATGTGCTGCCATCTATGATTAGAAGAGAGTATTGACAATTATTAAAAGCAAAAAATTCCCGGTGTATTGGGGTTGCATACACAATTTGCATTGTGTGTTGCAAAGCTTTTATTTGACTGATTCTAGTCAAAATGTCACTCTCTTCTTTCGTATCCCTTTCAGAGATTAATACAAAGTTAGAAAACGAGTAAGGAATTTAATTTATCAGATTCGACATCCTAAGACCGGTTTCTGCCTTTCGGCTTCGTCAGTTAGGCTTTTCGAATCCAATAAATAAAATTCCAAACTCGTACAAGTCAGTAGCTATATCCGCTATAAGATAAAATTTTTAGATGTGCTGCCATCTATGATTAGAAGAGAGTATTGACAATTATTAAAAGCAAAAAATTCCCGGTGTATTGGGGTTGCATACACAATTTGCATTGTGTGTTGCAAAGCTTTTATTTGACTGATTCTAGTCAAAATGTCACTCTCTTCTTTCGTATCCCTTTCAGAGATTAATACAAAGTTAGAAAACGAGTAAGGAATTTAATTTATCAGATTCGACATCCTAAGACCGGTTTCTGCCTTTCGGCTTCGTCAGTTAGGCTTTTCGAATCCAATAAATAAAATCAGTCAAATAAAAGGTTTGCAACACACAATGCAAATTGTGTATGCAACCGGGAATTTTTTGCTTTTAATAATTGTCAATACTCTCTTCTAATCATAGATGGCAGCACATCTAAAAATTTTATCTTATAGCGGATATAGCTACTGACTTGTACGAATTTGGAATTTTATTTATTGGATTCGAAAAGCCTAACTGACGAAGCCGAAAGGCAGAAACCGGTCTTAGGATGTCGAATCTGATAAATTAAATTCCTTACTCGTTTTCTAATTCTAGGTCTGTTTTACGTTTTAACTTTTGGTTTGTTTAATGAATTATGGAAAATACTTCAGTTAAAGTACCTGATAAAAAATCATTTAATTGAACAATATATATTTATAACCTGACAAATTATTAATTAATTAGCGAAAATCACGGAGTGGGCGACATCTACTTGAACTACTGAAAGGGAGATAAATAAAAAGTTGATTGGCGATTGGCTTGAAAGTAGGCGGGAAAATTAAAAAAAGCTGTCAGTGTTAATTTTCAATTGGCTGCAGCTGTTGTTGACGTTTATCAACTGCTTGTCACAGAGGTTT
The DNA here is from genome assembly GCA_949320105.2 of Crepidodera aurea. Lineage (NCBI taxonomy): Eukaryota > Metazoa > Arthropoda > Insecta > Coleoptera > Chrysomelidae > Crepidodera > Crepidodera aurea. The sequence continues at coordinate 746,112 of OX439477.1, forward strand.
GTTAAATGCATTAAAAGTTGCCTAGTTTCTGGGGATTTCACCCTTTTAGGGCAACATCTACTGACGCTTGATATTCGCGAATAGTCACGGCGGACAGGTCCCGTTTCCGGGACGGGCAACAGCAGCGTGTAGGGCACAGGTCCCGTCAACAGAAGATCGCTGAGCTCACTCTATTTATCACTATATAAGAAAAACTCTATGTTCAATTGATTTTATTATTTATTGATCTGCATTGAAGGAAAATTATAGGTCTGATATTTATAGTGTCCATCTTTACTAGAAAAATTGAATATTTGCATTCCTAGAATAACTTGCAGATATCCAAATACCTTCTATATAAATACATGTCGCACAAATGTTCTGGAAAATTCTCCGCTTCATACCATGTGTAAAGTGGCAAATTCCATCAGTGATGATGTTGACATATTTCATTGCAAATTGCCTGATATAAAATGTCACTTTCTGTCCTAACATTATGTTACTTCTTACAATATATTACTATAGATCCTCTTGCTGTGTTATGTGCTTTCTGTAATTTCCTACTCTGTAATATTAATGTAATAATTATCTTAATGTATTATGTACTTTCTGTAACTTCCTACTCTGTAATTGGGTGTATACCTGTAGAATAGTGTATAAATAAATAAATAAATAAATAAATAAATAAATACTTGGGTAAAACATCCACAAAAACCTGTGACTAGACTCTCGACGTGGCAGATATTGGTATCATATTTTTTCAAAGTTTTTCAGTTACAAAAATAGTGTGACATTTTGACATTTGTTACATTCTGACAGGTGTCATATTTTGACATTTGTTCATTTTGACAGTTGTTACATTCTGACACGTATCACATTTTAACAGTTGTCACGTTTTGACAGGTGTCACATTTTGACAAATGTCCATTTTAACAGTGTTACTAAACGTTCGTATAAATATTTACCTAAACCCATGATTTCTGAAATTGAATTGGCAACGTTGTATTTTCAACTTTGAATTTATGAGATGGCTGTCATTTGACAAGCAAATTATTTATGTCCGTCAAATGAACCTTTCCATTTTTATACTTTTCAGGTTTATTCTGGTTATAAATTCCTACTTGGGCTTTTGTAGAAAAGTTATGTATGCGTTTGTACTGGAAAAATATGTTAAATAACCGTTTCAACGCACTGAATTTGTTTGTCTTGGGAGTGAGTATCCCAACATATATTTTTTCATAAAAAAATGTGAAAAATATTTTTCCGCGCAAAAATTTCTATTGCTAAGTATATTGATTTTATCATGTTTTATAGCATCTGTGAAAATTTCATGAAAATCCTAGTCGGCCCCATTTTCTTAACGTTTACCCAGAGATGTGCGTGTCAGTAGTTGTCAAACTTTGTAGGTCATTATGGATAAAAAGCGGTAAATTTAAAATTGAATTCTTTCAGATTGAAACGTCAGAAATTAAATAAAGTCAAACCTTCTTACTACTATACTATATAGAAGAAAGGAGTGCAGTATTTAATTTGTAGAACGTAGTACAGGTTCAAGAGGGAGAAATTTTATTTCTACCTCATCCTTCAATGCTTATTTGTAGTTAAAATTTAAATTTTAATACATCTGATCGGCCTAATATAGTTTTTGTCAAGATTTAATCTTGTTTCCACGGTTTTTACTGTAATAAACCTGTTCTTTTGACAGAATAAGTCAGACTTTATTTATTCATAGCCGTATCGTATGTATTTTAATTGATTCGGAATTTTGTATTAATATATATTTCAAAATGGCTTCATTCTAAAAATATTAACAGTCCTCCTAAATCCTTGAAGGCAGAATTATTAGTAATAACAAGGAAACATAAAAACAAGTTCGAAAAATATATTATAGATGAGATGGCCCGAGAAAAAGGAATTGAAATTCTCAGATTGCCTCCTTACCATGCAGAGTTAAATCCCATTGAACTGATCTGGTCACAATTATTAAAAGGTTATGTTTCTCAAAACAATATAACATTTAAATTTCCTGATGTGCGAAATTTGTTTTTGAAGGCAGTTTCAGATGTAAATAGAGAACATTGGGGAAAATGCATTGATCATGTTAAAAACGTGGAAAATTCATTTAGGAAAGTGGATATATCAATGGATAATTTAATAGAACCTACAATAATAAACCTCAGAAAAGACAATTATAGTGATACCAGTAGTTTTAGTGAAGACAGTGACTTTTAAAGATAGTTCTTGAACTAACTTTTTTTTTAATCTTTTACTTTAGGCAAGTACTGAAGCGTTACTTTTAATGCCAAGAGATTAAAAAAAGTTTAATCCCAACATATGATCCTCCTTGTTATTTATTGGTTAAATTTAATTCGTTCAATGTTAAAGTGTTAGATGAATAAGGTTTATTTTTATTTTTTGTAAATAATATAACTTCAAAATTTAATCTACGAAGTGCGTATATATATTTTATTTGCTGTGACCTTATTTATATTATAGAAACTTATGTTGCAAAGTACGCCTATGGAATGTGACGTTATATCCCCACTTTTACTGTACTCATCTCTCCTTTATAGTATATATTACTATAGAAACAAGTTATTATATCTGCCGTTGCTAGGAAATAAAACTAAAAGCTTAACTTTTCTTGTAAATATCTCGGAAGATCGAATTTTCACAGACATGAGACCTACATTTTTTGCCGATTTAGATAGGAATTAGTCTACCCTGAAAGTTTCATTGAATCCTGACGAGTGGATTTTGAGATCCTCCGGACATACATACATACATACATACATACATACAAACCTTGCTCGTTGTTTAATTTTCAGACAATTAAACATATAAACTCATACTCATTCAACCGGCAACGCCGCATCAAAATACATTTGCGAACAGCGTTCAAACCAGGAAGCGGCATCGTCAAAAATAAGTTTTTTTTATCCTATTGCACAATGATAATATCACGCCATATATCTAACCGTCTCGTCTAGACAATAGAAAAAATTTTACATGTTTGTTTACGCGGCTCACGCTAACGAATCTTTCTAGAACAATCGCGCGAAGCCGGGAAGGGATAAATTTGAAACCGACAAACTTCGCCGATTTTAAATCAGTGCACAGCGACGCTCCGGGGCACTAAGGCCTCGTCAAACCAGTGGGACTTAGCTGCAATCAAGCGGTCCATTTTATTTTAAAAATATTTCATCGAATCAGTGGGACTTAGCTGCAATCAAGCGGTCCACTTTATTGTTCATTCTATATTCAAATCAAAACTCAGTGCTTCGAGAATTTAAACAGTGTCTATTCATCACTCATGCAGAACACACGCAAAAAATATTTTCTGACTGATGCGGTCTTTTTAGTTTTTTACCTATGTGCTAGTTTTGTTAAGCACATAAGGTACTTAATACTTTGTTCATTGATTACCAGTTTAATGTAATCCTTTGTTACGTTGTTGTTTTATTCATTTATTTATTTAACAGTTTAATAAATAGTTAAATAAAAGTGTTCATTGTTTTTGTTGAATGGAGTTGAGAAGATAAACATACAGTACACCCATAACCAATATAAGATACTACAGTCCACTTTACGAATACCACGATGCAGTTTAAAAAGGCGATAACACATTGTTGGTCGTCCTGGGAAACTGGCACAACATAGGGTTTATTCCAGAACCCTCAACACTCGTTTAATAGCATTTGATATTTGTTAAATGTTGTCATGAAGTAGAGAACTAAATATAAACTTGTTTTCTTTTTTTTATAAACCTTAATAATTTTAAAACTACTCTAAAATGAAAGAAGATATTCTCTACCTTTTTCTCACATTAGGCCCTATCAAAACTTGAATGAAAAAAAAAACATGTCCCGAGCCTTTATCTTAGTAATTTAACACGCCCATATAAAAAAATTTTCTATTCTCTATTGCAGTCTTATTGTGGAACATACCACATAAACAGGAACTTAGTCATAGTTCTATTCCACCTACGGCTTCTTAACTTCTAATGTGTAAATGCAAAAGTTCATTAGTAACACAAATGGTCATCTCGCCATTCCTTCTATTTATCGGGGTCAAAAGGTTATTATGGGTTTTGTTAATATAGATGGGCATGTAGTGGTGTTGTTGTAGATATCCTACTCTGAGGATAAATGACAAGATTGGACACTTATTTAAAGTACTGTAAGTCCGTGGACATTATGGTTATTTGCAGAATTTTATGAAAATAATAATATAAGATTTTGTAAAGTTTGTGAAGTTTTTTTTTTTAATTTACATATTAGTAGCCCATATGGGAGTTAGTTTTCTTCTTCTTCATCGTCGTCTTCGTCTTCCGGTCGCTCAACAATTTCAGAGTCATTATTATCATCATCCTCCTCCCCTTATTAATGAAATTCATCTCCAAATCTTCAATAACTTCAGGGGCATATGCAATTTCTTCATCGAGATCATGTTGATACGATGAATCGTTAATATGCATGTCCATTATAGTCTAAGCCAGTTTTTTTTTATTTATTATCTTTTGATATACAGGGTGCGCCAATTATTTCCACTCGATCTCTAGCACCGAAACTAAAAGAGATATCAACAAGATTTTTTGTAGGGGTAGACAGTGTCACTCGGACTACAATTTTAAAATATTTTGATGTATACAGGGTGGCTAATTTTTGCGGAATGATAATTAATTTGGTTTTTTTAAATTGAACACCCTGTATACGATTATGTCTTCTGATTCTACTTAATATTAGATTTACGGTAGTTTTTTGTATTTGTAAATCCGACGCGGCGTTGTCAAGTTATTCCTATTTTAAGCAGATTTAATGAAAAAACAGCACTTCAGAAATATTAGCACAAAAACCACATTTTTAAAAAAATTCCTCAAAAAAGCTACTATGATGTAAATGAAACGTGTTTGCCGATGGCGTGCCAATAATCTAGTTTTCAAATGACAATAACTTAATTTTTTCAAATGGGACATCCTGTATATTTTTCTTCAGTTAGAAGCTCTCTCTAATACGCATTAAAAAAATATAGGGTTTTGCACATCTAACTTTACTATTTACTTTAATAATTGACGTTAAGTGACAAACAACATATTTTACACAATTTTTAATAAGAAATCAAGTTACCTATGAAAATGACAGTAGGTATATTTTGTTATGGCATTAATTGTCAACATAAAATTTTGTATTGTATCACGTCTACTATATTTAATCGGTATTGTGTATAAAAAATGGATTTTAATAAGAATAGTGTTCTAGAAAATATTGATATGAGATGGATACTGGGTGAATGTCAAAAAAAATGCGTTTCTTGCTAGTAGGGTCTATCGTCAAAGATACCCAGAAAGACGTCATCCACAAAAGGATACTTTTGAGAATTCAAAGAATAGATTTGATAGAACAGGAACCGTCAAGTATGAAAAACATTCACGTGAAACTAGAGCTGTTACTATTGACAACGAATATAAGGTAATGATCAGTATAGTTGAAGATCCCAAGCACAAGGCAATTAAGCAATCAGTTAGATATTTCCAATATCACAATTAGACGCATAATAAAAAAGAATAAATATCACCCCTATCATATCCAGCTTCACCAAGAATTGTTACCACGTGATTTCGCGCGTAGAGTGGAATATACTGTAGATGGTTAATAAACAAGATAAATACAGAGCGTAACTTTTTAAACAAAGTTTTATTCTCCGACGAAGCCACGTTTCATAAGAACGGTTGTGTAAATAGACACAACTTCCATTATTATTCGGACCACAATGAACATTTATTTAGAACCACATCACAGTATCGATGGTCTTTGAATGTGTGGGCGGGAATAATAGGTGATTATGTAATTGGTCCCTATTTCTTTGATGGGACTGTGAATGGAGCTATATTTTTAGATTTTAGAACTTATTGCAAAATGTGCCTCAAAATTATCGCACCGGAATGTGGTTTCAATTATACTGTATTTGAAAATCAAGAGAGAGTAAATTCCCAGAAATGTTTTGCAGTTATCAGTGTTAAAGGCAGTAAACCATAGACGTGCGTTTTCAAAATTAAATTAATATGGAAATAGAAATATTTAATTTGTTTTAGTTATTTATACCTAGATTACCAATTTTAGATAGATAAACATAATTCGTAAGTAGTAATTTAATTTGGGTAAAATGAAGAAAAAGTCAATATTATTTTAGGCATTTTGTTTTAGGCATATGTTTATTTACAAAATATGTATATAATATGTACAGATAATTACAATTATTTATAAATTAATATGAGGAGCTAAAAAAACAATTAAGTAGGTATATGAGGAAAAAAAAACCAACCGCAAGGATAAAATTTGACGAGCAACATGCAAAAAATACGACAATATTAAATCTTAAAAAATAAAAATCTAAAAATAAAATTAAAGTACATAAATTAATAATTTTAAAGTTATGGTTCCTCGCACTCTGTGTCAGAAGATTCACCATCTGATTCTAGAGAAATTACAATGGGCTCTATAGTAATATCAATTATGTTATCTAGCTCCCACATTTTTTTTTCTATTTCTGTAACGTGTCTAATACATTTTTGCCAATTTTCACTTGTTACTTCAGATATTGCCTTATTGAAGAGATTTTTAACATCTGATAATTTAAAAGTAGTGTTATTTCTGGCAACATAACCTTTAACTTGAGCCCATATTAATTCTATCGGATTCAGCTCACAATGGTAGGGTGGTAAACGAAGGATTTCAATTTCTCTCCTCAATATTATATTTTTTATAATTTTGCTTATGTTTTTTAGCAATAGTTAACAATTCTGCCCTCAGCATTGTATTGTCAAAGGCTAAATTTTTAGAAGATAACCATTTTGCAATTTCACCCTTTTTCCATTTAGTGGTTGGTAAAGGTTCAAGTAATCTGGAGTGGTAACTTGCATTGTCCATTACAATAACCGATCCTTTTGGTATGAATTGAATCATCTGTTCAAAATATTCCTCAAACACGTCTCCATTCATTTCTTCGTGATAATCAACGGTTTTTTTTTGATTCAAATAAGAGTAAACCATTCTCAAAAAAACCGTTTGTACTGCCTATATGACAAATAATTAATCTTTTACCTTTTCCTATAGGTTCCTTAAAACCAGTAGTATATCCTTCTAGAAAAGCTTGATGGGATGATTTTATATTTTTGTCTTTCCAAACTCTTCCTACACAATGTCCTTCATTAACCCATGTTTCATCTAAATAATAAATGTTTTTATTTTGAGCTTTAACTTGTTGTATTCTTCTGAGGTACTGTCTTCTCCAACATACAATTTCTTCAGAATCAATTAGCATTGAGTGTCTGCCCATTTTTTCAAATTTAAAGTTTAACTCATGTAACACTTTCCATAGTTTATCCCGGCTTATTGTGGGTAAATCAACATCATTCGTAATGGCTTGCAAAACTTTATCTAAAGTTGGTATTTGCTTGTTTATAAAAAAACGAGTGAACAAGCTTACGAATAGCATTTTTAAAAAACTCGTCCACGTTGACTTTTAATAGTTTTGGTCTACCTGGTTTCGGCTTTGGTGAGGTTACTCCACCTGATTTTTCCTCCTTTAGAACTCTATATATTGTAGATTTTCCATATCCCATTGCCTTAGATGTTGTTTCAACTACACTGTCAATAGTGTTTGAGGGATTTTGATGTTTAAAATAGTGGTACACATTCACTACAGCACTCTTTTCATTGAGCGATAAATGGTCTAGTTTTAATTTTTTCACTGGCGTATACTCACAAACTGCTTCCATTTTTAGTCACTACTATTTGTCACGTTTATCGAAAATCAAATAACTGCATTTCTAGAAACTATTTAAGTCAAAATATCTGTCATTAGAAGCTGTTGCCATTCGGAGGTCGTTAAATAACAATTATCCCTTTCTATTCTGGTTACGCCTATGACGCACGTTAATCCTCTTAGGCCTACTGTAGTAACAATGAAAGATCATAAAATAATGTGATAGTCCAAGAAATTTAATAAATTTTGTATTGAAATTAACAAAAACAATTTAGAATGCATTACAAATATTGAAGTTTTACCGCACGTACTGTACTATAGTTTTGCATACCGAATTACTTTTTATTCTGGAAATTTACTCTCTCTTGATTTTCAAATACAGTATAGTAACGAGGGTGATAATGAACTGAATATTGCTAGTACGACTTATGTTAACAATAAATCTGGTCCGAAAAATACGGTATATGATTTATAATATTCATATTTTTCATACGCTTGAAACAAAAATCCCTAACGATCTAAATAACACTCCTTCAAACCGACATCATCAACGTCCTCCATGACGTCACACATTCCATGGCCGGGCGGGCATCCACTTTAGAAGCAGAATCAAAGCAAAAGCAGGTTTCTGTGACCTCATCGCAAAAGTACAATCGACGCTAACGCAGGTACCATTTGTAAAAGATGATCGTGTTATGTACTAACGTGGTACTACGTAAATATCAATACTGCCTACGCATATATCGTGCTGGTTCCCTCGTTTGTTCGTTTATCAAAAAGCGAGATTATACAGGGTGACCCAGGTGTGTGTACATGCTCCATAACTTTTTTTCTACGCAAGCTATCGATTTGATATTTCTATTTATATACAGAGTGCGCCAATTATTTCCACTCGATCTCTAGCACCGAAACTAAAAGAGATATCAACAAGATTTTTTGTAAGGGTAGACAGTGTCACTCGAACTACAATTTTAAAATATTTTGATGTATACAGGGTGGCTAATTTTTGTGGAATGAAAATTAATTTGGTTTTTTTAAATTGAACACCCTGTATACGATTATGTCTTCTGATTCTACTTAATATTAGATTTACGGTAGTTTTTTGTATTTGTAAATCCTACGCGGCGTTGACAAGTTATTCCTATTTTAAGCAGATTTAATGAAAAAACAGCACTTCAGAAATATTAGCACAAAAACCACATTTTTTAAAAAATTCCTCAAAAAAGCTACTATGATGTAAATGAAACGTGCACCTATCACAATAATCACACAACATCTTCACCTGTTGCACAGGGTGTTTGCCGATGGCGTGCCAATAATATAGTTTTCAATAACTTATTTTTTTCAAATGGGACACCCTATATATTTTTCTTCAGTTAGAAGCTCTCCCTAATACGCATTAAAAAAATATAGGGTTTTGCACATCTAACTTTACTATTTACTTTAATAATTGACGTTAAGTGACAAACAACATATTTTACACAATTTTTAATAAGAAATCAAGTTACCTATGAAAATGACAGTAGGTATATTTTGTTATGGCATTAATTGTCAACATAAAATTTTGTATTGTATCACGTCTACTATATTTAATCGGTATTGTGTATAAAAAATGGATTTTAATAAGAATTATAGTGTTCTAGAAAATATTGATATGATATGGATACTGGGTGAATCAGAGCTGGGTAAAGCACTTTTGGAAAGTGCTTCAATTACCAAGCACAAAGCACTTCAATCGAGTGCTTTAGAGTTGAACGGACCAAATACTTTTTATTTTAAAAGTGCTTTTACTGTCAAGCACCAAGCATCAAGCATCAAATACTCACAAAGTATTTGAAGCCCTTGAAACGTTAAAAATATTTGATAAAGATCCAAGCTTAAAGCACTTTGAAGGTGCTTAAAGCCCTTTAAGAGTGATTGAAGCCTTTTAAATGAGCTTTAAAAGTCGTTTTAAAAAAATAGAAGAACTAATTTTAAGAAAACTAGTGATAGAAAGCTATTTTTTATTAAAAGAATAGGAATACAAAACAAGCAGGTAATTGTGGTCGCAGGCCGCACGTGTATACTGTTACAAAATAGACGCAATACTACTGTTATCGAGTTAGAATCGCAGACGCATAGATTTTTTTCCAAATTTTCAAGCTGAGACTGGTCTAAGAAAATATTTCGAGAACTTTTAAAAGTGCTTTAATTTCTGAAAAGGTTTGATTTCAATTAATTCAAATGTAATTGAAGCACTTAAAAGTAATTAAAACACTTTGAAAGTAATTCAAAAACTTCCAGAATTCTCCGAAATGCTTTAATTACAAAGCACCAAATACTCTTTTCCAGAAGTAATTGAAGCACAGGGCTTAAAGCACCGAATCTGCTTCAAGCACTTTATTAAAGCACTTTCCAAAAGTGCTTTACCCAGCTCTGTGGTGAATGTCAAAAAAATGCGTTTCTTGCTAGTAGGGTCTATCGTCAAAGATACCCAGAAAGACGTCATCCACAAAAGGATACTTTTGAGAATTTAAAGAATAGATTTGATAGAACAGGAACCGTCAAGTATGAAAAACATTCACGTGAAACTACAGCTGTTACTATTGACAACGAATATAAGGTAATGATCAGTATAGTTGAAGATCCCAAGCACAAGGCAATTAAGCAATCAGTTAGATATTTCCAATACCACAATTAGACGCATAATAAAAAAGAATAAATATCACCCCTATCATATCCAGATTCACCAAGAATTGTTACCACGTGATTTCGCGCGTAGAGTGGAATACTGTAGATGGTTAATAAACAAGATAAATACAGAGCGTAACTTTTTAAACAAAGTTTTATTCTCCGACGAAGCCACGTTTCATAAGAACGGTTGTGTAAATAGACACAACTTCCATTATTATTCGGACCACAATGAACATTTATTTAGAACCAAAATTACAGCTTGCCCCTAATTTTTTCCATTTAGTCAATGGCAAATTGTCTCTATTTACTGTAGTTAAAAGCGAAAAAAATTGTTTTATCGATTCTCTCGATAATTTTGAGGTTATGTTGAAAAATAATCAATATAAAAGTTTTAAATGTTTTAAGTATCTACAACTTTTATATTAAACTTTTTTCGATAGGATTCATATTCATTCATTCATATTCAGCCACAAATCGTAAAAAACCAATATCCAACCCTCAAGTTGTATATTTAGTTACCCCCCCCCCATCCTGAACTTTTAATTTGTACAATTGATTTTTTTGACTTTTTTATTTTTTTTTTTACTTTTTTTGGACTTTTTCTTGACTTTTCTTACTTTTTTGACTTTTTTTACTTTGTTTGGACTTTTTTTGCCTTTTTTTTTACTTTTTTTTACTTTTTTTGGCCTTTTTTGCCTTTTTGGACTTTTTTACATTTTTTTTACTTTTTTGACTTTTTTTTTCTTTTTTGACTTTTTTGACTTTTTTTTTCTTTTTTGACTTTTTTACCTTTTTTTATTTTTTGACTTTTTTGAATTATTTTGGACTTTTTTTGAGTTTTTTTTACTTTTTTTGAATTTTTGACTTTTTTTACTTTTTTTGACTTTTGATTTTTTTTACTTTTTTGACTTTTTTACCTTTTTTTATTTTTTGACTTTTTTGAATTTTTTTGGACTTTTTTTAATTTTTTTGGACTTTTTTTGAGTTTTTTTACTTTTTTGAATTTTTGACTTTTCTTACTTTTTTGACTTTTTTTGGACATTTTTGGCCTTTTTTTTTTACTTTTTTTGGTCTTTTTTGCCTTTTTGGACTTTTTTTGATTTTTTTTACATTTTTTTTACTTTTTTGACTTTTTTTTTTCTTTTTTGACTTTTTTACCTTTTTTATTTTTTGACTTTTTTGAATTTTTTTGGACTTTTTTTGAGTTTTTTTTACTTTTTTTGAATTTTTGACTTTTTTTACTTTTTTTGACTTTTGATTTTTTTTACTTTTTTGACTTTTTTACCTTTTTTTATTTTTTGACTTTTTTGAATTTTTTTGGACTTTTTTTAATTTTTTTGGACTTTTTTTGACTTTTTTTACTTTTTTGAATTTTTGACTTTTTTTACTATTTTTGACTTTTTGACCTTTTTTTCACTTTTTTATTTTTTTGAGTTTTTTAATTTTTTTGGACTTTTTTAGACTATTTTTGGCTTTTTTGATTTTTGACTTTTTTGACTTTTTTTGACTATTTTTGACTTTTGACTTTTTTTGATTTTTTTTTATTTTTTTTACTTTTTTTTATCACAGTATCGATGGTCTTTGAATGTGTGGGCGGGAATAATAGGTGATAACGTAATTGGTAATTTCTTTGATGGGACTGTAAATGGAGCTATATTTTTAGATTTTTTAGAACATGATTTTCGCAACTTATTGCAAAATGTACCTCAAAATAATCGCAACGAAATGTGGTTTCAATTAGATGGTGCCACACCACATTACCTATTAGATGTTCGCAATTGGTTAAATAGGGAATTTCAGGATCGTTGGATAGGAAGAGGAGGACCTATAAATTGGCCTACTAGATCGCCTTGCCTTACACCTTGCGATTTTTTCCTGTGGGGTTTTATTAAAAATATTGTTTACAAAGAAGAGGTTACCACAAAAAAAAATATGAAAGAAAGAATTACTGCAGCATTTAGACAGCTGACCCCTGCAATGCTAAGAGATGTGCGTAAATCAATGAAAAAAAGGGCAAGAAAATGTATAAATGAAAATGGAAGACATTTTGAACACCTACTATAAATTTTAACTTTCACTATTGTAGTTTTCTTACGATTAAACTTTGTAAAATTTTGTACTTATTAAAAATTGTGTAAAATATGTTGTTTGTCACTTAACGTCAATTATTAAAGTAAATAGTAAAGTTAGATGTGCAAAACGCTATATTTTTTAATGCGTATTAGGGAGAGCTTCTAACTGAAGAAAAATATAGAGGATGTCCCATTTGAAAAAATTAAGTTATTGCCATTTGAAAACTAGACTATTGGCACGCCATCGGCAAACACCCTGTGCAACAGGTGAAGATGTTGTGTGATTATTGTGATAGGTGCATGTTTCATTTACATCATAGTAGCTTTTTTGAGGAATTTTTTAAAAAATGTGGTTTTTGTGCTAATATATCTGAAGTGTTGTTTTTTCATTAAATCTGCTTAAAATAGGAATAACTTGTCAACGCCGCGTCGGATTTACAAATACAAAAAACTACCGTAAATCTAATATTAAGTAGAATCAGAAGACATAATCGTATACAGGGTGTTCAATTTAAAAAAACAAAATTAATTTTCATTCCACAAAAATAAGCCACCCTGTATACATCAAAATATTTTAAAATTGTAGTCCGAGTGACACTGTCTACCCCTACAAAAAATCTTGTTGATATCTCTTTTAGTTTTGGTGCTAGAGATCATGTGGAAATAATTGGCGCACCCTGTATAGGATATCCCAAATAAGATACACAACTAAGTTTTGTTTTTTTAAATGGCATTTTTGTTACATATTTAGATTCGCCATTAAATTGTCGATATAACGCACCTAGGTTTCTTCGACTTATTTGCAATAGTTTTTGACTTATGTCAATTTATGAGTCAAAATAGCATCGGGCAGAGATCCACAAAAAAATGTAGAACTTCAGAACTGTTCAAGATAACTTAATCAACTTTTTTCCAGTCGATTCCTTAATCTTTAGCGCATCTTTCGAGATGTAGACGAACTCGGAGTTCTATCGCCTACTACGATTTTTTGAAGATGACAAATTACAAATAGCAATAACTCGACTTTTTCAAAAAAAACTGTAACATATACTGGTACATTTGCAACCATTTCTGAAAAACGGATCAATTATTTATCAAAACTTTTTTCTCGGCCCTGCCATTGTCAATACACACAAGCCTCGAACTAATTACAAAAGTTTTTTATCATGGTTGCAAATAAAGAGAATATCGGTCTCTCAGTGGATATGTAACTTTGCAACCCCATACGAAAAACGAAACCTTAATTTTTTTTACTAATATTAGTTCTGACAATTGCAGTTATAGTCCAGTCAATGAATGGGTTGTAGAGTGTGTGAGCGAACATGCAAAAACGGACTTCAGGGCTATATTTGGAGTAGTTAGGAGGTATACGGCTGCTCTAAGGAAAAACCAAGTATGTGCATCCACACAAATTTTACAGGAGAGCCAAAAAACGTTCGGCGCCTGTCACTTAAGTCTGCGCTTACTTGGTATTTCTCAGCTTTAAAAACTCAACTTCCAGTAAAGTTTCATGTACTTATTTTGTTTAGCTGGATAAAGGAGGTACTAATTACACTATATATGTAAAAAACCAAATTTAGGAAAAAATGGCTATTGCTTGGTTTTTCCTTAGAACAGCCGTATAGTTGCCTTCAAAATAAGTTGAACAAATTGTTTTGAACGTTTTAACTTATAATTTTTATTTCTAAAGAAATGCTATTTATTCATTTTTTATACATTACTTTTCTACAGATAAGATAACGACTTAAAACAGTTTTTTTTCAAGGAATAGGCCAGTAAGTTAAAACGATCAAAACAATTTGTCCAACTTATTTTGAAGGCAACTATAAATATACTAAAAGTCACCGAGTGTAAGAGGTGCGCGGAGAAGGTCACTTTTTTTAGCTATTCGCTTATATCTCGTAAAATATCCATCGTAGCAAAAAAGTTATGCTATAGAAAATTAAATATCATAAAATTTAGTTCAAGATTGTTTTATATTCATTTTTTTCTATCTCTTCTGGTTCTAGAGATATTTGCTAAAAAAAATACATATTTGTGATAAAAGTCTCTCTCTCCACTGGATTAAAACCACTTAGTTGTTAAAAAATAAATAAATTTACTATAGAAACAGAACACTTGATAATCTTGCAAAAATACGACATCAACATGTACACAGAATAGATTTTGAGATTGAAGATGTCAAAATCTGTTTCAATCATATTTTTGTGACGTTTCTGGAAACGAATTTTGAAAGGATAGCGCATTTGCATATTATAAGAGAATTTATATTTCGTCATAAATGAAGTTTTCTTATTAATATTATCATAAGAAAAAACCAGATAAAAACTTATGATACTATCCCGATATAAAGGGTATCCTTTTTGCAATTAACTCTTTTTGTAAAATAGGCATCCAAATTTTTGAAATATCGACTGAACAATTAGAAACACATTCGTTATTATTTAAGCATATCAATGCTGCTTCTTTAACTTTGCGGTTATAATTATTCGGTTCTCTTAATAATCTAGTTGAAGAATTCCATTGTATTTTGTGACCAAAATCCCATGAATGTTCACATATTTTGGATTTTTCGAATTGTTTATTTTTAATGTACGATTGGTGTTCATTAAGTCTAATATGAAAAGGTCTAGATGTTTCTCCTATATAAAATTTATTACATTTGCATGGAATTTTGTAAATACAATTTTTTGTGTTTTGAATTTTATTAAAAGGTTTTGTATTTACTATTAAAGATTTTAATATATTATTAGTTTGAAAAAGTGTTTTTAAATTAAATTTATTGCCAATCCTTCTAATTTTTTCCGATAATAATATATACTATAAAGGAGAGAGGAGAACAGTAAAAGTGGGGATATAACGTCACATTCCATAGGCGTACTTTGCAACATAAGTTTCTATAATATAAATAAGGTCACAGCATATAAAATATATATATATGTACTTCGTAGATTAAATTTTGAAGTTATATTATTTACAAAAAATAAAAATAAACCTTATGCATCTGACACTTTAACATTGAACGAATTAAATTTAACCAATAAATAACAAGGAGGGATTAAACTTTTTTTAATCTCTTGGCATTAAAAGTAACGCTTCAGTACTTACCTAAACTCAAAGATTTAAAAAAAAGTTAGTTCAAGAACTATCTTTAAAAGTCACTGTCTTCACTAAAACTACTGGTATCACTATAATTGTCTTTTCTGAGGTCTATTATCATAGGTTCTATTAAATTATCCATTGATATATCCACTTTCCTAAATGAATTTTCCACCTTTTTAACATGATCAATGCATTTTCCCAAATGTTCTCTATTTACATCTGAAACTGCCTTCAAAAACAAATTTCGCACATGAGGAAATTTAAATGTTTTATTGTTTTGATAAACATAACCTTTTAATAATTGTGACCAGATCAGTTCAATGGGATTTAACTCTGCGTGGTACGGAGGCAATCTGAGAATTTTAATTCCTTTTTCTCTGGCCATCTCATCTATAATATATTTTTTGAATTTGTTTTTATGTTGCATTGCTATTACTAATAATTCTGCCTTCAAGAATTTAGGAGGGCTGATAATATTAATTTAGAATGAAGCCATTTTGAAATATATATTAATACAAAATTCTGAATCAATTAAAATACATACGATACGGCTATGAATAAATAAAGTCTGACTTATCTGTCAAAAGAACAGGTTTTGTTTTGGGAAGTTCCAAATAATGTCAAATTTGGAGACCCAAACTTATTAGGCCACACCCTGTAGATGTGCCTGTCCCAACTTATTGTAGATTAAGTTGGCAGAGAGTTTTGATGTGGACTGTATACGTATTTAGGTTGTAGTGAAATTATACTCTGAGTACTTGGATTTTGTGTATTAACGATAACGTAAAACAAAAACACTTTACAAAGAAAAAACAAAGAATATAACAAACTCAAAACTAGGTTTGCAATTGCTCAGAAATTTATGAATTGTGAAACGCAAGTGCGTATGTAGTAATATGCAATTTATATAAGTTGAGATTGATGAATTTATTACGTAAGAAACAGTCTGAGTGCGACCTGTTTCCCCGGAGATAGAAGTTCTACTGATTTGATTTAATTTATTCTAGTCGCGTGTGGTCCGCCGATATTCTTCCTTGGCCAATCACGGGTACGTGTTTTCGGCGCTATTGATATCCTTTTTTTTTATGCAACTGCCAATCTTGCCCCTGGCCGTGGAGCATCTAAAGGCGGCAGCCGATAAAGAGGTAGCCGATAAGGCGGTTTTTAACTATTGATGTTTATATGGACTATTAATTACTTCCGGGTTCTTAGCTGTGCTCTGGCCTTGATTTACGATGCGTGCTTACACTGTTGCTATGCGCGAGGTTCGGTTATTTTATTTCTCTTGCTGCCATGGGCGTAGTTAAAAATGTTCGATTTCGAACAGGTTTATTACAGTAAAAACCATGGTTATTTAACATATTTTTCCCGTACAAACGCATACATAACTTTTCTACTAAACTGAGGTTAGGTTACTACTCACATATGGCTAACCCTACTTTAAATTTTCTACAAAAGCCCAAGTAGGAATTTATAACCAGAATAAACCAGAAAAGTATAAAAAAGGAAAGGTTCATTTGACGGACATAAATAATTTGCTTGTCAAATGACAGCCATCTCATAAATTCAAAGTTGAAAATGCAACGCTGCCAATTCGATTTCAGAAATCATGGGTTTAGGTAAATATTTATAGGAACGTTGAGTAACACTGTTAAAATGGACACTTGTCAAAATGTGACACCTGTCAAAACGTGACAACTGTTAAAATGTAATACATGTCAGAATGTAACAACTGTCAAAATGAACAAATCTCAAAATGAACAAATGTCAAAATATGACACCTGTCAGAATATAATAAATGTCAAAATGTCACACGTATCGTACTTTTCTTTATTTATTACAAAGATCTAACCTAATCTAAAGCTAATCTTTTTTTTTGGCGGGTGGAAATGCTTTATGCACATCGGGTAAAGGTTCTTCCCTTCCCCGATAGTGTGAGACTACCCCTTACGGCTACTATTTTATTATGCGGACAGTTTTAATATTGAAGTTTTCATTATCATAGAGAGAGAAAAAGAATGAATGCTTGTACACGTGTACTATTAACATAGATTTCAATTTTTTATTTTACAAGAACAAATTGTAATGTAATGTACGAATGAACTATTTTTGTAACTGAAAAACTTTGAAAAAATATGATATCAATATCTGCCACACGTCGAGAGTCTGGTCACAGGTTTTTGTGGAGGTTTTTACCCAAGTATGAATATCAGACCTATAATTTTCCTTCACTGCAGATCAATATATAATAAAATCAATTGAACATAGAGTGTTTATTATATCGTAATAAATAGAGTGAGCTGAGCGATCTTCTGTTGACGGGACCTGTGCCCTACACGCTGCTGTTGGCCGTCCCGGAAACGGGGCCTGTCCGCCGTGACTATTCGCGAAGATCAAGCGTCAGTAGCTGTTGCTCTAAAAGGATGAAATTCCCAGAAACTTTTAATGCATTTAACAAACCTCTGTGACAAGCAGTTGATAAACGTCAACAACAGCTGCAGCCAATTGAAAATTAACACTGACAGCTTTTTTAATTTTCCCGCCTACTTTGAAGCCAATCGCCAATTAACTTAGAAACCTGGGTGCGTTATATCGACAATTTAATGGCGAATCTAAATATGTAACAAAAATGGGAGGTTGCCCATTAAAAAAAACAAAACTTAGCTGTGTATCTTATTTGGGACATACTGTATATAAATAGAAATATTTTTAGAATGTGCCTCATGTCGGTCCTATCGTTTAAAAAAAACATCAAATCGATAGCTTGGGTAGAAAAAAGTTATGGAGCATGCACACACACCTGGGTCACCCTGTATTATATTAGAAAAGCTCTTTCACTTATTTTTTTTTAGATTAATAATTGACGAAACTGTACTACCACCAGAATTTAACTTTAATTTTTATTTTGTAAAATAATAAACATATTATTTGCATTCACATATTCCATTGACTAAATTAATTAAAAAAATTGATAATAAAAATAAACAATAACAACGGTACCAGGAATAAATGCAAGAAAAAGAAAACTAAGTACAAAGAATTAGCTAACAACCCAGTTGCCAGAGAAGGATATTGACCAAAAGCTCGCACAAAATGTGATATCGATGAAACTTGGCACTTAAGTACTTCAAAGGGTCTAGAAAACGATAAAAAAATCTTTGCTGCTCTAAACTGTATGCTAACTTCACAATTTGTAGTCTGGCTAATTGGTTCTACCAAAGCCAAGAAACACTTATCATTTTCCATCCAAATCTGTTGTTTTATAACATAAAATGAATAATTTATTTATCGTAAACAAATAATTACATTAGCATGTAAGAATGTATGTAATATACTATTTTTACTTGAACAGTTTGAGGCACCTAATGGGTAGTACCCGTACATTATAAATTTTATTTGCAATTCAAAAATTGCGTCTCGAAAGCCATTATTAATACCGTTTGAAAGATCTCATTTTGTTACTTGTTATGTTTATTATGCAGGTTGTTCCAGTCTATTATTTTTGTAAATATTTATATTTGAGGCAAAATATTTGTAAATGACACATTTTAGCAGTTTTATAGTAGTTTGAAGAACTTTACATTCATATTTTTAAAACTACAAAGAAAATCCGCGTTAGTATAAACATATACAGATTCAGACAAAATATTTCTTTGGTATAGGCCGAAATCTACAAGAATAAAAAAGAAAGCAATAATAATACAGCGTGCGCCAATTATTTTCACTCGATCTCTAGCACCGAAACTAAAAGAGATATCAACAAGATTTTTTGAAGGGGTAGACAGTGTCACTCGGACTACAATTTTAAAATATTTTGATGTATAAAGGGTGGCTAATTTTTGTGGAATGAAAATTCATTTGGTTTTTTTAAATTGAACACCCTGTATACGATTATGTCTTCTGATTCTACTTAATATTAGATTTACGGTAGTTTTTTGTATTTGTAAATCCGACGCGGCGTTGACAAGTTATTCCTATTTTAAGCAGATTTAATGAAAAAACAGAACTTCAGAAATATTAGCACAAAAACCACATTTTTTAAAAAAATTCCTCAAAAAAGCTACTACGATGTAAATGAAACATGCACCTATCACAATAATCACACAACATCTTCACCTGTTGCACAGGGTGTTTGCCGATGGCGTGTCAATAGTCTAGTTTTCAAATGGCAATAACTTAATTTTTTCAAATGGGACACCCTGTATATTTTTCTTCAGTTAGAAGCTCTCCCGAATACGCATTAAAAAAATATAGGGTTTTGCACATCTAACTTTACTATTTACTTTAATAATTGACGTTAAGTGACAAACAACATATTTTACATATCTTACGTGACCTCACCCTGTAAATTATCGATCTGTTACATTTTATTATTTTTTGATGAAGATGTCAAAAACTAATAAATATTTTTAAAAATTTGAAATTCGTAACTATCCTACACGCCACGAGCTATATTATTGTCATGTATCAAATAAATTTATTTAAATTTGATAAAGTTATAGCAAAACCAAAAAAATGCGATTTTGGACGGTTCTTCAGATATATCTCGATAAGTTACATCTCGAACGAGATTTATAAAAAATGAATCGAATCGAAAATGAATCATATCAACCCTAAAAATCAGACCGAAAGTAATATTTCCGGGCCTTGGGCCGCAAAAATCAAAAAGTACACGATTTTCACTATCAACGCACCTTTGACTTTGACATTTCACATACATTTTCATTAAACGTCAGTGTAGAATCAAGAGAATTAAACTTTAAAATAAAAATACGTTCTGATTCTGAATAATTGTTATTATGTGAATTAGTGAAAAAAATAGTAATTCAGGCAGTGATGAAGAAGTTACGAATACTCTGCCAGACTTGCAAGAAGAAGGTAGTAATGTTTCTCTAAATTTGTTACTTAACAAGACAACGCGCAATGATACGAAAAATTCTATGAATTGTTTAACAAATGGAAATAATATATAATAAATAAATTGGTACATTTTTATTACTTAAGTTGCTCATTAAATTCTGTCTGTATTTATAAAATTAAAGATTTTTGTTATATTTTCCTATTTTTTGTTTTTTTTTTGGTAGGCGAAAAACAGTTGTGTGTCACACATGCATAAAACGCTTTAGCAGCCCGAGGCTATTAGCTGCATGAGCGAGCGAAGCGAAGCGAGGGCAGCTAATAGCTAAAGCTCATTTTCTGCCCTTCTGACACAATATACTATTTATTATCTACAAATTTACCTGGATGGAGAGTACCTCCCCCCCGTTTTAGTAGGGAAACGGAACTGATAAAAATTTCCGTTCTCGACAAAAATTAATTTCAAATATGAAGCAAAAACAAAAAAATTCTATTTCCTCGATAAGAAAATTTCTGTTCTCGTAATTAGTGAAATCTTATCAAGAAGTTATTATTTTTCATACATTTTTTAGAATGGTAATCTCATAACCTAATTTCAAATATGAAGCAAAACAAAAAAAAATCCAGTATCGATAAACATATATGAGGCGCCGTTTGGGACAAAATACAACTTCTTACAATATATATAATAATACACCATATATATAAAAAAAACCATATATATAAAAATATTGCACAATATATAGAAGAATTCCATATATATAATGTTT
This sequence comes from Crepidodera aurea, assembly GCA_949320105.2. Lineage (NCBI taxonomy): Eukaryota > Metazoa > Arthropoda > Insecta > Coleoptera > Chrysomelidae > Crepidodera > Crepidodera aurea. Next base: position 767,329 of record OX439477.1, read on the forward strand.
TCATATAGAGTTCTAATTCCACTAATTACCGCAATAGAATGAGGGCGCCAGCTATCCCCACGTGTAAATTAGAATCATAAATGCAGGGTTGCCGATCTGTGGGAAATTATACATCATTGAATGATTATTGAGGGATAACTTTTTTTGGGTAATTCATGGCCATTTTCAATACCATATTATGTATATTGTTAACTTTATCTGCTGTTTCACTTTCTACATTTCTCATTAATACATTTAATTATAAAACAATGATTGTCAAGTATTAATAAACATTCTTCCACCAGCCTTACATCCGTATCAATTTGTCTTTGATAACATAAATTATAATCAGTAATTAATTCTTCAAAGCATTCGGTAATATCCATATATATATTATTCTCAGATATTTCGGATTCTGATATTATTATATTATAGATTATAGGTTAGGATGTATAGTTGAGAAACTTTATCTCGGGGATGGGATGTACAGTATAGTGGGTGAATGATTTATGAACGAATCATTTTTAAGAATGGAATCAAAATATTCGATTTGCTAAAAACAAATAAAAATCTGAAAACATCAGTATATTTCTTGATATGAAAATTGTACATATACACAAAAGACTTTAAGTTTATTGAAAATGGCCATGAATTACCCAAAAAAAGTTATCCCTCAATAATTATTCAATGATGTGCAAAAATATCCAAAAATGGATAATTTCCCACAGATCGGCAACACTTCATTTATGATTCTAATTTACACGTGCGTATAGCTGGCGCCCTCATTCTATTGCGGTAGTTAGTGGAATTAGAACTCTATATGAAAAAATTATATATATGGAATTCTTCTATATATTGGGCAATATTTTTATATATATGGTTTTTTTTATATATATGGTGTATTATTATATATATTGTAAGAAGTTGTATTTTGTCCCAAACGGCGCCTCATAAACATAAATTATATATATGGAATTCTTCTATATATTGGGCAATATTTTTATATATATGGTTTTTTTTATATATATGGTGTATTATTATATATATTGTAAGAAGTTGTATTTTGTCCCAAACGGCGCCTCATAAACATAAATTAGCAGAATCTTTTATAGTACGGATTGGGACGTCACTGGTAACGACTTTGATCTTGAACAACCTTTTGACCTTTAATGACCTTGACCTTGAATGACCTTGACCTTCAACCTTGATCAGGGGTAGTTTTAGGGATAGTTTTAGGGGTGGTTTTTAGGGGTGTGTTTTAGGGGTAGTTTTTAGGGGTAGTTTTAGGGGTAGTTTTTAGGAGTAGTTTTTATGGATGGGTTTAGGGGTTGTTTTATGGATAGTTTTAGGGGTTGTTTAAGGGGTTGTCTTAGAAGTAGTCGACCTTGACCATGACCTTGACCTTGACGTCACCGGCCGCCATCTTGCGCTAGTAGTTTTTAGGAATAGTTTTAGGGGTGGGTTTAGGGGTTGCTTTTAGGGATAGTTTTAGGGGTTGTTTTAGAGGTAGTCGACCGTGACCTTGACCTTGACGCCACGTCACCGCCAAGACGTTTTTTTACGAGGAAATAATGCGCTGCCCGTTTAACCCCTTAAGGGGGTAGTTTTTTGCCGTTTTGGGGGTTCAGCAGTCGAAAATAGAAATTCTGATACCACCATCGTGTTCAGCATCCTCGAAAACGGGGGGAGGTACTCTCGATCCGGGTAAATTTTGGTCCATGTCCTTTCGACTCACAGACGTATTTTCGCGAACTTTGCGAATTTTTTTAGACAATTTCGCCAACTAGGATCGAGTTTAATGAAACAGAAAGTCATATTATTTTTTTTTTCTCTATACGACCCTATTTTTTGTTTTCGGGTTGGAATTTTGTCCAATTTAACATTAGGACGTGTCAGGTTGATTGGACTACCAATTTATTCCCATTCCCATATCCAAGAAAACGATAACAAAAACAATTGCAAGCAAAATTACATATTTTCCGAGACCGGTCGCACCGGTTCGCTAAATTCGTGAAAGTGTTAAAATTCACCTAGATCGCAATACATAAATTGTTCTCATGAATTTCTATTTTTTTGTATCGATTATTCTTTCTATTATGCAAGAATATAAGATTATATGTGATGATGAAGAAGACATTCAACGTTTATTAAAGAACGAACAACCTCAATACATATTAATTTGACCCCATGCAAATTAGATAATATAAAAAATATAAATTATATTTTTTGTTATTGTCAATGTTTTGAAAACGACTTTAGATCAAAGTCAAAACGTCAAAAAATAAAAATATTTTAAAATACGCCAGGGCCGACAAAAATTGTAATAAAAAAGTTTTCCATATGGGACAACTTAAGTAAACACGCTGTACATACGTACTACAATAAAAATAGAATTTAAAGTATTAAAAAATAAAAAAAAATATTTATGTGCCGCTACGCTACGAGCGATTAGTCGCTTCGATTACATCTTTTTGAATGCATGTTTCTATTTTATCAACTCGAGAAATATTCTCTGGATCCCGAGCTATATATTAAAGTAGAACACTCGACATCAACTTTAAAGAAGTTTTTAGATGCCCGGACTATAGCGATTACGTAAACTATACCACCAGTGGTACATATACCACAGTTTGAGAACCGCTGTCTTAGACGATCCGCCAATGTTCATGACGTATTCGTCGGAAACATGACGGCTTTCGACGAGTTTTTTTGACTTTAGTGAGGCTTTTCTGTCGGAAAATTGTTAAATTGACCCGCTTGAACCCACAACTGACAATGTGCACAGTTAATAAGAATAAATAAACGTGTTTTGCAATCAAACTTATGCGTAACCAGCGCAATCGGTTTAAATTATTGTTTCGCCCGGCCGCTAGAGCGGCGCTCGTATCGCCGATGTCCAAGGGGTGTACTTTTCCTGGAATAAGTTACATTGGATGTTGGTCTTAGCATTGTATAAAGATTACATAGTAGTATCGCCTTACGGACTTTTATCAGTCGGCTTATGTGAACGCACTAGAGATGGCAGCACTCCAAGTGGACACAAGTCATGTCTTTAGGTCATGTCGTTGCTTGAGTGAAATTATAATTTGAAATCTTCTTTTTCATTTCTGCTTGTCTTTTGTTAATGTGTTATTTAGTTACAACGAAAGGGAAATGGAAGAGGTATGAAATTGAAGGCCCAAAATATTTAATGATCTCCCGAGAAACCAGGGTTGCCAATTTGTGAGTATTTTACTAGTCTGTAAGTAATTTTGTGAGTAAAGAGCAAAAGATCTATACTATCGATAATGGTAATTATGAAAAATTCTAATCTGATAATTTATTAAACCCGTTTAACTTTTAAAACTAAAATTTGGAATAAAAAGCACTAAGACTAGAGAGTCAATGTTAAATCGAAATATTTTTTTCTTAAAGTATATTTTTTGCAATAGTTTGGTTTCTTGTTTATAACATGGATATTATATGATTGTTTTAGTTAATTTTAAAAGTATAAAATAATTTATTTTTTATTTATTAGTATTTTATTTTCTGGTAAAATTAATAAATTATTATATGTTGTTGTTTGATACTAAACAACTTTAATCTTTTTTATCTGATGCTGGTTAGACAGATATTAGTTTATTATATTAAAAAAACTGTCTTGCTATTGATATTTTAAAGTTGTGAGTAAAGTAAATAGGTAAAAGCTATTTGGCAACCCTGTCGTCAAGAACTCTAGACTCACCACTGAGTTTCAGTGGAATTTTCCTGTTTATAGGGTTAATAAATAGTTTTGAATAGATTTGCGTTGTTAATTGAAGGTCACCAAAATCTGATGCTCTGTCCAATAATAAAAACTAATCAATAAGTTTTCGTTGGTTTTGAATGATGTTTGTAGACCAAGTCCAAACCGATTTTAAATACCCGAATTCATAAAAAAAATTCTTAGCAGTATGTGGATGATCGGAAAATGTAGGGAAAATTATAAGTAAATTAAAAAAAATAAATTGGACAAATTAAAAGTTCTGGAAGGGGGTGGGGGTAGCTAAATATACAACTTGAGGGTTGGATATGCATCGATCCTATCGTTTTGTAACATTAAAAAATGTAAAACTTTCGTATTAATCATTTTTCAACATTACTTCAAAATTATTGAGAAAATCGTTAAAAACGGCTTTTTTAGTTTTTAATTTTTATCTCCCGCAAAAATTATTTTTTTTTTATGAAACTTGGTGAAAACATTCTTCTTTGTGTTTTAAATAAGCTGTAATTTTTTCAATACAAAATATTTATTTTTCGATTTTATACGAATTTAAATTAAAAACGCCTAATTTTCAATCGAAAAAGTTCACTAACAAATTTTTTAATTTTTTAACTGTATCAGTGCTCATTTTTTTCGTGTTTTTGAAACTGCACATTTCATTATATTAGTAAAATTTTAAAAGCACACTTAAGAGTTGCGAAGTGAGAATTTTAGAAATTATAACTTCCGGTCAAATTTTCTATGAGCAAAAAAAAAGTTAAAAACTAATAGCTTCCTTGAGAATAAATTTTTTTTTTACATTTTAGGCAAAGATACTTTTGTATTTAACGATTTGGCGCGCGCGCGCGTAGAATTTTCTAATTCGTTTTCATATTTTTAATAATTTAGGTAAATAATTAATAATATAAATCTTAGTAAATAGGGGAGTGGGTGGGTCAGTGGTAGAGCACTGGACTCATAATCCAAGGGTTGTGGGTTAGAATCCCACCGACGGCAGAAATCATTTTCTGATTTTTAATTAATTAAAAATTTAAAAATTGATTTTCATATACCAGGTGTGATTCCCCATTCGACCATTCACTGTTGTTGGGTTCTAATTAACAGTGCTGTTCCTAAAGTGGCGCTGGGAAACAGTAACAAAGCTTACACAGAACACGAGGCTAATGACCAGAGGAGTCGATGCCGTTGACACTGAAGTAAAAAAAAAAAAATTTTTTTTTGCTCTTTCACGTGGTGCTATTAGTATCTCGATTTTTTTATTTTTCGAGATATCGGTAACGCAAAAACCAAATTTCCGATTTTGTTTTCGAAATTGTAAATTTAAGCACCAAAGATTTTTTGTTATGCCTTTATTAATTTAATATATATCGTCAATTTCATAAAAATCAGTGAGAATTTTAGAAATTATAACTTTCGGTCAAATTTTCTATGAGAAAAAAAATTAAAAACTGATGGCTTCCTTAGACAACTTAGATTTTAGGCAAAGATACTTTAGTTTTTTCCAAATATTTCTGAATATTTGTATTTTTAGAATACGCTTTTTCTTAGCTTTAATAATTTTTTATAGTAATAAATTTGTTTTAAATAACTTATAATATAAATTTTAGTTAAATTTTCCGCTCTTTTACGTGGTGCTATTGGTTTCTCGATTTTTTTTTCTTTTTCGAGATATTAGATAACGCAAAAACCAATTTTTCGATTTTGTTCTCGAAATTGCAAACTTTTAAGCATACACTTTAGAGAAGCAAAGATTTTTTAATAATAAAGTACTAAGAGCCTATAGTTTCAGCGATATCACGTTTTATGAGAGATTTTTGTATAAATGTGGCTCTGGCAACTGAGCTATTATAAAATTGTATAAAGATGTTTTTCTACGCCCACGTCAGTAAACGTTAAAAATCGCACGTCAACATTCCTTGTAAATGACATTTAACAATAACATGAACGTAATGAGATCTCCTAACATACACGTGCTTTTTGATAAGAAAACTTAAATTTCTTAATATAATCAAATTGCAATCAAATTTTTATCTACGTACCACTTTATTTGGACTATTTACATAAATTTAGTCAATTGAAAAACATAAAAACTTTTAGCATTAGCGAGATACATTTTGAATTAAAAGTGTGATGTCCCTAAATGTCGGCAACACATTATACAATTTTTCAAAAAATGACCCGCGTTTCTAAAGAAATAAACGTCATTTTTATATTGTCACAAAAGAAGATTTTCTTAACTTTACCTACGAATATGTCTGAAAGTGAAAGTGATGAAATTATGAGCACTCCACCGGAGATTTTAGAAAAAGCTCAAGCTGCCACACATAATTTGTTACCGCTAAAATCTAAAGAAAGGTACGAAATTACCTATCGAAAATGTATGGATTGGCGACACAAGAATAACGTTAAATCCTTTTCGGAGAATGTTTTGCTTGTCATCAAAAATTATGAAGCCATCTTCTCTATGAGCCATTTATTCGATGCTGAGAACAACACTAATAATAACATTAACATAGCAGATTATCCAAAACTAATGGCCCTACTGAAGCGGAAATCGGCTGGATTTAGAAGTAAAAAAGCGAAAATCCTTTCTCCAGAACAAATTAATAAGTTTCTGAAAGATGCCCCAGACGATAATCATTTGTTGTCAAAGGTAACGAATTAATTCAATTGTTATTAACAACTATTATAATAAAATTTAAATATTTAGTTAGAATAATTACGATGTACTTTATTTAATAGAAGAAAATGAGTGGGCGTAGAAAAAGTATAGTACTCGTAAACTTTTTCACTTCGTGCGTAATGGGTTACTTACCACTCTTGTTACGTAATATACTATTATTGATTAAAATAAATATACAAATGTATCGTATTGGAATAAAATGGTTTTCATGTTACCTACATTGGGAGAAAATGTAAATTTTTTTGGTTTGAAATAACCCGATAAGAAGTTTTCAAGTACTTTATATTTAATAAAATTTCTGGGTCACTCCGCTGAGCAGGGAATAATCCATAACCTCAAGACCCTCATCACCCGGGTGGAAGACAGCCCCACCCCTCTTGAAAATCGTTTGGATCCGCCCATGTACATTATAAACTGTATTTTTAACTTTATTTTAAAAAAAATAATTTCTAATTTATATAAATAAATAAACCCTATTTTTAAAATAAAAATTTATATTCTTCCATATTTCAATGCTGCTTAAAATTCTAAACAGAATATATATATATATATATATATATATATTTTTTTTTTTTTGTTTGTAACTACCTAGAAGAGTTCTGTTAATGTACGAGGACGTCTAGATGAGAAGACTAGTTTGATTTGGCTTAGAAGGACTTTCACATACAGGTCAAAGGTACTTGAAACTTTCAGTGTTTAGTATTAGGCTATTTTTGTTATTTTTATTGTTCAATATTATATTATAGAGAGTGAGTGAGTGTGAATGTTTTGTTAATAATTATATTTGCAATTTTCGGCAATGTTCAATGTTATCATCTGAAATTGTTTAAATAAAATTTATAACTTTTGACATTTCGTATCAATATATATATATATATATATATATATATATATATAATAAAAATAACAAAAATAGCCTAATACTAAACACTGAAATTTTCAAGTACCTTTGACTTGTGTGTGAAAGTCCTTCTAAGCCAAATCAAACTAGTCTTCTCATCTAGACGTCCTCGTACATTAACAGAACTCTTCTAGGTAGTTACAAACTTCCATATATCATACAACTTAATATTAACATAAGTTATTGTTATTAATCAATTGCAACTTTCTGTTGGTGGTGGATTTAAATTTTTCTTTTTAATCTTTCTCAATTTTCCAAAAAAAAAACCTTTTGGGATCCCCTTTCTTTCAGTAACTCCCAAAATCCCCTGTCACTATTTTTTATTTTTTTTTGTTACCTGGTTACCTTCTACATACAAAGTGATTATTTCATTGCAATATATAGCACATCATATCATAAATTTTATCCTTATTAGTAAATAAAGATGATTATTTCCCTTGCCTGTCAAATATCAATTTTTAACCAATCACGTGCTTGGAAACTGATTTGACGCAGCCAATCAGAACAAAATAAAGCGACTATTCACCTTGGTGGTAAATATTCGGCTATTTGATCATCGTCCTCAATATTCACCTGAAGGACGGTATCCAACAATAACGAAGCCGCCCGTAAATTTCAAATTTTTCAAATAAAACCTATACTAATGGTATTATAAAATTTCCTTATAGTTAATAAATTATCGATCTTTAGTAGCAAATACACAAATCCAACTGATTTCGCACTTTTTCTGAAACTATAAATATATTCATTCATTCCTTTCTATGTAATACCGTCCATTTTACGACAAACATAGTAGGCGCACGTCATCTGAATTTTGACAGTTTGCCATCAAAGAATAACTCCCTCGAGCTAAAGCTCTCGGGAGTTATTCAGATTATTAATGCCAAAATTAAGTCTCGACGAATTGATCCTAAAATAAACTCGAAATTTAGATACAATAAAAATAGTCGGCTATTTGTCAAGGTCTTGGGATATTACTGTCGATTATACAACTCATCAAAAAATTAGCCAATAGCAGTTGCAATTTTTACTTAGTTACCATGTATTGATAAGCGAATATACCCTTGACGACGTTGTATAACCGTTTTTGATTTTCGCATTCTTCCATCTTGAAAAGTTTGTCATAGTAACAATACGTTTGACGTTTATAATGAGCAAACGTCACCAAAAATAATTATATAATTCGTTATATAATCGTATCGAATATCACTCGAGCATACGAAAATAATCGATTATATTTCCTCCTCGCTCGACGTATTTCTTTTAAAACACCACTCGAGCTCCGCTCTCGTGGTGTTTCGCCAAATACGTCTCGTGACTCGGAAGTATAATCGATTATTTTCGAAGCTCTTGTGATATTACTACTGATTATTTTTTTCGTGTAATTTTTAACCAATCGGAACGTTCAATTTAGTTAAGTTACCTCGTATAATTTCGATAATACATAGAGTAACTCCACCAATCGAAAATTTTACAATAATTTCATTTCCATAGTAATCACATCGACATTAATATACAACAATATCACAAACTAATAGGACCGTCAAATTTTGACGTTTATCAATAATTGTTTAAATATGAGTCGATTTTAAAAACGGTACAGGTTCAAATACGTAGTATATAAATAATTGTAATTTTCATTGTACCAATTTGTATTTAAATTAATAAATTGTTTATATTTACTTAATTTACTCAAAAAATAATCGTATCAAATACTATACGTACTTCAAAATAAATACGGTTATACATCTCAAACTTCCTGCATAATTACAAAGAGTGTCAGTTTGACAGTTTAAATAATCCAACCGCGAAGCGGGAGGATTGTTCTGTCTATATATTAATATCTGGTCACCGAGCTTCGCTCTTAACATTCAAATCTACATTTTTAAGCAGTCCAATGAATATATAATTTAAGTATTTTTATAACATGACAAATTATTAATTAATTCGCGAAAATCACGGAGTGGGCGACATCTACTTGAACTACTGAAAGGGAGATAAATAAAAAGTTGATTGGCGATTGGCTTGAAAGTAGGCGGGAAAATTAAAAAACCTGTCAGTGTTAATTTTCAATTGGCTGCAGCTGTTGTTGACGTTTATCAACTGCTTGTCACAGAGGTTAGTTAAATGCATTAAAAGTTGCCTAGTTTTTGGGGATTTCACCCTTTTAGAGCAACATCTACTGACGCTTGATCTTCGCGAATTGTCACGGTGGACAGGCCCCGTTTCCGGGACGGGCAACAGCAGCGTGTAGGGCACACGTCCCGTCAACAGAAGATCGCTCAGCTCACTCTATTTATCACTATATAAGAAAAACTCTATGTTCAATTGATTTTATTATTTATTGATTTGCAGTGAAGGAAAATTATAGGTCTGATATTCATACTTGGGTAAAAACCTCCACAAAAACCTGTGACCAGACTCTCGACGTGTGGCAGTTCAGTTACAAAAATAGTTCATTCGTACATTACATTACAATTTGTTCTTGGAAAATACAAAGTCACAATCAACCTTAAAATGTACTATGAAAATAGAGAATTTTAAATGTCTCTTTAAAGTTTCTTGTAAAATAAAAAATTGAAATCTATGTTAATAGTACACGTGTACAAGCATTTATTCTTTTTCTCTCTCTCGCTATGATAATGAAAACTTAAATATTAAAACTGTCCGCATAATAAAATAGTAGCCGTAAGGGGTAGTCTCACACTATCGGGGAAGGGAAGAACCTTTACCCGATGTGCATAAAGCATTTCCACCCGCCAAAAAAAAAAAGATTAGCTTTAGATTAGGTTAGATCTTTGTAATAAATAAAGAAAAGTACGATACGTGTGACATTTTGACATTCTGACAGGTGTCATATTTTGACATTTGTTCATTTTGATAGTTGTTACATTATGACACGTATCACATTTTAACAGTTGTCACGTTTTTACAGGTGTCACATTTTGACAAGTGTCCATTTTACCAGTGTTACTCAACGTTCCTATAAATATTTACCTAAACCCATGATTTCTGAAATTGAATTGGCAACGTTGTATTTTCAACTTTAAATTTATGAGAATGCTGTCATTTGACAAGCAAATTATTTATATCCGTCAAATGAACCTTTCCTTTTTTATATAAAGCGGCAAATTTAAAATTGAATTCTTTCAGATTAAAACGCCAGAAATTAAATAAAGTCAAACCTTTTTACTACTGTACTATACAGAAGAAAGGAGTGCAGTATTTAATTTGCAGAACGTAGTACAGGTTCAAGAGGTAGAAATTTTATTTTTACCTCATCCTTCAATGCTTATTTGTAGTTAAAATTTAAATTTTAATACATCTGATCGGCCTAATATAGTTTTTGTCTAGATTTAATCTCGTTTCCACGGTTTTTACTCTAATAAACCTGTTCTTTTGACAGATAAGTCAGACTTTATTTATTCATAGCCGTATCGTATGTATTTTAATTGATTCAGAATTTTGTATTAATATATATTTCAAAATGGCTTCATTCTAAAAATATTATCAGTCCTCCTACATCCTTGAAGGCAGAATTATTAGTAATAGCAAGGCAACATAAAAACAAATTCAAAAAATATATTATAGATGAGATGGCCAGAGAAAAAGGAATTAGAATTCTCAGATTGCCTCCGAACCACGCAGAGTTAAATTCAATTGAACTGATCTGGTCACAATTATTAAAACGTTATGTTTCTCCAAACAATAAAACAATTAAATTTCCTGATGTGCGAAATTTGTTTTTGAAGGCAGTTTCAGATGTAAATAGAGAACATTGGGGAAAAGGCATTGGTCATGTTAAAAATGTGGAAAATTCATTTAGGAAAGTGGATATATCAATGGATAATTTAATAGAACCTATAGTAATAAATCTCAGAAAAGACAATTATAGTGATACCAGTAGTTTTAGTGAAGACAGTGACTTTTAAAGATAGTTCTTGAACTAACTTTTTTTTGTAATCTTTGAGTTTAGGTAAGTACTGAAGCGTTACTTTTAATGCCAAGAGATTAAAAACAGTTTAATCCCAACATATAATCCTCCTTGTTATTTATTGGTTAAATTTAATTCGTTCAATGTTAAAGTGTCAGATGCATAAGGTTTATTTTTATTTTTTGTAAATAATATAACTTCAAAATTTAATCTACGAAGTGGGTATATATATTTTATATGCTGTGACCTTATTTATATTATAGAAACTTATTTTGCAAAGTACGCCTATGGAATGTGACGTTATATCCTCTCTCCTTTATAGTATATTACTATAGAAACAAGTTGCCGTTGCTAGGAAATAAAACTAAAAGCTTAACTTTTCTTGTAAATATCTCGGAAGATCGAATTTTCACAGACATGAGACCTACATTTTTTGCCGATTTAGATAGGAATTAGTCTACCCTGAAAGTTTCATTGAAATCTGACGAGTGGATTTCGAGATCCTCTGGACACACATACAAACCTTGCTCGTTTAATAGTATTTGATTTTGAAGTACTTATAGTATTACTACTGATTAATCACACAGTTTTGTAGAAAATCCTGATTGAATTTTGAAAATGTAATATCTGTTCAACAGATGTTTATTATTAAATACGTAAGTGCAATATACAGACAACAACTTTAATAGCTGAAGGAACTACTTGGTAAAGGCCATGTGAAAGAAGATATAGAGGGAGTATCTGTACAGCATTAGCATATAGAACGTCAATAGATGCCGCGCGAGATTGCTTTAAACACTTTTAACTAGGGCGTGATGCTACTATATAATCTTTATATCTTAGGTATCGTCGTATTTTGGAAACAATGGCGGTAGGGCCTGATGATGACGATGTTTTAAATCGCCGAAACCGGTCGCTCAATAAAAATAACTTGTAAGAAATAAAGGACCTTATTTTCTTCCAAACCTCAGTACCTACTACTCACATATGGCTAACCCTACTTAAAAAAAACAATGGTTGTGTTCTAAATTAATTAAATGCATTTATTAATACAATTTATTCATTGTAAATTCATATAAATAAAAAAATTCCAGTATTAATTTTAAAATGATAATCTGCTGTTTATGTTAATGTCAAAATAATTAAACCCAAGGTTGCATAATAAAACAAATGTTGTGCATGTTATGTAAAAATAAATTTGGGTGCCAAGGTCAAAGATTGTTTTACTGCGATTTGGTATTTACCAATCGTTTCGCTAATACCGAGAGGTTTTATAATTTTAGTGACTAGATGATGACACGACGTAAAAATAATTACGATTCTTATAAACTTCGGGATGTACACGTCTTAAGAAAGGTGTCTAGCATTTACATCTCATAAATGAACATAAAGCTAAAGTAGAGCGAAACATTGCATGAAGAGATAAGAAAAATGTTCTTTTGTGTTCCGTACAATGTAAAATCCCTACATAGTCGAGTCAAATTAGCATGAAAAAATTGAAAACTAGTAACTTTTTAGGGAGAAATCCGATTGACATGCGGTTTTTTACAAAATGTTCTGGGAATTATCTGTAACAAAACGTACATCTAACCTCTCTACGCTCGGAAATTTCTAATTGATTACACAGGCACACAAAAAGAAAAAAAATATATGAATCAGAGGTTTTTGAGGTCGCTGAAACCGAATATGACCATGAAAAATAATTTCAATTGCCCGTTTTTCCGCTAGCACCCCCATCATTTTTTCGGATCGTAGTCTAAGCTGATCAAATACAGGGTGTTTATTTAGGCATTACGGTGGAAAAATAATGTAAAATTTAACAAAAATAAAAATAACTCCAAAATTAATAGATTTAGGCATAGCAGAATTTAATAATTTTTAAATGGTAATGGAATTTGCTACATAAATAGGATTATAAAATAAAATAAGAACGATATTGTCGTTTGAATATGTCATTAGAGAATCGCCCCATTTTGGACGCCCTGTATAATTTTAAACAACTCTAAATACATTATTAGTCTATTTTTTTCAGTTAAAATTGGATTTGGCTGATTCCATAGGTCTCCAAGTTATTGGTTTTCTTGTAAGTGCTTCTATTTCTAGAAATATCAAAATTTCTCGAAAACTAAAAAGCTTAGGTATAGGCAATATTTAAGAAAGTTTAACTTATTTTTAATGTATAATCTATAAATGCAATGAAATATAGGGTGTTCCATAAGAAAAAATATAACTTTGATACGCCACACTTTTTTGGGACAACCTGTACATATTCATGAATATAGGGAATATTTATGAAAGTTTATCTTATTTTTAACGTATACAGGGTTCCCACCAAGTTAGTAAAATTCAATTCCCTGACTTTTCCCGGTTTTCCAGGACCATTTCGAAAAAATTCCCTGACCTATACAGGGTGTCCCATTAAGAATGGGACATAGAACAACCGCAGATTCTCCAATTCAAAATATAACGATTAAGCGAAATATGCTTAGATAAAATGTTACTCGTTTCCGAAATACGGGGTGTTGAAGTTGAAAACTGAAAAATTATTAATGGCCATAATTTTTTTAATACACCGTATAATTTTACTCAAATCGGCACACTTGTTAAATATCATAAAATGCACCTAACAGTAAAAAAACAGTTCAGTACGCTCTACCAGTGGCGTACGGCAGGAGTAAGTAATGCTTGTACCCCTTCTAAATGTTACGCCGCTGTCTAAATTTTAATTTTGACTATAATTTTAATTTTTTTGATATTTTCTAAGTCAATAATGTACACTTGTTAGTTTGTTGTAAAGTCATTGTTTTTTGAGATATTCGCAGTTAAAGATAGACATGTACTTTTTATTTGTATTATTATTAATAAAATTCATTTTTACAATTAATGAGATTCGCGACCAAACAGCTTTATCAGGGTTCCCACAGACCTGGAAAACAGGGAAAAGTCAGGGAATTCAAAAAGTGTTGACAAATTCAGGGAAAAGTCAGGGAATTTAGCATTTTTCAGCAGAAGTCAGTGAATTCAACCAGTGTATATGGAAAACCAAATGATTAATTTTTTTGTATATTTAAATGATAAAAGATGAATTTTATTTGTGGAGGAAAAATGAAATTTATTTCGAAATTCAGAGTCACATTCCTCAACACATTTATTTTTTTGCATTTATTGCATCGTTCTGAATTAATCTGAAAATAATTTTCTGAGTTTTTTTGTCTGATACATAAAATGGGTTTTTTAGGAATTAGATTTTCATCAGTTTTCTTTATCATTTTGTGTCATTATATGCCATTATTTTCATTTATTATAAATTATAAATAAAATTTTACATTTCTCTATAGAAGATTTTTGTCCTGAAAAAAGTTTTGGCATGGTCAGGAAAAAGCTGGAAAAGTCAGGGAAAATTTTCTCGCTTCCATTGTGGGAACCCTGTTTATTCTATTTTTTTTTATTTTTTTCTTCTGATTTGTAATGTTAAGTTCCTAATAGGCACGTTGCGATTTTGAAAATATTTATTAATTTATAATTGAAAATTTTGACAGTAGGCTTTGATTTATAATGAAGTTCTGTCACTGTCAGTTAAACATTTTCGTAGTAACTATCTGTTGCCGATAAGTGATTATTGTCTATCTATCTTTAACTGCGAATATCTCGAAAAACAATGACTTTACAACAAACTAACAAGTGTACATTACTGACTTAGAAAATATCAAAAAAATTAAAATTATAGTCAAAATTAAAATTTAGACAGCGGCGTAACATTTAGAAGGGGTACAAGCATTACTTACTCCTGCCGTACGCCACTGGTAGAGCGCACTGAACTGTTTTTTTTACTGTTAGGTGCATTTTATGATATTTAACAAGTGTGCCAATTTGAGTAAAATTATACGGTATATTAAAAAAATTATGGCCATTAATAATTTTTCAGTTTTCAACTTCAACACCCCGTATTTCGGAAACGGGTAACATTTTATCTAAGCATATTTCGCTTAATCGTTTTATTTTGAATTGGAGAATCTTAATGGGACACCCTGTATACAGCGCAGATCATAAGTGTTACCCCCCATATCTAACTCGTTACTGGGCTCTTGTTAGGAAAATCGCCGAGACACGTCGACTTTTGATTTCTACAATGTACATTTTTGTATGAATAGTTTACCCCTAATTTCATCCCTTAGTGGAGGGCAGCAACCCTTTCGAAAAATTTAAATAGCATGGGGTGGTGAGTGATAGCTCATTGGAAAGGGGGGTTTATTCTCCATTCAACCGTGCAAAAAATTTTAAATTTGCTTCATTACGTGTTGAGTAATGGCGTGAGGATCGTAGCTCATTTGAAAGGGGCTTTTATTCTCTATTCAACCGTGTTTTTTTTTAATTTTTTTATTTTTTTTTTTATTTTTTTTTTTTATTTTTTTTATTTTATTTTTATTTTTTAATGTTTTTTTTGCAAAACGTCAAAGCTGAAACTAAAAATAGACTTTATTTTTGCCAGGAGGTCAACGGGGAACATTTTGAACATTTATTGTAACTGTAATTGTAGTTTAGTTGTCTTCCTAATTGTGGTATTTTGTTATTTTTAAACATTAATAACTCATCACGTAATAAAGCAAATTTAAAATTTTTTGCACAGTTGAATGGAGAATAAAACCTCCTTTCGAAATGAGCTATCACTCACCACCCCATGCTATTTAAATTTTTCGAAAGGGTTGCTCCCCTCCAGTAAGGGATGAAATTGGGGGTGAACTATTCATACAAAAATGTACATTGTAGAAATCAAAAGTCGACCTGTCTCGGCGATTTTCCTAACAAGAGTCCAGTAACGAGTTAGATAGGGGGGGTAACACTTATGATCCGCACTGTATATTAAAGCTGTTGCAAAGAGCAATCACATTATACAGGGTGAGTCACGGTAGACGCGACGGAGCATTGTGGCTAAACGGTTAATATTTGGAAAATTTTGTTTATTCATGGATATGTGGATTGATAAAGGCTACATTTTAAAATTGAAATATACAGGTTGTCCCAAAAAAGTGTGGCGTATCAAAGTTATATTTTTCTTATGGAACACCCTATATTTTATTGCATTTATAGATTATTCGTTAAAAATAAGATAAACTTTCTTAAATATTCCCTAAAATGGGGCGATTCTCTAATGACATATTCAAACGACAATATCACTCTTATTTTAAACAGTACACCCTGTATTTTTTAATCCTATTATGTAGCAAATTCCATTACCTTTTAAAAATTATAAAGGTCTACTATGCCTAAATCTATTAATTTTGGGAGTTATTTTTATTTTTGTTAAATTTTACATTATTTTTCCACCGTAATGCCTATATATAACACCCTGTATTTGATAAGCTTAGACTATGATCCGAAAAAATTACAGATGAATCCACTTTTCATAATAATGGATTAGTTAACCGTCATAACTTTCATTATTATGATACTCAAAACCAGCATTTGTTCCACACAATAGATCACCAGAACCGGTGGAACATTAATGTATACGGAGGAAATTTTTGCAATTTTTAAGAAAAAGTTTATCGGAACTGTTGGAAAATGTATCATTAGATATTAGACAAAAACTGATGTTTCAATAATCTAAGCTGATTATATACAGGGTGTTATATTTAGGTTACGGTGGAAAAATAATGTAAAATTTAACAAAAATAAAAATAACTCTAAAATTAATAGATTTAGGTATAGTAGACATTTATAATTTTTAAAAGGTAATGGAATTTGCTACATAATAGGGTTATAAAATACAGGGTGTCCTATTTAAAATAAGAACGATATTGAGTAAACCAGTAAGGAATTTTAATTTATTAGATTCGACATCCTAAGACCGGTTTCTGTCTTTCGACTTCATCAGTTAGGCTTTTCGAATCCAATAAATAAAATTCCAAACTCGTACAAGTCAATAGCTATATCTGCTATAAGATAACATTTTTAGATGTGCTACCATCTATGGTAAGAAGAGAGTATTGACATTAAATTTTGACTGAATCTAGTCAAGATGTCACTCTCTTCTTTTTTATCCCTTTCAGAGATTAATACAAAGTGAGTAAACCAGTAAGGAATTTTAATTTATTAGATTCGACATCCTAAGACCGGTTTCTGTCTTTCGACTTCATCAGTTAGGCTTTTCGAATCCAATAAATAAAATTCCAAACTCGTACAAGTCAATAGCTATATCTGCTATAAGATAACATTTTTAGATGTGCTACCATCTATGGTAAGAAGAGAGTATTGACATTAAATTTTGACTGAATCTAGTCAAGATATCACTCTCTTCTTTTTTATCCCTTTCAGAGATTAATACAAAGTGAGTAAACCAGTAAGGAATTTTAATTTATTAGATTCGACATCCTAATGATGAAGTCGAAAGATAGAAACCGGTCTTTTCAAAATATTAACCGTTTAGCCACAATGCTCCGTCGCGTCTACCGTGACTCACCCTGTATGATAAGCTGCGTGTGAAAATAGCAGTAAAGTGGCCAGGCATAACCAAAGTTGGATTGTTTATTAGGTATGTTTACATTAAGCAAGCGCTGATGTTCGATAAATTAATTTAATCCTAAGTTATAGTGGCTGTGAAGTTCTAGTTCTCTTATTAAAAAACGATATGTTACAAATTTAAAAAAAAAGTAAATCTTAATACTAATAGCTTCTTGCTTATAACTGAAACACCTCTTGACAACGTAACGGGACTTAACAAAGAACGATTAATGTTAACAAGACATAATCAGGGTCAAGGTTTAATAAAATGCCAGTCATAATTATGTTTTTGTGTAGTACCTAAGTGGTATTGAAAATAAAAAATTTCATTAAATAAGTGGGTGTGCGTAGAATAATTAAGTATGAATTACATTTAGTTCAAGACATTTACGAAAAAAAATGTCATTCAGTCTTTTTTTGCCATCCAAAATATTACTTTTTCCCTTTAAAACAGAATATCTTTTTAAGCGGATTGAATGAAAAAACATTTTAACTCTTCCACAAAAAATTGTTTTGAGTATCATTGAACACAATAACAGTAAAATGAATATATAAAATTTAATTTATAGGCCAGTAGATATAGACATAATTTTTACAAAATTTAACAATAATTACAAAAGTTTTAAATCTCGTTCAAAATATTAGTCGTTGTTATAATAGTCCAGTCAATGAACGATTAAAAGGGAGTAGTTAGGAAATAAATATACTAAAGGTCCCGGAGTGTAAGGAGGTGCGAGGGCTGCTGAGGGACACGGAGAAGGTCACTTTTTCGATTTTTCGCTTATACAGGGTGTCCCACGACGATTAAGACAAGTAATATATCAGAATTGGGCAGTAGTAGAGAATTATAATTTTGGGGATGTAAATTAGAGCAAATGATGCATCTTTTCTTGTTATTGTGTTACCCAATGAGGTATTTGTTTTTGGTCACGTGACGTCGCATTCAAAATTATTAATGGGACAACCTGTACGTTTGTGCCTTTCTGTGTTCCTCCCGATAAAACAATTCCAACAAACTAGCACAATTGGGGTCTAAAGTGATTAATTCAAGAGCTACAGGTACTTAAAGGATTGTAAGTTAAAAAATTAATAATTGAATCCCCTGTAATTTTCGGCAATCTTACATTCGTACGTAATGATTAAGACAAACCAATATCATAATTTTTAATAAAAATTCAAATTAACTGTCACAGAAAAACTTACAATCTTAAAGGAGATGTTCAAATTGATGCCCATCTTACAGGGGATTCAATTATTAATTTTTTAACTTACAATCCTTTAAGTCCCTGTAGCTCTTGAATTAATCACTTTAGACCCTGTTTAATTTTCAGATAATTAAACATGTAAACTCATATTCGTTTATTCGTACAACCGGCAACGCCGCACCAAAATACGTTGGCGAGCGGCATCAAACCAGGAAGCGGGTTCATCAAAGAGAATTTTTTGCTCTATTTTAATGATGGGATCAAGTCGTAAATTTAACCGTCGCGTCTAGACAATAGAAAAAATCTTACACTTGTTTGCGCGGCTCACGATAAAGAATCTTTCGAGAACGGTTGCCAGCCGGAGAAGGGATATATCTGAAACCGATGAACTTCGCCGATTTTAAAATCAGTTTGTATCGAGCCCTCCTTATGAGCACATACTCCGGGGTTACAGAAAACCTCGTCAATAAATTCATTTTTCATAATGCCTCTTAGTACGGCAAGTTAGTGGGACTTAGCTGCGTATCAAGCAGTCCAATTCAATTTAAAATCAGTTTGTATCGAGCCCTCATTATGAGCACATACTCCGGGGTTACAGAAAACCTCGTCAATAAATTCATTTTCATAATGCTTCGTAGTACAGCAAATTAATATTTTCTGAATGATGTGGTCATTTCTTTAAATTAACTATAATACTTTGTTCATGATTACTAGTTTAATGTAATCTTTGTTACGTTGTTGTTTTTGTTCATTTATTTATTTAACAAGTCTAATAAATGGTTAAATAAAAGTGTCCATTGTTTTTATTGGATGAAGTTGAGAAGGAAACCCTACTACAGCACATTTCTTCAATCTAAAATTACAGTCCACTCGAAATTCGAACTACGATGCAGTTTAAAAAGGCGGTAACACATTGTTGGCCGTCCTGGGAAACTGGCACAACATAGGGCTTATTCCAGAGCCCTCAACAGACCCCAAGTGTGCTAGTTTGTTAGAATTGTTTTATCGGGAGGAACACAGAAAGGCACAAATGTACAGGTTGTCCCATTAATAATTTTGAATGCGACGTCACGTGACCAAAAACAAATACCTCATTGGGTAACACAATAACAAGAAAAGATGCAACATTTGCTCTAAATTACACCCCCAAAATTATTATTCTCTACTGCTGCCCAATTCTGATATATTACTTGTCTTAATCGTCGTGGGACATCCTGTATCTCGAAAAATATGCAAGATAGCAAAAAAGTCACCCAATATCATAAAATTTACTACAAGATTCTTTAAATTCATTTTTCCTATCTCTTTTGGTTCTAAAGATGTTTGCTAGCAAAAAATGCAAAGTTTTGAAAAAAGTTTTTTTACCTCTCGCCCCAAGAGACTCAAGACAACTCAACATTAATTTCTTAAGTAATTTTTTTTAGGTATAGAAGGTTATAGCTCTTAAATAAATAACAAAAATTAGAATGTACAGTTTTTTTTGCGAAAGTAGAAATTTGCTGTAGCTTTTGATTAGCTTAGGAAAATAATAAATAAATATATCAATTAAAAGATCGTTAAATGCTCTACAACTTCTTTTAGAAAAAGTTTGCAGTAAAACTAAAAGTTTAGCCGCTAAATAATTTAAAAAAAAACATAAGTTAAAAAACTTTTATCAAAAATATGCATTTTTTCTAGCAAATATCTCTAGAACCAGAAGAGATAGGAAAAAATGAATATATAACAATCTTGTAGAAAATAGTTCCAAAATTAATGTACAAAGAATCAAAACTTATACAAATTTAAATTATTTAATTGTGGTAACAAGTGCAAATGCCTGAAAGCAAATATAAGTTTCCAGTGTGAGGGAAAATGCATTATAAAATAAATATTTTAATTAAATAATAATAATATTGTGTTTTATGCTTGTAAAAAAATTATTATTATTCCTATCATTTCTCAATCTCATAAATCGCACTATACCCCCTATAGTGTCATATTAATATTGTAATGCGCGTCATCTTTGTTGCGCGTATGAAGAAGGCTATGGTGTTTACTCTCTTTAAGGGCGCGGTCTTCCTGTGTATAAAATCCTATGCTGCAGACCAAAAGTTAAATCGACTGATTTCCGAATGTAATGGGATTTAAAATATAATTTTCAGACAAATTAAAGATAAAGGTCTAACTTAGGTAGTCTTACTATTCTAAATCGATAAATTTATTATTTTCTAGGGAAACGACAGCTTCAAAATCATCCAATTTTTTTAACCTTAAAAGTGGCATTTAACAATCTATATATCCTCGATTCTGAAAAAATAAGAAAAATAAACATTAACTTGACCTAAGTTAAACCTTTATCTACAATGTGGTTTAATCAGAATACATCAAAATACTTTAATTTATGAAATCAGTCGATTTGAAATTTTGAAGTCATTTCAAATTAATTTGAAAGTTTGGTCAAACAATGGCGTCTAAAAATTCTTTACCCATATACCGATATATATATATATATAATTATATATAGATCATATAGGTTTTAACACTGTAAGAAAGATGGTGCCCGAAGCAAATCAAATTTGCAATGGATGCCAACCCATCAGCTGAGATATTTAGCGGGGTGATACCATAATTAGCCCAGTTGTGAGAGACTTTGACCTCTCATAAAATGTGATATCGCTTTAAAAGGTGTAGAAAACGATAAAAAAAATCTTTGCGGCTCTAAAGTGTATGCTAAATTCGAAAAACTAATAGCACAACCACGTGAAACAGCAAAAAATTTTACTATTATTTATATTTCAGATAACATTTGTTCACTTTAAATTTTATTTTAATGTAATATACTTAAATGTTTCTTTTCAAATTATATTGCTAATTTTATATTTTGTTTGTTAACTGTTTCATTTTATTCATTGAATTGTTTTCATTATTCTACAATAAATTATTGATATTTTGTAAACTATAAACGTCACTTATAGCAAATTTTATCTCAAACTATAAAAATGCCATTTTTGGTTTTACTGTACAACTCAAGAAAATCAATAAACTCTGTAGATTTTTTTTATCTCTAATTTTTTCCAAAAATTCAATTTTTTTCCCATTTCATCGTATTCCTATCTGTTATGGTTTAGAATATAGCAATGTTGGCACATAATAAAAGAAACATGCACTCAAAACACAAAAAGAACGCTGCAATTGTATTTATTGTCTTTGTAATTAAAGTAAAGTAAAGTTTTTGCTCTCCAAACATTTAAAAAACTTTAATCAGAAAGGAACATTCTAAGTACGCCGAATATAATAATATACCATGAATTTAAATTTTCGCGGGAACTCACAGCTGTTGGTTGAAACTGTTCATTTGGCAACGTGGGTTAGCTAACGTTTCGTCTGAAAGTTGACGAGATTTTAGAGCATTTATATTTGCATGTATATTTTTTATTACTCTGAACACGAGATGCTTGTTGCGCATGTCGTTTAACTGTCATAACGCGGGAATTTTTAAAAATAATTCAACATTATTTGTGTCGATATGTTATCTATCCATTAGAATAAAAATATATAAAGTATTTTAGAAAAGAATTAGAGGTAATATTATAAAGTAAACGATAAGAATATATATCGAGATGAATTCCGTAAATTATACGATTTTACTTTTTTTTTTAAATTTATTTTCCATTTGTCCACTTTGACATCTTTCAAACATCTCCTCTTCCCAAACCAAAAAAAAAATCAACATCCCATAGCAACCCTGTCAAATTTTAAATACCCCTACACATATTTTAAAATAACTAAATTCCTAAATAACAATTGACAACATTTACATCATTACAATATATTCAAAATAAATGATATTTTGTATGACTTTCATAATAAATTAATTTTTACTTTTTAATAGTTAGTATGTGTAGGAATCATGATTTTTCTTAATCAGTTATAATCACTACTAAATTGTCAATGTTTCAAATTATTACTTTCCATGGAACACATTTATCAAATTAAAAAATGTAATAATTTTGTGTATAGACCAATATAATGAAAAAATTAAATATGCGAATTTTGTCATGAAAATCGGTATATGGGGTTAAAATAATATTCTGAACAACTTTTTCTAATGTTTTTCGATATCTCTAACGCGAAGCAAAATATCGAGAGTTTGAAGTTCTGATTTTATCTGATTATCTTAAAAAATATGACCCGTCACTTTGTCCAATTGTGCAAAAATTTAAAAGAAAACCTAATTTTCAATCGAAAAAGTTGGTTTACAAATTTTTGCTTTGAAAAAATTACAGCTGCTTATTTAAAACACAAAAAAGAACGTTTTCACAAAAAAAATATTTTTCGGTCTTCCGTGCAGAAACAATAACATTGTAGACCAAAAGTTAAATCGACTGATTTCCGAATGTAATAGGATTTAAAATTTAATTTCCAGACAATTTTTTTTAATCTTTAATAGTACTTTTATCAACGCTGCTTTGTACACTCTATGGAATATTTTTTTCAAGAAATACAGCAGTAAGATTTTTTTAGGCTTCAAAGAACACTAAACGACAAAAGAATTTAACAGTGTAAACTGTAAACACACTGAAATCAAAACAAATCCCAAGTTCACACACGCATGCGCAGGCAGCAGGACTCTTGTGCAATTCCGGACCTTTGCCATTTATCACTTCGTGAATATTTTGGATTAGTAAAAAGGTAAAAAGTTAATATCTATAATACGGTAAGCGTATTGTATTATTTGCCTCAGTAACCCGAGTTAAATAAAGCCGGCGCCGTCCGATTGCTCACGAAATCTTTTCCGACCTTACACCGGCTTGGCGGATAATTTGAAATTTGAGATTGTATAGGTACTGTGATTCTTCCATGATTGAGATGTTCACAAAACGAGTGTTGTCTGTATATACCTTTATAGAGACAACGGCATAACCTATTACAGTGGGATGCGAGATTTTGCATTTTTTAATTCTATTTAGGTCTTAGTTAAGGATTAACAAATTAAACATTGAGCTATAGTCAATATTCATTTTCAAAGGTGTAGAAAATAATAAGCATAGTTCAACAACAAAAATATAAATAGATGATAAAGCTTACTTTTTATCAGATAAAATCAAGGATCTCGGGTTTAAATAGTCTTCAAGAAAAATTCGGGAGAAAATTTGAACCAATAAAACCGAGGAAACAATATTGCTAAAGCGGCTTACTCCTTTGATACAATTATCTAGGAGTCTAGGGCCACCGTAAGCTGAACCAAAGTTCAAAGGAAGCCTGCCGCCTTGACTTAAAGAGTGGCTCTTTGATCTACAAAGAAGCGCCGATGCAACTTGACACGTGTCGATAGTTATCATAGCTATATACTAACTTTGAAATGAGCAATAACATCACTCTGTATCTATACATTTGAAAAGGGCATTTTATTTCGAATTGTTTCCGACTTGTAAATATCTTTGACATGTTCACCTAAATCGTAATTATTCATCGTTCGCGTGGTTAATTTTTCTTTCGTTTCTCACATAAGTAGGTACTTCATAACGAGGAACAAATAACTGAAAAGAAAATGTTATTTTGATATTATCAATGCCGCAGTAACAAATTATTTTAATTTTAAGAATTAAAAGAAAGATCTTATGGAAGTATCGTTTTCATTGAAAGGCTCTGTATAAATAAAATATACCTACAAAGAAAATAAATGAAAAATAAAAAGTTAAGATTATACATTTTGATGATACTAAATATTGTTCTCCCCTTGTATTAAATATAATAAACAGTGAATTTCTAGAATGATTTCTGTAACGAGAAAATTTCAAAGGAAGGTTTCTGTAACTATTTTGTTTAATTTAAGCATTTATCACGAGATACCAGCACCTCCCGGGCAGCATCTTATTTGACATAATTTGGCTGATATTTGACGTACAAGACCGCGCCCTTAACAGACTGATCGCTTTATTCGCACCCACAGTGATAAAGCCAAGAGATGCGGCGTGCCGATTCAATTTCGTTCGGTTTTAAAAAAGTACACAACCCAAACTAAACGTCGTATGAAAAAAAGTTGAAGTAAAAAAGTTTCTTTGCTGTATTGGCAACATTTTTCTCGCTTGTAGTAGTTAACTATCTTTAAAGATAAAAAACTTTTCTCAACTGACCATTTTACTCTGCAAAATGCCGATATTTTGTGTCATCTAGCGAAAAAAAATGACGTAGCTTTTAATTGACGTTCTACATTTTTTATTGTTGACACTATGTCAGGAAAGGACTGAAAAATATATCCAAAATAGTTTGTGTGTCAAAACATGACATTTATGATCATGTTTTGACACATTTCGCAATTCCGGATCAAAGGGCGAACAAAAAATTCGAATCCGACAGGTCATTTTACATAGGATTTCATGTTATTTACGTGGATGTTCGCGACTTGTATAGAGCATTTTTAAAAAGCTTCCTAGAAGGCCTCAGATTCCCAACTATTAGTAAGATATACACGAAATTTTTAAAAAAACCTCGTATGTGACCATCTATTTTAAAATTCGATTAATGTACCAAAATGAATAAACTGCAGTGCACGGGTGCAACGCATAACGAAGTTCGAATTTCGTAAAAACGAACCTTGGTCTATTTGGAGAGTTATTTTTAGATTCAGTAACACCACTGACTATACATACGGTGAAACAGAAAATTCATTGCACGCAGCACTAATTGTGTGTTCGTCATTCACAAATCAAGTTGTGTTTACTACTCTATTGTAAAAAATATAACTGCTTCAGGTGCAATCATACAGGAAAAAAAAAATAGAAAGGACAATGGGTTTTTAATATTTCTATACGAAGAAGAAAGTAACGCTTTCACCAGCAAATTGGGCATGTATGCCATGTTAAGTTTAATCTCATTTCTCGGCTTCGTTTATCCGTTTTGCTGATAGATGGTAGCACATTTACGTAATGTTTTGTTTCGTACAAAAATAGGATTGTTATGGGATCTGCGTCAGATATGACAGTTGACTCTGGAGACCACAAAAAATAATATTATACGTGAAAAGAAAAGGACATAAAAGGATGACGCTGAGCAAAAAAATATTGGGCAAAACTAATTACAACGTTACAAAAATAGGGCTTACAATAGTACGTCCAATATCATGGTTTCCACAATGGAAAAATTTTCCCCGACTTTTCCAGGATTACCTTGATCATGCAAAAACTTTTTTCAGTACAAGAATCCACCTTTTATAGAGTAATACAAATAATTAAATGAAAAATTTTATCTATAATATATAAATGACAATTTAATTCATGTATAAAAAATCCCATAAGCCGCGTGATTTTGTCATTATGACAGCGAAAAAGGTTTGTCCTAACTTTTCCAGCGACAATTACGGAACCTAACTTTAGAAAGCATGACAACCAGCATTGTAAACAAATTTTTGATGACGTTATTCAATTTTTCTTAAACTTGCGTTGTCAAAAAAGTTTTCATTTCTGGAAATGTCGCGATTTGGAGAGTCTTCGAGTGGAGAAATTGAAAAAGCCATCAATGATAATGTGCCTCGCAATATTGTGAATTCAACTGCATCAATTTGGCGACAATTGGCGATGTTTTGTTTGGAAAAAAAATATGAACTCATTTCAGAAACTTCCACTGAAGAGTTACCTTCTATTTTATGTGACAGAAGAACAATGGAGAAGATTATAAAGAGAGTCTGGAACCAGACCAACGATGGTGAAGAGACCCAAGACTGGAATGAACCAGAACAGAAAGATTCAGTGATTAGACCTACTTCTCCAAAAGAAGTTTATGTGGAAATCGAAACAAATATAAATCCTAAAAAAGCCCCTGGATTTGATCTGATTACCGGGGAAATCTTGAAACAACTCCCACGTAAAGCTGTTGTCAAACTGACCAACCTTATCAATGCATCATTTAGGATGAGATACGTACCTCAGCTATGGAAAGTAGCAGAGGTTATAATGATACCTAAGCCAGGTAAACCTCCCCAAGAAGTAACGTCATACCGACCAATCTCTTTGTTGCGTGTTATTTCGAAACTCTACGAAAAACTGCTTCTTAACAGATTAAAATCTACAATAGAAGAAAAGGACCTGATTCCCTCCCATCAATTTGGTTTTAGACCTTAACCACAAGTTAAATTTGTTACTACCACGTCAGTATTCAGAACTCTTAAAATCCTATTTATCAAACAGATATTTCAGAATAAAACAGGAAGATGTATATTCTGATCTATGAGAAATTAAGGCAGGAGTACCCCAAGGTAGTGTACTAGGTCCAATACTCTACTTACTGTATACCAGTGATATTCCTAACCTTCAGCACGATACTATTGCAACATTTGCTGATGATACTGCCATTCTGGCTGTTGGAAAAGACCATGAAGAAGCCAACCGAAAATTACAAACATCTGTAGACCAGATTAACACCTGGACTAAAAAATAGCGTATTAAGTTAAATGAAAATAAATCTGTTCGTGTTAACTTTACTAATAAACGAAACCAACACATTCCCATAAGAACAAATAACGCTCAGATTCCCTATGCTAATACAGCAAAATATCTTGGAACGTGAAGTGCTTGGTATAAAATATAAAAAGATGTATTGGTTATTAGGAAGAAACTCCAAGTTGTCCACACATAACAAACTGCTCCTCTACAAGCAGATATTGAAACCCGTTTGGACGTATGGTAGTCAGCTTTGGGGCTGCGCCAGTAAAAGTAACATTCAAGTTATCCAACGTTTTCAAAATAAAGTATTAAGGAACATCGTCGATGCACCCTGGTACTGTCGCAACAGTGATCTTCATAGGGACCTGGATGTAGAAACTGTTGACAAGACTATATCTAAATCTGCCAGCAGCCATGAACAACGGCTGCTCCAACATGGGAACGTTGAGGTCATCCAGCTCCTCGATAATACCAATTTAGTAAGAAGACTCAAGAGGACCAAACCTTTTGAACTAGTTCAGTGACAGTGCTAGTTACAAACAGAATATTGTGGGGATTTGTGTTACACGTATCAGACCCTAAGGTACACTAGTGAGTAGGACCTTAGTATTTAAGAATTCTAGTTAAGTTAGGTTGGAACAAAATTGCTTATTGATCTTCATGATCAGATTGTAATTATAGAAAACATTCCCACAGTGTTTTGCTACGAAAAAAAAAATAATAAAGAGAGTGCAGTCAAGACGATTTGGAACACTTCAGCAAAAATGTTACAAAAGAAGTACTTTAAAGATTATAAAATAATTTTTAATACGTTCACGGACATACAGCAATCCCAGAAAAAAGGAAGGTGAGTTCTAATGCTCTCACAAAACGAGAAATTTTTGAAATGGCACTGTCCTGAAGTGAAGAAGAACCTGTAGGGCTCCAAAGAAAATTTTATCACATTGCTGTGTATGAATTGGCTTGGAGAGGTGGAGAAGCAGCAAATTGTAAGGTATTCTATTTTAAAATCGGGACAGACAACCGTGGAAGAGAGACCGGAAGAGTTTAATATAACCCAGACAGCACAAGGGGAAAATCAGAAGTTGGCCGACAGTAAATAGTTGGTAGCAAACACTGCAGAAGATTGTGTTTGTGTTCGTGTTTACTTCGACAAAAAAAAACTCTCTTGTAATTATAAGTGAAAATAATGGCATATAATGACAGTAAACTGAATCCGAATTTGTGAGCTACATATAACCAGTGTGCATTGCATATTTGTGGATGTGATAAATTATATCAAGATATCTTTGATGTATTCTTTGTGCAGTTATTTGGTTTTCGATACACACTGGTTGAATTCCCTGACTTTTGCTGAAAAATGCAAAATTCCCTGACCATGTCAACATTTTTTGGATTCCCTAAATTTTCCGTTTTCCAGGTCTGAGGGAACTCTGAATAGTAAGGTCGAGGACGCAATTACACCTCTAATTTCATAATGTATGGTCGCAATAATGGTAGTGAGATGTAAATATTGTTACTGTTACTTTAGTCTGGATAGTGAAACAAATCGAGAGAAATACTTAACTTATATTTAATATTTTATTTTAACTTTGGTTTACTTAAATTAAGATTTAATTTCTTGTAAGCACTTTAAAAAAAATTGTTGAGCGCCATCTACCAATCGGTAGAAAGATTTGAGACTTTAACCTCAGTCGTGCTTCAGTAATTGACCGTGAAACCTTTTAAATCGATAATAATGAACAGTTGGTAAATGCAGAAAGTTTTATTAACAATTAAAAATAAAATAAAAAAAATGGTTGACGTTGTAGTTATCGTGAAAATTTATTGAAAAGGAAAAAGGTAAGTGTAATGTTTTTATTGTTTATGAATTTAATAATAATACTAATGCTATAATTATACTCTTACCTTATTCTAATCTGAACTTAGTTGTTTGTTAAAATGAAACCTATTTGCCTTGTTTATTTGTATAGACGTCTCTAATCTTTTAAATATCGATATTTATTATTAAATGATTGGTACCTTTTTTTTATTAACGAATCATCAATTTTTCTCTAAAACTAAAGATGGAGTTGGATGTGGGGTCTATATTTCCGATATTGACCAATCATTATTATATAAACTCCCAGTTTTATGTAGCATTTATACTGCTGAGCTATTTGCCATACTGAAGAGTCTTTCTTGGTTAAAACGAAATAATATACAGGAGGGAGTCATTATATCAGACTCCCAAGCAGCGTTAGCTTCTATAAAAGGAAATAGCTTTGAAGGTATGAAATGTTCCATTCTATGCAACATAAAAAAGCTACTGATTAATTTAGATATTACCTTTGTTTGGGTTAAAGGACATACTGGTATAATTGGTAATGAAAAAGCTGACCAATTAGCTAAAGAGGCAATAAAAACAGGAGTCTACTGCCACGTTATCACGGCAGAAGACGCTCAAAACACAATTAAAAACAATATCCATCAATCATGGCAAGAACAATGGAAAACTATGGCAAGAACAATGGAAAACTATGGCAAGCACATCAGTAAATCCATATTTCCTAATTCACCCCTCGTTACCTTAACTATATTTTCAGTAGTTCAACCCCAAAATATTTTTCTGCTACCATGTTTCGACGGTACCTATCCCACTTAGCTAAACTTGGTATCACTCATACATCATCTTGTAGTTGCGATGAAAACTCATATGGGGACCTTAATCATATATTTTTTGGCTGTAATAAATATCCCGAAAAGACAGATAAGCTAATTAGATCCCTCATCGATCTGAACTACTCTCTACCTCTACATCTAACCCATATTTTAAGTGAAGCTAACGATACCGTCTACAAGCTGTTAGTTAACTTTATTAAGGAGGTAAACATTACAATATAATGAATATGAATTTTATATTTACAAAAATCTGTGGCAAATGGACTCGCTTCCATGCCAAATCCCTTCCACACACACATCAATTTTTAGTTACTCCTGGTTACTTTCTTTCTAACCTTCAAAATAACGGATATAATATTCTCCAAAAGATAAAACTACAGGATACTGTTGGAAAGCAGGAATCAATGATTGGAGTTCTTTTCTTAATTAACTTCTTTTATTCTTGGATTATACAAATCTAACCTCACTTAAATGTGACAGGTAAAATTTTCTTAACTTCTTTATATTAATCGTTGTAGTTTTGATTTGAAGATTCTTTCGTTTTTACGACGAGTTCTGATGTGAACAGTTCAAAGAGTCTTTTGGCAAAAGCCTCGCTTGACAGCGAAATTTGGTTTTTATGAACGAGCATCTCTAGGCCAACTCGATTTAGATTTGACAGAATTTTAAATTAAAATTATTATAAAAATAAAAATTATTGATTTAACTATCAAAACATGATTCACGAGATAAAAAGAATGATTTTGATATAATTTATTTACTATTTCTACTTACATTAAGGTTACATGACAACTTTTTACTTTTCATCATTATCGATTTCTCAAATTGTATTAAACATTATTATTACTGCCTTTTTTACAGTAATACTTTAATTTTAGAAGTCCCAACACTTAATTTTCCCTATTTATTGTATTTCCCCTGAATTTAAATTGACCATATAAATCAAGACATTGCATTTCTAGGTTAAGTTTAAAATTTATTTCTATTATAACAATTAAAATAACAATGTTCTCATTGTTGTAGTGATCGCAGACTTATCTGAGATTGTTCTACTTTAACTTCTTCTATTTAGATATTTGCTAAGTTATTTGTAAATATACTAAAATTGTCGATGACAATCTCTTATGGGATTTCCATGTTAAAATTTGATATCAATTTTATATTTTATTATGTAATTACTACTCTAAAATTAGTTTCAAACTTTATTTACATTCTGTCTAATGATTATTTGAATTAAAATAAATAGTTATTTATTGGTTGATTAATTTATTTGTTTCGAATTCCAAAAAAGAACCATGGGCGTAACAAAACTGCCTAAGGATGTGAAATAAAATCACACATGTTCCCAAGAACAAGGACATTAAAAATGTCCTACACTGCACTAGCGTCTGGACTTCAACAACTACTCCTTGGCCTAATATGCCCCACCAGGTATTGAATTACGAAAGTCCAAACGTGGTTTGGTGCTTTAAACCAAAAACTTCGATTTTGTTATTAAAGGAGCTTGTCATTCTTAGACCGGTTTCGGTATTATTGTGCATCGTCAGTAAGAAGCAGGCTAGCTCGACATCCTGTCTCTAAAGGATGTCTGAAAATGAATTCGACTCGCCCCGTTCTCGATAAAAGTGTTTGCGTTAGAGCAAGCGTATCACGAACGAGGAGAGCCCAACGCCATCTTCACTTTCATAACAAAATCAAAGCTTGATTCTTACTGATGAGGCACAATAATGCCGAAATCGGTCTAAGAATGGCAAGCTCCTTTAATAACAAAATCGAAGTTTTTGGTTTAAAGCCCCAATTTAGTCGGGCACCAAACCACGTCTGGACTTTTTTTAATTCAATACCTGGTGGAGCAAATAGCCCAAGGAGTAGTTGTTGAAGTCCCTGTTGCAGTGTAGGACATTTTTAATGTCCTTGTTCTTGGGAACATGTGTGATTTTATTTCACATCCTTAGGCAGTGTAGCTGAATACTGTTATAAAATGTAAATCTTTGTGGGTGTTGAGGGTTCTGGAATAAACCCTATGTTGTGCCAGTTTCCCAGGACGGCCAACAATGTGTTACCGCCTTTTTAAACTGCATCGTTGTATTCGTAAAATGGACTGTATTTTTTAGATTGAGTATATGTGTACTGTAGTAGGTTTGTCTTCTCAACTTCATTCAACAACAACAATGAACACTTTTATTTAACCATTTATTAAACTTGTTGAATAAATAAATGAATAAAACAACAACGTAACAAAGGTTTACCTTAAACTAGTAATCATGAACAAAGTATTATAATTAATATGTGCTTAACAAGCAATAACACATATTAATGAAAAATGAATTAAAAGAAATGATCACATCATTCAGAAAATATTATTTTTGCGTGTGTTCTGCGTGAGTGATAATTAGACACTGGAGGGTCCTAGCCTGATTCGCAGCTAGCGACACACTGAGTTTAAATTTGAATATAAAATGAACAATAAAATGGACCGCCTGATACGCAGCTAAGTACCACTGTGTAAAACGAAATATTTTTACGTTGAGCTGGTGTCAACGGAGGGTCTAAGCTGTTTCGCAGTTAGAGACGCACTGATTTTAGATTTGAATATAAAATGAACAATAAAGTGGACCGCCTGATACGCAGCTAAGTACCACTGTGTAAAACGAAATATTTTTACGTTGAGCTGGTGTCAACGGAGGGTCTAACCTGTTTCGCAGTTAGAGACGCACTGAGTTTAAATTTGAATATAAAATGAACAATAAAGTGAACCGCCTGATACGCAGCAAAGTACCACTGTTAAGATGAAATATTTTTACGTTGAGCTGGTGTCAACGGAGGGTCTAACCTGATTCGCAGTTAAGAACGCACTGTTTAAATTCTCGAAGCACTGAGTTAAGCTCGACGAAGTTTTGTCGGTTTCAGATTTATCCCTTCCGGATTGCGCAATTGTTCTAGAAAGTTCGTTAGCGTGGGTTTTTTATATTGTCTAGACGAAACGGTTAGAATTGCGTTTGTAGATTATGGCGTGATATTTTATTGTGAAATAGAGTAAAAAAATTATCTTTTGATGAAACCGCTTCCTGGTTTGAACGCCGTTCGCAAATGTATTTTGGTGCGGCGTTGCCGGTTGAACGAATATGAGTTTACATGTTTAATTATCTGAAAATTAAACAGTGGGGATGCAGCTGTATTTTAATCAAACTCTTTTTACTTTTGTGAAAGCTTTCGAAATAAGTTTATTTCTTCTTGAGTCGCTCTGAAAAGCATGGCTAATAGCCTCGGGCTGCTAAAGCTCATTTTCTGTCCTTGTGACACAATATACTATTTATTACTCAATTTTTTATTTCAATATCTAAAATATTAGAATAAAAACAGTTTTTTTATTCATTTTTTATGTAAACCATTTCTAAAAATCATCTTTTGAACAAATTACTTTCTTCAGATAAGACTGAAATATCAATAAAATCAATTGAATGTCCTATACTATTTACATGTTGTGATAAAGCTTTGATTTGGTCTTAAACGAATGTCACTTTTATGAGAAACGATTCTTGATTTTAAATTCCTCGATGTTTCACCAATATAGTTTTTATCTCATTCTTGACAATTTTGTAGACAACTTCAGCATGATCCAACACAGGTGTTAATAATAATAATAAATCATTTATTAACAGTTTTTACAGGTTTATTTGATAAAATGATATTAGTTTCTTTTTTTAAAACATTAATTTTGGGAGCGAGTTTCTTTAGGAAGGTTTTGGGTTCAATTTATTCTGTCACGGCGGCTCACTCAGGCCAGGTGTTCAAATGTCGTCGACCTGTCTATTTGGTTCGATTTAACTTAAAGGAATCATATGCAAATTTCATTATCTCATAAATTCACGCTCATTAACGCGTTTATAATGTAAATATTAATAAAACAGAAAATATTATTACCAACGTCGCATCACGACTCAAGATTACATTTTTTTTCATTCTGTACTGAATGTATACATACCGCACATAATAATTAAAAATGTAATTTTGTTGAAAGTATTCCGGCACATCAGTATTTTAATGATTTAACGAAAAACCGGATAATCATTAATATTGTTTAATTTTCAGACAATTAAACTCATTCAACCGGCAACGTCGCAACCGGCAACGCCGCACCAAATACATTTGCAAACTGCGCTCAGACACGAAGCATCAACAAATAGTTTTTTTTCCCATTACGTTACGGCTGACACGTAGGCCAATATTTACCGCGCAGAATCTATAACGAACTTTCTAGGCTTATGCTACAGGAGTCACGTCCGCCCTGAAATTCATAATGACGTAATTTGAGTTAATCCTTGTCTTCTCAAGCGGGAGAGAGAGACAGACATAAAAAACTTACATATCTAACAATATTTCTAGAACAATCGCGAGCCGGGAAGGGATAAAAATTTGAAGCGACAAAATTTCGCAGATTCTTAAATCAGTGTACATCGACGCTCCGGGGCAACAAGGCTTCGTCAAATCAGTGGGACTTAGCTGCAATCAAGCGGTCCATTTTATTTTAAAAATATTTCGTTTTCACAGTGGTACATTAGCTGCGTATCAGGCTGTCCTCTTTATTGTTCATTTTATATTCAAATCTAAACTCAGTGCTTCGTAGTACAGCAAAAACAGTGTCTACCTATCACTCACTCAGACCACACACAAAAAATATTTTCTGACTGATGCGGTCTTTTTAGTTTTTTACCTATGTGCTAGTGTTTGTTAAGCACATATGGTACTTATAATAATTTGTTCATTGATTACCAGTTAATGTAATCCTTTGTTACGTTGTTGTTATTTATTTATTTATTGAACTTAAAATAAACCGTTAAATAACAGTGTTAGTTGTTTTTGTCCAATGGAGTTGGGAAGATAAAGATATACAGTCCATTTTAAGAATACCACGATGCAGTTTAAAAAGGCGATGATAACACATCGGTCGTCCTGGGAAACTGGCACAACATAGGGTTTATTCCAGAACCCTCAACAAATATCATTTAGTTTGTTCATGTACATAAAAAAGATAGATATAGTAGTAATTTATGCAACAAGTGCATAAAGTGGTACTTTTTTACACTTTATGCATATTTTTTCTACAGCACTATACAAATAATGGAATTTGGAATATTTTATTAAACTCCTTCAGTAAATTACAACTAATGACTGAATTGAAAATTGTACACAATAATATTAAAAAAATCAACAACTAAATTATATATTTTAGTTTTATTTCGCAATGTGAATATTGAAGACGCAATTCTTTGGTTGACTAATGTGAATTTTTGATCCAGTAACGTTTGTTTCTGTTTGATTCATGGATTGTGAATTGTGAATAATGTAGAAGACTCGAATTTTCTAGACATTTCTGTCAAAAAAAGCTAATAGCGCACACTCTGTAAAGCTATGAATATTATTCTGGTTCCGCCATTTGATAAAAGTGTCATATTCTTTTAGATAATTTTCTTTGGATTTCTCCGACAGCAAAGGACCCCGCAGTTTTTAAAGGGGGATTGGGTTTCACTCAAACCTGCTGAAAAGTATCAGTAATACCGTCCATATACATAAAAATAAAATAATATTTTGGCTATTAGGACCACTGTGCAAAGATTCAATAACCAACTTAGCTGGATATCGTTATAGGGGAGAATGGGGTATAATTATTTAATATGAATTTATATTTTAATTTCTATAACCCATATTAGATTTGAATAGAGGTTGATATCTTCATTTTTTGATCTCTTGTGAGATTAACAAACGTTACTAATTAAAATTTTGTCTTAAATTAATTTAACTAAACTGTGGGGGTGTGAGGTTACACTCATAAGAGGCGACAATGGAAGTGTGGTTATAGTTTTTACATTTTCAATTGCAGAAACAAAATTCTCAGATGTGCAGACTTGTGTATTTAACCCCATATAATTAATTTGGGGACAACTTAAAAAAAGAATAAGGCGTCATAACGTGTTTCCCAAATTTGACGGGTTGGTTGCAAATTTGGTAAAAGAAGAAATTAACAAAATTTCATCTGATGATTGGCAGAAAAAAATCAAACATGTCATCAAAGAAGAAAATTCTTATGTAACGAGTTAAATAATTATACGCCATTCTCCCCTATAACGATATCCAGCTAAGTTGGTTATTGAATCTTTGCACAGTGGTCCTAATAGCCAAAATATTATTTTATTTTTATGTATATGGATAGTGTATGGTGTTTTCGACATTAAACTGCTCAAAAATGTCCAGATTCATCAGCATTCCTTCTATTGGCGGTATCCTTTGTGTTTTTATAACGTTTTTTCATTCTCATAAACAAGTGGGTTCTACTATAATAATGAACTGACTGTCCATATATATCCATATATATTAATACAGTGTGTCGCACTTAAGATGAAGGAATACTGATTTGAATGTTTGCACACTCATGGGTCACATTTTTTAAGATAATCAGAGAAAATCTGAACTTTAAACTCGATATTCTGCTTTGCGTTAGAGATATCAAAAAAATTTATTAGAAAAAGCTGTTCCGAATATTATTTTAACCCCACATACCGATTTTCATGATAAAATTCGCATTTTTAATTTTTTAATTATTTTGTTATACAGCGTGATTCATACTATTGGGATATCGGCTAAGGGCAGGTTATTGGGACCAAAATACGGCGATAGGACCAAATATACCTCAATAAAATATTGCTGTGGAATAAGATACAGGGCTTTAAAGTTGAATTTTTTTTTTCGTTTTTTCTGATGTCACTGTATATCAAAATCGGCACAGAGTCATAATTTTGTACAAGGAACAGGTAATTTTATATGGCGTCAGCCTAATGTTTTCTTTGACATCCTTTATTACAAGAACTAGAAAAGGCATAGAAGTCGGAGGAGGCCATATAGAACATTTAATTTAAGTTTGCTCTTTTTATGTTAAATTGTTTTTAATTCTGAGTTACCATCGAAATACCCTTACGTTACAAGTTTTTTATTGTCTGTTATTTGAAATCCTCTTCTCAAAATTGTTCAATTGCTTTTCTCGAAAACGGGTGAAATTATCGTTTTTAAATAAGAGTACCAATATTATGTAGAAATGATGTTTACGTCGTATTTTCTGATCAACATCACTAAAAAGTTTCGTCAAAAACACGTGGCGCCCCCTGTAACAAAATGTGAAATAATACATAAAATAATATTCCCTGTACAAAATTATAACTGTGTGCCGATTTTGATAACAATTGATAAATATACAGTGACATTATCAGAAAAATAACGAAAAAAAAAAATTTCAACTTTAACGCCCTGTATCTTATTCCATAGCAATATTTTGTTAAGGTATATTTGGTCCTATCGCCATATTTTGTCCCAATAGTATGAATCACCCTGTATACCAAAATAATTAAAAAATTAAAAATGCGAATTTTCCAAAAGTTCTGCAAATTTGAAAAAATAACTAAAATAATGTTCTTGAGAAGTGTTGTAATGATTTTTACAAAATTTAACAATAATTACAAAAGTTTTAAAACTTCAGTTGAATGAAGAGTAAGTTCAAATGATATTTTGTCTGATTTTGCAACCCTTTTTTCTGAACGGAAGATATTGAAAATCACAATTTAATGCATTTTCGCAATAATAGCGCGAAAAAAAATTCAAAAGTTCTGCAAACTTTCGAAGTTTTTTAAAATAGCATTTTACATCCTCTGTTAAATTTGCAACCATTCAAACAATACGGAAAGATTTCTTTTATCGAAATCAAATTGTTGTTCATCCCAATTTTTCGAAGAAAATTCCAAAAGTTCTGCAAATTTGAAAAAATAACTAAAATAATGTTTTTGAGAAACGAAAAACATATTTTTTCATGAAATTGTTTTTTCTATTAAAATAAACATCGAAGTTTTTACAAAAAACATATTTTCGTATTTGTACTCTACTAAAAAAGCAACTTGGCAACATGGCAGCGACTAAAGCAGACGTGTGTGAAAATACAAGCGTATAAGAAATCTACTCTATGGATAATCAAGTATTTAACTGGACCACTGTCGGCTTCTTTTGTGTTGCACTAATTTATTCAGCTATATTCCCAAATCAATGAGTAATCTTAAAACTATTTGCAAATAGTTTCCAATTTATGGTCATAAGGCGAACAAAAAACAAAACAATTGAATAAAAAAATGTTAAATGTTAAAATAATAAATAAATATATCAATTAAAAGATCGTTAAATCCTCTACAACTTCTTTTAGAAAAAGTTTGCTGTAAAACTAAAAGTTTAGCCGCTAAATAATTTAAAAAAAAAAAGGTAAAAAAACTTTTAGCCAATTTAGCCAATTCTGTAAATCTTTTTTTAACCACTTGGTTGTGGGCATTTTTTCTGTAAGTCTCGAGTGATAACTTGCATTATCCATTACTATTATACAGTTCTGAGGAAGAAGATCTATCATTTGTTCGAACCACTCTTTAAAGACATCAGCATTCATGTCCTCATGGTAGTCACCGGTACGAGTAGATTCAAAAGTCAATAAACCACCTTTAACAAAACCGTTTGAACTACCGATGTGTACTATTATCAGTCTGCGCCCCTTTCCTGATGGTGGATTTAAACCAGTAGATAAATTATTTAAAAAAGCCTGTCTTCGACTTGTAACAGTTTCATCTTGCCAAAATTTATTTGGTGTATGTCCCTCGTTGATCCATGTTTCATCTAAATAAAATATATTTCTTCTTTGGTTTCTCATTTCTTTTATAGTCCTTAGGTAATTTCTTCTCCATACTACAATATCGCTTCTTTCTATTAAAATAGACTTTCTGGAATGCTTTTTCCATAGAAAACCTATTTCTTTTAAAAGTTTCCATAGTGTGCTTCGACTTATTTCAGTGTAATCCTTATCATCTCGAACCGTGGCAAGAACTTTGTATTAGCTCAGGTACATTTATGACAATTTTAGGAAATATTTAGATTATTCCGTAAAAATATTTAAAATGACCGTACTAAGTTTTGCATTAGAAATGCTGTTTTATTACTCTCTCATACATAAAAATAGACCATAATACAAGTTTTGGGTCTTTTATTGGTCTTTTATAACCATAAGCTGTACAGAACAATAGAAAAAGGTTTAGACAGGCCAAAAGCCCTGTGTATTAAAGATAACATAGCCGTATCTTAAGATTATTTTCAATAAGTACCTATTTGCCAATTTTGTTTTTAATTTTAATTCCAAGAATTTCTTACAGTAATCGAATTATAAGTAGATAAATCCCTTACCAACAAATTTCACCGAAAATGCGATTGTAGGTTTTCCATTTAGTAAGGAGGTCTAGTTGTGTATTCTTGACAGCTTACTAAATGTCGTTTAGTTGCAACATGCAAGGTGCAGTGTGCAGTCTATTGTGAATTCTAGTGTGATCATGGAAAATTTGGAAGTACCGCGTAAACGACAAAAAATCGGTCCTTTAACAGTTAATGAAAAAACATTAATATTTAATTGTTTTAAATCATTTACAGACAAACATTTATGTAAAAGTGTTGATGACACAGTGGAATTAGTTAGTAGTACGCTTGGTGTTGGGAAATCTACGATTTACAGAGTTGTTAAAGAAGAGAAATGTGGCGAGTTTCAAACAACACGTAAAGCTCCAGGAACACCAAAATTTCAAATAGAAAATCATTTGAAAGAAAGACTTCGAAGGAAAGTGCATGCGTTCTTCTTTAGAAAAGAATTTCCGACAGTAGACAAAGTTCTTGCCACGGTTCGAGATGATAAGGATTACCCTGAAATGAGTCGAAGCACACTATGGAAACTTTTAAAAGAAATAGGTTTTCTATGGAAAAAGCATTCCAGAAAGTCTATTTTAATAGAAAGAAGCGATATTGTAGTATGGAGAAGAAATTACCTAAGGACTATAAAAGAAATGAGAAACCAAAGAAGAAATATATTTTATTTAGATGAAACATGGATCAACGAGGGACATACACCAAATAAATTTTGGCAAGATGAAACTGTTACAAGTCGAAGACAGGCTTTTTGAAATAATTTATCTACTGGTTTAAATCCACCATCAGGAAAGGGGCGCAGACTGATAATAGTACACATCGGTAGTTCAAACGGTTTTGTTAAAGGTGGTTTATTGACTTTTGAATCTACTCGTACCGGTGACTACCATGAGGACATGAATGCTGATGTCTTTAAAGAGTGGTTCGAACAAATGATAGATCTTCTTCCTCAGAACTGTATAATAGTAATGGATAATGCGAGTTATCACTCGAGACTTACAGA
Source organism: Crepidodera aurea (assembly GCA_949320105.2). NCBI lineage: Eukaryota > Metazoa > Arthropoda > Insecta > Coleoptera > Chrysomelidae > Crepidodera > Crepidodera aurea. The sequence goes on from OX439477.1 coordinate 807,625, forward strand.
AAAAATGCTCACAACCAAGTGGTTAAAAAAAGATTTACAGAATTGGCTAAATTCAAAGAATATTAAGTTCCATCCCGGTTCTGTGAGAAGAGAACTGTATCATTTGTGTTCCCTTCATAAAGAGAAATTAAAAAAATATGAAATTGCAAAAAATCTTGGGATGACGGTGGTTAGATCATTGCGAAGTAAACCCGATTGAACTGATATGGGCACAGATAAAGGGAGAAGTTTCAAGAAAAAATAATTCTTTTAAAATGAGTGATGTTAAACAGTTGTTTTTGGAGGCTGTAAATAATGTGAAGCCTGAAAACTGGGAAAAGGCAGTAAATCATACGATTAAAGAAGAAGAGAAAATGTGGAAGTTGGACAATATTACTGATGAAATGATCGAGCCACTCATTGTAAATATTGGTTGCGACAGTTCATCTTCTGATTTCGATTCTGATTTGGATTTGTAGGTAAGAAGTAGTTTTTATATTAAAATTATTATTTATGAACGTAACGTTGTTTAAAAGTCAAAGTTTAAACCCTTATACCTACATAACCCGTTTGACACAATGTTCTTAATATACCTTGTGGAAAAATAAAATATTTTAGAAAAAATTGCACTTTTTTACCTTCAGCTGCTTAGAAGTTATAAGCAGGTTAATTAGGTGAAAATATAAGTGTACAGGGTGTCCCAAATTGGTGCGTTTTGTAGGGTATCTCGTAAACTAGAAGAAAAGCAGTTAAGATGTTATGACTTCTTTTTTTGTTAAAGTAACGATAGCCTAATTAAATCTTTAGTAACTCCCTGCCGTTGGAAGATACAGGGCGATTATTGAAAACTGTCGAAAACTACAAGGTACTATAACTTCTTAATTAAGAAAAATATAAAAAAACGTTATAAAAACTTTTGATAGATATAATATTAAAGAGTTCAGTGGCGCACAGATAATTTTTTTTAGGGGGCTCACTAAGGAAATATAATGCAAACTTATGTTTTTTTAAATGGGACACCCTGTATATTTTGACGTTTTTCGTTTTCTTTTTTAATTCTCATTCACCTGATATGACATACTATATATCTATTTTCAATGGTTGGAGCTACAGTGCAAATAAACCATTTATGGATGTTATCAGGTGAAACACCCTTAAAAAATTCAACACTCAGTGACGAAATTTAACATTTTATTATAAGGATACTGATGTGTGACAATTTTATTTATCAAAATTATAATTAATAAAAAATAAAACCAGATTAAAAAAATAAAAACAATAAACTTACGAAACAACAAGAAACAACTAATCTACCCATAACTAATTTTATTAGAATGTGAAAATTATATTAAATGTTCAAAATGTCCTCCGTTTTGTTGTAGTAATAATTGACACCTTTTTCTTACTGATCTTACACAATTGAGTATGTGCACTGGCTTTATTTTTCTAAATGCAGCATGAATATTTTGTAATAAATCTTCCCTACTCTCGAAATTAGTCTTGTAAATATTATTTTATTTTTGGTAATGCTGAATTGGTTGGAGATTATTTAAACGAAAAACTTTTTAATCGATGAAAACGGAGAGCATTTTGAACATTTAATGTAATTTTTACATTCTAATAAAATTAGTTATAGGTACATTAGTTGTTACAATGTTTCTTGTTGTTTCATAAGTTTATTGTTTTTATTTTTTTAATCAATTATAATTTTGATAAATAAAATTGTCACACATCAGTATCCTTACAATAAAATGTTAAATTTAGTTACTGAGTGTTCAATTTTTTAAGGGTGTTTCACCTGATAACATCCATAAATGGTTTATTTGCACTGTAGCTCCAACCATTGAAAATAGATATATAATATGTCATATCAGGTGAATGAGAATTAAAAAAGGAAACGAAAAACGTCAAAATATACAGGGTGTCCCATTTAAAAAAACATAAGTTTGCATTATATTTCCTTAGTGAGCCCCCTAAAAAAAAAATCTGTGCGCCACTGAACTCTTTAATATTATATCTATCAAAAGTTTTTATAACGTTTTTTTATATTTTTCTTAATTAAGAAGTTATAGTACCTTGTAGTTTTCAATAATCGCCCTGTATCTTCCAACTGCAGAGAGTTACTAAAGATTTAATTAGGATATCGTTACTTTAACAAAAAAAGAAGTCATAACATCTTAACTGCTTTTCTTCTATCTCTTCTAGTTTACGAGATACCCTGCAAAACGCACCAATTTGGGACACCCTGTACACCCGATATATTTATTATATTTATACAAAGGTTATTTCATACGAAAATACTCGAGGTATAACTTCACAAAATATTTTAACTGTCTACTAAAAGAAGTGGTACGCCTATGGATTACGAACGCTTTATTATTTTAATACTCTCTCATACATAAAGATAGACTATAGTTTGTAGAACTTTTGCAATTTTGAGTGTAAAAATAAAAAATAAAGCGTTTTTTGTAATTTAAACAATGTTCCGTTCATCGCAGACTTGTGCAAAATTGTTTAGTTTCAAAACTTTCGGAATTAATGTTAATTGATTGTCTATATCTACTGGCCTATAGGTTCTTGGTTCTAATCCGTAATGTAAACAGTACTCATTCATAACGTGACAAACTTCTTTAATTAGTAAATTTTAGACAATTACTATCTTAAATCAAGTTTTCAAAAATTTGAATCTATTCATCGGGAATTTCGGAAAAAATTACATCAGACTCTCATGTAATTAGGCACAAACTATAAAACAATGGACATAAGCATCGATTTGGTGCAATTACTATTTTATATTGCTTTATAAAAGTATTTTAGACTCTATTCAAAATTATTCCTATTCATCATTTATGTAAATCTTTGAATAATATATACGCCATTGTTCGAATAAACGAGTTATATTTTGTTCTTATTATTTTCTCAAGTTTTAACGCAAGTTTCTGCCACCTCCTTTTTTGTATAACCCATTCATTTGTGCAATTAATTCTATGGAATAATAAAAACCAGGAAAAATACCGGACACTGTAGCCGTGGGATTCATGTTTTATTTCCGGCCATTCAAACTGAATGAGTACCTACTAAGAGAATGATGTGAAGATATGTAAAGTGTATTATTGATTACTTAAAAAAAACTAATACTTTTAGTTTTACTATATTGTCATCACATGTCTAAAATAGTTGAGTCATGTCTACATTGGTTATAAAATTATTTTAGTTTTATAGTTTTTCGAAAATTACTTATGATATATGAAGTGGTTCTTAATTTCCTACATGAACCTTCATATACATTTTTCATTGAAAATGTATTGTAAGTCACGATCTGTTACTTTAGTCTGAATAGTGAAACAAATCGAGAGAAATACTTAACTTATATTTAATATTTTATTTTGACTTTGGTTTACTTAAGTTAAGATTTAATTTCTTGTAAGCACTTTATAAAAAATTATTAATTTTATTGTTATGAGATTTAATAAGTGTATCTTTTAATCTTGACTTTAATTTATTTATTTATTTTCGTAATCTTAGACAGAATGTATTGTTGAGCGCCATCTACCAATCGGTAGAAAGATTTGAGACTTTAACCTCAGTCGAGCTTCAGTAATTGACCGTGAAACCTTTTAAATCGATAATAATGAACAGTAGATAAATGCAGAAATTTTTATTAACAATTAAAAATAAAAATAAAAAAGTGGTTGACGTTATAGTTATTGTGAAAATTTATTGAAAAGAAAAATAGGTAAGTGTAATGTTTTTTATTGTTGATGAAATTAATAATAATACTAATGATATAATTATACTCTTACCTTATTCTAATCTGAACTTAGTTGTTTGTTAAAATGAAACCTAACCAAATTAAATAAAATTTGCCTTGTTTATTTTTATAGACGTCTCTAATCTTTTAAATATCGATATTTATTATTAAATGATTGGTACATTTTTTTTATTAACGAATCATCAATTTTTAGTTACTCCTGGTTACTTTCTTTCTAACCTTCAAAATACCGGATATAATATTCTCCAAAATCAATCAGGAACACACGATAAAACTACAGGATACTGTTGGATATGGATAATAAACAGGATACAAACAGGATTTGGATTCTACTTCAGGAACAAAAGCAGGAATCAATGATTGCAGTTCTTTTCTTAATTAACTTCTTTTATTCTTGGATTATACAAATCTAACCTCACTTAAATTTGACAGGTAAAATTTTCTTAACTTCTCTTTATTAATCGTTGTAGTTTTGATTTGAAGATTCTTTTGTTTTTACGACGAGCTCTGATGTGCACAGTTCAAGAGTCTTTTGACAAAAGCCCCGCTTGACAGCGAAATTTGGTTTTTATGAAGGAGCATCTCTAGCCAACTCGATTTAGATTTGACAGAATTTTAAATTAAAATTATTATAAAAATAAAAATTATTGATTTTTATACACTTTTTCACTATCAAAACATGATTCTCGAGATAAAAAAATGATTTTGATATAATTTATTTACTATTTCTACTTACATTAAGGACATGACATCTTTTTACTTTCATCATTATCTTTAATTGTATTAAACATTATTATTTCTGCCTTTTTTACAGTAATACTTTAATTTTAGAAGTCCCAACACTTAATTTTCCCTATTTATTGTATTTCCCTTGAATTTAAATTGACCATATTGATAAATCAAGACATTGCATTTCTAGGTTAAGTTTAAAATTTATTTCTCTTATAACAATTAAAATAACAATGTTCTCATTGTTGTAGTGAACGCAGACTTATCTGAGATTGTTCTACTTTAACTTTTTCTATTTAGATATTTGCTAAGTTATTTGTAAATATACTAAAATTGTCGATGAACATCACTTATGGGATTGCCATGTTAAAATTTGATATCTAAAATTTTATATTTTATTATGTAATTACTACTCTAAATTTAGTTTCAAACTTTATTTTCTACATTACATTCTGTCTAATGATTATTTGAATTAAAATAGTTATTTATTGGTTTTGATTAATTTATTTGTTTCATTATTTCTCTTTATATTTAATATTGTAATGTATTCTCTTTATTTAATTCTTCGCATTAGTCAACCGTTACAGTATACACAAATTATATAACATTCAATAAATAAATACCAGACCCCATAATTATGGGTTTGCATTAATATCTTATTTTTGTTTGTACCGGCTAAACTAAAAATTAACGCAATAAACACAAAACAGACTGACATGCAACTGTCAAATTATTACTTTCCAAGAGACACTAATTATCAAATTAAAAAGAAAAACTTTTGTGTATAGACCAAAATAATAAAATTAAAATGCTAATTTTGTCATGAAATATGAGGTTAAAATAATATTCTGAACAACTCTTTCTAATAATTTTTTTCGATATCTCTAACGCGAAGCAAAATATCGAGAATCGTTCTTATCTTTGTCAGTTCGTAGTAGGCTATAACCATAGATATAGAAGACTAAGATCGAGTTTGTTTACATTTCGGCTGTGGACAAGAACACGTAACAGTCTAAGCGCTGTGTTATTGAATTTATATTATAAGTTTCAATGTTGTCAAAGTTATCAAATCATTTCATAGGTAAGTTACTACTACTATTATGAACAAAGCTCAGAGGCGTAGAATTAGTATTTTATCGACTGTATAAACTCTTTGATAATGCCTAAAGGATTGTTTTAACTTATTGCAACGACTTATGATTATGTAGGTTTCATATATTTTGTTAAAAATTAAATCACATTTTGTTTTTCTGTCAAGCTACCTAAGTATTTAGGTATTATTTTTCATTTAAACAGTTATACGAAGACATGACTTTTAGGATTCCTGCAAATGTTGAACGGAGAAATATTTGGTACTCTTTGTTAGGATTTGAGGCAGTGAAGTTCATACCTACAAATGATTATATTTGTTCTTTATTTCCGTGATAATGACTTTGAATATAAACCAAGTGGAAGGAAATATTTGAAAACAGATGCAAAACCAATATCGAGGTAATAATATATATTTATTTGTTTTTTTTAATAAATTTAGGCTATAAGATTTAAAAATACTTTGGCGAAGCTTTTTCACTTAAAATATAAGGTACTTCCAGTAATATTGTTTAAACATTATGGCTTAAATTTATGTAATGTAAAAGGTCAAATCAATCTTTTGAGAATATGTTGAATATTTTAAGCAATTTCCATAATACCGACTGCTTAAACTCTATGGTCTATTTTTATGTATGAGAGAGTAATAAAACAGCATTTCTAATGCAAAACTTAGTACGGTCATTTTAAATATTTTTACGGAATAATCTAAATATTTCCTAAAATTGTCATAAATGTACCTGAGCTAATACAAGTTTTGCGTCTTTTATTGGTCTTTTATAACCATAAGCTGTACAGAACAATAGAAAAAGGTTTAGACAGGCCAAAAGCCCTGTGTATTAAAGATAACAGAACCGTATCTTAAGATTATTTTCAATAAGTACCTATTTGCCAATTTTGTTTTATTTTAATTCCAAGAATTTCTTACAGTAATCGAATTATAAGTAGATAAATCCCTTACCAACAAATTTCACCGAAAATGCGATTGTAGGTTTTCCATTTAGTAAGGAGGTCCAGTTATGTATTCTTGACAGCTTACTAAATGTCGTTTAGTTGCAACATGCAAGGTGCAGTGTGCAGTCTATTATGAATTCTAGTGTGATCATGGAAAATTTGGAAGTACCGACAAAACGACAAAAAATCGGTCCTTTAACAGTTAAACAAACATTTATGTAAAAGTGTTGATGACACAGTGGAATTAGTTAGTAGTACGCTTGGTGTTGGGAAATCTACGATTTACAGAGTTGTTAAAGAAGAGAAATGTGGCGAGTTTCAAACAGCACGTAAAGCTCCAGGAAAACCAAAATTTCAAATAGAAAATCATTTAGAGAGATGATAAGGATTACCCTGAAATGAGTCGAAGCACACTATGGAAACTTTTAAAAGAAATAGGTTTTCTATGGAAAAAGCATTCCAGAAAGTCTATTTTAATAGAAAGAAGCGATATTGTAGTATGGAGAAGAAATTACCTGAGGACTATAAAAGAAATGAGAAATCAAAGAAGAAATATATTTTATTTAGATGAAACATGGATCAACGAGGGACATACACCAAATAAATTTTGGCAAGATGAAACTGTTACAAGTCGAAGACAGGCTTTTTTAAATAATTTATCTACTGGTTTAAATCCACCATCAGGAAAGGGGCGCAGACTAATAATAGTACACAACGGCAGTTCAAACGGTTTTGTTAAAGGTGGTTTATTGACTTTTGAATCTACTCGTACCGGTGACTACCATGAGGACATGAATGCTGATGCCTTTAAAGAGTGGTTCGAACAAATGATAGATCTTCTTCCTCAGAACTGTATAATAGTAATGGATAATGCAAGTTATCACTCGAGACTTACAGAAAAAATGCCCACAACCAAGTGGTTAAAAAAAGATTTACAGAATTGGCTAAATTCAAAGAATATTAAGTTCCATCCCGGTTCTGTGAGAAGAGAACTGTATCATTTGTGTTCCCTTCATAAAGAGAAATTAAAAAAATATGAAATTGATGAAATTGCAAAAAATCGTGGGATGACGGTGGTTAGATCACCACCATATCATTGCGAAGTAAACCCGATTGAACTGATATGGGCACAGATAAAGGGAGAAGTTTCAAGAAAAAATAATTCTTTTAAAATGAGTGATGTTAAACAGTTGTTTTTGGAGGCTGTAAATAATGTGAAGCCTGAAAACTGGAAAAAGGCAGTAAATCATACGATTAAAGAAGAAGAGAAAATGTGGAAGTTGGACAATATTACTGATGAAATGATTGAGCCACTCATTGTAAATATTGGTTGCGACAGTTCATCTTCTGATTTCGATTCTGATTTCTGAAGTAGTTTTTATATTAAAATTATTATTTATGAACGTAACGTTGTTTAAAAGTCAAAGTTTAAACCCTTATACCTACATAACCCGTTTGACACAATGTTCTTAACATACCTTGTGGAAAAATAAAATATTTTAGAAAAAATTGCACTTTTTTACCTTCAGCTGCTTAGAAGTTATAAGCAGGTTAATTAGGTGAAAATATAAGTGTAAACCCGATATATTTATTATATTTATACAAACGGGTGTGAAACTAGCCACATCCACAAGTATACTGAGAAAACTAAATTCTTGAAATTTTAAAACTCACTACTTACCTATTAAATAAAAAGTTATTAATGGATTGAAATTGAATTCTAGCTCTTTCTTCAGGCTAATATAATTTAATATTAACGGGATGACCTTTGAGGGTTCTTGTGCCCTTAAAACAAGGGGTGACTTACTAAATTGAAGATGTACATCAAATTTGAAAACGCCAAAAAATTAGTAATAATTTAACAAATCCAAAAATATGTGTCTCATATTTTGTGCACCCTTAGTAAGGGTAGAACTAAGGGGTGACTACTCGAAAACTTACTAAAATAAAGATGTACATCAAATTTGATAAAGCCAAAAAATTAGCAATAATTTAACAAATACAAAAATATGTATCTCATATTTTGTGCCACCTTAGTAAGGGTAGAAATAAGGGTTGACTTGTCGTAAACTTGCTAAATTGAAGATGTACACCAAATTTGAAAAAGCCAAAAAATTAGTAATAATTTAACAAATACAAAAATATGTATCTCATATTTTGTGCTACCTTAGTAAGGATAGAAATAAGGGTTGACTTGTCGTAAACTTGCTAAATTGAAGATGTACACCAAATTTGAAAAAGCCAAAAAATTAGTAATAATTTAACAAATCCAAAAATATGTATCTCATATTTTGTGCCACCTTAGTAAGGGTAGAAATAAGGGTTGACTTGTCGTAAACTTGCTAAATTGAAGATGTACACCAAATTTGAAAATGCCAAAAAATTAGTAATAATTTAACAAATCCAAAAATATGTATCTCATATTTTGTGCACCCTTAGTAAGGGTAGAACTAAGGGGTGACTACTCGAAAACTTACTAAAATAAAGATGTACATTAAATTTGAAAAACCCAAAAAATTAGCAATAATTTAACAAATACAAAAATATGTATCTCATATTTTGTGCTACCTTAGTAAGGATAGAAATAAGGGTTGACTTGTCGTAAACTTGCTAAATTGAAGATGTACACCAAATTTGAAAAAGCCAAAAAATTAGTAATAATTTAACAAATCCAAAAATATGTATCTCATATTTTGTGCCACCTTAGTAAGGGTAGAAATAAGGGTTGACTTGTCGTAAACTTGCTAAATTGAAGATGTACACCAAATTTGAAAAAGCCAAAAAATTAGTAATAATTTAACAAATACAAAAATATGTATCTCATATTTTGTGCTACCTTAGTAAGGATAGAAATAAGGGTTGACTTGTCGTAAACTTGCTAAATTGAAGATGTACACCAAATTTGAAAAAGCCAAAAAATTAGTAATAATTTAACAAATCCAAAAATATGTATCTCATATTTTGTGCCACCTTAGTAAGGGTAGAAATAAGGGTTGACTTGTCGTAAACTTGCTAAATTGAAGATGTACACCAAATTTGAAAAAGCCAAAAAATTAGTAATAATTTAACAAATACAAAAATATGTATCTCATATTTTGTGCTACCTTAGTAAGGATAGAAATAAGGGTTGACTTGTCGTAAACTTGCTAAATTGAAGATGTACACCAAATTTGAAAAAGCCAAAAAATTAGTAATAATTTAACAAATCCAAAAATATGTATCTCATATTTTGTGCCACCTTAGTAAGGGTAGAAATAAGGGTTGACTTGTCGTAAACTTGCTAAATTGAAGATGTACACCAAATTTGAAAATGCCAAAAAATTAGTAATAATTTAACAAATCCAAAAATATGTATCTCATATTTTGTGCACCCTTAGTAAGGGTAGAACTAAGGGGTGACTACTCGAAAACTTACTAAAATAAAGATGTACATTAAATTTGAAAAACCCAAAAAATTAGCAATAATTTAACAAATACAAAAATATGTATCTCATATTTTGTGCTACCTTAGTAAGGATAGAAATAAGGGTTGACTTGTCGTAAACTTGCTAAATTGAAGATGTACACCAAATTTGAAAAAGCCAAAAAATTAGTAATAATTTAACAAATCCAAAAATATGTATCTCATATTTTGTGCCACCTTAGTAAGGGTAGAAATAAGGGTTGACTTGTCGTAAACTTGCTAAATTGAAGATGTACACCAAATTTGAAAAAGCCAAAAAATTAGTAATAATTTAACAAATACAAAAATATGTATCTCATATTTTGTGCTACCTTAGTAAGGATAGAAATAAGGGTTGACTTGTCGTAAACTTGCTAAATTGAAGATGTACACCAAATTTGAAAAAGCCAAAAAATTAGTAATAATTTAACAAATCCAAAAATATGTATCTCATATTTTGTGCCACCTTAGTAAGGGTAGAAATAAGGGTTGACTTGTCGTAAACTTGCTAAATTGAAGATGTACACCAAATTTGAAAAAGCCAAAAAATTAGTAATAATTTAACAAATACAAAAATATGTATCTCATTTTTGTGCTACCTTAGTAAGGATAGAAATAAGGGTTGACTTGTCGTAAACTTGCTAAATTGAAGATGTACACCAAATTTGAAAAAGCCAAAAAATTAGTAATAATTTAACAAATCCAAAAATATGTATCTCATATTTTGTGCCACCTTAGTAAGGGTAGAAATAAGGGTTGACTTGTCGTAAACTTGCTAAATTGAAGATGTACACCAAATTTGAAAATGCCAAAAAATTAGTAATAATTTAACAAATCCAAAAATATGTATCTCATATTTTGTGCACCCTTAGTAAGGGTAGAACTAAGGGGTGACTACTCGAAAACTTACTAAAATAAAGATGTACATTAAATTTGAAAAACCCAAAAAATTAGCAATAATTTAACAAATACAAAAATATGTATCTCATATTTTGTGCTACCTTAGTAAGGATAGAAATAAGGGTTGACTTGTCGTAAACTTGCTAAATTGAAGATGTACACCAAATTTGAAAAAGCCAAAAAATTAGTAATAATTTAACAAATCCAAAAATATGTATCTCATATTTTGTGCACCCTTAGTAAGGGTAGAACTAAGGGGTGACTACTCGAAAACTTACTAAAATAAAGATGTACATTAAATTTGAAAAACCCAAAAAATTAGCAATAATTTAACAAATACAAAAATATGTATCTCATATTTTGTGCTACCTTAGTAAGGATAGAAATAAGGGTTGACTTGTCGTAAACTTGCTAAATTGAAGATGTACACCAAATTTGAAAAAGCCAAAAAATTAGTAATAATTTAACAAATACAAAAATATGTATCTCATATTTTGTGCACCCTTAGTAAGGGTAGAACTAAGGGGTGACTACTCGAAAACTTACTAAAATAAAGATGTACATTAAATTTGAAAAACCCAAAAAATTAGCAATAATTTAACAAATACAAAAATATGTATCTCATATTTTGTGCTACCTTAGTAAGGATAGAAATAAGGGTTGACTTGTCGTAAACTTGCTAAATTGAAGATGTACACCAAATTTGAAAAAGCCAAAAAATTAGTAATAATTTAACAAATCCAAAAATATGTATCTCATATTTTGTGCACCCTTAGTAAGGGTAGAACTAAGGGGTGACTACTCGAAAACTTACTAAAATAAAGATGTACATTAAATTTGAAAAACCCAAAAAATTAGCAATAATTTAACAAATACAAAAATATGTATCTCATATTTTGTGCTACCTTAGTAAGGATAGAAATAAGGGTTGACTTGTCGTAAACTTGCTAAATTGAAGATGTACACCAAATTTGAAAATGCCAAAAAATTAGTAATAATTTAACAAATCCAAAAATATGTATCTCATATTTTGTGCACCCTTAGTAAGGGTAGAACTAAGGGGTGACTACTCGAAAACTTACTAAAATAAAGATGTACATTAAATTTGAAAAACCCAAAAAATTAGCAATAATTTAACAAATACAAAAATATGTATCTCATATTTTGTGCTACCTTAGTAAGGATAGAAATAAGGGTTGACTTGTCGTAAACTTGCTAAATTGAAGATGTACACCAAATTTGAAAAAGCCAAAAAATTAGTAATAATTTAACAAATACAAAAATATGTATCTCATATTTTGTGCACCCTTAGTAAGGGTAGAACTAAGGGGTGACTACTCGAAAACTTACTAAAATAAAGATGTACATTAAATTTGAAAAACCCAAAAAATTAGCAATAATTTAACAAATACAAAAATATGTATCTCATATTTTGTGCTACCTTAGTAAGGATAGAAATAAGGGTTGACTTGTCGTAAACTTGCTAAATTGAAGATGTACACCAAATTTGAAAAAGCCAAAAAATTAGTAATAATTTAACAAATCCAAAAATATGTATCTCATATTTTGTGCACCCTTAGTAAGGGTAGAACTAAGGGGTGACTACTCGAAAACTTACTAAAATAAAGATGTACATTAAATTTGAAAAACCCAAAAAATTAGCAATAATTTAACAAATACAAAAATATGTATCTCATATTTTGTGCTACCTTAGTAAGGATAGAAATAAGGGTTGACTTGTCGTAAACTTGCTAAATTGAAGATGTACACCAAATTTGAAAATGCCAAAAAATTAGTAATAATTTAACAAATCCAAAAATATGTATCTCATATTTTGTGCACCCTTAGTAAGGGTAGAACTAAGGGGTGACTACTCGAAAACTTACTAAAATAAAGATGTACATTAAATTTGAAAAACCCAAAAAATTAGCAATAATTTAACAAATACAAAAATATGTATCTCATATTTTGTGCTACCTTAGTAAGGATAGAAATAAGGGTTGACTTGTCGTAAACTTGCTAAATTGAAGATGTACACCAAATTTGAAAAAGCCAAAAAATTAGTAATAATTTAACAAATCCAAAAATATGTATCTCATATTTTGTGCACCCTTAGTAAGGGTAGAACTAAGGGGTGACTACTCGAAAACTTACTAAAATAAAGATGTACATTAAATTTGAAAAACCCAAAAAATTAGCAATAATTTAACAAATACAAAAATATGTATCTCATATTTTGTGCTACCTTAGTAAGGATAGAAATAAGGGTTGACTTGTCGTAAACTTGCTAAATTGAAGATGTACACCAAATTTGAAAAAGCCAAAAAATTAGTAATAATTTAACAAATACAAAAATATGTATCTCATATTTTGTGCACCCTTAGTAAGGGTAGAACTAAGGGGTGACTACTCGAAAACTTACTAAAATAAAGATGTACATTAAATTTGAAAAACCCAAAAAATTAGCAATAATTTAACAAATACAAAAATATGTATCTCATATTTTGTGCTACCTTAGTAAGGATAGAAATAAGGGTTGACTTGTCGTAAACTTGCTAAATTGAAGATGTACACCAAATTTGAAAAAGCCAAAAAATTAGTAATAATTTAACAAATACAAAAATATGTATCTCATATTTTGTGCTACCTTAGTAAGGATAGAAATAAGGGTTGACTTGTCGTAAACTTGCTAAATTGAAGATGTACACCAAATTTGAAAAAGCCAAAAAATTAGTAATAATTTAACAAATCCAAAAATATGTATCTCATATTTTGTGCCACCTTAGTAAGGGTAGAAATAAGGGTTGACTTGTCGTAAACTTGCTAAATTGAAGATGTACACCAAATTTGAAAATGCCAAAAAATTAGTAATAATTTAACAAATACAAAAATATGTAGAGAACAGAGAAATAAATAAATTAAGATTATAAAATATTATAGAAGGTATTAAATTATTTCTGTATCGAGAGGTACTCAAAACATAGCCTCTTTTAAATTTTAGACATTAAATTCACTGGAATCTTTTAACTACAATATTGAAATAATCTAACAATTGTAAATGCCAAGTTAAAGAATTGCCTCTAATTGTTTGGTGGTTCTTTTTCAATTATATATTTGTTTCACTATCACAATATTCCCTTAGAGTTCTAAACTAACAATTGCATTTTCAAAGAAGTTATTTTTATAAAATTTTCTTAATGAATAATAAAACCACTTAGTTATTAAAAACTTGTTTTCATTCTTGAGGTTTTGACTTTAGACCAAAAGTAGAAACATCAACAATGAAACATTTTTTGATTAAGTGGTTTTATTATCCATTAGGAATATTATGTAAACGAGTCAAACAGTATAACTCTTACTTAGGTGGCACAAAGTATGAGATACATATTTTTGGATTTGTTAAATTAGTACTAATTTTTTGGCGTGTTCAAATTTGGTGTATATCTTCAATTTAGAAAGTTTACGACAAGTCACCCCTTAGTTCTACCCTTACTAAGGGTGCACAAAATATGAGATACATATTTTTGTATTTGTTAAATTATTGCTAATTTTTTGGCTTTATCAAATTTGATGTCCATCTTTATTTTAGTAAGTTTTCGAGTAGTCACCCCTTAGTTCTACCCTTACTTAGAAAGAGCTAGAATTCAATTTCAATCCATTAATAACTTTTTATTTAATAGGTAAGTAGTGAGTTTTAAAATTTCAAGAATTTAGTTTTCTCAGTGTACTTGTGGATGTGGCTAGTTTCATACAAAGGTTATTTCATACGAAAATACTCGAGGTATAACTTCACAAAATATTTTAACTGTCTACTAAAAGCCTATGGATTACGAACGCTTTATTATTTTAATACTATCTCATACATAAAAATAGACTATAACAATTTGCAATAAATTTCAAGTCGATCTGTTTAAAAAAAAACTTTATTAATACTAAATTATAATCACAAGGAGACCATGATAGTACTTAGAAATGGTTAAAACAAAAAAAAAACACTTTTAAACTGCTACTATTAAAAGTCTAGTAAAATAAGGAAGCTGCATACATTTTTTTTATCGCGTTATAAGAAGCACCACTTTCTTTATGATGTAAAACAGTTTTGTGTGTATTATGTTTTATAAATTTTTTTATAAATTACAATCATTCATGGGGGGGGGGGTAATTATCCCCTGTACCCCCCGTAAATCCGCCCTTGCTTTAAATAAAGAAAAAATTGGGCACTTTAAATAAAGAAATAAAATGTTGGATTTTCTTAGACAAAAGTACACACAAATCCTTTTTTTAAGATAAAACATTTTTCTCAACTATTGTTTTTCCAAAAATGGCGGCCAATTTTGGCTAGACAAAAATTTTTACCATGTACCGACATAAAATTGCCAATTCAGTAAAAAAAATAATGTGCGAGAATTCGTTTTTTAAGGTTAGGGTACATTTTAAAAAAAACCCTACTTACTTCATCACGGTCATTTTAATAATAATAAACTCGAAAAATACCAAAAATGCCGTTTTTGACTCATATCTCGCGAAGCTCCAGCCCAAATTTATTGAACATTTTTTTACAGGCTTCTCTTTATGTATAAAATCGAAAAAATTAACTTAGCTTGACTTGGCTCTTACATCCATATAAAATTCTAATTCCACTCCACTATTAATGCAATACTTTGATTTGAAAAAATGTGCCCCCCCCCCTGACATTTTTTGTAACGGCGCCCATGGCGACAGCAATTCTAACATACATTTTCAAATTCATTGTTGTGAACGGCGAATCTTTATTATTTATGATTTTAGTATCTATTTCATTTAAAAAAATAATAGTTTTAGGATGACGCTACTTGGGTAGGGGTAACTGTACTCTCTAAATTTGAGTGAGTCAGTTTCCAGTGGAAAGCTGACTGATATTTCCAGTAAGTTCAAAAGATACTGATTAACCAGTTAAAAAAACAAGTTCGTTTTAGTACCACCACTACTAAGAATTGTACTGGTTCGGCCATAAAATTCTACTGGTTGTCATTGGCTGACTTAGGAATGATTTAAATAGTAAAAATTGACTGGAATTCATTGAAAATTGACTGATCAGAATTTAGAGGGTGGAGAAAACATATCGTTAAACAAACTATAGATTGCATTTACATCCACAGACAGTAAAAAAATATCAACGAACGTGAAATACCTACGACAAAAATGTTCCTTTGAAATATTATTACAACGAAATAGTTATTTATGCTAATTTAATTTTGATTAGGTATACGCCATTTGTAAAATGAAACTTTGGTATTCAATTTAAATATTATTTAAGAATATTGTTTATAATTAAATAAAAGTGAACATTAAATTCTCTATATTTTAACAAAAGCGGTTCTTTGATCGGATGTTTATGACCTGTTAAAATGTAGACAAGCCCAAAGTGAGGTTATGTTTATAAATAACTTTTAAATGTTAAAACTTACCAACGATAACTGTCGTCACTACATCTTTTAATTCTTTGGCATCAGCGTTTCCAACACTCAAAAAATCCGACAAAGATAAAGAAGACGCTATTAACCGTCTTTTCTCTTCGAAATTTAAATAATCCAAACTATTACTTCTAGTTGGCGCCACTATAGCTACCGTTTTTTGTTTGGGGGGGTTATTTCCATTTTTTTCATGCATAATTATGCCATAAACTACAATTTAAATACCGATTCGAACAATTAACTACACTTAACCACCGATTCGAGCAACTAAATACACTTAAACACCAATAGAACGAACACACTATCCACCACTACAGAACTTTAATAAAACCTGTAGCAAAGACGAACAAACAACAAACGATCACTACTCCAGTACGGCATCATCTCAACCACAAAAAAATATCACTAATTCAACAAACGGTTTTCATTCACGGAACAACAATTTGCATTGTATTAAATAAAAAAATGGACGGATAACAAATTCCAACTACGACAGAATGTTTTGAACTGATGTTTAATTTTGA
The DNA here is from genome assembly GCA_949320105.2 of Crepidodera aurea. NCBI lineage: Eukaryota > Metazoa > Arthropoda > Insecta > Coleoptera > Chrysomelidae > Crepidodera > Crepidodera aurea. Next base: position 824,467 of record OX439477.1, read on the forward strand.
AGTGTGGCTTGGAATGGGTAAAAGGTGCATTCCAAACGAGAGGAGAGGTCGGCGAGCGACCATCGAGGCCGAACACGCACGAGAGATAATAACGTGGACCGGACTTGTGGCGCCTACAAAACATTTTTTTTGGAATGATTTTATTATAGACCAGTGAAGATAATTTTTAAAACCAAATAAAATAATAGTAGGATGAAACTCTTTGGAAAAGAGAGAGAATATGACAAAAATGATAGGAAAAATAACTTACAGGCGCTCTGGGGTCGGGAAGTAGAAGGGGGGAGTTTTTAAGGGTAGAAAACGGTTTATCTCGATTTCCGGCAAAATTACAAGTCCTATGGAAAAAAGTTAAATGGCAAAGTTGTAGGTAATAAAAAGATCTACAACTTTTGTATTAACACTTTTTTCACTTAACCTCAAAATTTTTGTGAAAAATTCAAATAACCAAGTTTTTGGTTTTTTATTTTTATCTTTTACAAAAAAATTGTTTTTCACGAAATTTGGTGTAAACTTACCTTTTTATGTCCCAAACACACTGTAATTTTTTTGGTTTAAAATATTTATTTTTTAACCTTATTTTGACTTAATATCGAAAAAGCAGTCTAATTTTCAATCGAAAATTTTCACGTCAAAATATCTGCTTTTTTTAAAAAAACTCGGTGGGCTTTATGATCATTGAAATCTCTACTTTTTGATGCATTATAAATTTCCCACCCCTTATTATCGTTATTATTGCCCATAGAAAAAAAAGTTTCAAATAAAAGTTATAACTGTTTTTTGTTAAAATGCTATTAAATGTACAGTGGCGTGCAGATTTCAGGGGATACAAAAAATAATATATTTTTTAAATAGGATAACCTATATATTATTTTTACATTTTACATTTTTACATTTTTATAATCCTCTCGATGAGCTGCTTTCAACGATGTATCACACTTGATGTCTAATCTGGATAATAAAGGATCTACAGCCACCTGAAAAATCACATTTTTTGAGTTAAAGTAGCTGTAGGTTGAAAATCGAGAATTACGGCTTACGTGTCTCTATCCTAACTTTTCAAATTCTATACTGTGGCACTAAAAAATATTGTATACAACGTGATTAAAAATCAGATGGGATTTCCAATATCCAAAAAATGTGATTTTCAGGTGGCTGTAGATCCTTTTTTATCCAGATTAGACATCAAGTGTGATATATTGTTGAAATCAGCTCGTCGAGAGGATTATAAAAATGTAAAAATATACAGGGTATCCTATTTAAAAAAAATATTATTTTTTGTATCCCCTGAAATCTGCACGCTACTGTACATTTGATAGCATTTTAAGAAAAAAAAGTTATAACCATACAACTTTTATTTGAAACTTTTTTCTATAGGCATTAATAACGGTAATTAGGGGTGGGTAATTTATAGTGAATAACCCTGTACAATTTTGAGCTATTTATTAAAATGTATACTTCAATTACTCGAAAAACGTAAGATTCCGTGTTGCATTGATAAACAAAAGAGTAATTAAAGTAAAAATTTAAATAAATAGCTCAAAATTGTACATGATGGTTTAAAAAAAAGAAATTCGGAGTTTTCTTCGTTTCTTATTTGCATTTTTTGAGAACGTTTACCATAGTAATGTTTATTTTTTTTACACCATCAAAAAGTAGAGATTTCAACGAACAAAAAGCCTACCGAGTTTTTTAAAAAAGCAGATATTTTGACGTGAGAATTTTCGATTGAAAATTAGACTGCTTTTTCGATGTTAAGTCAAAATAAGGTTAAAAAAATAAATATTTTAAAACAAAAAAATTACAGAGTGTTTCGGACATAAAAAGGTAAGTTTATACCAAATTTTGTGAAAAAAAAATTTTTTTTGTAAGAGATAAAAATAAAAAACCAAAAACATGGTTATTTGAATTTTTCACATAAGTTTTGAGGTTATGTGAAAAAAGTGTAAATACCAAAGTTGTAGATCTTTTTATTAACTACAACTTTGCTATTTAACTTTTTTCCATAGGACTTGTAGTTTTGCCGGAAATCGAAATAAACAGTTTTCTACCCTTAAAAACTCCCCCTCTTCCACTTCCCGACCCCAGAGCGCCTGTAAATTATTTTTCCTTTCATGTTTGTTATATTCTCTTCCTTTTCCAATGGGTTTCATCCTACTATTATTTTATTTCACTTTTTACCATTTTCTGCACTGGTCTATTAATGAAAATAGAAATAGAAAATATACGATATTTATGGGGGAGTGGGTGGCTCAGCGGTAGATCACTGGATCCATGACAGAGGCGGATCCAGACTTTCATTTGGGGAGGGGTCACGAAGGTATTTTTACTGATTTCAAATGTATCAAATATGTAATCTATTTTCGAAAAGTGAGGGAAAAAAAAGAAAAAAATTTACGCAATCGATAAATTATCCTTTTTTAATAAATTAATGTTAAGTACAATTTTTCATGAAAATTAACCCCTCCCGAGTTATACGGCGTAGTAAATCACGATTTTCACCACAAAAATCGTACATTTCTAAAAAAAAAAATGTATTTTTTGCCCGTAACTTTTTTTGGCTGATAATATCGAGATGTACAATAAACCATTTTAAATCTTAGGCCGAGATATCATGTTTTTTTCAATATTTGTCCCAAAAAATGACATTGACGGTTATAAATGCAATTGTATCTTGTTTATTCGGAAGAACATTTGCTCAAAGTCTTGTCTCTCTAAATTATTTTCAAAAATCAATACTTTTCACGCTATTGAAAATTTGATATTGAAATATGAAATATTGAAAAATTGAAAATGTCTTATAAAAAACAATAATTTAGCTCAACTTTAACACACCAAAACTTAAAAAAATAATTATCCCATAGGGCTAATTACTGGGCAATTGTAGAAACATATGTTACAACTTTCTGCAAAAGGATTTTTTTTTCAAATACCACAGTCTAGATAACGCTAAAAAATGGCGTTAAAAAATTGAAAAAAAAAATATTTTGTACATAACTTTTTTTCTGCTTATGTTAAACGGTTCTGAATGGTCTTAAAATGTTCCCAATGTTGTTTTCTCATTAGAATGTTATATACATTTTTTTTGTGGAAGTCATATTTTTTCAGATATTGCAGTGCAGAAGAGTGGCGGTGGAACATCTGCAGCCCACGTGCGCGCCAGCTGTATCCGGCCAGGTGCGCGCCAGCTGTATTCGGTCTGAACAAGAAAAAACATCTGCAGGCCATCTGTACCCGAACAGAAAAAAAGAAGGAACATCTGGAGGCCACCTGGCCGGAAATGGAGGAGCAACATCTGCCCCGAACATCTGCAGACCATATGCGTTCAAACGTAGCAGGTGTTAAATCCGGGTCATTGAACGCATATGGTCTACAGATGTTCGGACTATTTTTAGAAATAGGTCGTTGGCTTTGAATGCCTTCTTCTTTTTTTCTGTTCGGGTACAGACGACCTGCAGATGTTTTTTCTTGTTCAGACCGGATACAGCGCACTGATCCAGTTTCTTTAAACATCAATTTTTGAATTGCCACATCTTCCTTCGTATTAATAGTAGAAAAATTAAAAAAAAATCATCTTAATTGTTAGCTCAAGGCCATAAAATTAGTTCATATCAATTTTTACGTAATACTAACAGATATTCGGTTATATTTAAAAATACTTTTAGATATGTACGATTTTTGTGGTGAAAATCGTAATTTTCTACCTATAACTCGGGAGAGGTTTATTTTCATGAAAAATTGTATTTAACATTAATTCATCAAAAAAGGATAATTTATTGATTGCGCAAGTTTTTTTTCTTTTTTTTCCCTCACTTTTTGATGCCCCTCCGCCCCCACCCAAAACGCCATTAACGAGGTTTTCTACTTCTGAACTAGACACCTTTCCTAACAGTTTGCAAAAAATTTAAATACGATCTGATCAGTTACTTTCTTCCTGAATGATTTTACTTCATTTCTTGGAGTAAAGAGAACATGTTTAAAACAAAATTTTATTACTAAATTATAATCACAAAGAGACTAGGAAAGTACTTAGAACTAAAAATGGTAAAAAAACACTTTTAGACTGCATACTTTTAAAAGTCTAGTGAAACAAGGAAGCTGTATACATCTTTCTTTATCGCGTTATAAGAAGCACCACCAAGTTTTTTATAAATTATAAGAAGGAGGGGTGGGGGGGGGGGTAATTACCCCTGTACCCCCCGTAAATCCGCCCTTGAGTCCAAATGTCGTTAGGCACATAGTAAGCTAGGCCTTAAATGGTACAGCTCTCCCTTTTGTTTTAGTAAAATTAATATTAATACAATAAAAATTATGTTCGTGCTTTGGAGGGGGGTCATGACCATCCCGGGATCCGCGCCTGCCCATGACCCAAGGGTGGTTTCGAATCCCACCGACGCGACGGCAGAAATCATTATCTGATTTTTAATTAATTAAAAATTTAAAAATTGATTTTCATATACCAGGTGTGATTCCTCACTAGATGATGTACTGTTGGGATCTATTAATTAACAGTGCTGTTCCTAAAGTGGCGCTGGGAAATCAGAGCCATGGCACCCTACGTATCTTAGATAAATGTAGAATATTCTTGAAAACATGTATCTTAGTTTGCCGAACGCTGCAAAAGTTACTTGTATTCTGTCCTGAACCAAATATGTATGTATACCTTACATGATACATGATATTTTCTATTCGTTGAGTTTGATTTAATTACGGAGAATTGTTTGAAATTTGCATACATGCAACATAAGAGAACCGCAAAAATAAATTAATGAAATGTAATTTTTTACCAGGACCAAATGGACAACAATTCAAATCATCGATATACAGGGTATTTCCAAATGACACTTACAACGTTTCCAAATGACACTTACACTTACTCGTAAAATTGGACAAAATGATATAAGGAATGAGGGGTCCAACTCTATTACTCTTCAAAATACAGGGCGTTAAAGTTAAAAAAAAATAAATGTTTTATAATATTTATTTATTTATTTATTTATTTATTTAATATATTCATTTGGAATTTTACGAGAGGTATCTACAGCCAGACGTTGTAAGTGTCATTTGGAAACACCCTTTAGCTAAACCTATCAATAATGATTTGTAAATAAACATTTGATGCATGGTAGTAAAAAAATTTAAAAATATTTTGGCATTGGCATAATTACATTTATTCTAAATATTCATTTACGATACCCTACAATTTATCAAAAATGTTTCGTTTTAGTTATAGATGATCGATGTAATTTAAATGAACTTAATTTTTGATATTAAATTCAAATTTTAATAATTAATAATTTAAGTGGCTATTTTCAAATACAAAGTATTGAATAATAGATCAGTGCAGATAGCTTTGAAAATGGTAAAAAGTGAAATAAAATAATAGTAGGATGAAACCCATTGGAAAAGGAAGAGAATATAACAAACATGAAATGAAAAATAATTTACAAGCGCTCTGTGGTCGGGAAGTGGTAGGGGGGAGTTTTTAAGGGTAGAAAACTGTTTATCTCGATTTCCGGCAAAACTTATGGAAAAAAGTTAAATGGTAAAGTTGTAGGTAATAAAAAGATCTACAACTTTTGTAATTATACTTTTTTCACATAACCTCAAAATTTATATGAAAAATTCAATTAACCAAGTTTTTGGTTTTTTATTTTTATCTTTTACAAAAAAAAATTTTTTTTCACGAAATTTGGTGTAAACTTACCTTTTTATGTTCCAAACACTCTGTAATTTTCTTGTTTTAAAATATTTATTTTTTAACCTTATTTTGACTTAATATCGAAAAAGCAGTCTAATTTTCAATCGAAAATTCTCACGTCAAAATATCTGTTTTTTTAAAAAACTCGATTGGCTTTTTGTTCGTTGAAATCTCTACTTTTTGATGGTATAAACATATATTACTATGGTAAATGTTCTCAAAAAATGCAAATAAGAAACGAAGAAAACTCCGAATTTCTTTTTTTTTTAAATCATTATGTACAATTTTGAGTTATTTATTTAAATTTATACTTTAATTTCTCGAAAAACGTAAGATTCCGTGTTACATTGATAAACAAAATAGTAATTAAAGTATAAATTTAAATAAATAACTCAAAATTGTACATAATGATTTAAAAAAAAAAAGAAATTCGGAGTTTTCTTCGTTTTTTATTTGCATTTTTTGATAACATTTACCATAGTAATGCATATTTTTTTTACACCATCAAAAAGTAGAGATTTCAACGAACAAAAAGCCCACCGAGTTTTTTAAAAAAGCAGATATTTGACGTGAGAATTTTCTATTGAAAATTAGACTGCTTTTTCGATATTAAGTCGAAATAAGGTTAAAAAAAATAAATATTTTCAAACAAAAAAATTACAGAGTGTTTGGGACATAAAAAGGTAAGTTTACACCAAAGTTCGTGAAAAAAAATATTTTTTTGTAAAAGGTAAAAATAAAAAACCAAAAACTTGGTTATTTGAATTTTTCACATAAATTTTGAGGTTATGTGAAAACAGTGTAAATACAAAAGTTGTAGATCTTTTTATTACCTGCAACTTTGCCATTTAACTTTTTTCCATAGGACTCGTAGATTTGCCAGAAATCGAGATAAACAGTTTTCTACCCTTAAAAACTCCCCCCTTCCACTTCCCGACCCCAGAGCGCCTGTAAATTATTTTTCTTATCATTTTTGTCATATTTTCTTCCTTTTCCAATGAGTTTCATCCTACTATTATTTTATTTGGTTTCAAAAATTATCTGCACTGGTCTATTGGATCAGATCTTCTCATACAATTTCAATTGTGTAAATCCGTCTCTGACCGTTCGTATTTCTCGTCAACATTCTAACTTTTGATTACCACATGCAGTAGCATCCGTCTAACCGTCTTGGTTTACCTAAAAACAGTAGAATGAGACGGACGACAAAAGGCATGTGCTGATAATAGACTTACATCCAGTGTTGCCGATGCCAATTTATCATATTTCCCAATATCCCAAGTAAAATTTCCCCAAATTTGGAGACAAAAATCTGCTGATTCCCCAAAAATTCCCCTCAAAATTACTTTAAGAAATGAAACAAGTTTCAACTATTTAAATAATATTTATTTATCTTTTAACTTTTTTCATATATTTGTTGCGAGCATTTTGCAGTTTTTTGATCCCTTCCCTTGTGGCCATTAACGATACCACAGAATACAAAATCAACTTATCTAACGCAAAGCTAGCAAATTAGAAGCGTCTAAAACTATCTGTTCGCGTTCGCACCGCGCGGAGATAAACGAACTTACCCGATTATAATATGATTTATTATAACAAAAGTAGGTACAATGGACAAAATGGTTTGCTGCTGAGCAAATGGTCTCGAGTTCTATGCCCAATCTGAACTGTTTTTTTTTTTAATTTTAATTCCTACATGATTATTTATTATATGGTTTAACGATGAGATTTAAAAATCCCCGCATTTTCCCCGCATAATGTCAATCGCCAATCATCTTAAGATTCCCCGAAGTTTGGGGAATTCCCCACAAATTGGCAACGCTGCTTACATCTCACATTTTGTTCCTGCTACAGTGCGTAAGAGCGACGTTGCCTGGCTGTAGTTTAAAACAAGTAATTAGGAATAAACTTTTTATGTAGGTACAAAATAACGAAAATTTTTAAAATATAATTTCATAAAAAACTGTAAATCGAATCTAGTACGATCCAACGCTTTTCCCCCTTTTTGTAACAGGAGTATTAACGATTCCCGTAGTTTTCGTCTAATATTATTACGAAAACTTCTAGACCAGTGCAGATAATTTTTGAAACCAAATGAAATAATAGTAGGATGAAAGTCATTGGAAAAGGAAGAGAATATAACAAACATGAAAGGAAAAATAATTTACTGGCGCTCTGGGGTCGGGAAGTGGAAAGGGGGGAGTTTTTAAGGGTAGAAAACTGTTTATCTCGATTTCCGGCAAAACTACAAGTCCTATGGAAAAAAGTTAAATGGCAAAGTTGTAGGTAATAAAAAGATCTACAACTTTCGTATTTACACTTTTTTCACATAACCTCAAAATTTATGTGAAACATTCAAATAACCAATTTTTTGGTTTTTTATTTTTATCTTTTACAAAAAAAATTTTTTTTTCGCGAAATTTGGTCTAAACTTACCTTTTTATGTCCCAAATACTCTGTAATTTTTTTGTTTTAAAATATTGATTTTTTTAACATTATTTTGACTTAATATCGAAAAAGCAGTCTGTTAGGCCTAACTGATGAAGTTGAAAGACAGAAACCGGTCTTAGGATGTCGAATCTAATAAATTAAAATTCCTTACTGGTTTACTCACTTTGTATTAATCCCTGAAAGGGATAAAAAAGAAGAGAGTGACATCGTGACTAGATTCAGTCAAAATTTAATGTCAATACTCTCTTCTTACCATAGATGGTAGCACATCTAAAAATGTTATCTTATAGCGGATATAGCTATTGACTTGTGCGAGTTTGGAATTTTATTCATTGGATTCGAAAAGCCTAACTGATGAAGTTGAAAGACAGAAACCGGTCTTAGGATGTCGAATCTAATAAATTAAAATTCCTTACTGGTTTACTCGTTCTTTTTTGTGTTTTAAATAAGGTTTTTCAAAACAAAATATGTATTTTTAGATTTTATAAGAATTTAAATTAAAAAAGCATAATTTTTCATCAATATAATAGAATTAAATTAAAATCAAAAACAAAAATTAAAATAAAAACTTCTAAACACGCCAGCCTAAGTCTGAATAAATATTTTTTTTATGAAACTTGGTTAAAACGGTTTTTTTTTGTGTTTTAAATAAGCTGTAATTTTTTCAAAACAAAATATTTATTTTTAGATTTTATAAGAATTTACTGAAAGTAAGAGGTTTCCGAGTTTTTGGTTCTTGTTTAAATAGAATATTTTTCTTAAAATCACGATTTTCTCAAAATTGGTAAGAGATAGATATAGGGAACGTTGAATAAAGTTGACCTAGTTTTTAACGTATAATCTAAAAATGTCATAAAATACAGGGTATTCCATTTAAAAAAACCTAACTTTGATAAATTACTATTTTCTGGATCACGCTGTATAATTACAAATAATTTAAACAAGTAGATCTTATCAATTTACATATGTCACCAAAAAATTAAGCTGATATCTTGTAGCGTTTAGGCATAAGAGAACGAGGGATTAGTGGTCCTTAAGTGGTCCTTAAGTAATTGTGCTTAGAGGTATGGTAGATTCCTCACTGTAAAATATTACGATTTGAGCCAACTTGCTCTAATAAAATGTTGCTAATAAGGAATATACAAGGTGATAAAGGTTAGCAAAAAAGTTTATCGCACATTTATGCCACAAATGTGGCCTAACTAGCGCCCTCTACAAATTACATCGAAGTAGGTACCAGATTCTGATTTCTCGTGCCCAAAAACCCCCATTTCCAAAGTTTTATGTATACATATCCAGAAACGCTAAAGTTGTTGCAAAAAATAAATCTTAAAATTTAACCTTTAACACCCTGTATATTCCGTATTAGCAACATTTCATTAGAGCAAGTTGGTTGAAATCGCAATATTTTAAAGCGAGGAATCTACCATACTTCTATGTATAATTACTTAAGGACCACCCTGTATATAAAGTTTATCTTTCATTTGACAGAAAAAAATATTCTTGATTATTTTTTTCATCTGTCACAACAGTCAGATTTTGTGGTTTCAGCCAATAACAACTCAGGATCCTAACCAATCATTGTGTTTTATATTGATAAAACCGCTTCGTCGTTTTTGTTTTTTGATTAAACTGTGTTTACCTATTTGAGATGTCAAATGTAAACATTTATCAATTATTATTATACTAAAATGTATTGCAAATCTATGTTAATAACCAAATTTCAAAATGTATTTGTAAACTAACCTGTTTTTATTAGTTTATTTCAAAAACGCCTTTAACATTTTTACATACCTCACTTTAACACTAAACTTAAAATTAATTATATTAAGAAAGACTTCACTTCATTCTTCTTCTTCGCTTTTATTTACGGCGCCGTTTCGCGGGGTAGCCAGTCAAAAAATCGCCTTGGTGGCCCTGTATGTAAAACTATAACAGCTCAGGTTTCAATTTAAATTGGTAAAGAAAATTTTCAATATTTGTGTGTAAAGTGTATTTTGCATAAATGACTATGTTCTCTGTTTTTAATACAAAATGATTCAAAAAATAATCTTTTCAAATACGACTCGTCCTCTGCAATTTTATAGATTAAATTTTTGATCTTCATACTTAAACGCCTTTATTTTAGGCAAAACCACTCAAACAAACTGATTTAAGATAAAATCACTCGTCCTGCGGACTCGTGATTTTATCAATCAGTTTGTTTTCGTGGTTTTTCCAAATAAAGCCGTTTTCGTGAAAACCAAAAATTTAATCGATAAAATTTGGAGGACTCGTGGTATTACCTTTGATTATTTTTTTCATCTGTCAAATCAGTCAGATTTTGTGGTTTCAGCCAATAACAGCTCAGGATCCTAACCAATCATTGTGTTTTATACTGATTATTTTTTTCATCTGTCAAAATAGTCAGATTTTGTGGTTTCAGCCAATAACAGCTCAGAATCCTAACGAATCATTGTGTTTTATACTGATAAAACCGCTTCGTCGTTTTTGTTTTTTGATTAAACTATGTTTACCTTTTTTGAGATGTCAAATGTAAACATTTATCAATTATTATTATTATACTAAAATGTATTGCAAATCTATGTTAATACCCAAATTTCAAAATATATTTGTAAACTAACCTGTTTTTATTCGTTTATTGTCAATACAACACAGCTCCATCGATAAATTCGTTTAAAACTAACATAAAATGTCAAAACGTCTAAACGTTACACTTAATAAATAATCTTAAATGCCTACTACTAGATAGGCAACTTATATTACGTTTGTAATATTTGGCGTTTAAATGTAAAAGAAAATATCGAACTTTTGAGTGTAAAGTGTCTTTCTCTGTTTTTAATACAAAATGATTCAAAAAATAATCCTTTCAAATACGACTCGTCCTCTGAAATTTTATAGATTAAATTTTTGATCTTCATACTCAAACGCCTTTATTTTAGGCAAAACCACTTAAACAAACTGATTTGAGATAAAATCACGAGTCTCAACCAGTTTTCCATTAGCTTCATCATAAAAGATGTTAGAGTAATGGGTCTGAATGATTTAGCCTGAGAGTAGTCCTTCCCAGGCTTTGGAATGAAGACAGATCTAGCTTTCTTCCAGTTAACTGCATAAACCCAGTAGGGCCAATCTTTTTTCTTCTCAATTTTCAACATTTTTCACACCACTGTCGTTACGATCTGTCCCTCCGACCGCCAGGATTTTAAACAAGTATAAAATATCTGATCGGCCGTCCAGAACTCTCGAAATCCGAGAAATTTTACCATTAACTAACGGATTAGTCATCCCACACATCAAATCTGGCAGGACGAAGTACGACTAGATGTTTACGTTAGTGGGTAGTGACGGTTTTGGTCCGTGATAGATCAGATCTGTAAGATGGAATGACAGATCTGAATGGAGGAACAGGTCGTTCGAATATCCCTTCCGTGTATGCCTAGCTAATAAAGAATAAAAAAGTAGCTGAAGATTACAGTCCGGCGTTCGAGCAAAAGCCAAAATAAGCCCTCTAAAGAAGAATAATTAATAAGGAAAGAGTGACAAGCCCCTATAGTCCCAGTATGCTTAGGTAAGACTTCATTGTTAGTTATATTTAATCCATGTATATTTGAAGGGTGGCCCAATAAAATTGTATTTGTTCTGTACTTCTCTTGCTTTATTTCTTAGAGTGAGTGGTGGTATTAAAGCGTAATAACTGCTAAGTATTCGGGGAGAGACCTCCGTAACTCCGTAAAGGTCGAAAAGGCGTTTCGCCCTGGATGCGTAGCAGCTACAGGTAGGCCAATAATTGGACCGCGTGACAATATGTTAGTTTCTCACTGAATTTCCGCTCGAGGGAGTTGGGAATACATTGATTTTCATTTTTTGGACTTTGGAGACCAATTGTAGATGGCGCTAAATTATGGGCCTATGAATGAAAATCTGGACACCAATCGATTTTTTGACAATTATTGGCTAATTTCACGTGATTTTTTTCTGTAAAGTAGCGCTTGGGGTCTCCCAATTGTATTAGCGAATGTTCTGTGTAATTTGAGTTGCAAATTTATCAGAAAATTGCAAAAATTTATTTTTTCGTGTGGCAGTCTCAAATCCCGGCGCTTTGCCTAATACTTTATATTTTCTGCGTTTTTTGCAAAATTTTCTCCATCCTTCTATCGGAACAATATAGGTCCAGGATTTCAGAAAAAATAAGAAAGTTTTTGAAAAATTCCTTTTATTATGAAAAATATGTTGAAAATACAAAATACATAGCAATGTTTATAATTTATCATATGTTAAATCATAAAGAAAACAATGAACATTTGTGCGTAAAATGCCTTTTGCATAAATGACTATATTCTCTGTTTTTAATACAATATGATTCAAAAAATAATCTTTCAAAATACCACTCGTCCTGTCAAATTTTCGGTTTCCATACTCAAACGCCTTTATTTCAGGCAAAACCAAATAAAGCCGTTTTCGTGAAAACCAAAAATTTAATCGATAAAATTTGGAGGACTCGTGGTATTACCTTTGATTATTTTTTTCATCTGTCAATACAGTCAGATTTTGTGGTTTCAGCCAATAACAGCTCAGGATCCTAACCAATCATTGTGTTTTATACTGATAAAACCGCTTCTTCGTATTTGTTTCTTGATTAAACTGTGTTTACCTTTTTTGAAATGTCAAATGTAAACATTTAACAATTTTTATTATACTAAAATGTATTGCAAATCTATGTTAATAACCAAATTTCAAAATGTATTTGTAAACTAACCTGTTTTTATTAGTTGATTTCAAAATGCCTTTAACATTTTTACATAACATAACACTAAACTTAAAATTAATTAAATTAAGAAAGACTTCATTTCATTCTTCTTCGCTTTTATTAACGGCGCCGTTTCGCGGGGTAGCCAGTCAAAAAATCGCCTTGGTGGCCCTGTATGTAAAACTATAACAGCTCAGGTTTCAATTTAAATTGGTAAAGAAAATTTTCAATATTTGTGTGTAAAGTGTCTTTTGCATAAATGACTATGTTCTCTGTTTTTAATACAAAATGATTCAAAAAATAATCCTTTCAAATACGACTCGTCCTCTGAAATTTTATAGATTAAATTTTTGATCTTCATACTCAAACGCCTTTATTTTAGGCAAAACCACTCAAACAAACTGATTTAAGATAAAATCACTCGTCCTGCGGACTCGTGATTTTATCAATCAGTTTGTTTTCGTGGTTTTTCCAAATAAAGCCGTTTTCGTGAAAACCAAAAATTTAATCGATAAAATTTGGAGGACTCGTGGTATTACCTTTGATAAAAAGCTCTGTATGACATAAATCCGTAATCAAGTATAAAGATTTGCCGGAAAACAAGGAAAATAAAAAATGATTTGGAGGGAAGAGAAATATGTTCAAATTGTAATAATAGGGAGCAAAATCTTCACTTATAATTACACGAGAGCTTTTTTTTTGTCAAAGTAAACTTGACATGTATCAATAATAATTTTGTTGCCTGGCAATTTAACGAAAAAAGCAGCCTTTGACTCAAAAAAAAAAGCTAGAGTATAATTCGGTAAGACAATTTAATGAATATGTAAATCAATAAATTAAAAAATTAGTTTATTTAATTTAACGGAAAAGTACAATTGTTAAAAACACAATTATTAAAAATAGCTTGATTTTCAGAACTTTCGTGTCTTTTGTTAATATTTTGCTGCATGCTAGTATTTTGAGCGGTGGTAGTACGAATGGAACCAATGATTTCTCTATGATGTTCTTCATCTAACTGAAGGTACGGTTTTAATGACGATTGGGTTGCTATGTCCCGTAATTTTCACAAGTTTTTGTTCACCTATTCCACTTCTGGACAATTCAGTTACGGCGGCAGCTCGATTAGAATGGTTCGTAATTTTGTTTAAACAATCTTACTGGACAAACACAATCTTCTGCAGTGTTTGCTACCAACCATTTACTGTCGACCAACTTCTGATTTTCCCCTTGTGCTGTCTTCGAAAACACTGGGTTATATTCAACTCTTCCGGTCTCTCTTCCACGGTTGTCTGTCTCGATTTTAAAATAGAATACCTTACAATTTGCTGCTTCTCTCCACCTCTCCAAGCTGTTAAAGTTAATTATTTTTATAGTTGGTATTTTGGTATAAATGTTTATTTCTTTTTTTTATAGTTGGTATGGGTCGGTAGTTTCTATGACTTTGTATTTATAGAAACAAGTGATTTCTTGTTGATATTTTTTAATTGTATTTTGTTACATCATTTTGAGAGCATTTTCATTTTGAAGAGAAGTATTCTGCAAGTTATTAATAAAGAGTGTATTAACAAAAACATTTATGTTTTTTTGTTGAGTGAACAAGAGTCAAAAGGTAATATAGGCCACAACAGGTTATGGGCCCAGTCACGAGAAACCCCTGTCCAGTCACGAGAAGCCCAGTCAAGAGAATCCTAGTCATCAACGTTTAGTAACCAGGATTGCAGGTCAGATATTTGTAGGAAAGTGAAATTTGCGTTAGTCAAGTCAGTGTCAAAGTCGGATCTGTCAGAAAAGTGAGGTTACGTCAGAAAAGTAAGGTTACATCAGAGAAGTCAGGTTATGTCAGAAAAGTGAGGTTACGTTATCGTCGTCTGTCCGTCAACTTCAGCCAGTGTCAGTCATCTTTAATAAGCAACCGTCTGTCCCCTTCAAGTAAATATTGTCAAGTCTGCACACTGTTTGAAGATAAGAATTATTTTATTTATTTTATTTCATATTTTGTGAATTTTGTATTTCTCTTTGTCTGTAAGTTTTTTTGTAAATATGTCGGACATAAAATCACAAATGGAAATGCTATCAGAAAATGCTCAGGGTGTTGTAAAGTATAGTTCCTGGCGTTTTAAATTAAATTTAATTTTAAAATCTAAGAAACTCTTTGATATTGCTACTGGTATTACAGTAAAGCCAGAAGTCACTGATTCTGTTTATGCAAGTTGGATTGAAAAAGATCTTGAATCGCAAGCATTAATTGGTTTAAATGTAAATAGTAATATCGCTAATAAGATTTCAAATTGTAGGTCTGCTAGAAAAATGTTGGACAAACTAGAAAGTTTGTATGGTAAGAAATCCGATTTAACAATTGAAGGTTTGAGACGTCGTTTTTTCGGGTATTCTTACAATGTCAGTTTGTCAGCAGTTGAGAATTGTCTGGAAGTTGTTTAGATTGCGGAAGCACTGGATGCAGAAGGAGAAGAAATTAAAAAAGAATGGATACTTACAAGGATTTTAGGAATTCTTCCTGAAAAATTACACCATTTACGTACAGCCTGGGATAATGTCAGTGAAACAGATAAGAAGGTCGAGATTCTGATTGAAAGATTGCGTTTGGAGGAAGATCGGCTGAGTGAGAACAAATTATCGAAAGGTATTTCAAATGCAATGGTGACCATTCAAGAATCCAAGTCAAATCAGTCAGGTAGGTCAAACATAGAATGTTTTAAATGTGGAAAGAAAGGGCATACAAAAAAATTTTGCAGAGGCAAATCGTGTGCTAGGTACATACAATATTGCAAGGAAAAGTATTCTTGTGATACTTGTAAGCAGAAAGGGCACTTCGCCAAGGAATGTCCGAGCGGAAATAAAAATGAAAGAACTAATGGAAACATGGAAAATCGTCGAGTCTTGATAACTGTCGGTCTGTCAAGCATAGACTTGAATGGAATTTGCATGGAAAATGACAGTAATATGTGGTATCAAGACTGCGGAGCAAGTCAGCATATAACTTTTCGCAAAGAGTGGATGATCAACTTTGTCGAATTTGAGGATCCCGACACTATTATTATTGGTGATGCTACTAAATTGCAAGGAGTTGGAAAGGGAGATGTTGAACTTGAGGCATTTCATGGAAAGAAGTGGAACCAGGTAGTATTGAAAGATGTCTTGCTTGTCCCGAAAATGAACTTCAATCTATTCTCGGTTACACAACTCTTAGACAAGGGTTATGTTCAGGTCGCAAAAGCGAACTCGTCCGAGTTCAAAACCTCAGATGGAAATGAAACTATAGCAGTTGCTGAACGTGTTGGACGATTATTTAAAATGAGGTTTCGCATGGAAGACCCGAATGTGTGTCTACTATATACTTCCATCAAGACCTGGCACGAGAAACTAGCTCACCAGAATGTCAAGTATGTAAGAGACATCCTGAACAGAAACAAAATTGATTACATAGATGACTGGAACAATCACGTATGCGAAGGATGTGTGTACGGTAAACAGCATCGAATTTCTCATCCGAGAAATCTGAAGATCGCTGACAACATTCTTGATTTAGTTCACGTCGATTTGTGCGAAATGAACTTATTGTCATTGGGAGGAGCTAAATACTTTCTTTTATTCAAGGATGATTTCTCTCATTTTCGGACTGTATATTTTCTGAAGACAAAGGACGAAACATTTTTTAAATTGAAAGCTTATTTACAGATGATAGAAAATCAATTTGGTAGAAGAATTAAATGTTTGAAGTCAGACAATGGAACAGAAATAAAAAAATGCTAACGTCGAAGAACTATTGCAAGAACTTGATATACGTCACGAAATGTCAGTGGCTTACTCTCCAGAACAAAATGGCAGGATTGAAAGAGAGATGAGGACAGTCGTAGAATCTGCTCGTTCTGTAATTCATGCACGAGGTCTGGAAGAGAATTTATGGGGTGAAGCAGTTAACTATGCTGTATTTACACTAAATCAGACTGGAACGAGTACAGTACAGGACATGAGTCCTGTAGATTTATGGTTTGGACGACAAATAGATATAAATAAACTACACAGTTTTGGATGTGAATGTTATGTTCTGACTCCGAATTATAAACGAACAAAAACTGGGAAGAAGTCGCGGAAAGGAATTTTTGTAGGGTACAATGTAGACTCGTCGAGTTACAGGATTTACATACAGGGTGAACGAGATATTGTCAACTCTGAAAATATAATTTTCAAGGAAAAGCATGTCTCATCGATGGAGATCGTGACTAGTACTGCAAGCAGATCAAATCAAGATCCAGAAGGAGAACTCGAAACAATCGGATCATCAGAAAATGACAGCAGTTGCATAGAGGAAAGCTATGAAACAATCCCAAGCTCAGAAGAGCTAGCCAAGTCTGATAAACAGGAATTGGTTGAACAGCCACGACGAATTCTTCGGGATCGCCAAACGCTAATGGCACCAAGGCGGTATGGTATATCAGATCGATTTTCTTCTAGAGATGATGATCACAAACTCGCCTTGATTGTAGGTGACATTCAAGGTATTACGGTAAAACAAGCACAGAAAGACTCAGTATGGCGACAGACATTACAAGACGAATGTGACTCTCTCACGAATGTGAAAACGTCGAAACTTGTAAGACGACCGAAAGACGCTAGAATAATGACTTGTCGTTGGGTATTAAAGGAAAAACAAGACAAAATATTGAAAGCAAGATTGGTAATCTGTGGTCTTCTTAGTCTTGCAGCGTCAAGGGGAATGTATATAAATTCTTTTGATGTAAAAACAGCTTTTTTGTATGGAAACTTAGAAGAAGACATCTATATGCACCAACCTGAAGGATTTGGTGATGGCACGAACCGAGTTTGCAAGTTGCAAAAAAGTCTATCTGGTTTGAAGCAAGCTCCAAAGAATTGGAATGAGAGTTTCTCAACGTTTCTCAAGACACTCAAATTTGAAAATACTGATGACGACCCCTGTATTTACTATAATGAGGATCCAAGTATAATTATTGCCCTATATGTCGATGACGGTCTTATTATTGCAATAGAGAAATATGGTATGATTCGTGTACTGGAAGAAATCAATAAAGAATTTGAAATAATTTTGATAAGTCATTGGAGGATGATAAAGCGTGTCTTCCAGTATATAGGGGGGACTGTACTGTGTGGTATTATCTTTGATGGAGGTGGTGGTCTTGTGGCGTACACTGACTCAGATTGTGGAGGAGACACTATCACAGGACAGCTCGCTGACATACTGACGGGGCTTTTCTTTTTAAAAATATTTTTTTTGATCGTTTGAAAGGAAAAATAATTAAGGAGGAGTGTTAAAGTTAATTATTTTTATAGTTGGTATTTTGGTATAAATGTTTATTTCCTTTTTTATAGTTGGTATGGGTCGGTAGTTTCTATGACTTTGTATTTATAGAAACAAGTGATTTCTTGTTGATATTTTTTAATTGTATTTTGTTACATCATTTTGAGAGCATTTTCATTTTGAAGAGAAGTATTCTGCAAGTTATTAACAAAAACATTTATGTTTTTTTGTTGAGTGAACAAGAGTCAAAAGGTAATATAGACCACAACACAAGCCAATTCATATTTGGAGGCCTACAGGTTCTTCTTCACTCCAGGACAGTGTCATTCCAAAAATTTCTCGTTTTGTGAGAGCATTGGAACTCACCTTCCTTTTTTTCTGGGATTGCTTGTAAAATTTTGCGTTTTGTGTCGCGTGCATTTCTCGCTTTCTTAAACTGTATGTCCGTGAACGGATTAAAAATTATTTTATAATCTTTAAAGTACTTCTCTTGTAACATTTTTGCTGAAGTGTTCCAAATCGTTTTGACTGCACTTTCTTTATAATCTTCTCCATTGTTCTTCTTCATGTTGAATGCCCAGTCACATAAAATAGAAGCTAACTCTTCAGTGGCATTTTCTGCAATTAGTTCATATTTTTTTTCCAAACAAAACATCACAAATTGTCGCCAAATGTAGTTGAATTCACAGTATTGCGAGGCACATTATCATTGATGGCTTTTTCAATTTCTCCACTCGAAGACTCTCCAAATCGCGACATTTCCACAAATGAAAACTTTGAGAAAAAATGACATAACGTCATCAAAAATTTGTTTACAATGCTGGTTGTCATGCTTTCAAAAGTTAGGTTCCGTTATTTTCGCTGTCATAATGACAAAATCACGCGGCTTATGGGATTTTTTATGCATTAATTAAATTGTCATTGAAATTGTTATTAAGTTTCGTCTTCCCAGATAAAATTTGCAAAATATTTAAATAAAGAAATAAGAAAATAAATACAAATGTCAGGCAAATAAATCTAGAGTGCTTTGGAAATATCCAATAACTGTAAATAAACGTCAAATCTAACGTCAGTGTGCATTTGCAATAATTAGAAATGCCAGTAAAATGGAGTATTGAAGATGATGATAAAAAATATAGGCAGCAGAAATCGAATAATAGACGCCTTGATAAAAGTGTACATTTTATAACTGTAAGATATGTAATAAATAAATTCAAAAGTTCTGTAAGTGTTGAAAATAAATTTAAAAAGGATGGTGGCGCTGAATATTGCTTCTATACTTGATTATGGATTTACACATCATGCAGAGCTTTTAATCAAGAATGTTTTTTTTTGTGAAATGGAGTGTTAAATTCAAGAGTTATTGCCAATTTAATTAATGCTGTTTTTATGTATTCCTATTCACTAAAAAAAGATGTCAATGGTTTAGTCACAATTCTAATTTACTTTTATCATTTTATGAAACATTTTTTTAATGATTGTGAAAATACACAAGAAAGCCATGACGACTGGCAACAGTGTCGGTAACTATGGTGATATGCATTTTCATTGTGATGGACCTCCACCAGACAGAATATTCCCCTCGCAAAGTGAAGGGATTGAACGAAGCGAGGGGAGAAGTTGTTATAGTCTATTTTTATGTATGAGAGAGTATTAAAATAATAAAGCGTTCGTAATCCACTTCTTTTAGTAGACAGTTAAAATATTTTGTGAAGTTATACCTCGAGTATTTTCGTATGAAATAACCTTTGTATAAATATAATAAATATATTCGATATTATATTTTCACCTAATTAACCTGCTTATAACTTCTAAGCAGCTGAAGGTAAAAAAGTGCAATTTTTTCTAAAATATTTTATTTTTCCACAAGGTATGAAATTAGTCTTAATAAAAAAAATATGAATAAATTTATAGGAGGGTCAAAATATCGAGCAAAAACAAACTTTGGCTCGGTTTTTCAATAATCCAGAGAAATAGATAAAAGGAAAAAGTAACATGATATTATAGCTACAGGTTCCTTCTTTCATCTGAACTTTGAATTATGAAAAATATTAATTTTTACGTGATTTATTGAAAAATTTGTAATCCGCTTGGGAGTGTCATTCCTTTAGACCGTGCTCTCTAAATGCAGGGCAGGAGCTAAAAATGGGGGTGTGTTTTGAAGCCGGTTATGTTAAAAAGTATCATATTTTTGACAAAAATGATAAGGATCATTTTTGTAGGTAATGAACTGATCTTCATTTTCGTCCAAACAAAAATTCCCTAAGAGTCATATTTTCAGAAATATCGGCGAAAAAAAACAACACATTTTTGAGACCAATGGGCCATTTTCGCGCCCTTCCACAAATTTCAGACAGCTGAGATTTTCGGAAGTGAAAAAATGGTGCCGAACAGACCTGATGCCCGGGTTGGCACCTTCGTTTATTGAACTATTATTTTTAATGCAAATTAACCATTTGAATTTGTTCATAATTTCTGTTCAACTGCTTCTAAATGCTTCGTTATTTTTACAGAGCTCAATGATTGTGCCAAATTCAATAATTATTAAGCTCTGACAAATTCGTTTTATAGCAAAAATAACATTTTTTGGAGGGTTTCCTACACCGATTTTCATTGTAAGGGGCGCCAAAACTCATTCTTGCACACACAACATTTTGCTCTTAATCCGGCCCTGTATCTAATCTCAAAATTGATAACACGCTTATGATATAATGTCTTAAACATATAACCGGACGGAGGTATTCTTGCCACCAGATATACCTGTACCGTAAAGGATACGGGTAAACGTGCCACCAACCAAAAGGGTTCTTTAAAATTACACAGGTATTCGTGCCACTATAGTCTATTTTTATGTATGAGAGAGTATTAAAATAATAAAGCGTTCGTAATCCATAGGCGTACCACTTCTTTTAGTAGACAGTTAAAATATTTTGTGAAGTTATACCTCGAGTATTTTCGTATGAAATAACCTTTGTATAAATATAATAAATATATTCGATATTATATTTTCACCTAATTAACCTGCTTATAACTTCTAAGCAGCTGAAGGTAAAAAAGTGCAATTTTTTCTAAAATATTTTATTTTTCCACAAGGTATGTTAAGAACATTGTGTCTGCCAAGAGGTTAAAAATAACGAAAACATCATTCGAAAATCTGTAAACCAAATTATAAAGCGAACAACAACATGCATTCAACAGAATGGGGGTCATTTCAAACAATTATTATAATTTGTTTAAACTTGTTTTTTTTCTACTCTTTTAAGTGTTGTGTAATTTCTTTTACTCTTCTACTCCAAACTACACAATTTTTCATAAGGAAATAAATAAAATGCGTGATCTATAGCTAATTCTAATGTGACCTTTAGTTCCCAGTACGATCCTGTAAATCTGTTTTCATAGGCCTAGTTGCCGATAAAAATTTTTGGTATAACATACTTCTAAACAAAATAGTTAATAATATTGATTACAACCTAATAGCATTAATTAAGCAAGTTGGTGCCCCAAAAATATAAGAGATCCTAACAATTTATAAGTAGTAAAATCATATGTGCAAAAATAAAAAGTACATCATTAAATTACATTTTTTGTCCTCTTTTTAGATATGGTAAAATATTTTTGAAAATTTAACATACAGGGTGTTGTTTATGAGTGGAACGAATTTGTCAATTTTTAGTGAAGCCGGGCCTGTATTTTCAATATTAATAATATCTCAATTAATTTATTAAGACACATAGAGTATGTGTACCAAATATTATAAAATTATACAGAGTGGTTAAAAGCAATGGAGGCAATGAAGAAATGACCAAAATGAACAAAACGCTCTGTATCTCAGCTATAAGGGACCGTAGACCCATAAAATATGGGTTATTTGGAATCACCTCAGTCACTCCTATCCACTGTTAAAATATTACCCTCTCCCAATGAAACACCCTGTATACATTCATAATCCACGAAGCAAGCCAGAAGGCATTGACATTGAAACGACATACAAATCGAATCAAATAAGTAATTACTTAAAACTACAATTACACAACACAAAAATACAAAATTAAAATTTCAATAAAAGTTAAGATTAATGGGAAATCACTATAGTCTATTTTTATGTATGAGAGATTATTAAAATAATAAAGCGTTCGTAATCCATAGGCGTACCACTTCTTTTAGTAGACAGTTAAAATATTTTGTGAAGTTATACCTCGAGTATTTTCGTATGAAATAACCTTTGTATAAATATATCGGGTGTACACTTATATTTTCACCTAATTAACCTGCTTATAACTTCTAAGCAGCTGAAGGTAAAAAAGTGCAATTTTTTCTAAAATATTTTATTTTTCCACAAGGTATGTTAAGAACATTGTTTAAACTTTGACTTTTAAACAACGTTACGTTCATAAATAATAATTTTAATATAAAAACTACTTCTTACCTACAAATCCAAATCAGAATCGAAATCAGAAGATGAACTGTCGCAACCAATATTTACAATGAGTGGCTCGATCATTTCATCAGTAATATTGTCCAACTTCCACATTTTCTCTTCTTCTTTAATCGTATGATTTACTGCCTTTTCCCAGTTTTCAGGCTTCACATTATTTACAGCCTCCAAAAACAACTGTTTAACATCACTCATTTTAAAAGAATTATTTTTTCTTGAAACTTCTCCCTTTATCTGTGCCCATATCAGTTCAATCGGGTTTACTTCGCAATGATATAGTGGTGATCTAACCACCGTCATCCCACGATTTTTTGCAATTTCATCAATTTCATATTTTTTTAATTTCTCTTTATGAAGGGAACACAAATGATACAGTTAGTTCTCTTCTCACAGAACCACTTGGTTGTGGGCATTTTTTCTGTAAGTCTCGAGTGATAACTTGCATTATCCATTACTATTATACAGTTCTGAGGAAGAAGATCTATCATTTGTTCGAACCACTCTTTAAAGACATCAGCATTCATGTCCTCATGGTAGTCACCGGTACGAGTAGATTCAAAAGTCAATAAACCACCTTTAACAAAACCGTTTGAACTACCGATGTGTACTATTATCAGTCTGCGCCCCTTTCCTGATGGTGGATTTAAACCAGTAGATAAATTATTTAAAAAAGCCTGTCTTCGACTTGTAACAGTTTCATCTTGCCAAAATTTATTTGGTGTATGTCCCTCGTTGATCCATGTTTCATCTAAATAAAATATATTTCTTCTTTGGTTTCTCATTTCTTTTATAGTCCTTAGGTAATTTCTTCTCCATACTACAATATCGCTTCTTTCTATTAAAATAGACTTTCTGGAATGCTTTTTCCATAGAAAACCTATTTCTTTTAAAAGTTTCCATAGTGTGCTTCGACTCATTTCAGGGTAATCCTTATCATCTCGAACCGTGGCAAGAACTTTGTCTACTGTCGGAAATTCTTTTCTAAAGAAGAACGCCATGCACTTTCCTTCGAAGTCTTTCTTTCAAATGATTTTCTATTTGAAATTTTGGTTTTCCTGGAGCTTTACGTGCTGTTTGAAACTCGCCACATTTCTCTTCTTTAACAACTCTGTAAATCGTAGATTTCCCAACACCAAGCGTACTACTAACTAATTCCACTGTGTCATCAACACTTTTACATAAATGTTTGTCTGTAAATGATTTAAAACAATTAAATATTAATGTTTTTTCATTAACTGTTAAAGGACCGATTTTTTGTCGTTTACGCGGTACTTCCAAATTTTCCATGATCACACTAGAATTCACAATAGACTGCACACTGCACCTTGCATGTTGCAACTAAACGACATTTAGTAAGCTGTTAAGAATACACAACTGGACCTCCTTACTAAATGGAAAACCTACAATCGCATTTTCGGTGAAATTTGTTGGTAAGGGATTTATCTACTTATAATTCGATTACTGTAAGAAATTCTTGGAATTAAAATAAAACCAAATTGGCAAATAGGTACTTATTGGAAATAATCTTAAGATACGGCTATGTTATCTTTAATACACAGGGCTTTTGGCCTGTCCAAACCTTTTTCTATTGTTCTGTACAGCTTATGGTTATAAAAGACCAATAAAATACTCAAAACTTGTATTAGCTCAGGTACATTTATGACAATTTTAGGAAATATTTAGATTATTCCGTAAAAATATTTAAAATGACCGTACTAAGTTTTGCATTAGAAATGCTGTTTTATTACTCTCTCATACATAAAAATAGACCATAATAGCGGCACGCATAGACAAGATTAGAGAAGCCGTTTCATCTTTGTTAAATCTTAACGTAACAGTGGAAACAAGATCAACAATCAATGGAGTAATTAGAATATCTAACCACTTTAAGTGTGTCGTTATGGCATCGATTTGGGAAAAGGTTTTAATACCTATAAATTACAGAAGTCAACTGCTCCAAACGAATGGACTCTACTTTGGACGTTAACGTTGATAATATTGACGAATTAAGTGCATTAAGAAATAACTTATACAAAATATTGTTGAATTGAAACGATTCATTGACGTATTAAACGAGTCTTGGCAAATACTTTTATTTGACAAAGTAAGCAACAATTACAATCTGTTAATCAACTAAATGTTTGTTTACAGTTTACTAATAATAATAATAAGTGAAAACAACACCTAATGGACATGTCTGCAATACGGTAGCAATGCTTAAAAATCTCTTACCGTCTGCTTGTGATGACTCTTCACTACACGTATCTGAAAAGAAAAATCGGGTTATTATTATTTGCTATCATTGGCTATGAGTTAATAAATATTAAATAAACAGTAAACAATTTTAAAAGGCTAAATAATACACTTCGGCCATACCAAAGTATTAAAATTAGTCTCCAACACAGATACAAAGAAGCAGCACTGTGGAGATTTATACAGGGTGTACCGTTGGTAAACGGAGATACTTTAAAGGTACGTAGAGGTCACAAAGGGGATTCTAAATAACCCATATACAGGGTGTTTCATAGTTAAACCGACATACGTTAACTCTAAATAGAGGGAACTTAGGTGATTCCAAATAACCTTGGTTAATGGGTCTAACGCCTTTAATAACCGAGATACGGGGTGTTTCATCCATTTCGGCCAATATTTTGATAAGCCGTAACTTTAGAACCACCCTGTAGATTTCTCTCATACTTGGTACGGGTATAGTGCGTTAATAGCCCAATCCTGTAGTGTAATAACTACAATTAAAATCCAGATTCGGATTAAGAAGAATTGGCAAAGTTTGAAAATCCCCAAAACAACACCCTGTATATTAAAAATTTTTAAATTTCGATGGATATTTGAAAATAACGGAAAAAAATGAGTTAAAGTAAAAAATTTTTTTTAAGTGCATTCTACTACTGGAGTTTTAACGTCAAATTACATCAAATGCATTTTTTTCATTTTCACAAGCAGTAACTTTCGAAATACCTGGTAGATTTCTTTCATATTTGGTACTGGTATCATTTTTTAGTAGCCCAATCGTATAATGTAAGGACTACACTACAGTTAAAATCCAGATACGGATTAACAAAAATTTGTAAAGTTTGAAAATCCCCAACGGATTTTTTTTAAATAGGTATCCGATTATATTTAACAAAATCTGATATACAGGATGCTACTTTAGAAATTACCAACTTTTACAAATTTTTCTTAATCCGGATCTGAATTTTAACTTTAGTTCTTCTATTGTAAGATTGGGCTATTTAAACAATCTACCTGTACCAAATATGAAAGAAATCTACAGGGTGTTTCCAAAGTTATGGCTTATGAAAATGACAATACGTATTGCATGAATTGAATTTACTTTAAAAGTTTAGTAATATGTATAGTCGAACTCAATCCTTTATGAGAATGAAAAAACAGCAAAGGATTACTGCCAATAGAACAAATGCTGATGAATATGGACATTTTTGAGAACTTTAATGTCGAAAACACCGTACACTGCCCATATACATAAAAATAAAATAATATTTTGGCTATTAGGACCACTGTGCAAAGATTCAATAACCAACTTAGCTGGATATCGTTATAGGGGAGAATGGCGTATAATTATTTATTATGAATTTAATATGAATTTACATTTTAATTTCTATAACGCATATTAGATTTGAATAGAGGTTGATATCTTCATTTTTTGATTTCTTGTGAGATTAACAAACGTTACTAATTAAAATTTTGTCTTAAATTAATTTAACTAAACTGTGGGGTGTGAGGTTACACTCATAAGAGGCGACAATGGAAGTGTGGTTATGGTTTTTACATTTTCAATTGCAGAAACAAAATTGTGCATACAGGTTACTTTGGCGGCTTGTAGATGTGCCGACAAGTGCCTTTGTCGGTATTAGTAGATGTGCCGACAATTGTCTTTGTCGGTATTAGCGACTTGTATAAAGCGGGATGATTTTGTTCTGCAATTAAAGTAGGAAGTAGTAGTTAGACAAATATTGTCTTCAGGGCCCCGATGTTTGAAATATGTGAGTACAACTCGTCTGCGAGAATGTACCACGTGACCATCTTGAAATCGGTCAACGTTGCCAAATTTAAATTTAGACAGTTCAACAAAAAGTAGAGCAAAATATATATTTTAGTTCACTTGAAACCTTCGTACAAGAAGAAATAGAAGAAGTGATTAAGACAGACAGCCAAATTAATGGATTCAGACCAATTATAAGCTCTTTAGATCCGTTATGGAAATATTAATTCTTTTATTAAAAATACAAAACATTTTTTAGAAAAATTATCAAAAATTAAAATGACAATTTTTCAAAGCAAAATATCTATTTTTCAGTTATACGAAGAAAAAGCCTAATTTTCAATCGAAAAAAAAGTTAGTTTATAATAATTAATGTTTTGTCTTGGCAAAATTACAGGTTATTTAAAACACAAAAAAGAAATTTCCAAATGTTGCTGTCGATAAATAAGTCTCTTAATCTTATGAGAAAAAAGTAGACAAGTTATAACATTAAAATTATAATTGAAATTGAAAATATAAAACAATTACCGTTTCTTGATGTACTAATAAACATCAATAACAATTTGTTTTAAAACATCAGCCTTTAGAAGATAAAATACAAATACGATAAAACCATGTTTTTCGTTTTTAATTTTTATCTCTTGCAAAAATAATTTTTTTATGAAACCTCTGGTGAAAACGTTCTTTTTTGTGTATTAAAGTAGTAATTTTTTCAAAGCAAAATATTTAATTTTTAAATTTATACGAATTTAAATTAAGAACAAGCCTAATTTTCAATCGAAAAAGTTAGTTTATAAATTTTCAATTCGTGTGCGAGAATGTACCACGTGATCACTCATCACTCTCTCAGCGTCACAAAATCGGTATGTTTGAAACCAAGAGAAATCATCTACAAGTTCGTACAGAAGTGCTCTACTGGGTTGTACCAGTAGAGTTGAGTTTAGTAAGAGAGGAAACATGCGCAATAGTGCCGTGAAGGCGTTAAATGCAGTGTTGCCGATGCCAATTTATCATATTCCCCAATATCCCAAGTCAAATTCCCAAAACTTGGGGACAAAAATCTGCTGATTCCCCAAAAATTCCCCTCAATAGGTTAAGTACCTTACCTTAGGATTGTCTTCTTTGTTTTGACCTTTTATTAACCATTTATCCATATTTGCACAAAATCGTATCGTTATTTCGCGACAGAATACAAAATTAACTTATCTAAAGCAAAGCTAGCAAATTAGAAGCGTCTAAAACTAAGGGAATCACAGAAAGGTTTTCTCTATGTGTTCGCGTTCGCACCGCGCGGAGATAAACGAACTTACCCGATTATAATATGATTTATTATAACAAAAGTAGGTACAATGGACAAATGATTTGCTGCTGTGCAAATGGTCTTTAGTTCTATGCCCAATCTGAACTGTTTTTTTCATTTCAAAATGCTCGCATTTTCCCCGCATAATGCCAATCTTCAATAAATCCCCAAACATCTTGGATTCTCCGCAGTTTGGCAACGCTGGTTAAGTGTCGAGACTGTCAAGTCAAATTTAATTTAATTACTATATCTTTGATATTAATAGTTTGGTATGTGATTTATAGTTTTCTGTTTAGAGTGTTTGTGTATATTTCGTTAGGACTCAATCATTAGCTGTTTATTTTGCTGATTTGCTTATTGTTGTTTGAAAATATTAATTAATATTTAAAATTAATAAAATCTATAAAATGAAAAAGTTCTATTTGAAAAACAAACACCAAATAAAAAATATATTAAAACTTACCAGACTGAATCTACAAAACTGGAAAAATATTGGTAAACACAAAAAAATATATTTATATTGGCTGCGAACTTCACTAAACACTATTTGTTTTAGGAATAAATAAAATATTTATTGGAAAAGAGAATTTACAGATTTCTTTCCCTTAAAGTAGGGGAAAACAGGACTATTTTTATTTTAGTTTAGATGAAAAATAAGTGAGTTATTTGATTTTTAAGGATAGGCAGTTACGTAGACATATACCATTAGATAATTAACAAATGAGCTCTGGATAAAATTATAAATTGAAAATGTATAAACTAATTTTTTCGATTGAAAATTAAGCTTTTTCTTAATTTAAATTCGTATAACTAAAAAATAAATGTTTTCCTTTGAAAAATTGTCATTTTAATTTTTGATAATTTTTCTGAAAAATGTTTTATATTTTGAATTAATATTTCCATAACGGATCTAAAGAGCTTATAATTGGTCTGAATCCAATAATTTGGCTGTCTGTCCTAATCACTTCTTCTATTTCTTCTTGTACGAAGGTTTCAAGTGAACTAAAATATATGTTTTGCTCTACTTTTTGTTGAACTGTCTAAATTTAAATTTGGCAACGTTGACCGATTTCGAGATGGTCACGTGGTACATTCTCGCAGACGAGTTGTACTCACACATTTCAAACATCGGGGCCCAGTAATGGGGGCTAGGAAAATATTCATACTAGGGATGGGTGGAACAGCCGTAATTGAATAACAGGTACAACCTGTTCCAGTTCTAAAATATACCTGTTCCAAAAAACCTGTTCCAGTTCCAACGTATTGCAAGTTGTATATCCTTAACTCCTGACTTTTTAATAACCTAATATTTTCTTCTATTTTCGCCGATATTATCAAAGTAGCTATTTTTAAGAAATTTAAAAGGCCTCTTCTACGAGTAGGAATGTGACACTGGAACAGGACCTGTACCTGTTCCGTTTGGAACAGGGTACGTTCGAACAGGGTACGCGCTGTCACAGTGACGTCAGAGACTGTTCCAACGTACCTGTTCCATGTCTCTAATAATACCTGTTCCAAGAAATATTTGTAAAAACCTGTTCCAGTTACACATCCCTAATTCATACAGTGATACACTGTGCTTGTGTTCGCACTTGATTTTTGATTTAGTGAATAGTAGGTGGTTGGTGATTCATGGCGTTAGTTTATTTCAATTAATATTATTCTTGGCTTCCGTGTATATACATACTTTTTTTTATTTTGAGACATTGTTACAGTGTACTTCTTATTTATTTCAATTTATTTCAATATGTTTCGTCCTTGGGAAAATACAGTTTCTTTAAGTGGATCTAAAGATTTGGAACGATCAGTAAATGATATTCCGATGTGGTATCAAGTTGTAGTCCCAAAGATTCCGTAGCTCCGATGAGGAAGAGAACATTTTTGGTGAAAGAACTTCAGAGTATCAAGAAATACCCACCTCGAAAAAACAATATCTATGTAAAGATGCCTAAACGATATGTATAAATGTTTATAACAATATTGTTACCTCCGAAGGTGAAAGGAGTGCCATTGAAAAAACATCTTTTTTAACAAATGTTCCCATTAACACTCTTTATAAAAAAAAATCGTACAGAGAGGTGTGATAAAGGATGTGTTAAAACTTCAGATCCTTCAATATCAAAATTAATTGGTAGTATTATTTATGAATCTTACCAAAGAAATGAGTTCCCAACAGTAATTTATAATATTTATGACTTTATTCACCGTGTTTTTAATTTTAGAATTTAAATTTGAGACAAAATTTTAATTAGTAACGTTTGTGAATCTCACAAGAGATCAGAAAATGAAGCTTTCAACCTCTATTCAAATTTAATATGGGTTATAGAAATTAAAATATAAATTCACATTAAATAATTATACGCCATTCTCCCCTATAACGATATCCAGCTAAGTTGGTTAATGAATCTTTGCACAGTGGTCCTAATAGCCAAAATATTATTTTATTTTTATGTATATGGACAGTGTACGGTGTTTTCGACATTAAACCGCTCAAAAATGTCCAGATCCATCAGCATTTCTTCTATTAGCGGTATCCTTTGTGTTTTTATAACGTTTTTTCATTCTCATAAACAAGTGGGTTCTACTATAGAACGAGATGTGCATTTATAAAAATATGTCAGAATATCTCAGTTTTTCCATTCATTTCGAATGTCTGATCCAATTTAAAAAATATCTGATGTACAGTGTGTTGCGTTAGGGATTTTCAACTTCTAAAAATTTTTCTCAATCCGTATCTGGATTTTAACTGTAGTATAGTCCTTACATTATACGATTGGGCTACTAAAAAATGATACCAGTACCAAATATGAAAGAAATCTACCAGGTATTTCGAAAGTTACTGCTTGTGAAAATGAAAAAAATGCATTTGATGTAATTGGAAGTTAAAACTCGAGTAGTAGAATGGGATGTGCACTTAAAAAAAATTTTCATTTTAACTAATTTTTTTCCGATCTTTTCAAATATCCATCCCAATTTTAAAAAATCTGATATACAGGGTGTTGTTTTGGGGATTTTCAAATTTTGCAAATTCTACTTAATCCGGATCTGGATTTTAATTGTAGTTCTTACACTATAGGATTGGGCTATTAACACACTATACCTGCACCAAGTATGAGAGAAATCTACAGGGTGGTTCTAAAGTTACGGCTTATCAAAATATTGGCCGAAATGGATGAAACATCCCGTATCTCGGTTATTAAAGGCGTTAGACCCAGTAACCAAGAATATTTGGAATCACCTAAGTACCCTCTATTTACAGTTAACGTACGTCGGTTTAACTATGAAACACCCTGAATAATGGGTATCTTGGCTCCCATAACGAAGTTACAGGGTGTTTTATCAATTTTTTTTTTTTTAGAAATTTATTACAGAAATTACAGAAAATTAGATTCTACATCTTGTTGTATATAGTGATACAATATTATACAACAACAAAGAAATACAAATATCAGAAATTGTGCATAATTATTCATTTGGCCAGAACTTTTGAATCACTTAGTATATTTTTTTAATTTTTGGCAAACAGATTACACTTCTCACTGAGAGATGTGAAAATCCAGGTTCGACTTTAGGAAAAATTGATACATAATAAAAATATCAAAAAAACACCTCTTTATCACAATTTTAATATTTCCATTTTAGATTTAAATAGAGGGGAAAAACCGAATTGAAACAAGTTGTTGTTGTTGTTGTTATCCCGCCACCAATTCGAATTGGAAAATTTTGAAACTGAAAGGAAAATTTTCATTTAATTTAGAAAAAACATACAGTGTGTCCCAAAAAGTTTTATACAAATGGACAAAAAGTTCAACCCTTAAAGCAGAATCATTGAAAAAATTGGTTTCAAGAAACTTTAATCATTTGAATAATACATTACTGAATTACTGAGTATTAAAATCTTTATTTATTTATTGCGAAATTTTCCACCCTTAAAAACTACCCCTTGTCATAAAAATAATGGAAAATTTGTGATGTACAGAATTCCTTTCACTTTTTCTATCTTCAAAATATACATACACACACCCACTCATGTATATTTTGTCAGCATGTGCCTATCGACACGTCTACTTCTTACTATCTTTTTTCCTATATATACTGTTACTTACCGAAACGTCGCGTGTGTGAAATAACTAATTTTTTTTATCTTTGTACTTGTTTAATTTATTTTGCGAGTAAGTAACTTTCTTATGATTAATTTTACCTTCTGACGTAATCTTAGCCAGAACGTGTTTATTTTTGTGGGGTGGCCTTTTTCACTTCAGCCGGAAGCATAAAAACCTTGAACCTTAGGTGTGCTTCAGTAAATCGACTTTTAGAGTTTTAACCTCCAATAATAACGACACAGTTAGAAGAAAAATATGTGTGCATTTATTCACAATCAAAATAAAAAAAAACAGAAATCAAAATTTGCGATTGCAGTGTGAAATATTTTAAAACAGAAAAAGGTAAGTATAATGTTTATTATTATTATTAGATGTGCTGCCATCTATGATTAGAAGAGAGTATTGACAATTATTAAAAGCAAAAAATTCCCGGTGTATTGGGGTTGCATACACAATTTGCATTGTGTGTTGCAAAGCTTTTATTTGACTGATTCTAGTCAAAATGTCACTCTCTTCTTTCGTATCCCTTTCAGAGATTAATACAAAGTTAGAAAACGAGTAAGGAATTTAATTTATCAGATTCGACATCCTAAGACCGGTTTATTCCGAAAGAAGAGAGTGACATTTTGACTAGAATCAGTCAAATAAAAGCTTTGCAACACACAATGCAAATTGTGTATGCAACCCCAATACACCGGGAATTTTTTGCTTTTAATAATTGTCAATACTCTCTTCTAATCATAGATGGCAGCACATCTAAAAATTTTATCTTATAGCGGATATAGCTACTGACTTGTACGAGTTTGGAATTTTATTTATTGGATTCGAAAAGCCTAACTGACGAAGCCGAAAGGCAGAAACCGGTCTTAGGATGTCGAATCTGATAAATTAAATTCCTTACTCGTTTTCTAACTTTGTATTAATCTCTGAAAGGGATACGAAAGAAGAGAGTGACATTTTGACTAGAATCAGTCAAATAAAAGCTTTGCAACACACAATGCAAATTGTGTATGCAACCCCAATACACCGGGAATTTTTTGCTTTTAATAATTGTCAATACTCTCTTCTAATCATAGATGGCAGCACATCTAAAAATTTTATCTTATAGCGGATATAGCTACTGACTTGTACGAGTTTGGAATTTTATTTATTGGATTCGAAAAGCCTAACTGACGAAGCCGAAAGGCAGAAACCGGTCTTAGGATGTCGAATCTGATAAATTAAATTCCTTACTCGTTTTCTAACTTTATTATTATTATTATCTTTCAAAATTTTATAGTTGTTATTTATCATGTAAGCTTCTTTCTTACGTTGTTCTGTTTTTATTATTCTAAATTAAAAATATAGGTTAAATTAGTTGAGTACTCTGGCCTTATTGTTTGTTTTAAAGTTTTAAATATCGATATTTAAGAAAATGAAAAGGTACCTTTAATACTTTCTGAATTCTTTTAGCAAACTTTAGTTGCTTGTTTGCAAATCGACGTTGTGGTCCAAGTGATTCTACCAAGTTTCAATCAGGAATACGGGATTATGTTCTACAGGATAGATACATTAACTGGATACAAATTCAGGAAAAGTTTCAGGAACTGGATTTACCTCAGAACAGGATGATGAAATGTTGATTGAAAAGTCTATTTTATTCAAATTCCAAAAATCTTCAGATGAAAAATTAATTCTAACCTCACTTTAGAAATTTACAGGTAAATTTCTACAATTATTTCATCGATCTACAATGGCTTTGTCATAGATTTTCATTTGTTTACGTAACGAGTATTGATGTGGTCACTTCGGTGGTTTTTTAGCAAAAAGCCCCGCTTGATCGCGGAATTTGGTTTTTATGAACTTGTATGTCACAGCTTCCTAGATCGGATTTTGACATAAAATTCTTAAATAAATTATTATAATATGAAAAAAAATTACTTTTATACATCTTTTAACCATTACCTTAGATAAAAAGAATGATTTTGGTGTAAATTATTTGCTATTTTGACTAATATTAAAAATACATGAAGGTTTTTCTGTTTTCGTTATTATTGAAGTTATAATTCTGTTAAACTCTATTATTATTGTTTATTTTACAATAATATTATGATTTTAGCAATTCCCACGCTTTGTTTTCTATTTTTCATTGACTTTCCCCTAAATTTAGATTAATAATTTGTTTAAATTTGAATATTTCATTTTGAGGTTATGTGGAAAATTTATTTTTCACATAGTATTTAAAATAATAACTTTTACTTAGATGTGACGATTGCAAACTTGTCTGAGACTATTCAGTTTTGATTTTTACTATTTTATTATTTGCCAAAATATTTGTAATTGTCTTAAAATCGTCGATGCAAGTTTCTTATGGAGTTACTGTGTTAATTTTAACCTTCAGAAATTTAACATTTTTAATTAATTAATTTAATTAAACACGTTCTGTCTAATGTTGGTTCAGATTAAAATAAATTATTTATTTATTTAATGTTATTTATTTGTGAAATTTGATGATTATTATTATTCGATAAAGGTTAGGCATTTCATTCGTTTACGCCTTGTTTGACAGTTACAATAGATACAAAATATCTGCTCCAAAAATTATTTAAAAAAAATGTTATTGGTTTTCTTACAATAACTCCGTTAAAAACCATTTGAAAGGTAATTTCAAGGGCTATAACATTAAATTTAATCTTTTAAATCCCTTATTTTTTAAAAGATAAAAGGTTAAAGGGCCCCAGTTACATGGTTCTCGCAGTAAAATTTAGGCTTTACACGTCTCTATCTCGGTTATTTTTTATCCTACAAAAATAAAACAAAAAGTAAAATCTTTGTTAAAAAAACCTCAAATTTCGTTTTCTATCATTTTTTACGTATATCGAGTATTTTTGGAGATATTATCAAAAGAAAATGAAATTTACGAAAATTTGAAAAATTCTGATTTTTTTAAATGAACCTCTTAAAACGGCCAAAAACTACCCCTAAAGGGGTTAACAGTAGGGCAGCACATCATTTCGCTCTAAAAAAACGTGTTTCCCCCCGTTTTCGAGGATGATAAGCATGCATGGTGGAGGTGTTAAAGATCAGGTCTGAACCTCACCAACCCCTTCACCGGCCACAATTCACACCCGACAGAGGTGTTTTTTCCTTCTTTTTAGCAGCGACAAAACGTTTGTGCCCCTGTTTTCGAGATTGCTGAACACAATTTCTCTTTTAATCAGCCAAACCCCCTAAAACGGCCAAAAACTACCCCATAAAGGAGTTAAACGGGCAGCACATCATTTCGCTGTAAAAAACGTCTTTCTCCCCGTTTTCGAGGATGACGAGCATGGTGGAGGTGTTAAAGATTACGTCTGAACCTCACCAACTCCTCCACCGGCCAAAATTCACCCCCGACAGATGTGTTTTTTCCTTCTTTTTAGCAGCGACAAAACGTTTGTGCCCCTGTTTTCGAGATTGCTGAACACAATTTCTCTTTTAATCAGCCAAACCCCCTAAAACGGCCAAAAACTCCCCCATAAAGGAGGTAAACGGGCAGCACATCATTTCGCTGTAAAAAACGTCTTTCTCCCCGTTTTCGAGGATGACGAGCATGGTGGAGGTGTTAAAGATTACGTCTGAACCTCACCAACTCCTCCACCGGCCAAAATTCACCCCCGACAGATGTGTTTTTTCCTTCTTTTTAGCAGCGACAAAACGTTTGTGCCCCTGTTTTCGAGATTGCTGAACACAATTTCTCTTTTAATCAGCCAAACCCCCTAAAACGGCCAAAAACTACCCCATAAAGGAGTTAAACGGGCAGCACATCATTTCGCTGTAAAAAACGTCTTTCTCCCCGTTTTCGAGGATGACGAGCATGGTGGAGGTGTTAAAGATTACGTCTGAACCTCACCAACTCCTCCACCGGCCAAAATTCACCCCCGACAGATGTGTTTTTTCCTTCTTTTTAGCAGCGACAAAACGTTTGTGCCCCTGTTTTCGAGATTGCTGAACACAATTTCTCTTTTAATCAGCCAAACCCCCTAAAACGGCCAAAAACTACCCCATAAAGGAGTTAAACGGGCAGCACATCATTTCGCTGTAAAAAACGTCTTTCTCCCCGTTTTCGAGGATGACGAGCATGGTGGAGGTGTTAAAGATTACGTCTGAACCTCACCAACTCCTCCACCGGCCAAAATTCACCCCCGACAGATGTGTTTTTTCCTTCTTTTTAGCAGCGACAAAACGTTTGTGCCCCTGTTTTCGAGATTGCTGAACACAATTTCTCTTTTAATCAGCCAAACCCCCTAAAACGGCCAAAAACTCCCCCATAAAGGAGGTAAACGGGCAGCACATCATTTCGCTGTAAAAAACGTCTTTCTCCCCGTTTTCGAGGATGACGAGCATGGTGGAGGTGTTAAAGATTACGTCTGAACCTCACCAACTCCTCCACCGGCCAAAATTCACCCCCGACAGATGTGTTTTTTCCTTCTTTTTAGCAGCGACAAAACGTTTGTGCCCCTGTTTTCGAGATTGCTGAACACAATTTCTCTTTTAATCAGCCAAACCCCCTAAAACGGCCAAAAACTACCCCATAAAGGAGTTAAACGGGCAGCACATCATTTCGCTGTAAAAAACGTCTTTCTCCCCGTTTTCGAGGATGACGAGCATGGTGGAGGTGTTAAAGATTACGTCTGAACCTCACCAACTCCTCCACCGGCCAAAATTCACCCCCGACAGATGTGTTTTTTCCTTCTTTTTAGCAGCGACAAAACGTTTGTGCCCCTGTTTTCGAGATTGCTGAACACAATTTCTCTTTTAATCAGCCAAACCCCCTAAAACGGCCAAAAACTACCCCATAAAGGAGTTAAACGGGCAGCACATCATTTCGCTGTAAAAAACGTCTTTCTCCCCGTTTTCGAGGATGACGAGCATGGTGGAGGTGTTAAAGATTACGTCTGAACCTCACCAACTCCTCCACCGGCCAAAATTCACCCCCGACAGATGTGTTTTTTCCTTCTTTTTAGCAGCGACAAAACGTTTGTGCCCCTGTTTTCGAGATTGCTGAACACAATTTCTCTTTTAATCAGCCAAACCCCCTAAAACGGCCAAAAACTACCCCATAAAGGAGTTAAACGGGCAGCACATCATTTCGCTGTAAAAAACGTCTTTCTCCCCGTTTTCGAGGATGACGAGCATGGTGGAGGTGTTAAAGATTACGTCTGAACCTCACCAACTCCTCCACCGGCCAAAATTCACCCCCGACAGATGTGTTTTTTCCTTCTTTTTAGCAGCGACAAAACGTTTGTGCCCCTGTTTTCGAGATTGCTGAACACAATTTCTCTTTTAATCAGCCAAACCCCCTAAAACGGCCAAAAACTCCCCCATAAAGGAGGTAAACGGGCAGCACATCATTTCGCTGTAAAAAACGTCTTTCTCCCCGTTTTCGAGGATGACGAGCATGGTGGAGGTGTTAAAGATTACGTCTGAACCTCACCAACTCCTCCACCGGCCAAAATTCACCCCCGACAGATGTGTTTTTTCCTTCTTTTTAGCAGCGACAAAACGTTTGTGCCCCTGTTTTCGAGATTGCTGAACACAATTTCTCTTTTAATCAGCCAAACCCCCTAAAACGGCCAAAAACTCCCCCATAAAGGAGGTAAACGGGCAGCACATCATTTCGCTGTAAAAAACGTCTTTCTCCCCGTTTTCGAGGATGACGAGCATGGTGGAGGTGTTAAAGATTACGTCTGAACCTCACCAACTCCTCCACCGGCCAAAATTCACCCCCGACAGATGTGTTTTTTCCTTCTTTTTAGCAGCGACAAAACGTTTGTGCCCCTGTTTTCGAGATTGCTGAACACAATTTCTCTTTTAATCAGCCAAACCCCCTAAAACGGCCAAAAACTACCCCATAAAGGAGTTAAACGGGCAGCACATCATTTCGCTGTAAAAAACGTCTTTCTCCCCGTTTTCGAGGATGACGAGCATGGTGGAGGTGTTAAAGATTACGTCTGAACCTCACCAACTCCTCCACCGGCCAAAATTCACCCCCGACAGATGTGTTTTTTCCTTCTTTTTAGCAGCGACAAAACGTTTGTGCCCCTGTTTTCGAGATTGCTGAACACAATTTCTCTTTTAATCAGCCAAACCCCCTAAAACGGCCAAAAACTACCCCATAAAGGAGTTAAACGGGCAGCACATCATTTCGCTGTAAAAAACGTCTTTCTCCCCGTTTTCGAGGATGACGAGCATGGTGGAGGTGTTAAAGATTACGTCTGAACCTCACCAACTCCTCCACCGGCCAAAATTCACCCCCGACAGATGTGTTTTTTCCTTCTTTTTAGCAGCGACAAAACGTTTGTGCCCCTGTTTTCGAGATTGCTGAACACAATTTCTCTTTTAATCAGCCAAACCCCCTAAAACGGCCAAAAACTACCCCATAAAGGAGTTAAACGGGCAGCACATCATTTCGCTGTAAAAAACGTCTTTCTCCCCGTTTTCGAGGATGACGAGCATGGTGGAGGTGTTAAAGATTACGTCTGAACCTCACCAACTCCTCCACCGGCCAAAATTCACCCCCGACAGATGTGTTTTTTCCTTCTTTTTAGCAGCGACAAAACGTTTGTGCCCCTGTTTTCGAGATTGCTGAACACAATTTCTCTTTTAATCAGCCAAACCCCCTAAAACGGCCAAAAACTCCCCCATAAAGGAGGTAAACGGGCAGCACATCATTTCGCTGTAAAAAACGTCTTTCTCCCCGTTTTCGAGGATGACGAGCATGGTGGAGGTGTTAAAGATTACGTCTGAACCTCACCAACTCCTCCACCGGCCAAAATTCACCCCCGACAGATGTGTTTTTTCCTTCTTTTTAGCAGCGACAAAACGTTTGTGCCCCTGTTTTCGAGATTGCTGAACACAATTTCTCTTTTAATCAGCCAAACCCCCTAAAACGGCCAAAAACTACCCCATAAAGGAGTTAAACGGGCAGCACATCATTTCGCTGTAAAAAACGTCTTTCTCCCCGTTTTCGAGGATGACGAGCATGGTGGAGGTGTTAAAGATTACGTCTGAACCTCACCAACTCCTCCACCGGCCAAAATTCACCCCCGACAGATGTGTTTTTTCCTTCTTTTTAGCAGCGACAAAACGTTTGTGCCCCTGTTTTCGAGATTGCTGAACACAATTTCTCTTTTAATCAGCCAAACCCCCTAAAACGGCCAAAAACTACCCCATAAAGGAGTTAAACGGGCAGCACATCATTTCGCTGTAAAAAACGTCTTTCTCCCCGTTTTCGAGGATGACGAGCATGGTGGAGGTGTTAAAGATTACGTCTGAACCTCACCAACTCCTCCACCGGCCAAAATTCACCCCCGACAGATGTGTTTTTTCCTTCTTTTTAGCAGCGACAAAACGTTTGTGCCCCTGTTTTCGAGATTGCTGAACACAATTTCTCTTTTAATCAGCCAAACCCCCTAAAACGGCCAAAAACTACCCCATAAAGGAGTTAAACGGGCAGCACATCATTTCGCTGTAAAAAACGTCTTTCTCCCCGTTTTCGAGGATGACGAGCATGGTGGAGGTGTTAAAGATTACGTCTGAACCTCACCAACTCCTCCACCGGCCAAAATTCACCCCCGACAGATGTGTTTTTTCCTTCTTTTTAGCAGCGACAAAACGTTTGTGCCCCTGTTTTCGAGATTGCTGAACACAATTTCTCTTTTAATCAGCCAAACCCCCTAAAACGGCCAAAAACTCCCCCATAAAGGAGGTAAACGGGCAGCACATCATTTCGCTGTAAAAAACGTCTTTCTCCCCGTTTTCGAGGATGACGAGCATGGTGGAGGTGTTAAAGATTACGTCTGAACCTCACCAACTCCTCCACCGGCCAAAATTCACCCCCGACAGATGTGTTTTTTCCTTCTTTTTAGCAGCGACAAAACGTTTGTGCCCCTGTTTTCGAGATTGCTGAACACAATTTCTCTTTTAATCAGCCAAACCCCCTAAAACGGCCAAAAACTACCCCATAAAGGAGTTAAACGGGCAGCACATCATTTCGCTGTAAAAAACGTATTTCTCCCCGTTTTCGAGGATGACGAGCATGGTGGAGGTGTTAAAGATTACGTCTGAACCTCACCAACTCCTCCACCGGCCAAAATTCACCCCCGACAGATGTGTTTTTTCCTTCTTTTTAGCAGCGACAAAACGTTTGTGCCCCTGTTTTCGAGATTGCTGAACACAATTTCTCTTTTAATCAGCCAAACCCCCTAAAACGGCCAAAAACTACCCCATAAAGGAGTTAAACGGGCAGCACATCATTTCGCTGTAAAAAACGTCTTTCTCCCCGTTTTCGAGGATGACGAGCATGGTGGAGGTGTTAAAGATTACGTCTGAACCTCACCAACTCCTCCACCGGCCAAAATTCACCCCCGACAGATGTGTTTTTTCCTTCTTTTTAGCAGCGACAAAACGTTTGTGCCCCTGTTTTCGAGATTGCTGAACACAATTTCTCTTTTAATCAGCCAAACCCCCTAAAACGGCCAAAAACTACCCCATAAAGGAGGTAAACGGGCAGCACATCATTTCGCTGTAAAAAACGTCTTTCTCCCCGTTTTCGAGGATGACGAGCATGGTGGAGGTGTTAAAGATTACGTCTGAACCTCACCAACTCCTCCACCGGCCAAAATTCACCCCCGACAGATGTGTTTTTTCCTTCTTTTTAGCAGCGACAAAACGTTTGTGCCCCTGTTTTCGAGATTGCTGAACACAATTTCTCTTTTAATCAGCCAAACCCCCTAAAACGGCCAAAAACTACCCCATAAAGGAGTTAAACGGGCAGCACATCATTTCGCTGTAAAAAACGTCTTTCTCCCCGTTTTCGAGGATGACGAGCATGGTGGAGGTGTTAAAGATTACGTCTGAACCTCACCAACTCCTCCACCGGCCAAAATTCACCCCCGACAGATGTGTTTTTTCCTTCTTTTTAGCAGCGACAAAACGTTTGTGCCCCTGTTTTCGAGATTGCTGAACACAATTTCTCTTTTAATCAGCCAAACCCCCTAAAACGGCCAAAAACTCCCCCATAAAGGAGGTAAACGGGCAGCACATCATTTCGCTGTAAAAAACGTCTTTCTCCCCGTTTTCGAGGATGACGAGCATGGTGGAGGTGTTAAAGATTACGTCTGAACCTCACCAACTCCTCCACCGGCCAAAATTCACCCCCGACAGATGTGTTTTTTCCTTCTTTTTAGCAGCGACAAAACGTTTGTGCCCCTGTTTTCGAGATTGCTGAACACAATTTCTCTTTTAATCAGCCAAACCCCCTAAAACGGCCAAAAACTACCCCATAAAGGAGTTAAACGGGCAGCACATCATTTC
Organism: Crepidodera aurea; assembly: GCA_949320105.2. Taxonomy (NCBI): domain Eukaryota; kingdom Metazoa; phylum Arthropoda; class Insecta; order Coleoptera; family Chrysomelidae; genus Crepidodera; species Crepidodera aurea. The sequence goes on from OX439477.1 coordinate 865,857, forward strand.
GCTGTAAAAAACGTCTTTCTCCCCGTTTTCGAGGATGACGAGCATGGTGGAGGTGTTAAAGATTACGTCTGAACCTCACCAACTCCTCCACCGGCCAAAATTCACCCCCGACAGATGTGTTTTTTCCTTCTTTTTAGCAGCGACAAAACGTTTGTGCCCCTGTTTTCGAGATTGCTGAACACAATTTCTCTTTTAATCAGCCAAACCCCCTAAAACGGCCAAAAACTACCCCATAAAGGAGTTAAACGGGCAGCACATCATTTCGCTGTAAAAAACGTCTTTCTCCCCGTTTTCGAGGATGACGAGCATGGTGGAGGTGTTAAAGATTACGTCTGAACCTCACCAACTCCTCCACCGGCCAAAATTCACCCCCGACAGATGTGTTTTTTCCTTCTTTTTAGCAGCGACAAAACGTTTGTGCCCCTGTTTTCGAGATTGCTGAACACAATTTCTCTTTTAATCAGCCAAACCCCCTAAAACGGCCAAAAACTACCCCATAAAGGAGTTAAACGGGCAGCACATCATTTCGCTGTAAAAAACGTCTTTCTCCCCGTTTTCGAGGATGACGAGCATGGTGGAGGTGTTAAAGATTACGTCTGAACCTCACCAACTCCTCCACCGGCCAAAATTCACCCCCGACAGATGTGTTTTTTCCTTCTTTTTAGCAGCGACAAAACGTTTGTGCCCCTGTTTTCGAGATTGCTGAACACAATTTCTCTTTTAATCAGCCAAACCCCCTAAAACGGCCAAAAACTACCCCATAAAGGAGTTAAACGGGCAGCACATCATTTCGCTGTAAAAAACGTCTTTCTCCCCGTTTTCGAGGATGACGAGCATGGTGGAGGTGTTAAAGATTACGTCTGAACCTCACCAACTCCTCCACCGGCCAAAATTCACCCCCGACAGATGTGTTTTTTCCTTCTTTTTAGCAGCGACAAAACGTTTGTGCCCCTGTTTTCGAGATTGCTGAACACAATTTCTCTTTTAATCAGCCAAACCCCCTAAAACGGCCAAAAACTACCCCATAAAGGAGTTAAACGGGCAGCACATCATTTCGCTGTAAAAAACGTCTTTCTCCCCGTTTTCGAGGATGACGAGCATGGTGGAGGTGTTAAAGATTACATCTGAACCTCACCAACTCCTCCACCGGCCAAAATTCACCCCCGACAGATGTGTTTTTTCCTTCTTTTTAGCAGCGACAAAACGTTTGTGCCCCTGTTTTCGAGATTGCTGAACACAATTTCTCTTTTAATCAGCCAAACCCCCTAAAACGGCCAAAAACTCCCCCATAAAGGAGGTAAACGGGCAGCACATCATTTCGCTGTAAAAAACGTCTTTCTCCCCGTTTTCGAGGATGACGAGCATGGTGGAGGTGTTAAAGATTACGTCTGAACCTCACCAACTCCTCCACCGGCCAAAATTCACCCCCGACAGATGTGTTTTTTCCTTCTTTTTAGCAGCGACAAAACGTTTGTGCCCCTGTTTTCGAGATTGCTGAACACAATTTCTCTTTTAATCAGCCAAACCCCCTAAAACGGCCAAAAACTCCCCCATAAAGGAGGTAAACGGGCAGCACATCATTTCGCTGTAAAAAACGTCTTTCTCCCCGTTTTCGAGGATGACGAGCATGGTGGAGGTGTTAAAGATTACGTCTGAACCTCACCAACTCCTCCACCGGCCAAAATTCACCCCCGACAGATGTGTTTTTTCCTTCTTTTTAGCAGCGACAAAACGTTTGTGCCCCTGTTTTCGAGATTGCTGAACACAATTTCTCTTTTAATCAGCCAAACCCCCTAAAACGGCCAAAAACTACCCCATAAAGGAGTTAAACGGGCAGCACATCATTTCGCTGTAAAAAACGTCTTTCTCCCCGTTTTCGAGGATGACGAGCATGGTGGAGGTGTTAAAGATTACGTCTGAACCTCACCAACTCCTCCACCGGCCAAAATTCACCCCCGACAGATGTGTTTTTTCCTTCTTTTTAGCAGCGACAAAACGTTTGTGCCCCTGTTTTCGAGATTGCTGAACACAATTTCTCTTTTAATCAGCCAAACCCCCTAAAACGGCCAAAAACTACCCCATAAAGGAGTTAAACGGGCAGCACATCATTTCGCTGTAAAAAACGTCTTTCTCCCCGTTTTCGAGGATGACGAGCATGGTGGAGGTGTTAAAGATTACGTCTGAACCTCACCAACTCCTCCACCGGCCAAAATTCACCCCCGACAGATGTGTTTTTTCCTTCTTTTTAGCAGCGACAAAACGTTTGTGCCCCTGTTTTCGAGATTGCTGAACACAATTTCTCTTTTAATCAGCCAAACCCCCTAAAACGGCCAAAAACTACCCCATAAAGGAGTTAAACGGGCAGCACATCATTTCGCTGTAAAAAACGTCTTTCTCCCCGTTTTCGAGGATGACGAGCATGGTGGAGGTGTTAAAGATTACGTCTGAACCTCACCAACTCCTCCACCGGCCAAAATTCACCCCCGACAGATGTGTTTTTTCCTTCTTTTTAGCAGCGACAAAACGTTTGTGCCCCTGTTTTCGAGATTGCTGAACACAATTTCTCTTTTAATCAGCCAAACCCCCTAAAACGGCCAAAAACTACCCCATAAAGGAGTTAAACGGGCAGCACATCATTTCGCTGTAAAAAACGTCTTTCTCCCCGTTTTCGAGGATGACGAGCATGGTGGAGGTGTTAAAGATTACGTCTGAACCTCACCAACTCCTCCACCGGCCAAAATTCACCCCCGACAGATGTGTTTTTTCCTTCTTTTTAGCAGCGACAAAACGTTTGTGCCCCTGTTTTCGAGATTGCTGAACACAATTTCTCTTTTAATCAGCCAAACCCCCTAAAACGGCCAAAAACTACCCCATAAAGGAGTTAAACGGGCAGCACATCATTTCGCTGTAAAAAACGTCTTTCTCCCCGTTTTCGAGGATGACGAGCATGGTGGAGGTGTTAAAGATTACATCTGAACCTCACCAACTCCTCCACCGGCCAAAATTCACCCCCGACAGATGTGTTTTTTCCTTCTTTTTAGCAGCGACAAAACGTTTGTGCCCCTGTTTTCGAGATTGCTGAACACAATTTCTCTTTTAATCAGCCAAACCCCCTAAAACGGCCAAAAACTCCCCCATAAAGGAGGTAAACGGGCAGCACATCATTTCGCTGTAAAAAACGTCTTTCTCCCCGTTTTCGAGGATGACGAGCATGGTGGAGGTGTTAAAGATTACGTCTGAACCTCACCAACTCCTCCACCGGCCAAAATTCACCCCCGACAGATGTGTTTTTTCCTTCTTTTTAGCAGCGACAAAACGTTTGTGCCCCTGTTTTCGAGATTGCTGAACACAATTTCTCTTTTAATCAGCCAAACCCCCTAAAACGGCCAAAAACTCCCCCATAAAGGAGGTAAACGGGCAGCACATCATTTCGCTGTAAAAAACGTCTTTCTCCCCGTTTTCGAGGATGACGAGCATGGTGGAGGTGTTAAAGATTACGTCTGAACCTCACCAACTCCTCCACCGGCCAAAATTCACCCCCGACAGATGTGTTTTTTCCTTCTTTTTAGCAGCGACAAAACGTTTGTGCCCCTGTTTTCGAGATTGCTGAACACAATTTCTCTTTTAATCAGCCAAACCCCCTAAAACGGCCAAAAACTACCCCATAAAGGAGTTAAACGGGCAGCACATCATTTCGCTGTAAAAAACGTCTTTCTCCCCGTTTTCGAGGATGACGAGCATGGTGGAGGTGTTAAAGATTACGTCTGAACCTCACCAACTCCTCCACCGGCCAAAATTCACCCCCGACAGATGTGTTTTTTCCTTCTTTTTAGCAGCGACAAAACGTTTGTGCCCCTGTTTTCGAGATTGCTGAACACAATTTCTCTTTTAATCAGCCAAACCCCCTAAAACGGCCAAAAACTACCCCATAAAGGAGTTAAACGGGCAGCACATCATTTCGCTGTAAAAAACGTCTTTCTCCCCATTTTCGAGGATGACGAGCATGGTGGAGGTGTTAAAGATTACGTCTGAACCTCACCAACTCCTCCACCGGCCAAAATTCACCCCCGACAGATGTGTTTTTTCCTTCTTTTTAGCAGCGACAAAACGTTTGTGCCCCTGTTTTCGAGATTGCTGAACACAATTTCTCTTTTAATCAGCCAAACCCCCTAAAACGGCCAAAAACTACCCCATAAAGGAGGTAAACGGGCAGCACATCATTTCGCTGTAAAAAACGTCTTTCTCCCCGTTTTCGAGGATGACGAGCATGGTGGAGGTGTTAAAGATTACGTCTGAACCTCACCAACTCCTCCACCGGCCAAAATTCACCCCCGACAGATGTGTTTTTTCCTTCTTTTTAGCAGCGACAAAACGTTTGTGCCCCTGTTTTCGAGATTGCTGAACACAATTTCTCTTTTAATCAGCCAAACCCCCTAAAACGGCCAAAAACTCCCCCATAAAGGAGGTAAACGGGCAGCACATCATTTCGCTGTAAAAAACGTCTTTCTCCCCGTTTTCGAGGATGACGAGCATGGTGGAGGTGTTAAAGATTACGTCTGAACCTCACCAACTCCTCCACCGGCCAAAATTCACCCCCGACAGATGTGTTTTTTCCTTCTTTTTAGCAGCGACAAAACGTTTGTGCCCCTGTTTTCGAGATTGCTGAACACAATTTCTCTTTTAATCAGCCAAACCCCCTAAAACGGCCAAAAACTCCCCCATAAAGGAGGTAAACGGGCAGCACATCATTTCGCTGTAAAAAACGTCTTTCTCCCCGTTTTCGAGGATGACGAGCATGGTGGAGGTGTTAAAGATTACGTCTGAACCTCACCAACTCCTCCACCGGCCAAAATTCACCCCCGACAGATGTGTTTTTTCCTTCTTTTTAGCAGCGACAAAACGTTTGTGCCCCTGTTTTCGAGATTGCTGAACACAATTTCTCTTTTAATCAGCCAAACCCCCTAAAACGGCCAAAAACTACCCCATAAAGGAGTTAAACGGGCAGCACATCATTTCGCTGTAAAAAACGTCTTTCTCCCCGTTTTCGAGGATGACGAGCATGGTGGAGGTGTTAAAGATTACGTCTGAACCTCACCAACTCCTCCACCGGCCAAAATTCACCCCCGACAGATGTGTTTTTTCCTTCTTTTTAGCAGCGACAAAACGTTTGTGCCCCTGTTTTCGAGATTGCTGAACACAATTTCTCTTTTAATCAGCCAAACCCCCTAAAACGGCCAAAAACTACCCCATAAAGGAGTTAAACGGGCAGCACATCATTTCGCTGTAAAAAACGTCTTTCTCCCCGTTTTCGAGGATGACGAGCATGGTGGAGGTGTTAAAGATTACGTCTGAACCTCACCAACTCCTCCACCGGCCAAAATTCACCCCCGACAGATGTGTTTTTTCCTTCTTTTTAGCAGCGACAAAACGTTTGTGCCCCTGTTTTCGAGATTGCTGAACACAATTTCTCTTTTAATCAGCCAAACCCCCTAAAACGGCCAAAAACTCCCCCATAAAGGAGGTAAACGGGCAGCACATCATTTCGCTGTAAAAAACGTCTTTCTCCCCGTTTTCGAGGATGACGAGCATGGTGGAGGTGTTAAAGATTACGTCTGAACCTCACCAACTCCTCCACCGGCCAAAATTCACCCCCGACAGATGTGTTTTTTCCTTCTTTTTAGCAGCGACAAAACGTTTGTGCCCCTGTTTTCGAGATTGCTGAACACAATTTCTCTTTTAATCAGCCAAACCCCCTAAAACGGCCAAAAACTCCCCCATAAAGGAGGTAAACGGGCAGCACATCATTTCGCTGTAAAAAACGTCTTTCTCCCCGTTTTCGAGGATGACGAGCATGGTGGAGGTGTTAAAGATTACGTCTGAACCTCACCAACTCCTCCACCGGCCAAAATTCACCCCCGACAGATGTGTTTTTTCCTTCTTTTTAGCAGCGACAAAACGTTTGTGCCCCTGTTTTCGAGATTGCTGAACACAATTTCTCTTTTAATCAGCCAAACCCCCTAAAACGGCCAAAAACTACCCCATAAAGGAGTTAAACGGGCAGCACATCATTTCGCTGTAAAAAACGTCTTTCTCCCCGTTTTCGAGGATGACGAGCATGGTGGAGGTGTTAAAGATTACGTCTGAACCTCACCAACTCCTCCACCGGCCAAAATTCACCCCCGACAGATGTGTTTTTTCCTTCTTTTTAGCAGCGACAAAACGTTTGTGCCCCTGTTTTCGAGATTGCTGAACACAATTTCTCTTTTAATCAGCCAAACCCCCTAAAACGGCCAAAAACTACCCCATAAAGGAGTTAAACGGGCAGCACATCATTTCGCTGTAAAAAACGTCTTTCTCCCCGTTTTCGAGGATGACGAGCATGGTGGAGGTGTTAAAGATTACGTCTGAACCTCACCAACTCCTCCACCGGCCAAAATTCACCCCCGACAGATGTGTTTTTTCCTTCTTTTTAGCAGCGACAAAACGTTTGTGCCCCTGTTTTCGAGATTGCTGAACACAATTTCTCTTTTAATCAGCCAAACCCCCTAAAACGGCCAAAAACTACCCCATAAAGGAGTTAAACGGGCAGCACATCATTTCGCTGTAAAAAACGTCTTTCTCCCCGTTTTCGAGGATGACGAGCATGGTGGAGGTGTTAAAGATTACGTCTGAACCTCACCAACTCCTCCACCGGCCAAAATTCACCCCCGACAGATGTGTTTTTTCCTTCTTTTTAGCAGCGACAAAACGTTTGTGCCCCTGTTTTCGAGATTGCTGAACACAATTTCTCTTTTAATCAGCCAAACCCCCTAAAACGGCCAAAAACTACCCCATAAAGGAGTTAAACGGGCAGCACATCATTTCGCTGTAAAAAACGTCTTTCTCCCCGTTTTCGAGGATGACGAGCATGGTGGAGGTGTTAAAGATTACGTCTGAACCTCACCAACTCCTCCACCGGCCAAAATTCACCCCCGACAGATGTGTTTTTTCCTTCTTTTTAGCAGCGACAAAACGTTTGTGCCCCTGTTTTCGAGATTGCTGAACACAATTTCTCTTTTAATCAGCCAAACCCCCTAAAACGGCCAAAAACTACCCCATAAAGGAGTTAAACGGGCAGCACATCATTTCGCTGTAAAAAACGTCTTTCTCCCCGTTTTCGAGGATGACGAGCATGGTGGAGGTGTTAAAGATTACGTCTGAACCTCACCAACTCCTCCACCGGCCAAAATTCACCCCCGACAGATGTGTTTTTTCCTTCTTTTTAGCAGCGACAAAACGTTTGTGCCCCTGTTTTCGAGATTGCTGAACACAATTTCTCTTTTAATCAGCCAAACCCCCTAAAACGGCCAAAAACTCCCCCATAAAGGAGGTAAACGGGCAGCACATCATTTCGCTGTAAAAAACGTCTTTCTCCCCGTTTTCGAGGATGACGAGCATGGTGGAGGTGTTAAAGATTACGTCTGAACCTCACCAACTCCTCCACCGGCCAAAATTCACCCCCGACAGATGTGTTTTTTCCTTCTTTTTAGCAGCGACAAAACGTTTGTGCCCCTGTTTTCGAGATTGCTGAACACAATTTCTCTTTTAATCAGCCAAACCCCCTAAAACGGCCAAAAACTACCCCATAAAGGAGTTAAACGGGCAGCACATCATTTCGCTGTAAAAAACGTCTTTCTCCCCGTTTTCGAGGATGACGAGCATGGTGGAGGTGTTAAAGATTACGTCTGAACCTCACCAACTCCTCCACCGGCCAAAATTCACCCCCGACAGATGTGTTTTTTCCTTCTTTTTAGCAGCGACAAAACGTTTGTGCCCCTGTTTTCGAGATTGCTGAACACAATTTCTCTTTTAATCAGCCAAACCCCCTAAAACGGCCAAAAACTACCCCATAAAGGAGTTAAACGGGCAGCACATCATTTCGCTGTAAAAAACGTCTTTCTCCCCGTTTTCGAGGATGACGAGCATGGTGGAGGTGTTAAAGATTACGTCTGAACCTCACCAACTCCTCCACCGGCCAAAATTCACCCCCGACAGATGTGTTTTTTCCTTCTTTTTAGCAGCGACAAAACGTTTGTGCCCCTGTTTTCGAGATTGCTGAACACAATTTCTCTTTTAATCAGCCAAACCCCCTAAAACGGCCAAAAACTACCCCATAAAGGAGTTAAACGGGCAGCACATCATTTCGCTGTAAAAAACGTCTTTCTCCCCGTTTTCGAGGATGACGAGCATGGTGGAGGTGTTAAAGATTACGTCTGAACCTCACCAACTCCTCCACCGGCCAAAATTCACCCCCGACAGATGTGTTTTTTCCTTCTTTTTAGCAGCGACAAAACGTTTGTGCCCCTGTTTTCGAGATTGCTGAACACAATTTCTCTTTTAATCAGCCAAACCCCCTAAAACGGCCAAAAACTACCCCATAAAGGAGTTAAACGGGCAGCACATCATTTCGCTGTAAAAAACGTCTTTCTCCCCGTTTTCGAGGATGACGAGCATGGTGGAGGTGTTAAAGATTACGTCTGAACCTCACCAACTCCTCCACCGGCCAAAATTCACCCCCGACAGATGTGTTTTTTCCTTCTTTTTAGCAGCGACAAAACGTTTGTGCCCCTGTTTTCGAGATTGCTGAACACAATTTCTCTTTTAATCAGCCAAACCCCCTAAAACGGCCAAAAACTACCCCATAAAGGAGTTAAACGGGCAGCACATCATTTCGCTGTAAAAAACGTCTTTCTCCCCGTTTTCGAGGATGACGAGCATGGTGGAGGTGTTAAAGATTACGTCTGAACCTCACCAACTCCTCCACCGGCCAAAATTCACCCCCGACAGATGTGTTTTTTCCTTCTTTTTAGCAGCGACAAAACGTTTGTGCCCCTGTTTTCGAGATTGCTGAACACAATTTCTCTTTTAATCAGCCAAACCCCCTAAAACGGCCAAAAACTCCCCCATAAAGGAGGTAAACGGGCAGCACATCATTTCGCTGTAAAAAACGTCTTTCTCCCCGTTTTCGAGGATGACGAGCATGGTGGAGGTGTTAAAGATTACGTCTGAACCTCACCAACTCCTCCACCGGCCAAAATTCACCCCCGACAGATGTGTTTTTTCCTTCTTTTTAGCAGCGACAAAACGTTTGTGCCCCTGTTTTCGAGATTGCTGAACACAATTTCTCTTTTAATCAGCCAAACCCCCTAAAACGGCCAAAAACTACCCCATAAAGGAGTTAAACGGGCAGCACATCATTTCGCTGTAAAAAACGTCTTTCTCCCCGTTTTCGAGGATGACGAGCATGGTGGAGGTGTTAAAGATTACGTCTGAACCTCACCAACTCCTCCACCGGCCAAAATTCACCCCCGACAGATGTGTTTTTTCCTTCTTTTTAGCAGCGACAAAACGTTTGTGCCCCTGTTTTCGAGATTGCTGAACACAATTTCTCTTTTAATCAGCCAAACCCCCTAAAACGGCCAAAAACTACCCCATAAAGGAGTTAAACGGGCAGCACATCATTTCGCTGTAAAAAACGTCTTTCTCCCCGTTTTCGAGGATGACGAGCATGGTGGAGGTGTTAAAGATTACGTCTGAACCTCACCAACTCCTCCACCGGCCAAAATTCACCCCCGACAGATGTGTTTTTTCCTTCTTTTTAGCAGCGACAAAACGTTTGTGCCCCTGTTTTCGAGATTGCTGAACACAATTTCTCTTTTAATCAGCCAAACCCCCTAAAACGGCCAAAAACTCCCCCATAAAGGAGGTAAACGGGCAGCACATCATTTCGCTGTAAAAAACGTCTTTCTCCCCGTTTTCGAGGATGACGAGCATGGTGGAGGTGTTAAAGATTACGTCTGAACCTCACCAACTCCTCCACCGGCCAAAATTCACCCCCGACAGATGTGTTTTTTCCTTCTTTTTAGCAGCGACAAAACGTTTGTGCCCCTGTTTTCGAGATTGCTGAACACAATTTCTCTTTTAATCAGCCAAACCCCCTAAAACGGCCAAAAACTACCCCATAAAGGAGTTAAACGGGCAGCACATCATTTCGCTGTAAAAAACGTCTTTCTCCCCGTTTTCGAGGATGACGAGCATGGTGGAGGTGTTAAAGATTACGTCTGAACCTCACCAACTCCTCCACCGGCCAAAATTCACCCCCGACAGATGTGTTTTTTCCTTCTTTTTAGCAGCGACAAAACGTTTGTGCCCCTGTTTTCGAGATTGCTGAACACAATTTCTCTTTTAATCAGCCAAACCCCCTAAAACGGCCAAAAACTACCCCATAAAGGAGTTAAACGGGCAGCACATCATTTCGCTGTAAAAAACGTCTTTCTCCCCGTTTTCGAGGATGACGAGCATGGTGGAGGTGTTAAAGATTACGTCTGAACCTCACCAACTCCTCCACCGGCCAAAATTCACCCCCGACAGATGTGTTTTTTCCTTCTTTTTAGCAGCGACAAAACGTTTGTGCCCCTGTTTTCGAGATTGCTGAACACAATTTCTCTTTTAATCAGCCAAACCCCCTAAAACGGCCAAAAACTACCCCATAAAGGAGTTAAACGGGCAGCACATCATTTCGCTGTAAAAAACGTCTTTCTCCCCGTTTTCGAGGATGACGAGCATGGTGGAGGTGTTAAAGATTACGTCTGAACCTCACCAACTCCTCCACCGGCCAAAATTCACCCCCGACAGATGTGTTTTTTCCTTCTTTTTAGCAGCGACAAAACGTTTGTGCCCCTGTTTTCGAGATTGCTGAACACAATTTCTCTTTTAATCAGCCAAACCCCCTAAAACGGCCAAAAACTACCCCATAAAGGAGTTAAACGGGCAGCACATCATTTCGCTGTAAAAAACGTCTTTCTCCCCGTTTTCGAGGATGACGAGCATGGTGGAGGTGTTAAAGATTACGTCTGAACCTCACCAACTCCTCCACCGGCCAAAATTCACCCCCGACAGATGTGTTTTTTCCTTCTTTTTAGCAGCGACAAAACGTTTGTGCCCCTGTTTTCGAGATTGCTGAACACAATTTCTCTTTTAATCAGCCAAACCCCCTAAAACGGCCAAAAACTCCCCCATAAAGGAGGTAAACGGGCAGCACATCATTTCGCTGTAAAAAACGTCTTTCTCCCCGTTTTCGAGGATGACGAGCATGGTGGAGGTGTTAAAGATTACGTCTGAACCTCACCAACTCCTCCACCGGCCAAAATTCACCCCCGACAGATGTGTTTTTTCCTTCTTTTTAGCAGCGACAAAACGTTTGTGCCCCTGTTTTCGAGATTGCTGAACACAATTTCTCTTTTAATCAGCCAAACCCCCTAAAACGGCCAAAAACTCCCCCATAAAGGAGGTAAACGGGCAGCACATCATTTCGCTGTAAAAAACGTCTTTCTCCCCGTTTTCGAGGATGACGAGCATGGTGGAGGTGTTAAAGATTACGTCTGAACCTCACCAACTCCTCCACCGGCCAAAATTCACCCCCGACAGATGTGTTTTTTCCTTCTTTTTAGCAGCGACAAAACGTTTGTGCCCCTGTTTTCGAGATTGCTGAACACAATTTCTCTTTTAATCAGCCAAACCCCCTAAAACGGCCAAAAACTACCCCATAAAGGAGTTAAACGGGCAGCACATCATTTCGCTGTAAAAAACGTCTTTCTCCCCGTTTTCGAGGATGACGAGCATGGTGGAGGTGTTAAAGATTACGTCTGAACCTCACCAACTCCTCCACCGGCCAAAATTCACCCCCGACAGATGTGTTTTTTCCTTCTTTTTAGCAGCGACAAAACGTTTGTGCCCCTGTTTTCGAGGATTGTTGAGGGTTCTGGAATAAACCCTATGTTGTGCCAGTTTCCCAGGACGGCCAACAATGTGTTACCGCCTTTTTAAACTGCATCGTAGTTCGAATTTCTAGTGGACTGTAATTTTAGATTGAAGATATGTGTACTGTAGTATGTTTGTCTTCTCAACTTCATCCAACAAAAACAATGAACACTTTTATTTAACCATTTATTAAACTTGTTAAATAAATAAATGAACAAAAACAACAACGTAACAAAGATTACATTAAACTAGTAATCATGAACAAAGTATTATAATTATTTAAAAGAAATGATCACATCATTCAGAAAATATTATTTTGCGTGCATTCTGCGTGAGTGATGAAAAGACACTGGAGGGTCCTAGCCTGATTCGCGGCTAGCAACACACTGATATGAACTGATTTGAGAAACGATATGTATTTACGTTGTGTTGGACAACGGAGGGTTCTAGCCTGATTCGCAGCTAGATACACACTGAGTTTAAAATCGGCGAAGTTTATCGGTTTCAAATGTATCCCTTCCCGATTGCGCAATTGTTCTAGAAAGTTCGTTAGCGTGAACCGCGTAAACAAGCATGTAAAATTTTTTCTATTGTCTAGACGAGACGGTTAGAATTGCGTCTTAGATTATTGTGAAATAGAGTAAAAAAATTATCTTTGATGAAACCGCTTCCTGGTTTGAATGCCGTTTGCAAATGTATTTTGGTGCGGCGTTGCCGGTTGAACGAATATGAGTTTACATGTTTAATTATCTGAAAATTAAACAAGGATGTTGAACACTATGGCGGTATCAGAATTTCTCTTTTCGCGAGCCGAAACCCTAAAACTGCCCTCTAATGGTGTTAAACGGACAGGACATCATTCCCCTTAAAATAACCTCTTTTCCCTCGTTTTCAAGGATGCTAAGCACGGTGGTGGTGTTGAAAATTACTCCCGATCCTCACCTACCCCTCCACAGATCAAAGCTCACCCCCGAAACACCTCCACCATTCTCGGCATCCTCGAAAACGGGGGAAAAGAGTTTTTTTTACAGCGAAATGAGGCACTGCCCGTTTAACTTCCTTAGGGGGTAGTTTTTGGCCGTTTTAAAGCGTTCAGCAATCGAAAACATTAATTCTGATACCGCCATCGTGTTCAGCATTCTCGAAAACGGGGGGAAAAGGTACTCTCGATCCGGGTAAATTTTGTACAGCCAGAAACAACACAATTAGCACTCTGCATAACTAATAAGTATTTCGTGCCGTCATAAAATACATTTACATTGCTTCTTATGGAAGTGGTCCATGTTTCTCTCTAGTTTATCATCCTTAGATTTTGACGGCCTTGTACGGCAAAATTTTGCCGGACTGTTTTCGATCCGAGAAAGTTCGTTGCTTAGCAACGGACTAAAATACTAGAATAGCGTATTTTGGGGTCTGAAATTGCTCCGTGAAAGTAGGCATTTTTGAGCGATTTCAGAAAAATATTATTTTTCAAAATATCGAAAAATTCTTGAGGAAAAAGTTACTTATTATTTAATTCGAGTAACCTAAAAATGAATTGGTAAAAAAATTGAAAAAAACAATAATGGAGAGCTCACACGATTATTAAAATGGCTAATTATTTCATAAGATATTTTAATCCGGACCTGTAGGCCAGTAGATAAGAGTAAGTTCAAATGATATTGTGTCTGATTTTGCAACCTTTTTTTCTGAACGGAAGATATTGAAAATCACGATTTAATGCATTTTCGCATTAATAGCGCGAAAAAATTTCAAAGGTTCTGCAAACTTTCGAAGTTTTGTAAAATAGCATTTTACATCCTCTGTTAAATTTGCAACCATTGTTCATCCCATTGTTCATCCCAATTTTCCGAAAGTTACTTTCCACACCGTGTGGAAAGTTACTTTCCGCACACTTGTAAATTACTTTCCTATCTGTTCTACAAGTTCATAGTTATTGTTTTGTTTTCAAATAAATGTTAATTATCAATATTTGTATTTATTCTACTACAAAAGTGATTGTAAATAATACAGCATTATTTATAATATAAACTAAATACAAACAGACATAGAACCTTTCACATTTCACAATATTTGGTAAAATTAAAGCGTGGTCGTAGGAAATAGCATATTACATAACGAGTGCGGAAAGTGACACTTTTTACACGAGTGGGAAATGTTGTCGCACGAGGCGTAAGCCGAGTGAGACAATCCCACGAGTTTTTAGATCTGCTACCATCTATGGTAAGAAGAGAGTATTGACATTAAATTTTGACTGAATCTAGTCAAGATGTCACTCTCTTCTTTTTTATCCCTTTAAGAGATTAATACAAAGTTAGTAAACCAGTAAGGAATTTTAATTTATTAGATTCGACATCCTAAGACCGGTTTCTGCCTTTCGGCTTCATCAGTTAGGCTTTTCGAATCCAATAAATAAAATTCCAAACGCGTACAAGTCAATAGCTATATCCGCTATAATATAACATTTTTAGATGAAGCCGAAAGGCAGAAACCGGTCTTAGGATGTCGAATCTAATAAATTAAAATTCCTTACTGGTTTACTCACTTTGTATTAATCTCTTAAAGGGATAAAAAAGAAGAGAGTGACATCTTGAATAGATTCAGTCAAAATTTAATGTCAATACTCTTTTCTTACCATAGATGGTAGCACATCTACAAATGTTATATTATAGCGGATATAGCTATTGACTTGTACGAGTTTGGAATTTTATTTATTGGATTCGAAAAGCCTAACTGATGAAGCCGAAAGGCAGAAACCGGTCTTAGGATGTCGAATCTAATAAATTAAAATTCCTTACTGGTTTTCTAATCCCACGAGTGTGAAAAGTCACTTTCGCACAAGTAATGTACACTATTTTTCCTACGACCACGTGATAATTTTACCAAATATTGCGAAATGTGTTTTATATGTGTATTGAATGTGTTTATATATCGCGGTCGGATTATTTAAACTGTCAAACTGACCCTCTTTGTAATCATACTACAAGTTATCGTTGTATAACCTGATTATTTTGAAGTACTTATAGCATTACTAATGAAAATAGAAGAAATATCGATGTTTTCTAGTGCAAAATTACTTAAAAGACCACAAGACACTTTTAATTTTTAATAATTTTTTATTGTTAAAAATTCCTCAAATAAGAATTATTTACTATCATGCCGTATTAGCTCAGTGGTTATAGTTAAAATTACAAAATTTATACAGGGTGGTTTTTTTCGATGACACATTCGATGTTATGGCAAAACTACTCTGATTAAAAATCTGATAAAATAAAACAAACGTGCGGAAAGTTACTTTCCACACGGTGTGCAAAGTAACTTTCCGCACAGTGTGAAATATTTACCACTCGTGTGAAAAGTGTCACTTTCCGCACTCGTTATGTAATATACTATTTCGTATATGTACTCTACAAAAAAAGGAATTTGGCAACATGGCAGCGACTAAGGCAAAGTATTTAACTGGACCACTGTTGCCTTTTTTTGTGTTGCACTAATTTATTCAGCTATATTCCCAAATCAATGAGTAATCTTAAAACTATTTGCAAATAGTTTCCAATTTATGGTCATAAAGCGAACAAAAAACAAAACAATCGAATAAAAAAATGTTCCGTTGAAAAAAGACGGTTTCAAATCTCTCTCAAAATTTTAGTCTTTGTTATAATAAATAGTCCAGTCAACGAACGATTAAAAGGGGGATGTAGAGTACGTGAGCGAACGTGCAAAAACGGACTTGAGGGATGTATTTGGAGTAGTTAGGAAATAAATATACTAAAGGTCCCGGAGCGTAGGAGGTGCGAGGGCTGCAGGGGGGCACGGAGAATGCTTTTCGCTTATATCTCGAAATATAAGCACCATAGATAGATAGATAGATCTTTATTAACTACTTTTACTTTACAAAAGTTTGTAGCACGTCAAAAAAAGAAGAAAGTAAATAAACATACAAAAAGTTTTACACAGAGATATAAACATTACATTACAGACATGATATAAAAAAAAACAAAGGAAGTAAAAATATAAGAGCAGAGATACGGTGTTGTGATTGCCTCGACAATGCACAATGAAATCTTCAACAGAGTAAAAAGTTTTTTAAATTTGATGGGAAAATATTAAAAAGCTCATAGTTCGGTGAGTTTGACTGCGAAGTATTTAAACGAAAGCGGCTGCTTCTGATATGGTGAGCACTACGCGTGTTATAGCTGTGGATATCTGAATTTTTTGGGCAAAAAAGTCACCCAATATCATAAAATTTACTACAAGATTGTTTAAATTCATTTTTCCTATCTCTTTTGGTTCTAAAAATATTTGCTAGCAAAAATGCAAAGTTTTGAAAAAAGTTTTTTTTATCTCTCGCCCCAAGAGACTCAAGACAACTCAACATTAATTTCTTAAGTAATATTTTTTTAGGTATAGAAGGTTAAAGCTCTTAAATAAATAACAAAAATTAGAATGTACAGTTTTTTTTGCGAATGTAGAAATTTTCTGTAGCTTTTGATTAGTTTAGATTAAAAAATAAATAAATATATTAATTAAAAGATCATTAAATCCTCTACAACTTCTTTTAGAGAAAGTTTGCTGTAGAACTAAAAGTTTAGCCGCTAAATAATTTTAAAAAAACATAAGTTAAAAAGACTTTTATCAAAAATATGCATTTTTTTCTAGAAAATATCTCTAGAACCAGAAGAGATAGGGAAAAATGAATATAAATGTAGTAAATTTTATTATATTTAAATTTGTATTGGATAACTTTTTTGCTACGATGCTTTTTCGAGATATAAGCGAAAAGCTAAAAAAGTGACCTTCTCCGCGCACCTCCTACGCTCGGTGACTTTTAGTATATTTATAGTTGCCTTCAAAATAAGTTGGACAAATTGTTTTGATCGTTTTAACTTACTGGCCTATTCCTTGAAAAAGAAAGTGTTTTTATAAGTCGTTATATCTGTAGAAAAGTAATGTATAAAAAATGAATGAATAACATTTCTTTAGAAATAAAAATTATAAGTTAAAACAATCAAAACAATTTGTTCAACATATTTAGAAGGCAACTATACCTCCTAACTACTCTAAATACCGCCCTGAAGTCCGTAATTGATTGTCTATATCTACTGGCCTATAATGGACTAAAAGTCTTGTCTCTTTAAATTTTTTTCAATAATCAATACTTTTCACGCTAGTGACCAAAAATGTCTTATAAAAAATCGGATGTGACCATGCACATGACTTTACCATACTTTAACGGCCCTACGGGCTCATACTCCAATTACTCGTACATATTTAAGGCAGGCCATGCCTGGCAAGAGCGTACAATTATCTCCATTAAACAAAACACTTCTACTGCGCTTGCGCTATTATGCAACTATCTTATTCCATATTTTATTTTTAACTCGCTTATAATACAAAATTTGAAAAAAGTTTTTAAACAAAATTTATAGTAAATTTAATTTAAAATAAATTTTTTCTCTTAATATTTTTACATAAACTTAATAGAAACGTTAATAATTGCGAAAATCTGAAAATTCTCAAGAGTAAACCCCCACTTCCGGTTGTCCGATTCTGCCCAAAATCTAATCAGCTCATTAGCATGTTGCAAAAATGCTAAATATAAAATTTGGTTAGGAAATTCCGATCGCAGTTGGAGTTAGAGCGCACACAAATTTTTCCGGACTACATACTCCACACATACATTTTCTGGAAATGGTCTTAAATGACTTAGGGGGTCTCAAAACATGTAAATCCACTGAAAGCTGAACTGTTTTTTTTGCGATTACAATACTGTACCTATGGTAAAGTAAAAAATGCTTTCGACGAGTGAAACACTATACTTTTTCTACAACCCGGTTTATATCATAATAATATGTTAAAGAATGTGTTTTATAACTGGAATATATTTTTTAATTTTTATTAAACAAGAAAATAAAAAAGTTTTAAAACAAATATATCTTGGTGCCTGGCCTCTTCCAACATACGCAAGCAGCACGTTTCCTAACATGAATTTACTTGATTATGAACTCTCCAATCCATGAATTTTGCATATATATTTTTTCATTTATCTCTTTTTATATTTAACTGTTAAATAATCTAAAGAGGTTTCCTCAGCTTGAATTGCCATTTCTGATGGTGTATTTGGAAAATTTAAATCATTTTCCGAATCAGAAACCATGCAAACTGACAAGTCTAAATAATTAACGAGGAACGTCAAACTAATGAAAACCAGGCAACTAGATATAAGTTGTTTTTAAATTTAACTCTCGTCAGTAGAACCGAAAGTTACAGTTATGAGAATTTATCTCTCACTTGTGATGAAAATCACGTTTTCGCTGAAGGTATTCTATTACAAAATGACGTTTTTTCATAAAGGGTTGTAGAAAAACTGTATTTTTTTAATAAATAATTTCGTACAATTCTTGAAAAAAGCGCTGGAGCACCATCCAATTGCAACATCATTTTTTTTGTCTAATATCTAATGATGCATTTTCTAACAGTTTCCAGAAACTTTTTCATAAAAATTACAAAAATTTGGGCGCCTATAATTCCACCGTATACATTAATGCTCCACCGGTTCTGATGATCTATTGTGTGGAACAAAGCGTTTCGAGTATCATAATAATGAAAGTTAGGACGGTTAACTAATCCATTATTATGAAAAGTGGATTCATCTGTAAACAGCACAATATAAAAAAAATCATCTTCTTCACTAACCTTCTCCAATGCCCATAAACAAAAATCTATCAGTCTTTGAAAATCTGTTCCATACATATTTTGATGCTTCATTTCAGAAGCTCATAGTGGTTTGTATTTCAATTTCTCTTTTTTTCTTCACTTATTTGTTAAAAAAGTTTTTAATTGACGTTTCGGCTTTCTCTATCGAAAGCCGTTATCAAAATGACATAACAAAATAAATAAATTTACTATAGAAACAGAACACTTGATAATCTTGCAAAAATATGACATCAACATAGTACACTTAGATTCAATTCAATTGTACCAAAAATAGACAATTAAGAAAATTTAATAATCTAATTGAAGAAAAAAGTTTTTACAACCTTAGAAATTCAGAACAAAATTTAAATACGGTAATAAATATTTCAAGTAGAGATCTTAATCACACAGAAAATTTATTATTGGCTAAAGGTTTAAATTATTCGGTAACTCCAAAATATGTACCAAAATTTGATATTATTAGTTCTATAGAAAACGCTTCTCAAAATTTACCAACTGACTTAAGCAACGATTACAAGGTACATTGCAAAATTGAATTAGAAAAATCTTACAAAATTAATCAAAATTTAACCTCCACAGAATTTAAAACAAATAAAAATTTAAAAAATGACAATACAATTAAGATTTTACCGACAGATAAAGGTAACGCGACGGTTGTCATGAACAAAATAACAAAATTAACGAAATTATTCAAAATTAAATAACGATCCAACTACTAGTATTGAAAACAAAATTTACAAAACTTTATATAAAAATAAAAAAATCCTAAGTGATAAAGAACGAAGATCTCTTACTTCTCATTATAGTAAACCTCCACATTTTTATGGTTTACCCAAAATTCATAAACAACAAATACCATTAAGACCAATAAGTTCTATAAATTCACCTTATCAAAATTTAGCAAGATTTCTACTTAAAATAATAGATCCGTTGTCAGGAAATACTAATTCCTTTATCAAAAATTCAAAACATTTTTTAGAAAAATTATCAAAAATCAAAATTACAAATTCAGATATAATGGTTAGTTTTTTTTTTTGCGATTACCACTTCGTAAGGTAAAGTAAAAACAAAAATTTAGCTCAACTTTACCAGACCAAAACTTAAAAACTAATTATCCCATAGGGCTAAAAATTACTATTCAATTGTAGAAACATATGTTACGACTTTCTGCAAAAGGATTTTTTTTCAACTACCACAGTCTAGATAGCGCTAAAAAAATGGCGTAAAAAAATTTGAAACAAATTTATTTTGTCCATAACTTTTTTCTGCTTATGTTAAACGGTTCTGGATGGTCTTAAAATGTTCCCAATATTGTTCTCACATATAAACATTTTAAGTATGTAGTGTCAAAAACGCATTCCAAAAGAGAAAATAATAATTCGATAACTGCCAACTTTGTTCGAGGTATAAATCTAACGGCACTCCACTATTTTTAAAAACCGAAGAAATTTGGGAATTTTTTTACGAGCATAAAACACAATATTATTATTATACATATATTGCATCTTAAAAATATATCTTAGCATCTTATCATACAAAATTTCAAGGAATTCTGAGGAATGCACTAATTTTGTAACCACAAGTGTGTGATTTTATTTACATTTTTATTTACATACGTTCTGCAATTGGAAATAGATAAACTGTACATTTAGTGCTAGTGAAAGGGTTATAATAGGTGAATGAATATGGATGCAGAAAGGAAAGGAGATAAAACGCGTTTGCGTTTATCTTCTAAGAGAAAGAAACAAAAGAATATTTTAAAATATAATCGGTTACAGCACTATACTAGATAGTAGACCATATGAGAACGTAACAGTTGAAAAAATAGAGCGCCGAAATAATTTATTAAGGAATTTCTGTAATAAAGTTAGAGAACTTACAAAAGTTAGAGGAGTTCCAGGAAATTTAAAAAAAATTCTTTTAAATCATATTTTAAAAATTAGGTCCTCCATTTCTAAGGCAATGTTATATAGGAACAAAGAAACCGGAAAGTCACAGGATGAAAAGGTTCTAAATCTTAAGAAAGATATTTTAAATAGTGTTAGTCACATTTTTGGAGAACACAAAAGTTGTGCAGAATTAAAATATTTTTGTACAAAGGCTAATCACGATGAACAAACGAAGACTTTAAATTGTGGGGCATTGAAGAAAAACTCATGGATGCGGTAAGATATCTAGCGGGACATTCTAGAAGTCTTTTAGAAAATGTTGACAACAATGTGGTAGAACAATTTAATGCTATGATAGCCCAAAAAATTGGAGGAAAAAGGGTAAATTATACTTTAAGAAGGAGTTATAGAGGAAGATGTTTTAGTGCAGTAATAGCAAAAAAATCCAAGGATATATTGTATAAAACATATAAACACATTAGTGGCTATAGTCCCGGAAAAATTATTAAGAAAAACGAACAACTTAGTATCAAATTAAACAAAAAAAATGTAAAAAGTCGAAAGAGATTTATTTTCCCTAAAGAAAAACATGGTCCTGATGATCAATACGGTGAGCACTGTACTAAACCAGACATGGATGATCAAACGTTCAATAGTTTCAAAGATATGTTCTTGAAGGAATTGTTTAACAAAAATGAAAATGAGCTTAAAACAATAGAAGAAAGCACGAGGTTACAGGCATACTCTTCTCAATGGAAGCAATTGAGAAAGAAATTGTTAACTTCATCCAATTTTGGAAAAATTTGCCGAATGCTTCCAAAGACCAGTTGTGCTTCTACAGTGAAAAGTTTCCTGTATGAAGAAGTTTTTTCGAGAGCAATTGCTTGGGGGAGAAATAACGAAGATCGGGCCA
The DNA here is from genome assembly GCA_949320105.2 of Crepidodera aurea. Taxonomy (NCBI): domain Eukaryota; kingdom Metazoa; phylum Arthropoda; class Insecta; order Coleoptera; family Chrysomelidae; genus Crepidodera; species Crepidodera aurea. The sequence goes on from OX439477.1 coordinate 887,175, forward strand.
AAGAAAAATTCAAAGATTTGAATAATCTTAATTTATTTGATTGCGGTTTATTTTTGTAAATATAACTATTGGGCAAAATCATAAGGGTTGTTTTTATTCCAATCTAGCTGCCCGTTCCAACTTCACACGGTTTACTAATTTTTGTCATTTTCACTTTTCGTTTCTCATTTTTCATTTTTCATTTTTCTTTTTAATTTTTAATTTTTAATTTTTAATTTTTAATTTTTAATTTTTAATTTTTAATTTTTAATTTTTAATTTTTAATTTTTAATTTTTAATTTTTAATTTTAATTTTTAATTTTTAATTTTTAATTTTTAATTTTTAATTTTTAATTTTTAATTTTTAATTTTTAATTTTTAATTTTTAATTTTTAATTTTTAATTTTTAATTTTTAATTTTTAATTTTTAATTTTTAATTTTTAATTTTTAATTTTTAATTTTTAATTTTTAATTTTTAATTTTTAATTTTTAATTTTTAATTTTTAATTTTTAATTTTTAATTTTTAATTTTTAATTTTTAATTTTTAATTTTTAATTTTTAATTTTTAATTTTTAATTTTTAATTTTTAATTTTTAATTTTTAATTTTTAATTTTTAATTTTTAATTTTTAATTTTTAATTTTTAATTTTTAATTTTTAATTTTTAATTTTTAATTTTTAATTTTTAATTTTTAATTTTTAATTTTTAATTTTTAATTTTTAATTTTTAATTTTTAATTTTTAATTTTTAATTTTTAATTTTTAATTTTTAATTTTTAATTTTTAATTTTTAATTTTTAATTTTTAATTTTTAATTTTTAATTTTTAATTTTTAATTTTTAATTTTTAATTTTTAATTTTTAATTTTTAATTTTTAATTTTTAATTTTTAATTTTTAATTTTTAATTTTTAATTTTTAATTTTTAATTTTTAATTTTTAATTTTTAATTTTTAATTTTTAATTTTTAATTTTTAATTTTTAATTTCTAATTTTTAATTTTTAATTTTTAATTTTTAATTTTTAATTTTTAATTTTTAATTTTTAATTTTTAATTTTTAATTTTTAATTTTTAATTTTTAATTTTTAATTTTTAATTTTTAATTTTTAATTTTTAATTTTTAATTTTTAATTTTTAATTTTTAATTTTTAATTTTTAATTTTTAATTTTTAATTTTTAATTTTTAATTTTTAATTTTTAATTTTTAATTTTTAATTTTTAATTTTTAATTTTTAATTTTTAATTTTTAATTTTTAATTTTTAATTTTTAATTTTTAATTTTTAATTTTTAATTTTTAATTTTTAATTTTTAATTTTTAATTTTTAATTTTTAATTTTTAATTTTTAATTTTTAATTTTTAATTTTTAATTTTTAATTTTTAATTTTTAATTTTTAATTTTTAATTTTTAATTTTTAATTTTTAATTTTTAATTTTAATTTTTAATTTTTAATTTTTAATTTTTAATTTTTAATTTTTAATTTTTAATTTTTAATTTTTAATTTTTAATTTTTAATTTTTAATTTTTAATTTTTAATTTTTAATTTTTAATTTTTAATTTTTAATTTTTAATTTTTAATTTTTAATTTTTAATTTTTAATTTTTAATTTTTAATTTTTAATTTTTAATTTTTAATTTTTAATTTTTAATTTTTAATTTTTAATTTTTAATTTTTAATTTTTAATTTTTAATTTTTAATTTTTAATTTTTAATTTTTCACTTTTCATGTGAAATTCATTCAAATAACATTACTTTTTTAATACACCAAATCTGACATCACTGTAGTACGTAATAATATAGTTCGATATTAATTACAACTATCTACAATCTACACATATTTGAAAATGTTTATATAAACACACAGAACCGAATCCGACCCTGTTAATATGCAGTGGGCGTGGAAACACCGAAATTTAAAGGAGCAGCGATAAGAAATTACAAAATATTTTCATATTTATAATGTTGATTACTCATGCAGAGGTTTCGTGCATGACATAGATTTTTGAGTAATTTTTGTTCAATCTTTTTCAACCTAGTGTCAAATGAAAGATAAATGTGCAACTGAAGATCGTACTGTAATATTTTTTTAAATTTATTTGCCAAATTTTATAAAAAAAAATCTCAAAGTTGGTCTATTTGGGATACTTTCACTGCTGATAGTAAAAAAAATGGTACAATATTTTGAAAAAATATTACAGTAGGATCTTAAAACAGGTCTTTATCTTCATTCCTGTGTTTATCTTATTTTTTTAAATAACACCGTTTTGAAGTAATCGTACATTTTCTAGCACTCTACAGGCACATAAATTTTGACCAGAGTACGGACTCAATGTTAATTGATTGTCAATAGAGAGTTATTACAACCTCTTTTTGGCCGATCTTTTAATAAAAGATCCCTTATTTTGACATGTACGCATGCGCAGTGAACAGCTCCTTAAGTTTTGCTTTTATTAAAATTTAATTTAAATACAGGACAGGTTACCTTTAATTAAAGTAACTTTTGACTTATGAAGGACGGTTCTGCCAACTTAATGAAATTCAAACTGTTAAAAATCAACAGGCACCAAATTAAATACAAAAAACTTGTAAGTATAGAGCAGGGCCATCAATAATTTGTAAAATAAAAAATTCTTAGCACTATGTGGATGGTCTGAAATTAACATCCGCTAGAATAGCTATTTCCAATTGTTCTTTCAGGTTCATTGTATTGTTTATTATTAAGTTACAAAATATTGCAGGTTAGGAATACGATTCATGTCATTGTCAGAATAAAGGACTGTCAAAATAAAGTATGCCGATGAGGACCGTTGCAATAACTCTCATAAACCAATCGTGACATTTCGTAATACAGGATACTTTATTACAGGATCCTTTAATAAAGTTTGGCTTTGCAATAACTCTCTTATATCTACTGGCCTACTGGGAATCTTTTAAGGGACACACTTTTATTGCTTATTTACATCTCGAACAATGAGGGTTGTCGGCTAATATTGATTTATGACCTTTCATATATCTGGTTCTACTACTTCTACAAGATATACTAATATACTAATAGTAATATCTAACTACTAAAAAATTTAAAATAAATTGTTACCCGGAATTTCATTCATTGAATTTTAATTGACATTTCGATAAAAATTCACTAACTGGGTACATGTTATATGGTTATTGACTTATTAAGTAATATTTAAGCGTAACGACACGCCTCTAGTAATCAGGGTCAGCGAAAGGTATTTTCTAGAGTGGTTTGGTATGACAAAAAAAAACTGCATTTTGTAACATGCCTTGAATAAATTATGGTTTAAATCATTGTTATAAGTGAGAATGTACGTGAGAAAATCTATCTTAATTAGCTGAAAGTATGTTACTTAAATATAGGTACGTACCAGATGATGTTTCTAATTCGTTTTTAAACAGTATTATAAGAGAAATTAAATTTACTACAACGGTTTGCTTGCAAACAGCGAAATAAGGATATTTAAATAAATAAATAAATATTTAAATCTACATTTTTAAGCAGCCCAATGAGTATATAATTTAAGTATATTTATAACATGACTAATTATTAATTAATTAGCGAAAATCACAGAGTGGGCGACATCTACTTGAACTACTGAAAGGGAGATAAATAAAAAGTTGATTGGCGATTGGCTTGAAAGTAGGCGGGAAAATTAAAAAAGCTGTCAGTGTTAATTTTCAATTGGCTGCAGCTATTGTTGACGTTTATCAACTGCTTGTCACAGAGGTTAGTTTTAGGGCAACATCTACTGACGCTTGATCTTCGCGAACAGTCACGGCGGACAGGCCCCGTTTCCGGGACGTGCAACAGCAGCGTGTAGGGCACAGGTCCCGTCAACAGAAGATCGCTCAGTTCACTCTATTTATCACTATATAAGAAAAATTCTATGTTCAATTGATTTCATTATTTATTGATCTGCAGTGAAGGAAAATTATAGGTCTGATATTCATACTTGCGTAAAAACCTCCACAAAAACCTGTGACCAGACTCTCGACGTGTGGCAGATATTGATATCATATTTTTTTCAAAATTTTTGAGTTACAAAAATAGTTCATTCGTACATTACATTACAATTTGTTCTTGGAAAATACAAAGTCACAATCAACCTTAAAATGTACTATGAACAGTTGTCACGTATTGACAGGTGTCACATTTTAACAAGTGTCCATTTTAACAGTGTTACTCAACTTTCCTATAAATATTTACCTAAATTCATGATTACTGAAAGTGAATTGGCAACATTGTATTTTCAACTTTGAATTTATGAGATGGCTGTCATTTGACAAACAAATTATGTATGTCCGTCAAATGAACCTTTCCTTTTTTATACTTTTCAGGTTTATTCTGGTTATAAATTGCTACTTGGGCATTTGTTGAAAAGTTATGTATGCGTTTGTACTGGAAAAATATGTTAAATAACCGTTTCAACGCACTGAATTTGTTTGTCTTGGGAGTGAGTATCCCAACATATATTTTTTCATAAAAAAATGTGAAAAATATTTTTCCGCGCAAAAATTTCTATTGATAAGTATATTGATTTTATCATGTTTTATAGCATCTGTGAAAATTTCATGAAAATCCCAGTCCGCCCCATTTTCTTAACGTTTACCCAGAGATATGCGTGTCAGTATTTGTCAAAATTTGTAGGTCATTATGGATAAAAAGCGGCAAATTTAAAATTGAATTCTTTCAGATTGAAACGCCAGAAATTAAATAAAGTCAAACCTTTTTACTACTATACTATACAGAAGAAAGGAGTGCAGTATTTAATTTGCAGAACGTAGTACAGGTTCAAGAGGTAGAAATTTTATTTTTACCTCATCCTTCAATGCTTATTTTTAGTTAAAATTTAAATTTTAATACATCTGATCGGCCTAATATAGTTTTTGTCTAGATTTAATCTTGTTTCCTTGGGTTTTACTGTAATAAATCTGTTCTTTTGACAGATAAGTCAGACTTTATTTATTCATAGCTGTATCGTATGTATTTTAATTAATTCGGAATTTTGTATTAATATATATTTCAAAATGGCTTCATTCTAAAAATATTATCAGTCCTCCTAAATCCGCAAACTGGATTATTTAAATTCCGATTTATCATTCCATGGGTAAGTTATATTTAAGGTTATAAACATAGTTCAGGGGCGTAGAATTTAGTATTTTATCGACTGTATAAATTCTTTAATAATGCATAAAGGATTGTTTTAACTTATTGCAACGACTTATAATTATGTAAGTTTCATATATTGTGTTAAAAATTAAATCACATTTTGTTTTTCTGTCAAACTACCTAAGTATTTAGGTAATATTTTTCATTTAAACAGTTATACGAAGACATGACTTTTAGGATTCCTGCAAATGTTGAAAGGAGAAGATTTGAGGCAGTGAAGTTCATACCTACAAATGATTATATTTGTTCTTCATTTCCGTGATAATGACTTTGAATATAAACCAAGTGGAAGGAAATATTTGAAAACAGATGCAAAACCAATATCGAGGTAATATACCTATGTTTATTTGTTTTTTAATAAATTTATTTATTTCCCTCTGTAACGGTACGCCCATGCATCGAAGCATAAATTCGTTGCCATGTTCTGGACTTTTATATATCTATCTCACTTCATCCTTGGGCACGGAATATTTGAAACTTATGAATGACTTGTTGGGGATGTGGTTAAATCCCATTGAACTGATCTGGTCACAATTATTAAAAGGTTATGTTTCTCAAAACAATATAACATTTAAATTTCCTGATGTGCGAAATTTGTATTTGAAGACAGTTTCAGATGTAAATAGAGAACATTGGGAAAAATGCATTGATCATGTTAAAAATGGGGAAAATTCATTTAGGAAAGTGGATATATCAATGGAAAATTTAATAGAACCTATAATAATAAATCTCAGAAAAGACAATTATAGTGATAGGTAAGTACTGAAGCGTTACTTTTAATGCAAAGAGATTAAAAATTTAATCCCAACATATAATCAGATGCATAAGGTTTATTTTTATTTTTTGTAAACAATATAACTTCAAAATTTAATCTACGAAGTGCGTATATATATTTTATATGCTGTGACCTTATTTATATTATAGAAACTTATTTTGCAAGTACGCCATGGAATGTGACGTTAAATCCCCACTTTTACTGCGCTCTCCTCTCTCCTTTATATTATATAGAAACAAGTTACATTATCTCTGTCGTTGCTAGGAAATAAACTAAAAGCTTAACTTTTCAATAGTAATACCACAAGTGATTGAATTTTCGCGATAGGTCTGTCGATTCATTTCACAACGAAACTGAGTTGCTTAAAAACACCACGAGTCCGCAGGACGAGTGGTGTTTTCTTCAAGCAACTCAGTTGAGTTATGAAATAAGAGACAGACTTATGAGATGAATTCAATCACGAGTGGAATTTTATTAGACTATTTCACAAACAAAGTAAAAGGTCTCATTTTGACGTCTCTAGCTGTAATTATACAAAGTAAAAGGTCTCATTTTGACGTCTGTAGCTGTAATTATTTTTTTCTAAATGTCAAATTTTGTTTTGCAATTCGTATCCATGGTTACGCCGTGAAAATACCACGTTGATAGACCAATCAGGATTGAAAGACAGCTATTGATAAGTATATTGATTTTATCATGTTTTATAGCATCTGTGAAAATTTCATGAAAATCCCAGTCGGCCCCATTTTCTTAACGTTTACCCAGAGATGTGCGTGTCAGTAGTTTTTAAAATTTGTAGGTCATTATGGATAAAAAGCGGCAAATTTAAGATTGAATTCTTTCAGATTGAAACGCCAGAAATTAAATAAAGTCAAACCTTTTTACTACTATACAGAAGAAAGGAGTGCAGTATTTAATTTGCCGAACGTAGTACAGGTTCAAGAGGTAGAAATTTTATTTTCACCTGAGTTGCTTAAAAACACCACGAGTCCGCAGGACGAGTGGTGTTTTCTTCAAGCAACTCAGTTGAGTTATGAAATAAGAGACACACTTATGAGATGAATTCAATCACGAGTGGAATTTTATTAGACTATTTCACAAACAAAGTAAAAGGTCTCATTTTGACGTCTGTAGCTGTAATTGTACAAAGTAAAAGGTCAAATTTTGTTTTGCAATTCGTATCCATGGTTACGCCGTGAAAATACCACGTTGATAGACCAATCAGGATTGAAAGACAGCTGGTATTATCGCGATAATACCAGCTGGCTTTGGTTTGTGATTGGTCAGATTTTGTGAAAATTCGGAGATGAGTGAAATAGTCTTATAAATATCTCGGAAGATCGAATTTTCACAGACAAGGGAACCTGCATTTTTTGCCGATTTAGATAGGAATTAGTCTACCCTGAAAGTTTCATTGAACTCTGACGAGTGGATTTTGAGATCCTCCGGACATACATACATACAAATCTTGCTCGTTTAATAGTATTTGATTACATTTATATGGAATTTTCTAAATACAATTTCTTGTAGGTATTGTGTGGTGTGTTTTAAAAACCGGTCTAAAGTTAAACTTATTACCTATTCTTCTAATTCTTTTTCAGTAATTTTGGGGTATAAGGGATTTTTTAATGTTTTAATGCGACAGAGGACAATAAAAACACAAATCTTTCAAAAACAATTAAAAAACACACAGTTTGTATTCTATTCAACCCTCGGTATACTCAAAAAGGAACGGTTTAAAGGCAATAATAACCAATTGACTTGAAATTGTTTCTCAAGGAAACTTAATCTTAGAGTACGAACGAAAGACAAAAGAAACACAAAATCCCAAAGGAAAAATTAATCGATTTAACGTTGATAGTTCGCTAAAGGAGCCATTTCATCAATCGAGAGAGATCTTACGACCCTCTCGAAAATCTTAATCATTTGCGCACTTCTGTCATAAAAACAGTTAAATCTGAAGATTTTCTTTTCATTAGTGATAGTGTAAATAATATAATAGTGTTTTCATGTGAAACAAATAACAAACTAATGACAGAATCCAGTGCATTTTATATGGACGGAACATTTAATTATTGTTGTAAATATTTCTGTCAGTTATTTACTATTCACACCTATGCAAACGACATTTATGTGCCGACAGCTTTCTGTCTGTTACCAAATAAGCATAAGGGTACATATGAAAAGCTTTTTTAATTATTGGATGAGAAAATCCAGTCATGGGTGCCAGAAAAAATTGTGGTCGATTTTGAAGAACAAAGATGTCCTACACTGCACCAGCGTCTGGACTTCAACAACTACTCCTTGGACTATATGCCCCCCCAGGTATTGAATTACGAAAGTCCAGACGTGGTTTGGCGCCAACCAAAAACTTCGATTTTATTATTAAAGGAGCTTGCCATTCTTAGACCGGTTTCGGAATTATTGTTCCTCATCAGTAAGAAGCAGGCTAGTTCGACATCCCATCTCTAAGGGATGTCTGAAAATGAATTCGACTCGACGGTGGAATTTTTTGAACCATAAAAATACCAAAAAAGGACCATAGGCGTAACAAAACTGCCTGAGGTTGTGAAATAAATCACACTTATTCGCAAGAACAAAGACACCGTCATTATAGTTTTCTATAGTTTTGCAAGCTTTGATTTTGAAAAAAGAAAAAAGATGTGTTATAAAGTGTTGAAATATTTTTATGAGTGTACAATATGAGGCGCCGTTTGGGTCAAAATACGAATGGCTCAAACGAACATTATTTACACCGGATTGTGAATATTAATTTTTGTAAATTATTGATTTACGTTCTTCGAGAAATGTTTAAATTAACAGCAAAAAATAATGCCTGAAAACAAAACTAATAAAAGGACAAGTAGATTTTTAACTAAACAGATCGGCAACACTGCATTTATGGTTTTAATTTACACGTGCGGATAGCTGGCGCCCTCATTCTATTGCGGTAGTTAGTGGAATTAGAACTCCAAATGACACTTACAACGTCTGGCTGTAGATACCTCTACAAAATGATATAAGGAATGAGAGGCCCAACTCGATTACTTTTCGAAATTAAAGTTAAAAAAAAATAAATGTTTTTATTTAAAAACTTTAAAACGGATTAATATATAAATTTGAAATTTAGGAGGTCGTTTTTAAATGTAAAAAGACATATTTCAGTAAAAAATCATGTTTCATATCTAGATCCAGTGGCGTGCAGTTAGAAGGGTATATCCCCTTTTCCCAACCATTTTCTACGCCCATGGCATTTGAAGCTATTTTTATTTTGTATTGCTTAACAGTTTTCAAGTAAAAAACGAATAACCTTTACATACCGAAAATCTTGTGGTTTTTAAAATATTTAATGTTTTTAGATGTGCTGCCATCTATGATTAGAAGAGAGTATTGACAATTATTAAAAGCAAAAAATTCCCTGTGTATTGGGGTTGCATACACAATTTGCATTGTGTGTTGCAAAGCTTTTATTTGACTGATTCTAGTCAAAATGTCACTCTCTTCTTTCGTATCCCTTTCAGAGATTAATACAAAGTTAGAAAACGAGTAAGGAATTTAATTTATCAGATTCGACATCCTAAGACCGGTTTCTGCCTTTCGGCTTCGTCAGTTAGGCTTTTCGAATCCAATAAATAAAATTCCAAACTCGTACAAGTCCGCTACAAGATAAAATTTTTAGATGTGCTGCCATCTATGATTAGAAGAGAGTATTGACAATTATTAAAAGCAAAAAATTCCCGGTGTATTGGGGTTGCATACACAATTTGCATTGTGTGTTGCAAAGCTTTTATTTGACTGATTCTAGTCAAAATCTCACTCTCTTCTTTCGTATCCCTTTCAGAGATTAATACAAAGTTAGAAAACGAGCAAGGAATTTAATTTATCAGATTCGACATCGACACAGATTGGAATTTTATTTATTGGATTCGAAAAGCATAACTGACGAAGCCGAAAGGCAGAAACCGGTCTTAGGATGTCGAATCTGATAAATTAAATTCCTTGCTCGTTTTCTAACTTTGTATTAATCTCTGAAAGGGATACGAAAGAAGAGAGTGAGATTTTGACTAGAATCAGTCAAATAAAAGCTTTGCAACACACAATGCAAATTGTGTATGCAACCCCAATACACCGGGAATTTTTTGCTTTTAATAATTGTCAATACTCTCTTCTAATCATAGATGGCAGCACATCTAAAAATTTTATCTTATAGCGGATATAGCTACTGACTTGTACGAGTTTGGAATTTTATTTATTGGATTCGAAAAGCCTAACTGACGAAGCCGAAAGGCAGAAACCGGTCTTAGGATGTCGAATCTGATAAATTAAATTCCTTGCTCGTTTTCTAACTTTGTATTAATCTCTGAAAGGGATACGAAAGAAGAGAGTGACATTTTGACTAGAATCAGTCAAATAAAAGCTTTGCAACATACAATGCAAATTGTGTATGCAACCCCAATACACCGGGAATTTTTTGCTTTTAATAATTGTCAATACTCTCTTCTAATCATAGATGGCAGCACATCTAAAAATTTTATCTTATAGCGGATATAGCTACTGACTTGTACGAGTTTGGAATTTTATTTATTGGATTCGAAAAGCCTAACTGACGAAGCCGAAAGGCAGAAACCGGTCTTAGGATGTCGAATCTGATAAATTAAATTCCTTGCTCGTTTTCTAACTTTGTATTAATCTCTGAAAGGGATACAAAAGAAGAGAGTGACATTTTGACTAGAATCAGTCAAATAAAAGCTTTGCAACACACAATGCAAATTGTGTATGCAACCCCAATACACCGGGAATTTTTTGCTTTTAATAATTGTCAATACTCTCTTCTAATCATAGATGGCAGCACATCTAAAAATTTTATCTTATAATAGCGGATATAGCTACTGACTTGTACGAGTTTGGAATTTTATTTATTGGATTCGAAAAGCCTAACTGACGAAGCCGAAAGGCAGAAACCGGTCTTAGGATGTCGAATCTGATAAATTAAATTCCTTGCTCGTTTTCTATATTTAATGTTTTTATGAAGTCTGTAAGATCTTTTATTAATGAAATAACCAACAATATTTTTCTTGGATTTCTTTAATAATTTTTGTCTTATTTTTTAATAACCACTTGATACTAGACACTATACAAAAGTCTAGTGGTTATAAAAATTTTAATTTTTTATAAAAGATCTTACAGACTTCATAAAAACATTAAATATCTTAAAAACCACAAGATTTTCGGTATGTATAGGTTATTCGTTTTTTACTTGAAAACTGTTAAGCAATACAAAAAAAAATAAAAATAGCTTCAAATACCATGGGCGTAGAAAATAGTTGGGAAAAGGGGATATACTCTTCTAACTGCACGCCACTGGATCTAAATATGAAACATGATTTTTTACTGAAATATGTATTTTTACATTTAAAAACGACCTGCTAAATTTCAAATTTATATATTAATCCGTTTTAAAGTTTTTAAATAAAAACATTTATTTTTTTTTAACTTTAACGCCCTGTATTTTGAAAAGTAATCGAGTTGGACCTCTCATTCCTTATTTCATTTTGTAGAGGTATCTACAGCCAGACGTTGTAAAAAAAACTTTTTTTAACCTCAGATTCGGTTTCAGCGACCTCGAAAATGGGGGGGAGAGACTAAATTGGCCCAGTCCGGAAAAAAAGGGAAAATCAACTCAAATTCCGACTCAGGACCTCCCCTAATAACTCGGGAGTGGTTTATTTAACAATTGTATTTATACTGTATTTGAAAATCAAGAGAGAGTAAATTCCCAGAATAAAAAGTAATTCGGTATGCAAAACTATAGTACAGTACGTGCGGTAAAACTTCAATATTTGTAATGCATTCTAAATTGTTTTTGTTAATTTCAATACAAAATTTATTAAATTTCTTGGACTATCACATTATTTTATGATCTTTCATTGTTACTACAGTAGGCCTAAGAGGATTAACGTGCGTCATAGGCGTAACCAGAATAGAAAGGGATAATTGTTATTTAACGACCTCCGAATGGCAACAGCTTCTAATGACAGATATTTTCACTTAAATAGTTTCTAGAAATGCAGTTATTTGATTTTCGATAAACGTGACAAATAGTAGTGACTAAAAATGGAAGCAGTTTGTGAGTATACGCCAGTGAAAAAATTAAAACTAGACCATTTATCGCTCAATGAAAAGAGTGCTGTAGTGAATGTGTACCACTATTTTAAACATCAAAATCCCTCAAACACTATTGACAGTGTAGTTGAAACAACATCTAAGGCAATGGGATATGGAAAATCTACAATATATAGAGTTCTAAAGGAGGAAAAATCAGGTGGAGTAACCTCACCAAAGCCGAAACCAGGTAGACCAAAACTATTAAAAGTCAACGTGGACGAGTTTTTTAAAAATGCTATTCGTAAGCTTGTTCACTCATTTTTTTATAAACAAGCAAATACCAACTTTAGATAAAGTTTTGCAAGCCATTACGAATGATGTTGATTTACCCACAATAAGCCGGGATAAACTATGGAAAGTGTTACATGAGTTAAACTTTAAATTTGAAAAAATGGGCAGACACTCAATGCTAATTGATTCTGAAGAAATTGTATGTTGGAGAAGACAGTACCTCAGAAGAATACAACAAGTTAAAGCTCAAAATAAAAACATTTATTATTTAGATGAAACATGGGTTAATGAAGGACATTGTGTAGGAAGAGTTTGGAAAGACAAAAATATAAAATCATCCCATCAAGCTTTTCTAGAAGGATATACTACTGGTTTTAAGGAACCTATAGGAAAAGGTAAAAGATTAATTATTTGTCATATAGGCAGTACAAACGGTTTTTTTGAGAATGGTTTACTCTTATTTGAATCAAAAAAAACCGTTGATTATCACGAAGAAATGAATGGAGACGTGTTTGAGGAATATTTTGAACAGATGATTCAATTCATACCAAAAGGATCGGTTATTGTAATGGACAATGCAAGTTACCACTCCAGATTACTTGAACCTTTACCAACCACTAAATGGAAAAAGGGTGAAATTGCAAAATGGTTATCTTCTAAAATTTAGCCTTTGACAATACAATGCTGAGGGCAGAATTGTTAACTATTGCTAAAAAACATAAGCAAAATTATAAAAAATATAATATTGAGGAGATAGCCAAAAAACGAGAAATTGAAATCCTTCGTTTACCACCCTACCATTGTGAGCTGAATCCGATAGAATTAATATGGGCTCAAGTTAAAGGTTATGTTGCCAGAAATAACACTACTTTTAAATTATCAGATGTTAAAAATCTCTTCAATAAGGCAATATCTGAAGTAACAAGTGAAAATTGGCAAAAATGTATTAGACACGTTACAGAAATAGAAAAAAAAATGTGGGAGCTAGATAACATAATTGATATTACTATAGAGCCCATTGTAATTTCTCTAGAATCAGATGGTGAATCTTCTGACACAGAGTGCGAGGAACCATAACTTTAAAATTATTAATTTATGTACTTTAATTTTATTTTTAGATTTTTATTTTTTAAGATTTAATATTGTCGTATTTTTTGCATGTTGCTCGTCAAATTTTATCCTTGCGGTTGGTTTTTTTTTTCTCATATACCTACTTAATTGTTTTTTTAGCTCCTCATATTAATTTATAAATAATTGTAATTATCTGTACATATTATATACATATTTTGTAAATAAACATATGCCTAAAATAATATTGACTTTTTCTTCATTTTACCCAAATTAAATTACTACTTACGAATTATGTTTATCTATCTAAAATTGGTAATCTAGGTATAAATAACTAAAACAAATTAAATATTTCTATTTCCATATTAATTTAATTTTGAAAACGCACGTCTATGGTTTACTGCCTTTAACACTGATAACTGCAAAACATTTCTCTTGATTTTCAAATACAGTATAACATTAATTCATTAAAAAATGATAATTTATCGATTGCGCAAGTTTTTGTTTCCCTCACTTTTTGATGAAAAAAACGCCACTATCGAAAGTTTTCTACTTCTGAACTAAACACATTTCCTAAAAATTTACAAAAAACTTCATGTCGATCTGTTTCTGCTGAATGATATTACTTACACAAAACTGTTTTACATAATAAAAAACAGTTTTGTGTGTATTATGTTTTATACTTTTTTTTATAAATTATCATGGGGGGAGGGGGGATTACCCCCAGTACCCCCCGTAAATCCGCCCTTGGTTATGGCTTATGAAAATGAGTATTGCATTTATAAAAATATGTCTGTATATCTCAGTTTCTTCCATTCAGTTCGAATGTATGATCCAATTTAAAAAAAAATTGATGTACAGCGCGTTGCTTTGGGGATTTTCAAATTTTACAAATTTTTCTTGACATTGCGACTTTCTTATACCAACATACAAAACGATCAGTCTACAAGTAATCAAAATATAAAGTTAGATGTAAGTGCCATACCAGCAATTAATTTAATAAACTGTTTTCTAAATGTTCTTAATATTTTCGTAAGCAATATAATAAGCAGTCCTGGACAAAGTATAGTCTATTCGCATATAATGCGTAATAAATAAGTAAATTTTTGGCGAAACATGAAATTCAAAATTGTTTGTAAATACATGATACACCAACTTCCACGCCTGTCAAGAACCACTCGACAGTTATAATGTTTACACTGAGAGAACGGTTACTTTATGCTTAACGAATAGGTTTGTTTGGGTATGGTTTGTTAAATATTAACTCCATTTTCTTACAGTCAATCAACCTTATTAAATACAACAATACCATTTGAAAATGTGTAGTTCACGAATAACAAAGGATTTGTTGCGAGCTGATTTCTTTAATATAAATATATACGTTTGTCTAAAACTTCTTACATTTTGTCACAAACTAATTTCTTACTGCCAAAATATCAAGAATATTATTGTTAAATGTACATTTATTTCTGGTTAAAAAATATTTGCAAACATGTAGTTATTTGATGAATAAGATAGGGGAGAGTGGGGGAATATCGCGCAAGGGGCAATACCGCGCAGAGACTTTATAACCGTCTGTTAACAAATTATTAAAAGTGAATCCTAGTGTCTTCTAGCGGTCGATAAAGTAACTACAGCAGTACCGCGAATGCTTCGTTAAATTCACACAAGTAGCCTCAGTTGAGTTTTGTTTACAAAGAGTGTGCATGGTATAATATTGTGCTCTGTTAAACGAAGTAAGATATGTCGTAATTTATTAGTTGGATTTTATATTTCTGCTCTGTAGAAGTTTTTTGATCTTTGTAAATCATTTAAAGCCTTAAATGCATTGAATTAGCCAATGGTTTTTTTTTCTGTAAACATTTTTTTTACTCAGGACGCCTCGGGGTAATATCGCGCTATTGCGCGGTATTATCCCACAGAGTGCGCGGTATCACCCCACATTGATTTAAATACTAAATTAATTCCGATTATTTATTTCTTTATAGATGCCACGTACCTACAAAAGGTTAACAAATAGACAATATTGGAGTTCCGTTGAATTAAAAAGGGCTTTAAATGCGATTGAAGAAGGATCTTCGATTCGAAAAGCGGGGCGGGATTATAATATTCCCGAATCGACCCTGCGGGATAAATTAAAAAATGTGGATCCAGTCGGTGATGCACATTTAGGTAGAAAAGCCACTTTTAATCCCCATCAAGAACAGGAACTATAAACATGTAATAAAGTTAGCTAAACTGTTTTATGGAGTGACTCCTATTTCTCTTAGAAAAATAGCTTATGATTTTGCAATAAGAAATGGAATCAAAAATGTGTTTAACCATCAAAAACAACTTGCTGGGAAAGATTGGCTATATCTTTTTCTAAAAAGAAACCCTCAAATAAGTCTTCGACAGCCTAAAGGCATAAGCATCAACCGGATTAGTTCTTTTAATGCTGACGAAGTTAAACTCTTTTTTTCTAATTTAGAGACAGTTTATTCTAAATTTCATTTCGCAGCAAATAGGGTTTACAACTGTGATGAAGCGGGAATTACGAATGTTGCCACGTCTGGTGAACGAGGGAAAAACGTGACAGTTATGTGTTGCATGAATGCTGCAGGAGGATACATACCTCCATTCTTCATTTTTCCTCCATACCGATGTTCCGACAATGGATGGATGAACGAAGATTTATTTGCAGAATGGTTAACACATTTCAACAAACATGCAAAACCTTCTGTAGACGATCCCATTTTACTGATTTGCGACAACCATGGAAGCCATATTTCCTTAGAGATGCATGAGTTTTGTAAAACCCATCACATTCATGTTGTATCGCTTCCACCCCACACATCCCACAAGACACAACCATTGGATGCGACTTTTTATGGTCCCTTGAAAAAGGCATATTATCGTGAGTGCGATGTCCATTTAAAGGTAACAGCACATGAAAAGATAAACATGTATGAACTTGCCAGTTTGTTTAATAAAGCTTACGTCAAGGTGGCCATAATGGAAAAAGGAGTAGCTGGATTTAGAGCTACTGGAATATTTCCCCTAAATGGAGACATATTTACAGCTGATGATTTTGCTCCAGCTGAGGAGTTTAGAACCGTAAGTTTTGAATGTGAATTGGAAGATAATAATCAAGTGGAACCCGTAGCAAGCACATCAGCATCAGCCGACCTAGTAGAGACATTAGCACTAGCAGGCCCAAGTACACCAATTCCAAGTTCCAAAATACAAAACTCGTCCAATTTAAATTCCTCAGTTGTAAGCATTGAAGATGTAGCTCCAATTCCAAAAAAAGGATTTCGAAAAATAATAAAAAGAGGACCTAATAAACAACACTCCCAAATTTTAACAAGCACCCCTATAAAAAATCAACTTATGGAAGAAAAGCAAAAAAAGGAGTTGAAAGCGCTGAAGACAGCTTTAAGAAAAACTAATATCAACCCAAAAAAAGTCGAGAAAAAACGAAAACTAAAGAAAGTTGAAATTGAAGAGGAAACTGAAGAATCAGATGTTGATATGACGGATGTGGTTGATGATGATGATGTGCAGCTTGAAGATTTTATGAATGGCGAAAATGAATGCTGCATGTATTGCGAAGAATTTGGTCGAGATAGGGAATTATGGTTTCGGTGCGTAATTTGTGGAAGATGGGCACACCAAGAATGCAGCGGTTGGGATACTGCAGAAAATTACACCTGTGATTTGTGTAAGAAGCGTAATGCACAAAGAGAGGAAAAAAGGGTTTTGAAGTTTTAAGTATTTTAAATTTAAGTATATTTAAATTAAAAAAAATGTTTAATTTGTCTTGAAAAAAATTAAAAATGTTTTTGGGGCGCTTGTTTTCTTTCAATTATTTTACAAAGAATTTTAAAAGGAGTTTTCTAGCTTTAAATTCGATTTTTTAATATGCGTGATATTACCCCGCAGGATGGGAAATATCGCGCATATGCATTATTTCAAAAATAATAAAATTTCTCAAAAAATATAAAACAGAAATCAACTAAAATATTATGTAGTATTCCCCAATAAATGCTTAATATGCTGTATCAATTTTAGTTTTTCAAATCATTTTTATGTGATGATAATTAATTATTTCCCTTAGGTGCGCGGTCTTCCCCCACTCTCCCCTATGTTTGTTTCTCAGAAACAAATATTTGGTGCAGTTGTGAACCGTTATACATTCAATTGACAAGATGGCGCCCGAGTCAGAGACGGGAAACTCAAGTGCTTAAAATGTGTGTTCTTATTGTGGTAAAAAAGTCTTAAAAAGTGTTAAATGTTCTCAATAATCTCAATGTGCCGCGATCTTCCACCATAGTTGTTCGCAACAAAGGGTTTGCTGTGAAAATCAATCGTTATCCGATAAACACGTCAACACGGACGAAAGTGAGGTTATCCGGCCCATAATGCAATTCGATATTGATGGGAAAGACGCTTTAGAAGTGGATAATCATTATTTAAAACAGTTAGTAGATGTCAGATTCGTGATAAAAATTTGGTGCTAACTTCTAACAATCATTGGGTGTTATGTGGAAAAATTCCAAGGTAAATGATATATTCGTTTGTATTTTATGCCGAATGTAGTAGAAACTTAATATTTAGCAATGAGGTCGCAGTGCATGTGCAAATGAAATTTTCATTGTTTTCTTATTTTTGATTTAAGCGTATTAACGTACAAAATGGCTGTGTGACGTGGATCTTGTCGATGTTAATTATTTTTATTTGAGGCATCCTCTGTTGAGAATTTCATGAGAGTGTTTTCGGGATCTGTAATTGGTTTCTTTTGTTATATATATAAATGCAAGTTCCCAGATTCATGCGTTAAAAATGGAAGCTCATGAATGTCGGTTCGATATCAGTGATTATTTCATTCACACATGGCTGCGCCAATGAAAAGTCATGAATTTAGTCACATGATATGCAATATTTTCGAATATTTGTTAATACCTAGTTATTATATGAATGTAAAATAATATTTATTAACTGTTAAGTTATCCATGGTAATTCCAAAATTATTATATTTTATTTACTAATATCACAAGTCGATACAGGACATATCTGAGGTTAGGTTAAAATTACCGGGTACTTTTAATTCTCCATTGCCATTTAATTAATGATCCGTGCATGTCCGAATACTTAAATGAATACAGTTTTTGTATCGCAAATAGGAGAAAAACAGACCAGTGAGAACAACCGACGAATGAATGTAATTTTTCGATATTTGGAGGTTATATTATTGTTTTGTTGATTTTCACAAAAATGGTACTGCAATCTTCCGAAAATTCGAGTTTCAAATTTCATTACAAATTGTGAGTATGAGTTTTGAAGCACAAAAAATAAAAAGTCTACATTTCTATCTGTGGAATTTTTCTAGAATTCCAAAAAAAAGTATTTTTATTATTTATGGGGAAATGTGTGTGTCATTTTAAAATTGCATTTACTCTTAGTGGTTATGACTTAGCAAATTCACTATTTTATTTTTTGTTTTAGCTACCTGGTGATATAGAATCTAAAATTAAATCAAAGACTGAGAAACTGGCAGATCTAGATATAAGTGTGCAGCCTTTCATTGTGGTAGAGGGAAGTGAAACAGTGATAAAAAAAAGTTTATGTGTACATCAATGGACAACTTTACAATCTTGCTTCTGTTTAGAAAGGTATATAGACTTTTGCTTCAAAACATATCACGTTTTTCATCTACGATATCAAACCGAATCTGAGGATATATGATTTTTCTTTGTGATAAATAGTTTAAGAATCCTTTTTGTATCTGATGTTATATTTATTAAAGTTTTTCCTAATCATTTGACGTTTGATTTTTGAACATACTCTTTTGACAACAGGAGAACCTCCAAATCAGAATAATACTTGGAATTCTATCAGTCTTCAACAAAACGATTTGAATAGGAACAACAGCTGTTAGGAAATTTTTTTCACATAAAGAAAAAGGGGTAAATGCCAATTTTTTTGTCGAAATGTGTATATATGTACATCAATTTTGTTAATGTCAAATAATTATGTTTCAACTTAAAACATGGTTTTTGTATGATAAGTTTTTATATATTGTACTTTACATTATTCATTGTTATTGATGACTTATAATTTGTTAATTTTGAATATATTGTTTTTACCAGATGTTGATGTTGTTTTATTTTACCTTAAGATGGATTTTTTTTTACATAAAGAAAAAGAGAGCTTTTATCAATTTTCATTTTAGTCGACATAGTTTGAGTGGGGTGAAAAGTTATATATGAAAGCAATTATGTCTCTCACGAAAAAAAGTATACTCTTTTTAAAGTTAGAATTCTTTAAAAGTAGTATCAATTTTTTTCGTGAGAGATACAATTGTTTTCATACAACTTTCCGTCCCACTGAAACTATTTCGACTTAATGATAATTGATAAAAATCTCTCTTTTTCTTTATGTAAAAAAATCCATCTTAAGGTAAAAAAACAATATATTCAAAATTAACAGATATAAGTCATCAATAACAATGAATAATGTAATGTACAATATATAAAAACTTATCATACAAAAACGATGTTTTAAGTTGAAACATAATTATTTGACGTTAATACGCGACATATTTTTAAAGATAAGACATTAGGATAAATACAAACAAATGCCTTTTGATGGTGTATAAAATATATATTGATATTCAATATAAACACTTTAACATTCAAGAACAGTTTTTAAAATTGAAGTAATATTATTTAATAATAAACATATGCAACTTATTGAAAACAGCGGTGTATTGTACTTGAAGTGATATTTGTTAATATTTAACAAATGTGCCTTTAGTTCGAAAGCAATATCATTTAATATTGAAATAGATATTTGTTTGGGATCCGTTAAGATACCATTAGTTTGTCCTGAAAATAGATAAGTTAGGCCATATCCAACAATGTCATTTGTTAACAATAAATAAAATTTATTTAATGTTAATAAACTGTTCTCTCAGTGTACGTAGCCCAATGTGGTGTGGCATACTGGAAGGCAGAATTATTTTTTTTTAGCAATCCCTAAGTGGCAATATCTTTCTTGACTTTTTGGCCAATAAATTACCGTTGTTGTTAGAAGATGTTTCACTGGAAACACGTCAAAACTTGTTTTTGCAGTTGCATGGTAGCCCAGCACATTATCCTATTATTGTGCGAGAGCATATTAATCCAGTATTACAACAGTGGTAGATTGGAAGAGGAAGTCTGTTTCCATGGCGATCACCAGACTTAACTTGTTTTGATTTTCAGACTCAGACCAGATACATATGAAAAACCGGATTCGTTAATGCAGGTTTGTCTACCCATGAGAGGCTTCAGCAATGCCTATACTGTATTTGAAAATCAAGAGAGAGTAAATTCCCAGAAATGTTTTGCAGTTATCAGTGTTAAAGGCAGTAAACCATAGACGTGCGTTTTCAAAATTAAATTAATATGGAAATAGAAATATTTAATTTGTTTTAGTTATTTATACCTAGATTACCAATTTTAGATAGATAAACATAATTCGTAAGTAGTAATTTAATTTGGGTAAAATGAAGAAAAAGTCAATATTATTTTAGGCATTTTGTTTTAGGCATATGTTTATTTACAAAATATGTATATAATATGTACAGATAATTACAATTATTTATAAATTAATATGAGGAGCTAAAAAAACAATTAAGTAGGTATATGAGAAAAAAAAAACCAACCGCAAGGATAAAATTTGACGAGCAACATGCAAAAAATACGACAATATTAAATCTTAAAAAATAAAAATCTAAAAATAAAATTAAAGTACATAAATTAATAATTTTAAAGTTATGGTTCCTCGCACTCTGTGTCAGAAGATTCACCATCTGATTCTAGAGAAATTACAATGGGCTCTATAGTAATATCAATTATGTTATCTAGCTCCCACATTTTTTTTTCTATTTCTGTAACGTGTCTAATACATTTTTGCCAATTTTCACTTGTTACTTCAGATATTGCCTTATTGAAGAGATTTTTAACATCTGATAATTTAAAAGTAGTGTTATTTCTGGCAACATAACCTTTAACTTGAGCCCATATTAATTCTATCGGATTCAGCTCACAATGGTAGGGTGGTAAACGAAGGATTTCAATTTCTCTCCTCAATATTATATTTTTTATAATTTTGCTTATGTTTTTTAGCAATAGTTAACAATTCTGCCCTCAGCATTGTATTGTCAAAGGCTAAATTTTTAGAAGATAACCATTTTGCAATTTCACCCTTTTTCCATTTAGTGGTTGGTAAAGGTTCAAGTAATCTGGAGTGGTAACTTGCATTGTCCATTACAATAACCGATCCTTTTGGTATGAATTGAATCATCTGTTCAAAATATTCCTCAAACACGTCTCCATTCATTTCTTCGTGATAATCAACGGTTTTTTTTGATTCAAATAAGAGTAAACCATTCTCAAAAAAACCGTTTGTACTGCCTATATGACAAATAATTAATATTTTACCTTTTCCTATAGGTTCCTTAAAACCAGTAGTATATCCTTCTAGAAAAGCTTGATGGGATGATTTTATATTTTTGTCTTTCCAAACTCTTCCTACACAATGTCCTTCATTAACCCATGTTTCATCTAAAT
Source organism: Crepidodera aurea (assembly GCA_949320105.2). Lineage (NCBI taxonomy): Eukaryota > Metazoa > Arthropoda > Insecta > Coleoptera > Chrysomelidae > Crepidodera > Crepidodera aurea. The sequence continues at coordinate 909,177 of OX439477.1, forward strand.
AATAAATGTTTTTATTTTGAGCTTTAACTTGTTGTATTCTTCTGAGGTACTGTCTTCTCCAACATACAATTTCTTCAGAATCAATTAGCATTGAGTGTCTGCCCATTTTTTCAAATTTAAAGTTTAACTCATGTAACACTTTCCATAGTTTATCCCGGCTTAATGTGGGTAAATCAACATCATTCGTAATGGCTTGCAAAACTTTATCTAAAGTTGGTATTTGCTTGTTTATAAAAAATGAGTGAACAAGCTTACGAATAGCATTTTTAAAAAACTCGTCCACGTTGACTTTTAATAGTTTTGGTCTACCTGGTTTCGGCTTTGGTGATTTTTCCTCCTTTAGAACTCTATATATTGTAGATTTTCCATATCCCATTGCCTTAGATGTTGTTTCAACTACACTGTCAATAGTGTTTGAGGGATTTTGATGTTTAAAATAGTGGTACACATTCACTAGAGCACTCTTTTCATTGAGCGATAAATGGTCTAGTTTTAATTTTTTCACTGGCGTATACTCACAAACTGCTTCCATTTTTAGTCACTACTATTTGTCACGTTTATCGAAAATCAAATAACTGCATTTCTAGAAACTATTTAAGTGAAAATATCTGTCATTAGAAGCTGTTGCCATTCGGAGGTCGTTAAATAACAATTATCCCTTTCTATTCTGGTTACGCCTATGACGCACGTTAATCCTCTTAGGCCTACTGTAGTAACAATGAAAGATCATAAAATAATGTGATAGTCCAAGAAATTTAATAAATTTTGTATTGAAATTAACAAAAACAATTTAGAATGCATTACAAATATTGAAGTTTTACCGCACGTACTGTACTATAGTTTTGCATACCGAATTACTTTTTATTCTGGGAATTTACTCTCTCTTGATTTTCAAATACAGTATAGAGCGTAATGATCAGCATTTACGGGGCACTAAAAACCTTTTTCTTTAAATCAGTTCTTTTTAGGGCCACAACTTACATAATAAAAGGAATTAATTAGTTTAAAAAATAAAAATTTAAGGGATTTTCGTATAAAATTTTCTTTGGGCTAAATTTTAGGTTAGGAACAAGATATCGAGATGCGGTTTTCGGGAGCTTGTTTAGGCATCATTTAGCTACTTTTTTATGAAAAAGAAATCATACCAATGTATTTAATTTTTTTGAGAAAATTAACCATTTCTGACGAGATGTCGAAAAAAAAGCCATATAGCGGCGACAGCTGAAACTAACAAAACTTCAAATATTATAGCATTTGTAGCCCAAGAATAGCTCTTTTCAACTAGCCCAAGTTTGTTAAAATCGGCTCAGCCGTTTCGAATATACAGGGTGTTTTTTACTGAAACCTTTGAATACCCCCCACCACTTTATTTTTAGAGATATAGCAAAAATTCTTAAACAAAAAAGGTTCAGATTATCCTCTACTTTAAAGATCAGGTATTTTTTTGGTAGGTTAATATAGCGGAATTCGCAGAAACATCACTTTCTTAGCTTCAAGATCGCAGTTACGCCCCCTAGCGGCCATTTCATAAACTTGAAAATATTTTCGATTAGATACTCAATTTCTGATAAAAAAATCAAATTTGACTGTAAATTAAAAGTTTAGCAAAATGAACCATTAGCCCAAGAAACTTTAAAGTGTATTGCCAAAGTCTTTGCCACGTAATAGAAACGGTTCTATAACGTAGCGGTGACTAAAATGGGAAACACTTTCTTGGTGGCAGCTACGTGGTGGTATGGTGGTCGACACTAAACGAGAAACTTTGTTCACTGCGCATGTCTTTTTCATCATGAAAATTAAATCCTTAGATGCTTCAAACTGTGTTTTTTATCAATCTTTGTTATTAAAATCATTAATTATGTATGGAAATGTAGTAAGTTTGAAGCCGTATACTGACGAAAAAAAGTTTTTTAAACAGCGCGTTTAATTTTCTAATAATAATAATAATAATAATAATAAAGTTTATTTATCGAATGTACGTAGAAATAAAATCTCATCATGGCGATCTCAAAAATAGCTGCAAATGTCTGCGTTTAGAAAATAAACCTTTAAAGTGATTTTTGTGTGGCAAAAACGTGGCGAGAATTACTGCAATCATATAATCAAGTGCCGCCACTTTAAAGGTATATTAATCGTTCCCAAAACGACACTAAAACCGTCACGCCCACTTTAAAATCACTGCCACTTCTAAGTGGTATTTAAATGATATGGTTTGGTGACCGTAACTATTATTTTTCACTTTAATGTTTGTGCAACTTTGAGGTAGTCTCGCTTAGTAGTTATAACGTTTCAAACACCTTCAGTGACACCAAAATATTATAAAACTATTAAGTGGTTACGGGACTACAACTGGGCAAACATAAAATGAAGTTATTCTTACTGTGTAGGGGTAGATTTAGTGATTATTACGTAATACCCACCTAATTGAAGTTGTGATATGAGTTTCTGCCACTATAATTCTACTTGGGAGTATATATAAATTCAAAAGGTAAAATGGATACTCATCTTTAAGGCATTTATATTATAAAGTCACAAGTATATCTACGTTACTGATAAGATTATATGTTATCATTAATATTGTGTTTATTTTATTGCTTAGCGAATGAAGTGAAAAATATAAAGCAAATTTAGTTTTTTGGATTCTGACAAAAGTTTAAATTACAATTACGGTCATAAAATATTTCGTGTAAATTCTGTAAAACTTTAATTATATTTTACATCTTTTAAATTTATAATTAAGTGTTTCTTAATTAGTATATGATGTAGAATTAACGGTTATTAATATTTAAATGTTATTTATACAAAAACTGCATTATCTAGATTGAAGATGACTAACTGATAGTCGAACCCACTGCTTTAAGAGAATGAAAAAACAGCAAAGGATACCGCCAATAGAACAAATGGTGATGCATCTGGATATATTTTGAGTACTTTAATGTAGAAATTAAAATGTAAATTCATATTAAAGAAAGTTAACTAATATAGAAATTTTACGCCATTTCCCTCTATTAGGATCTCCGGCTAAGTTGGTTATTGAATCTTTGCACAGTGGTCCTAATAGCCAATATATTATTTTATTTTTATGTACGGTGTTTTCGACATTAAAGTACTCAAAACATGTCCAGATGCATCACAATTTGTTCTATTGACGGTAATCCTTTGCTATTTGTTCATTCTCATAAAGGATTGGGTTCGACTATACCTTACATATTTTTGTATGATTGTTGGGCTTTTAGTTCACTACTACGTTAGAACCAAAAAAAATAAATCAGTTAAACGACATGAAAACCAACAGTATATTATTAGATGTGCTACCATCTATGGTAAGAAGAGAGTATTGACATTAAATTTTGACTGAATCTAGTCAAGATGTCACTCTCTTCTTTTTTATCCCTTTCAGAGATTAATACAAAGTGAGTAAACCAGTAAGGAATTTTAATTTATTAGATTCGACATCCTAAGACCGGTTTCTGTCTTTCGACTTCATCAGTTAGACTTTTCGAATTGGAATTTTATTTATTGGATTCGAAAAGCCTAACTGATGAAGTCGAAAGACAGAAACCGGTCTTAGGATGTCGAATCTAATAAATTAAAATTCCTTACTGGTTTACTCACTTTGTATTAATCTCTGAAAGGGATAAAAAAGAAGAGAGTGACATCTTGACTAGATTCAGTCAAAATTTAATGTCAATACTCTCTTCTTACCATAGATGGTAGCACATCTAAAAATGTTATCTTATAGCGGATATAGCTATTGACTTGTACGAGTTTGGAATTTTATTTATTGGATTCGAAAAGCCTAACTGATGAAGTCGAAAGACAGAAACCGGTCTTAGGATGTCGAATCTAATAAATTAAAATTCCTTACTGGTTTACTCACTTTGTATTAATCTCTGAAAGGTATAAAAAAGAAGAGAGTGACATCTTGACTAGATTCAGTCAAAATTTAATGTCAATACTCTCTTCTTACCATAGATGGTAGCACATCTAAAAATGTTATCTTATAGCGGATATAGCTATTGACTTGTACGAGTTTGGAATTTTATTTATTGGATTCGAAAAGCCTAACTGATGAAGTCGAAAGACAGAAACCGGTCTTAGGATGTCGAATCTAATAAATTAAAATTCCTTACTGGTTTACTCAACAGTATATTAGTCTATATAAAGTTTTTTTGTGTAATCATTAATCGATATTCGCAGAAAAATTAAAAAAATATTTACATCCACTTGAGATAATTTTTTTTATCATATTTTTCTAGAAATAGGAGTATCCAGAAGTTCATTATAATACTAGAGCATTTTTCACCACCACTTCTGAGATCCATTCTCAGGCAAAAACTTAAATAATATTTTTGATAAATTATATGAGATTCTAATTATAATTTGACAATAATTGAAACGAAAGATTTACGACTTCCCAACTAGCAAAATAGAACTCGAGATGAAATAAATTATCCTATAGTTATCGCTTAGTGCCATTTAAAGAATTGTTTTATTTCTTAGTGTGTTTGATTACGACAATTGTGTTTTGTAAGAAAATGTTTCTATAATATTGTTGTATAAATGTTCTTACAACTTATATTATAGAATAAAATCTTTTTTAAACTAAACATTTTATAACAAGTCTATAAGTCTATCTTTATAAAAATTTTAAAAGAAATGTATGAAAATAATATTACAGTTATAAACCTATTCATATAACCTTTAATTTCTGCGTTATGCAATATTCCTATAAAGATTATATAACAAGTTGTATTAAAGTTTATATGATAAGTATAATAGTATCATTCTGTTCGGCAGCATTATACAAGTATAAAAACCTTTTATAATTAATCTGTAACTACATCCGTTGACCCCATTATAAATTGTTTATAGAACAAAAATATAGTTTACAAAGATAAAAGTCTCCCAAATTCTGCGTTATAAAATCTGATTATATATAATCTCATTGTAGTCGAGGCAATGAACTAGTAAAAAGGCCAAAGATAGAAAACTAGTTGGAGTGGACGGATCGGGATGCGGTTTTCGGCATTATTTTCTAAAAAATAATTGTAAAAAATGTGGCAGGTCAGATTTCGGAGCAAATGAAAAATTGCATTGCTGCAGCCAAAAATGCATTCAAAAAATGCATTATTTGGGAGGCCGTTTGGAACTTGGTAAATAAGTGTCAGAACTGGCCCAGATCGGGTACTCGGGGGTTTTGGAGGTCGCTGATCACGAATGTGATGTTCAAATTGACCCCCCGAACGCCTGGAGCTCAGGAACACGCCGAAGAACGTCGTCTCCGTGGGACTCTCCCACAAATCACGCGAGAAAGAGGAGAAACTCAACGCCCGGGGGTTTTTTGAGTCGCTGAATCCAAATCTGGCATCGGCGAACACCCCACGGGCACCTGGTGCGCCGGACCCTGGGCGCGGACGTCATCTCCGAGAATTTTGCTGAGAGGAGTGCCAAAAACCACGGGAAAATCATAATAGGGGCGTTTTGTGGGCCGTTGAATCCGAATTTCACGTCGGAAACGACCCCTCGAACACCTAGTGCACCAGAACTTGACCCTAAACGTCATCTCCGGGGCGGTTCCTGACATAATTAAAAAAGGCGAACTGAAATTCGTCATGGGGGTTTTTTGGGGCGCTGAATCGGAATTTCACGTCGATAATGACCCCCGGACCCCTGGTGCACCGGAACCTCACGCTGAACATCTTCTCCGAGGGGTTTCCATGCACGATCGAAAAAGACGAACCGAAAATCGTTATGGGGGGTTTCTTGGGTCGCTGAATCCAAATATGACATTGGCGAAGACCTCGCGGGCACCTGGTGCCCCGAAACCTGGACGCGGACGTCATCTCCGGGAAATTTTCTGAGAAGACCGCCCCGGAGATGACGTTTAGGGTCAGGTTCTGGTGCACAAGGTGTTCGGGGGGTCGTTTCCGACGTGAAATTCGGATTCAACGGCCCACAAAACGCCCCTATTATGATTTTCCCGTGGTTTTTGGCACTCCTCTCAGCAAAATTCTCGGAGATGACGTTCGCGCCCAGGGTCCGGCGCACCAGGTGCCCGTGGGGTGTTCGCCGATGCCAGATTTGGATTCAGCGACTCAAAAAACCCCCGGGCGTTGAGTTTCTCCTCTTTCTCGCGTGATTTGTGGGAGAGTCCCACGGAGACGACGTTCTTCGGCGTGTTCCTGAGCTCCAGGTGTTCGGGGGGTCAATTTGAACATCATATTTGTGATCAGCGACCTCCAAAACCCCCGAGTACCCGATCTGGGCCAGTTCTGACACTTATTTACCAAGTTCCAAACGGCCTCCCAAATAATGCATTTTTTGAATGCATTTTTGGCTGCAGCAATGCAATTTTTCATTTGCTCCGAAATCTGACCTGCCACATTTTTTACAATTATTTTTTAGAAAATAATGCCGAAAACCGCATCGCGATCCGTCCACTCCAACTAGTTTTCTATCTTTTTTAGTTCATTGCCTCGACTATTGGGTCAATTTGCAAAAATGGCTTCAGCATCCCAATGGAAAAAAATTAAAGTTTTGATTATTGATCTAGGGGCAATGAGTAGATTACTCACTGGTTGGAAGGATGGAAATTTTGAAAATTACTTAACAAAATTGTGTGCTAAAGTGTTTTTTTTTCGCAGTCTGGGCAGGATTGTCAATCCCCTCTTGCCATTTTCTATTGTTTCTATAATTTTAAACATATTTTCGTAATTCAACTAGTAACTGTAATATCGTAATATCATTGAAATTTCTAGGTTATATTTCTAACGTATTATATAGCGTAGCGAATTTCAACACAACAGAACAAAATGATTGTATAGGTTTGTTATACTTATATCATTGTATATCCTTATACAATACTTATATTATGTTTAAACGACAATTTTGTTCTAACACGGAATGTTTCTTCGCTCTACAGGACATTATCAAACGTTTAAAATACAGGGTTATCATGTTGGGCCGGTTAGAGGAAGAATTGATTATTTTTTGTCAATACCTTCCTTCGGTTTACACATACCTAAATAACCCTAACACACAATAAGCGGCGTTTCTGGCCGACAGTCGGATTAGACGAGATTTGTAATATTACATAGTACTTATTTATACCCTATATCTGTAATATCTGGAAAAATGGCGAAAGAAATAAATGAAAGTTATAGATAATTTTAAAACACCCGGTATAGTCAAAGTAAATAACTAGCGGTTCAAACAGTAGAAAAATCGAATCATCTAGAAAATTACCACAAGGCAAGCTTTGCAAAAACCATACAAAATTTTGTTGCTTGTTGAAAAATTTCAAAATATAAGTTGAGCAATCCGACACCGTTCTGTTTTAATTCAAGGAAATTAAATATTGGATGTCATAAACAATTTTTCTGGTCAAAGTTCCTTTACAATGTAACGCAAAAGATAAAAGTGCCGAATTGGCATTATTTTCATTTCTAGTAATTTGTATGATAAACAATAACGGAGTACGCGTGATTGGTCAGTATATAAGACAATTGTAATGGCGTCCAAGAAAATGATCGCGATTGGACCGTCTAAGAAGTTGAGGAAAAATAGTATCCCTCCAACAAAGAGGGGACAAAATTTTATAAAAAGTAAAGTTTTTTTGATCGCGGTGACGAAAAGAGAGGTGAGAGCCGGTAATCATATACGGACCCCTCGTTAGTGGTCCACGGGTCGCGCTGTAAAAGTCGCGTTTTCTAGTAGAGAAAATATAAGTTTGGTTTTCTGAGTAAGTTTGGTTTTTTTGATTTTGAGTTTTTTTTTTATCGTACCGCGCGGTTCGGTTAGTGACGCGTTGCGCTAGTGATACAGTTTGGTTTGGCGTAGAACCAGGAATACGTTCGTCGCCCCCACGTCTACAAGGGATTTCCCGGGCTGTAGATTTCACCCCAATTTGAGGACGAGCTAAGAGTAAGATTTGATTCGATTTTTCTTAACCCTTCTATTCATTTCGAACCGACTCGTGTTGTTTGTAGAGAGTTAAGTCTAACTCCAGTTAATTGTTCTCGCATTTTTTTTTCCGCTATTAGGAGTGCTTCCCAAAACGGTTGTTGGGTTAAGTATTGTATACAGTAAAGCCTGTCTGTAGGCATCAGAAATTTAACCTTTGTTCGTAAATTTTATCCAGTACTTGAATGGACCTTTTCCTTTTATGTTACATGTATCGTGAGGTAACTAGCGAACTTCTGATATTTAGTAGAAACAAAGTTTCAATTTCACGTTAACCCTTTTGTCACTTAATTTCAAGTAGAAATATTACGTGTGGTTTCATATTACCGCCACAGAGCGATTTTTTAGTTTCTTTCATTATTAGTTTAATTTTTTATCATTTTGGGATCATTTTATGCATTTTCGTAGTAGTAAAGGATAGTCATTATTTTAATATTGTAGTCATGTCTTGTTAACCATTTTCTTTTATTAGTCAATAAATTCATTTAAATTTTAGCAAGCGTTTCTTTTAAATCCCCCAACCCCGAGAGTTTTAGACACTTCGTGAGACAAAGGTATATTCTGCACTGAATCGCTGCAGGGATCACGCCCTTCTAGGATTTTCTTTCAGGTATAAAACTCAGTAAGCCTTAATTGACCGCTCTGCCAAGGTTTGATAGACACGCAGCAGGTAAAAAAAGTAACCTTAAAACTACCCCGGTTATTACATCGGGTGGGGTTATTACATATCTTTGAATTCTTAGAAGCATATCATATGACTCGATTTTCATACAGATATTTTTCTGTGAACTTTATGTAGTACCATATCGTGTTACATCCAAGTTGGGGTGTAAAGCTAGTTCGCCTCCTCGTGGTGCACCCTGGGTAACGCTAAATGAACTAGCAAACAACTGGCGGTCAGACAAACCAAGAAGGTTCTCCTGACCACAAGAGAGACTCAAACGAAAACAAAATCAATCACAGAAAAATGTCCTAGAACAGCCTACACGGGGACATCCGAGGATTTCCTGATGGCGACGTCCAGATCAATTGCATATATAAACTCTTTAGATGTAAATTTAATGTGTCTTGTGCCATACGCTAAATAAATAACATCCAAGTTTTTAGTAAACATGGCGTATTGTGTACAAGCAGGTTTTTTATCAGTAATTAAATGCAGTCGTAAAAAAAGTTTAAATCTGGCAACCCTCCAAAATTTGTGAAGGTACACTTGTTGAATCATTTAAAATAAAGTTGTATAGTGCGTATTTAGACAACAGTACCAGACTTTAATATCATATAGAGTTGCAAATAAAACAAAATAAAATTATACAGGGTGTTTCATAGTTAAACCGACATACATTAACTGTAAATAGATGGTACTTAGGTGATTCCAAATAACCTTGGTTAATGGGTCTAACGCCTTTAATAACCGAGATACGGGGTGTTTCATCCATTTCGGCCAATATTTTGTTAAGCCGTAACTTTAGAACCACCCTGTAGATTTCTCTCATACTTGGTACAGGTATAGTGTGTTAATAGCCCAATCCTATAGTGTAATAACTACAATTAAAATCCAGATCCGGATTAAGAAGAATTTGCAAAATTTGAAAATCCCCAAAACAACACCCTGTATATCAGATTTTTTAAAATTGGGATGAATATTTGAAAAGAACGGAAAAAAATAAGTTAAACTGAAAAAATTTTTATATTTTATATTTGGTACAGGTATCATTTTTTAGTAGCCGAATCGTATAATGTAAGGACTATACTACAGTTAAAATCCAGATACGGATTAAGAAAAATTCGTAAAATTTGAAAATCCCCAACGCAACACGCGTTTTTTAAATTGGATCAGACATTTGAAACGAATGGAAAAAACTGAGATATTCTGACATATTTTTATAAATGCACATCTTGTTCTACATATTACTAAACTTTTAAAGTAAATTCAATTAATGCAATACGTATTGTCATTTTCATAAGCCATAACTTTGGAAACACACAGTATATTTCTTTCATATTTGGTACAGGTAGATTGTTTAAATAGCCCAATCGTACAATACAAGAACTAAAGTTAAAATCCAGATCCGGATTAAGAAAAATTTGTAAAAGTTGGTAATCTCTAAAATAGCATCCTGTATATCAGATTTTGTTAAATGTAATCGGATATCTATTTAAAAAAAGAAAAAAGGACAAAATATGTGTTATACTAAAATATTTTGTGCACAAGGGTGTTCTACAAAAAAATACAGATTTAATTTTTCGGATTAATTCCGGATACAGAACTCATTAAACTATCAAGTAAGCTTCGGCAATAACACATCTTTTTTCTTTTTTTTCTTTTTGCAAATAGGTATCCGATTACATTTTAAAAAATCTAATATACAGGGTGCTATTTTAGAGATTATCAACATTTACAAATTTTTCTTAATCTGGATCTGAATATTAACTTTAGTTCTTGTATTGTACAATTGAGCTATTTAAACAATCTACCTGTACCAAATATGAAAGAAATCTACAGGGTGTTTTCAAAGTTATGGCTTATGAAAATGACAATATGTATTGCATTATTGAATTTACTTTAAAAGTTTAGTAATACAGGGTGCGCCAATTATTTCCACTCGATCTCTAGCACCGAAACTAAAAGAGATATCAACAAGATTTTTTGTAGGGGTAGACAGTGACACTCGGACTACAATTTTAAAATATTTTAATGTATACAGGGTGGCTAATTTTTGTGGAATGAAAATTAATTTGGTTTTTTTAAATTGAACACCCTGTATACGATTATGTCTTCGGATTCTACTTAATATTAGATTTACGGTAGTTTTTTGTATTTGTAAATCCGAAGCGGCGTTGACAAGTTATTCCTATTTTAAGCAGATTTAATGAAAAAACAGCACTTCAGAAATATTAGCACAAAAACCACATTTTTTAAAAAATTCCTCAAAAAAGCTACTATGATGTAAATGAAACATGCACCTATCCCAATAATTACACAACATCTTCACCTGTTGCACAGGGTGTTTGCCGATGGCGTGCCAATAGTCTAGTTTTCAAATGGCAATAACTTAATTTTTTCAAATGGGACACCCTGTATATTTTTCTTCAGTTAGAAGCTCTCCCTAATACGCATTAAAAAAATATAGGGTTTTGCACATCTAACTTTACTATTTACTTTAATAATTGACGTTAAGTGACAAACAACATATTTTACACAATTTTTAATAAGAAATCAAGTTACCTATGAAAATGACAGTAGGTATATTTTGTTATGGCATTAATTGTCAACATAAAATTTTGTATTGTATCACGTCTACTATATTTAATCGGTATTGTGTATAAAAAATGGATTTTAATAAGAATTATAGTGTTCAAGAAAATATTGATATGATAGTAGGGTCTATCGTCAAAGATACCCAGAAAGACGTCATCCACAAAAGGATACTTTTAAGAATTTAAAGAATAGATTTGATAGAACAGGAACCGTCAAGTATGAAAAACATTCACGTGAAACTACAGCTGTTACTATTGACAACGAATATAAGGTAATGATCAGTATAGTTGAAGATCCCAATATAAGCACAAGGCAATTAAGCAATCAGTTAGATATTTCCAATACCACAATTAGACGCATAATAAAAAAGAATAAATATCACCCCTATCATATCCAGCTTCAAAAAGAATTGTTACCACGTGATTTCGCGCGTAGAGTGGAATACTGTAGATGGTTAATAAACAAGATAAATACAGAGCGTAACTTTTTAAACAAAGTTTTATTCTCCGACGAAGCCACGTTTCATAAGAACGGTTGTGTAAATAGACACAACTTCCATTATTATTCGGACCATAATGAACATTTATTAGAACCACATCACAGTATCGATGGTCTTTGAATGTGTGGGCGGGAATAATAGGTGATTATGTAATTGGTCCCTATTTCTTTGATGGGACTGTAAATGGACCTATATTTTTAGATTTTTTAGAACATGATTTTCGCAACTTATTGCAAAATGTCCCTCAAAATTATCGCAACGGAATGTGGTTTCAATTAGATGGTGCCACACCGCATTACCTATTAGATGTTCGCAATTGGTTAAATAGGGAATTTCCGGATCGTTGGATAGGAAGGGGAGGACCTATAAATTGGCCTACTAGATCGCCTTGCCTTACACCTTGCGATTTTTTCTTGTGGGGTTTTATTAAAAATATTGTTTATAAAGAAGAGGTTACCACAAAAGAAAATATGAAAGAAAGAATTACTGCAGCATTTAGACAGATGACCCCTGCAATGCTAAGAGATGTGCGTAAATCAATGAAAAAAGGGCAAGAAAATGTATAAATGAAAATGGAAGACATTTTGAACACCTATTATAAATTTTAACTTTCACTATTGTAGATTCCTTACGATTAAACTTTGTAAAATTTTGTACTTATTAAAAATTGTGTAAAATATGTTGTTTGTCACTTAACGTCAATTATTAAAGTAAATAGTAAAGTTAGAAGAAAAATATACAGGGTGTCCCATTTGAAAAAATTAAGTTATTGCCATTTGAAAACTAGACTATTGGCACGCCATCGGCAAACACCCTGTGCAACAGGTGAAGATGTTGTGTGATCATTGTGATAGATGCATGTTTCATTTACATCATAGTATCTTTTTTTGAGGAATTTTTTAAAAAATGTGGTTTTTGCGCTAATATTTCTGAAGTGCTGTTTTTTCATTAAATCTGCATAAAATAGGAATAACTTGTCAACGCCGCGTCGGATTTACAAATACAAAAATCTACCGTAAATCTAAAATTAAGTAGAATCAGAAGACATAATCGTATACAGGGTGTTCAATTTAAAAAAACCAAATTAATTTTCGTTCCACAAAAATTAGCCACCCTGTATACATCAAAATATTTTAAAATTGTAGTCCGAGTGACACTGTCTACCCCTACAAAAAATCTTGTTGATATCTCTTTTAGTTTCGGTGCTAGAGATCGAGTGGAAATAATTGGCGCACCCTGTATGTAGAACGAGATGTGCATTTATAAAAATATGTCAGAATATCTCAGTTTTTTCCATTCGTTTCGAATGTCTGATCCAATTTAAAAAATATTCGATCTACATCGTGTTGCGTTGGGGATTTTCAAATTTTATAAATTTTTCTTAATCCGTATCTGGATTTTAACTGTAGTACAGTCCTTGCATTATACGATTGGGCTACTAAAAAATGATACCTGTACCAAATATGAAAGAAATCTACCGGGTATTTCGAAAGTTACTACTTGTGAAAATGAAAAAAATTCATTTGATGTAATTTGACGTTAAAACTCCAGTAGTAGAATGGGATGTGCACTTAAAAAAAATATTCACTTTAACTCATTTTTTTCTGTTCTTTTTAAATATCCATCCCAATTTTAAAAATCTATTATATAGGGTGTTGTTTTACGGATTTTCAAATTTTGCAAATTCTTCTTAATCCGGATCTGGATTTTAATTGTAGTTATTACACTATAGGATTGGGCTATTAACACACTATACCTGTACCAAGTATGAGCGAAATCTACAGGGTGGTTCTAAAGTTAAGGCTTATCAAAATATTGGCCGAAATGGATGAAACACCCCGTATCTCGGTTATTACAGGCGTTAGACCCATTAACCAAGGTTATTTGGAATCAACTAAGTTTCCTCTATTTACAGTTAACGTATGTCGGTTTAACTATGAAACACCCTGTATAATGTGGAAATGGAACAAAATTATTGTATTATATTGCGCCATCTTTATTTACAGGTATAGGTGTTTAACAAACGCCGCCATTATGCAAAATTCACTTAAACTTGAAAATATCACTTAAAAAGTAAGTTTTTCAGAAATGTAGAGACAACCATTTGATACAATTTTATATATAAAACAATAATTTTTTGTTTAATTTAATTATCTAACTATGTCAATAAAAACGATATTTTTTTTTAATTTTTAATAAACCATCCGTGTAATTTAAACTGAGGCCCATCAATTTTTTAGGTAGAAAACTTCACTGCGCAATGAAATTTCCGGGTTACCTGCGAGTATCGGAGATTTTTCATTATTTCTTTGTACGCTGCCATCTTTAATGAAACTTGAATGCCATTATTTTGTTCTACATTTCATCACTGTATAACATAATGATTGTATTTTTGTCGTATTGCAATACAGGCTTCATAATAATACACTTATAAAATATTTTTTTTTCGAAGTTCTATTATTTTGCGATTGGCTTGAAAGTAGGCGGGAAAATTAAAAAAGCTGTCAGTGTTAATTTTCAATTGGCTGCAGCTGTTGTTGACGTTTATCAACTGCTTGTCACAGAAGTTAGTTAAATGCATTAAAAGTTGCCTAGTTTCTGGGGATTTCACCCTTTTAGGGCAACATCTACTGACGCTTGATCTTCGCAAATAGTCACGGCGGACAGGCCCCGTTTCCGGGACGGACAACAGCAGCGTGTAGGGCACAGATCCCGTCAACAGAAGATCGCTCAGCTCACTCTATTTATCACTATATAAGAAAAACTCTATATTCAATTGATTTTATTATTTATTGATCTGCAGTGAAGGAAAATTATAGGTCTGATATTCATACTTGGGTAAAAACCTCCACAAAAACTTGTGACCAGACTCTCGACGTGTGGCAGATATTGATATCATATTTTTTCAAAGTTTTTCAGTTACAAAAATAGTTCATTCGTACATTACATTACAATTTGTTCTTGGAAAATACAAAGTCACAATCAACCTTAAAATGTACTATGAAAATAGAGAATTTTAAATGTCTCTTTAAAATTTCTTGTAAAATAAAAAATTGAAATCTATGTTAATAGTACACGTGTACAAGCATTCATTCTTTTTCTCTCTCTCTCTCTCTCTCTCTCTATAATAATGAAAAGTTAAATATTAAAACTGTCCGCATAATAAAATAGTAGCCGTAAGGGGTAGTTTCACACTATCGGGGAAGGAAAGAACCTTTACCCGATGTGCATAAAGCATTTCCACCCGCCAAAAAAAAGAATAGCTTTAGGTTAAGTTAGATCTTTGTAATAAATAAAAAAAAGTACGATACGTGTGACATTTTGACATTTGTTACATTCTGACAGGTGTCATATTTTGACATTGGTTCATTTCATTCTGACATGTATTACATTTTAACAGTTGTCACGTTTTGACAGGTATCACATTTTGACAAGTGTCCATTTTAACAGTGTTACTCAACGTTCCTATAAATATTTACCTAAACCCATGATTTCTGAAATTGAATTGGCAACATTGTATTTTCAACTTTGAATTTATGAGATGGCTGTCATTTGACAAGCAAATTATTTATGTCCGTCAAATGAATCTTTTATTTTTTATACTTTTCAGGTTTATTCTGGTTATAAATTCCTACTTGGGCTTTTGTAGAAAATTTAAAGTAGGGTTAGCCACATGTGAGTAGTAACCTAACCTCAGTTTTGTAGAAAAGTTATGTATGCGTTTGTACGGGAAAAATATGTTAAATAACCGTTTCAACGCACTGAATTTGTGTGTTTTAAGAGTGAGTATTCCAACATATATTTTTTTATAAAAAAATGTAAAAAATATTTTTCCGCGCAAAAATTTCTATTGCTAAGTATATTGATTTTATCATGTTTTATAGCATCTGTGAAAATTTCATGAAAATCCCAGTCGGCCCCATTTTCTTAACGTTTACCCAGAGATGTGCGTGTGAGTAGTTGTCAAAATTTGTAGGTCATTATAGATAAAAAGCGGCAAATTTAAAATTGAATTCCTTCAGATTGAAACGCCAGAAATTAAATAAAGTCAAACCTTTTTACTACTATACTATACAGAAGAAAAGAGTGCCGTATTTAATTTGCAGAACGTAGTACAGGTTCAAGAGGTAGAAATTTTAATTTTACCTCATCCTTCAATGCTTATTTGTAGTTAAAATTTAAATTTTAATACATCTGATCGGCCTAATATAGTTTTTGTCAAGATTTAATCTTGTTTCCATGGTTTTTACTGTAATACACCTGTTCTTTTGACAGAATAAGTCAGACTTTATTTATTCATAGCCGTATCGTATGTATTTTAATTGATTCAGAATTTTGTATTAATATATATTTCAAAATGGCTTCATTCTTAAAATATTATCAGTCCTCCTAAATCCTTGAAGGCAGAATTATTAGTAATAACAAGGAAACATAAAAACAAGTTCGAAAAATATATTATAGATGAGATGGCCCGAGAAAAAGGAATTGAAATTCTCAGATTGCCTCCTTACCATGCAGAGTTAAATCCCATTGAACTGATCTGGTCACAATTATTAAAAGGTTATGTTTCTCAAAACAATACAACATTTAAATTTCCTGATGTGCGAAATTTGTTTTTGAAGGCAGTTTCAGATGTAAATAGAGAACATTGGGGAAAATGCATTGATCATGTTAAAAAGGTGGAAAATTCATTTAGGAAAGTGGATATATCAATGGATAATTTAATAGAACCTATGATAATAGACCTCAGAAAAGACAATTATAGTGATACCAGTAGTTTTAGTGAAGACAGTAATTTTTAAAGATAGTTCTTGAACTAACTTTTTTTTTTAATTTTTGAGTTTAGGTAAGTACTGAAGCGTTACTTTTAATGCCAAGAGATTAAAAAAAGTTTAATCCCAACATATAATCCCCTCCTTGTTATTTATTGGTTAAATTTAATTCGTTCAATGTTAAAGTGTCAGATGCATAAGGTTTATTTTTATTTTTTGTAAATAATATAACTTTAAAATTTAATCTACGAAGTGCGTATATATATTTTATATGCTGTGACCTTATTTATATTATAGAAACTTATTTTGCAAAGTACGCCTATGGAATGTGACGTTATATCCCCACTTTTACTATACTCCTCTCTCCTTTATAGTATATATTACTATAGAAACAAGTTATTATATCTGCCGTTGCTATGGTCTATTTTTATGTATGAGAGTGTAATAAAACAACATTTCTAATGCAAAACTTAGTACGGTCATTTTAAATATTTTTACGGAATAATCTAAATATTTCCTAAAATTGTCATAAATGTACCTGAGCTAATACAAGTTTTGGGTCTTTTATTGGTCTTTTATAACCATACGCTGTACAGAACAATAGAAAAAGGTTTGGACAGGCCAAAAGCCCTGTGTATTAAAGATAACATAGCCGTATCTTAAAATTATTTTCAATAAGTACCTATTTGCCAATTTTGTTTTATTTTAATTCCAAGAATTTCTTACAGTAATCGAATTATAAGTAGATAAATCCCTTACCACCTAAAATGCGATTGTAGGTTTTCCATTTAGTAAGGAGGTCCAGTTGTGTATTCTTGACAGCTTACTAAATGTCGTTTAGTTGCAACATGCAAGGTGCAGTATGCAGTCTATTGTGAATTCTAGTGTGATCATGGAAAATTTGGAAGTACCGCGTAAACGACAAAAAATCGGTCCTTTAACAGTTAATGAAAAAACATTAATATTTAATTGTTTTAAATCATTTACAGACAAACATTTATGTAAAAGTGTTGATGACACAGTGGAATTAGTTAGTAGTACGCTTGGTGTTGGGAAATCTACGATTTACAGAGTTGTTAAAGAAGAGAAATGTGGCGAGTTTCAAACAGCACGTAAAGCTCCAGGAAAACCAAAATTTCAAATAGAAAATCATTTGAAAGAAAGACTTCGAAGGAAAGTGCATGCGTTCTTCTTAAGAAAAGAATTTCCGACAGTAGACAAAGTTCTTGCCACGGTTCGAGATGATAAGGATTACCCTGAAATGAGTCGAAGCACACTATGGAAACTTTTAAAAGAAATAGGTTTTCTATGGAAAAAGCATTCCAGAAAGTCTATTTTAATAGAAAGAAGCGATATTGTAGTATGGAGAAGAAATTACCTGAGGACTATAAAAGAAATGAGAAACCAAAGAAGAAATATATTTTATTTAGATGAAACATGGAACAACGAGGGACATACACCAAATAAATTTTGGCAAGATGAAACTGTTACAAGTCGAAGACAGGCTTTTTTAAATAATTTATCTACTGGTTTAAATCCACCATCAGGAAAGGGGCGCAGACTGATAATAGTACACATCGGTAGTTCAAACGGTTTTGTTAAAGGTGGTTTATTGACTTTTGAATCTACTCGTACCGGTGACTACCATAAGGACATGAATGCTGATGTCTTTAAAGAGTGGTTCGAACAAATGAAGATCTTCTTCCTCAGAACTGTATAATAGTAATGAATAATGCAAGTTATCACTCGAGACTTACAGAAAAAATGCCCACAACCAAGTGGTTAAAAACAGATTTACAGAATTGGCTAAATTCAAAGAATATTAAGTTTCATCCCGGTTCTGTGAGAAGAGAACTGTATCATTTGTGTTCCCTTCATAAAGAGAAATTAAAAAAATATGAAATTGATGAAATTGCAAAAAATCGTGGGATGACGGTGGTTGAAGTGAAGCCTGAAAACTGGGAAAATGCAGTAAATCATACGATTAAAGAAGAAGAGAAAATGTCTAAGTTGGACAATATTACTGATGAAATGATCGAGCCACTCATTGTAAATATTGGTTGCGACAGTTCATCTTCTGATTTCGATTCTGATTTGGATTTGTAGGTAAGAAGTAGTTTTTATATTAAAATTATTATTTATGAACGTAACGTTGTTTAAAAGTCAAAGTTTAAACCCTTATACCTACATAACCCGTTTGACACAATGTTCTTAATATACCTTGTGGAAAAATAAAATATTTTAGAAAAAATTGCACTTTTTTACCTTCATCTGCTTAGAAGTTATAAGCAGGTTAATTAGGTGAAAATATAACCGATATATTTATTATATTTATACAAAGGTTATTTCATACGAAAATACTCGAGGTATAACTTCACAAAATATTTTAACTGTCTACTAAAAGAAGTGGTACGCCTATGGATTACGAACGCTTTATTATTTTAATACTCTCTCATACATAAAAATAGACTATAGGAAATAAAACTAAAAGCTTAACTTTTCTTGTAAATATCTCGGAAGGTCGAATTTTCACAGACATGAGACCTGCATTTTTTGCCGATTTAGATAGGAATTAGTCTACCCTGAGAGTTTCATTGAATTCTGACGAGTGGATTTCGAGATCCTCTGGACACGCACACACACACATACATACAAACCTTGCTCGTTTAATAGAATTCTTCAACTAGATTATTAAAAGAACCGAATAATTATAACCGCAAAGTTAAAGAAGTAGCATTGATATGCTTAAATAATAACGAATGTGTTTCTAATTATTTGGTCGATATTTCAAAAATTTGGATGCCTATTTTACAAAAAGAGTTAATTGCAAAAAGGATACCCTCTATATCGGGATAGTATCATAAGTTTTTATCTGGTTTTTTTTTATGATAATATTAATAAGAAAACTTCATTTATGACAAAGTATAAATTCTCTTATAATAAGCAAATGCGCTATCATTTCAAAATTCGTTCCCAGAAACGTCACAAAAATATGATTGAAACAGATTTTGACATCTTCAATCTCAAAATATTATTCTAAGTGTACTATGTTGATGTCGTATTTTTGCAAGATTATCAAGTGTTCTGTTTCTATAGTAAATTTATTTATTTTGTTATGTCATTTTGATAACGGCTTTCGATAGAGAAAGCCAAAACGTCAATTAAAAACTTTTTAAGAAATAAGTGGATTTAATCCAGTGAAGAAAAAAAGAATAATTGAAATATAAACCACTATGAGCTTTCGAAATAGTAATATTATAAGGGTTGTATAACCAGCTAATAGAACATCTACACTAGCAATTTGTTTTATAAAAGTGGGTCCTTTTTGGTTGAATAGACATTGTATAATAGTTTTAAAGTGAGTTATACGATTTTCATGTTTCTATAATATCAGTTGTAAAGCAGTTCTCACAACCACTATAAAAGTTAAATTGCTAGCTGGGTGGGATCTATCATTTAAAAAAAAATCAAACCGACAGTTTGGGTAGAAACAAAGTTATGGAGAATACACACACCTGGGTCACCCGGTATATATATGATATATTTAGCAAACTTCGTTAACTATTTTTGAAAAAGTTTACTCACTCTCGAAATTCTCTATCGTCTCTAAGAACTCTACGTAAAACCTACTTTGGCTAATAGTGGACCCTCCTTCGTCATCAGCAATAGTATCCCTGGACTCACTCCTATTTAAACTCTTGCGACTTCGTGAAATCCTTCTGATGAACTGTGACATTTTATGTCCGAAAAAATCAAACGCAACTCACATACCGAAAATAAAACACCTGTTGTTTAAGACACACCTTGATACTGAACGTAAAAATCCCAAAGTAATTTTTCTTATCTTATCTAATAACGCATTAGAATATTGACATGTGCTCCATTTTTAAGATTATTATGGTGTACTTGTCAAGTTCACTTAAAAGTATGTGAGCCAGCGTATAATAGTTCGTTCGATTTTAAATCTAGGAACAAACATTAAACAATTATTTTTTTTAATTTCCAGTTTTTTTAGAAATTGAGATTTTGAAATTTTATCTCAGACGGATTCGAGATTTATACAACCATTTTTATAAATACATTTATATGAACAATAAAACGCTCTTTATAGAACAGTTTGGCGTCAAGAAAGTAATTGTCAACGTCATTGACAAATTGCAAGACAACTAATTTGACATGTTTAAAAAATAAACATCTACTTGTCATCGCCACTGCTGTGAGCTAATAGTATATTACGTAACAAGAGTGGTAAGTAACCCATTACGCATGAAGTGAAAAAGTTTACGCACGAAGCCGCGCAGCGGCGAGTGCGTACATTTTACAACTCGAGTAACGTACTATACTTTTTCTACGCTCACGAAAACAAAAACTCATTTTTGTGTGATGATATTTACACAATATTTTAATTCGTTACCTTTGACAACAAATAATTATCGTCTGGAGCATCTTTCACAAACTTATTAATTTGTTCTGGAGAAAGGATTTTCGCTTTTTTACTTCTAAATTTTGGATAATCTGCTATGTTAATGTTTATTATTAATGCTTCATAATTTTTGATGTTTCCTCAAAATACACAAGCAAAACATTCTCGCCAATCCATAAATTTTCGTACCTTTCTTTAGATTTTAGCGATAACAAATTATGTGTGGCAGCTTGAGCTTTTTCTAAAATCTCCGGTGGAGTGCTCATAATTTCATCACTTTTACTTTCAGACATATTCGTAGGTAAAGTTAAGAAAATCTTCGGATACAATATTTTGTGACAATATAAAAAATAACATGACGTTTATTTCTATAGAAACGCGGGTTATTTTTTGAAAAATTGTATAATGTGTTGCCGACATTTAGGGACATCACTCTCTTAATGCAAAATGTATCTCGCTAATGCTAAAAGTTTTTATGTTTTTCAATTGACTAAATTTATGTAAATAGTCCAAATAAAGTGGTACGTAGATAAAAATTTGATTATATTAAGAAATTTAAGTTTTCTTATCAAAAAGCACGTGCATGTTAGGAGATCTCATTACGTGCATGTTATTGTTAAATGTCATTTACAAGGAATGTTGACAGTGCGATTTTTAACGTTTACTGACGTGGGCGTAGAAAAAACCGTATACAGAGGTATAATCAAATTTTTATTTTTTCAACTTATTATTTTTTTTAAATCGCAATCGTACATAATAGTTATTTATGCACCAAGTGCGTGATATAGATCCAGTAATCCATACAAGATTTTATTTTTCACGAAAAATTTATTTTATTTTAATGAAAAACCGATTTTTTGATATTTTGACGTTTGCTGTCAGTGTTTCATTATTTAGTGAACGTCATTGGTGCTTTGTGTTATATACATCTTATAAACATAATGGAAATAAATTTCCAAAAAATATCAAAGAAAATATGCACACGAAGCAACCAAAAATGTATTGCCGGAGAAATCCAGACCCTCCTCGTAGAATTGGCGGGCGTTATGGCTATAACGCCCGCTCATTATGCCCTAGGGCATTATGAGTGTATTTATAGCAACCGTATCCAAGGTAAAATAAACAAATAATATGCAAGTGAAAAATAAAATCATGTATCAACGTTGCATGCATGGAGGATAGCTGATTCCCTTTTTAAGATAGGAAAAAATGTTTCAAATAAAAGTTGTAGATAGCAATGAAAGCTATGTTCCAAAAGTAACTACCAACATACTGGGTGTCCCATAAATGCGTGACTTATCAAAGTTATGTTTTTTTAAATGAAACACCCTATGTATTTTTACTCGATTGAATTCCTTCGGAAGAGGGCTTCTCAAAAATATAGGGTTGTATGGGTTTATACCAGGTGGTTCTGAAGTTATGGTCACATTTATGTCCCAAAATGGGTTCATTCAACACCAAATATCTCAAAATCAATAACTAGGAATAACAAAATTTTTTCACCAAATATCCCCGAAAATGGTGTATTTTGATTTCATATTCATAAATTTACCGAATGGCACTTTTCCCATACAGGGGCAAAGAAAAATCGGGATCATTTTTTCCCATGGGACACCCTCTATATAATGACATGCTAGAATAGTCCACACTATGAGCTTCCAGAAAATGTAGGATTTGCCTACTTTATTTTCACCGGTAATGCGGTAATTCTTAAGGAAAATATGAAAAATGTCATAAAAACAATAATTATATATTTGATTCAATGATGGAGAAACATGGATCAAAATAATCTCAAAAAAATGTAAAATACCGTAATTTCACAGTAGATGTTCAAACAATTTTGAGCTATGCATAGATTAAGTCTATCTACAACTTCAGTTAAAGTTCATCTTGTAGTAGAGCGAAGAAATCCTCTAATTCTATTTTTCCTTCAGCGTCGTTGGTTTGCCGCTAATTAATTTTTTTGCTCACTTCTTGTGTTTCACATTTTCTGTTTCCACAAACCTCTCCTTCAAAAACTCTCGCATATCGAACTGCATACATTCTACTGGCTAAAAGCAGTTTCTGTAACATCTATCCGGAATGTAGATCATTTTATCAATTATATCAAATCACCCTTGCAACATTTGAATGTTACAGGAACTGTCAACACACATGACATTTTATTATCGAAGTGAATTTATAGTTTAAATCTAATATTTTCTCTTTTCGAAATGAAATGATCCACCGAAGAAATGATAAACATGATCTACATCAAATATTAGATTTAAAGTATAAATTCACTTCGATAATAAAATGTCATGTTTGCTGACAGCTCCTGAAATATTCAAATGGTCCATGGGTGATTTGATATAAGTGATAAAATGATCTATATTCCGGATAGATGATCCAGAAACTGCTTTTAGCCAGTAGAATGTATGCAGTTCGATATGCGACTCGAGAGTTTTGTGGAAACAGAAAATGTGAAACACAAGAAGAGAGCAAAAAAATAATAATTAGCGACAAACCAAGATCAACTTTAATTGAAGTCGTAGATAGACTTCATTTATGCATACCTCAAAACGGGTGATTGTTTGAACATCTACTGTGAAATGACGGTTTTTAACATTTTTTTGCTTTTATGACATTTTTCATACTTTCCTTAAGAATTAGATGCATTACCGTTGAAAATCAAGTAGGCAAACCCTACATTTTCTGGAAGCTCATAGTGTGGACTATTCTGGTATGGCATTATATACAGGGTGTTCCATTTGAAAAAATTGAGAAAAAAATGATCCCGAGTTTTGGTTGCCTCTGTATGGGAAAAGTGCCATTCGGTAAATTTATGAATATGAAATCAAAATACACCATTTTCGAGGATATTTGGTGAAAAAATTTTGTTATTCCTAGTTATTGATTTTGAGATATTTGGTGTTGAATGAACCCATTTTGGGACATAAATGTCACCATAACTTCAGAACCACCTGGTATAAACCCATACAACCCTATATTTTTGAGAAGCACTCTTCCGAAGGAATTCAATCGAGTAAAAATATATAGGGTGTTTCATTTAAAAAAACATAACTTTGATAAGTCACACATTTGTGGGACACCCCGTATGTTGGTAGTTATTGTTGGAACATAGCTTTCATTGCTGTCTACAACTTTTATTTGGAACATTTTTTCCTATCTTAAAAAGGGAAGCAGCTATCCTCCACGCACGCATCGTTGATACACCAGGTATAACTCGTACAGGGTGGCCAAATAAGAATGCGAGGTACTGTATCTTAGAAACTATCCATCGTAGAGGCTTGCGGAAAAAAAGTTTCTAAAATGGCCGCTAGAGGGCGTAACTGCAATCTTAAATCTAAGAAAGTGATGTTTCTGTGAATTCCGCTATATTAACCTACCAAAAAAATACCTGATCTTTAAAGTAGAGGATAATCTGAACCTTTTTTGTTTGAAAATTTTTGCTGCATCTCTAAAAATAAAGTGGTGAGGGGTATTCAAAAGTTTCAGTAAAAAACACCCTGTATATTCGAAACGGCTGAGCCGATTTTAACAAACTTAAGCTAGTTGAAAAACGCTATTCTTAAGCTACAAATGCTATAATATTTGTAGTTTTGTTAGTTTCAGATGTCGCCGCTAGAAGGCTTTTTTCGACATTTCGACAGAAATTGTATGGGTGTATGATTTCTTTTTCATAAAAAAGTAGCTTAATGATGCCTAAATAAGCTTCCGAAAACCGCATCTCGATATCTTGTTCCTAACCTAAAATTTATGCCAAAGAAAATTTTATACGAAAATCTCTTAAATTCTTATTTTTTAAACTAATTAATTCCTTTTATTATGTAAGTTGTGGCCCTAAAGGACAGATTTAAATAAGAAAGCACTTACGGGGGGCACTAAAAACCTTTATTTTTTAAATCGGTCCTTTTTAGGGTCACAACTTACATAATAAAAGGAATTAATTAGTTTAAAAAATAAAAATTTAAGGGATTTTCGTATAAAATTTTCTTTGGGCTAAATTTTAGGTTAGGAACAAGATATCGAGATGCGGTTTTCGGGAGCTTGTTCTTTTTCATGAATGCACTTAATTTTTTTGAGAAAATTAACCATTTCTGACGAGATGTCGAAAAAAGCCCTCTAGCGGCGACATCTGAAACTAACAAAACTTTAAATATTATAGGATTTGTAGCCCAAGAACAGCTCTTTTCAAGCAGCCCAAGTTTCTTAAAATCGGCTCAGCCGTTTTGAATATACAGGGTGTGTTTTACTGAAACTTTTGAATACCCCCCACCACTTTATTTTTAGAGATACAGCAAAAATTGTCAAATAAAAGGTTCAAATTATCCTCTACTTTAAAGATCAGTTATTTTTTTGTTAGGTTAATATAGCGGAATTCACAGAAACATCACTTTCTTAGATTCAAGATTGCAGTTACGCCCCCTAGCGGCAATTTCAGAAACTTGAAAATATTTTCCATGTTTCTTCTTTCCGCAAGACTCTACGATGGACAGTTTCCAAGATACAGTACCTCGCATTCTTATTTGGCCACCCTGTACATCTTCTTCTTCTTTAGGTGCCATGCAGATTCCTGCGTAGGCGTTCGCTTCCGTCATATGTTCCTGTTAACTGCAGCGGTTTGGAGTTCCTGAAGATTGTGTATTCCTGCCCACTGTCTAATATTTCGAAGCCATGACAGTTTCCTTCTTCCTTCGATCTTACCTTGAAGGATAAGGCGTTGGAACTCATATCATTCTCCTCTCAGAATATGTCCCAAATAGGAAATTTTCCTATGTTTTATAGTGTCGAAAAGTTCGCGATCTGCTAATTCTGCTCTTCGGAGAACCTCTTCATTCCACGATATTCTAAACATTCGTCGCAAACACCACATCTCGAATGCTTCTAATTTATTTATGGAAGTTGCTTTTAGAGTCCAGACCTCTACACCATATAACAGAACTGACCAAACGTAACATTTGACAATTCTGTACCTGATCCTAAAACTCAGATTCTTGTTTGTTAGGAATTTTCGAAGTCTGAGGAAGGTTGCTCTTGCCTGTTCAATCCTGCATTTAATTTCTTGGTCGGGATCCCAATTCGAATTTAACATACATCCTAAATATTTAAATTGTGTGACCTGTTGTATATCCTGTCCATCCAGACGAATTCGAGTGTGTGGGACATTGTTTTTGCTCACAACCATAAACTTGGTTTTGTTGATATTAATTTTTAAACCTAATCTTCTACTTACTTCATTAACTTGATCCAACAATGTTTGAAGATCGCCTGCACTGCCCGCAATAATTGCGGTATCATCTGCATATCTAATATTATTTATGGAGATTCCATTAATCCTAATGCCTATTGGGCTATCCAGAACTGCATCAATAAATACTTTTTCGGCGTAGAGATTAAATAACATAGGTGATAAGATACACCCTTGTCTAACACCTTTTTTTATCTCGAATTGTTCTGTTTCTGTCAAGTTATTTAGCCTAATTTCTGCTTTTTGATTCCAATACAGATTGCAAATCCTTACTGTCTAGCCCCAATTCCTCAAGATACGATACCAGGATGTGATGTTTAACGTTGTCAAAAGCTTTTTCATAGTCTATAAAACATATGAAAACATCCTTTCTTTGATCCTGGCAGTTTTGTACTAAAGTCTGGAGGCTGAATATTGCTTCTCTTGTACCAAAACCATTTTTAAACCCAAACTGACTAATGCCACTAGCTTTTTCGCATTTTCTGTAGAGCCGTGTATGTAGGACTCGAAGAAAGAGTTTCAGGAAATGACTCATTAAACTAATAAGACGATAATCCTTGCAATTTTTTGTATTATTTGATTTTGGCAAAGTAATGAATGTAGACCGAAGCCAGTCCTCTGGAAGACGTCCAGTATCATAAATATTGTTAAATAGTTTAACAATTGTTCTTATATTCTGTTCATCTAAATAGTGAAATGTCTCAGAGTACATCTTGTCTGGACCCTGTACATAAAGAGGCTTTATTGACTAATCATAAAACGATTCGTTCAATAAAGCCCTTGTTTAAGTACTTGTAATATAAATAGCTATTACACGTACATCGATGAATCTTTTTTTGACGATTGGTTGAATGTAGATGTTTTCAAGCTCTTCGGGAAAACACAAATCTCAGAAAATATAGGAAGAAATTGGGGACAGTTCAGATTCATATTTTGTTTAGGAACAGCTTGTAGTGACATTTTCACGTCTGTACATTTATGACACATAATGACAGTTGGTCAGTTTTTATTTATAACCTCACTTACAAATTTCTGGCATAGAACAAGACCCAAAGATCATCTCTCTGTTTTCATCGTCCCAAGATCGAAGTGCATCACCTCATGAAACTTTTTTATTAAGGGTTTTTCGACAAAAAGTTATTCTTGATAAAAGTTTGTTCATCCCCTAAAACTAAAAATGCACCAACAAAATATAGTAAAACATTTGTAATATACGAGGAGCCTTCAAAAATTTGATTTTGAGACAAGAGTAAAGTACACTTATTTTGAAAAATCTCGGAAAATGTTATTTAGAAAAGTCGTTCAGCATTAAAAAATACATCTTTAAAGTCATGGCCATCTAAGTGAAATTTTATTTTTTTACCATTTAAACAAGAAAATCTCCAGAAAATCAATGAGTGTGCCGAAATACTTATTTTATTTTGATGTTTTATGATTTGATATTATTGAATATTAAGTTCTTTTTACAATACTGTATAATTTTGAGCAATTTTCGGTGTTAACAAAAAATAAAAATAACTGCACCAAAAAGTTTGAAAATTATTTTACTCTTCCAAAAAATTGACCGTGGCTAACACAATAGTTGTGTAATTTGTAATATTACAGGCTTTTTAAATAAACTGTCGTATACAGGATGTTGTCTATTTATCGTTTTACCAATTTTTTTTCGTAGTCTACATTTAAAAAAAATGAGTAAAAAAAATAAAACTTCACTTAGATGGCCATGTCTTCAAATCTATATGTATTTTTTAATGCTGAACAACTTTTCTAAATAATATTTCCCGAGGGTACTTTACTCTTGTCTCAAATTCAAATTTTTGAAGGCTCCTCGTACATTATGAGTGTTTTACTATATTTTGTCGGTGCATGTTTAGTTTTAGGGGATGCACAAACTTTTATCAAGAATAACTTTTTGTCGAAAAACCCTTAATAAAAAAGTTTCCCATGTGGTGCGTACTTTCGTAATGACACTGTATATTTATATTTTTAGATGTGCTACCATCTATGGTAAGAAGAGAGTATTGACATTAAATTTTGACTGAATCTAGTCAAGATGTCACTCTCTTCTTTTTTATCCCTTTCAGAGATTAATACAAAGTGAGTAAACCAGTAAGGAATTTTAATTTATTAGATTCGACATCCTAAGACCGGTTTCTGTCTTTCGACTTCATCAGTTAGGCTTTTCGAATCCAATAAATAAAATTCCAAACTCGTACAAGTCAATAGCTATATCCGCTATAAGATAACATTTTTAGATGTGCTACCATCTATGGTAAGAAGAGAGTATTGACATTAAATTTTGACTGAATCTAGTCAAGATGTCACTCTCTTCTTTTTTATCCCTTTCAGAGATTAATACAAAGTGAGTAAACCAGTAAGGAATTTTAATTTATTAGATTCGACATCCTAAGACCGGTTTCTGTCTTTCGACTTCATCAGTTAGGCTTTTCGAATCCAATAAATAAAATTCCAAACTCGTACAAGTCAATAGCTATATCCGCTATAAGATAACATTTTTAGATGTGCTACCATCTATGGTAAGAAGAGAGTATTGACATTAAATTTTGACTGAATCTAGTCAAGATGTCACTCTCTTCTTTTTTATCCCTTTCAGAGATTAATACAAAGTGAGTAAACCAGTAAGGAATTTTAATTTATTAGATTCGACATCCTAAGACCGGTTTCTGTCTTTCGACTTCATCAGTTAGGCTTTTCGAATCCAATAAATAAAATTCCAAACTCGTACAAGTCAATAGCTATATCCGCTATAAGATAACATTTTTAGATGTGCTACCATCTATGGTAAGAAGAGAGTATTGACAATAAATTTTGACTGAATCTAGTCAAGATGTCACTTTCTTCTTTTTTATCCCTTTCAGAGATTAATACAAAGTGAGTAAACCAGTAAGGAATTTTAATTTATTAGATTCGACATCCTAAGACCGGTTTCTGTCTTTCGACTTCATCAGTTAGGCTTTTCGAATCCAATAAATAAAATTCCAAACTCGTACAAGTCAATAGCTATATCCGCTATAAGATAACATTTTTAGAGAGTGACATCTTGACTAGATTCAGTCAAAATTTAATGTCAATACTCTCTTCTTACCATAGATGGTAGCACATCTAAAAATGTTATATTATACCGGATATAGCTATTGACTTGTACGAGTTTGGAATTTTATTTATTGGATTCGAAAAGCCTAACTGATGAAGTCGAAAGACAGAAACCGGTCTTAGGATGTCGAATCTAATAAATTAAAATTCCTTACTGGTTTACTCACTTTGTATTAATCTCTGAAAGGGATAAAAAAGAAGAGAGTGACATCTTGACTAGATTCAGTCAAAATTTAATGTCAATACTCTCTTCTTACCATAGATGGTAGCACATCTAAAAATGTTATCTTATAGCGGATATAGCTATTGACTTGTACGAGTTTGGAATTTTATTTATTGGATTCGAAAAGCCTAACTGATGAAGTCGAAAGACAGAAACCGGTCTTAGGATGTCGAATCTAATAAATTAAAATTCCTTACTGGTTTACTCACTTTGTATTAATCTCTGAAAGGGATAAAAAAGAAGAGAGTGACATCTTGACTAGATTCAGTCAAAATTTAATGTCAATACTCTCTTCTTACCATAGATGGTAGCACATCTAAAAATGTTATCTTATAGCGGATATAGCTATTGACTTGTACGAGTTTGGAATTTTATTTATTGGATTCGAAAAGCCTAACTGATGAAGTCGAAAGACAGAAACCGGTCTTAGGATGTCGAATCTAATAAATTAAAATTCCTTACTGGTTTACTCACTTTGTATTAATCTCTGAAAGGGATAAAAAAGAAGAGAGTGACATCTTGACTAGATTCAGTCAAAATTTAATGTCAATACTCTCTTCTTACCATAGATGGTAGCACATCTAAAAATGTTATCTTATAGCGGATATAGCTATTGACTTGTACGAGTTTGGAATTTTATTTATTGGATTCGAAAAGCCTAACTGATGAAGTCGAAAGACAGAAACCGGTCTTAGGATGTCGAATCTAATAAATTAAAATTCCTTACTGGTTTACTCACTGTATATTTATATATCTTAAAATTTATTCATCTGCAACGGAACATTAAGAGATCTTCTAGAATCGATCTACACGTAGTATTCGGCCATGGACGCCCAAAATACCAACCGAATACTATATTGGTGACCCCGACGTGATAGTGATTATTCCAAACAAGTCCGCGCCCGACGAGATCTTCAAGGTCCAGATCCAGGAAGAATACAACCTACAACCCCAAACGCTTTCTTTGCTGGAAATTTAGTAAGTAGAGGTGACAGATAAAATAATTTCTTTCTAACTGTCATTATATTTAGATGCATATTTTAAATCATTCAATGACATGCCCCCCTTTTTTATTTCAAACGAATCAAATTTCGTATTTTTGCTAAGCCCTTTACCTAATTTTTATTAATCTTTTTAATTCAAACAATTAAAATTTTCGAGATTGACCTAAAATGAGTGAACCTAGTTTTTTTTGAAACGAAAGAATCGTTTATTAAAACTACACTTTTAGGTCATTCTAAAAAAAGGCACGCGCTTGTCAGAAACTGACACGTGTCAAACGCACGCATTGGTCAGAAACTGACACGTGCCAAACGCACGCATTGGTCAGAAACTGACACGTGCCAAATGCACGCATTTGTCAGAAACTGATACGTGCCAAATGCACGCATTTGTCAGAAACTGACACGTGTCAAACAGCCATTGGTGCGGTTCCAAGACAAATAGTCGAATCAAGACAACCAATGACATTATTATATTTTTACCTCGAAATCCAGTGTTTAGGTAGTGTAGTCGTTGAGAATTATGAAATTTCCACAGTAATGTACATTTTTGTCGATATAATATTGCCGGAGGTTTACAGCTGTACATTATTTTCTCCGAAATACAAAGACAAATACCATTTTTCTAATTTTTCGCGGCAGTTTTGAGGTTATGAAAAGGTGAGCTTTCAAAAGTTGAATATTTTTTCATAATCTACAACTTTCATACTGAATATTTTTCAAAACTATTTTAAAAATAATTATTTTTTATATTTATCTGCGTTTTCATCATTATAATTGAATATTTATAACAATACGGAACAAAAATCAAATTTTCGATCTGGAAAGCCGAAACGTCAATAAAAAAACTTTTTTAACAACTAAGTGGTTTTAATCCAGTGGAAAGAGAGAGAAATTAAAATACAAACCACAATGAGCTTCCGAAATGAATTAAAAATCAAATTTCAAATAAAACAATGAAACACGGTTTCTTTTGTATTTTTTTCTGTAGAATTCAATGGAGTAATCAGTTTTTTAATTTATTAAAAATTTAAACTAATTATCAACAATTACTGAAAAATTCATTATTGCGAAAATTATTTTACGTTTTTGCCCATTCAAGGATGATGTTGGCCATATTTGCACACAACTTTAGTTTTATATGTAAACATCAGAAAGATTTTTTTAATAGCTATTTATATTACAAGTACATAAACAAGGGCTTTATTGAACGAATAATTTTATATATAAATATAAAATGATGAGTCTATAAAGCCTGTTTATGTACGCGTTATATACATGATTTTATGTTCGATTGCAATTAAAAAATAAAAATAAATTGAAAAAATTAAAATTTGATACGATTTTGGCTGACAGCAGTTGCGATGACAAGTAGATGTTTATTTTTTAAACATGTCAAATGAGTTGTCTTGCAACTTGTCAGTGACGTTGGCAATTACTTTATTGACGCAAAACTGTTCTATAAACAGCGTTTTATTGGTCAATCGTACATAAAGTTATTTATTCAGAAGAAATAAATAGAAAATGCTCAATCTGTTCTGAACGAGATAATGTATCATTTTTCTGGTTTACTGCTGTTTTGACAAACTCAGGGGATCATTTAAATGCATTGTCTAGTGATTGAAGAAATGCTTGGATTAAAGATTTGAAACGAGGTACATTTTCTGAAAGCCAAGTGAATAATAGACGTGTTTGTTCTAGGCATTTTATAACAGGTATTTTTGGCGATCTTTAAATATATTTTTTTATTATGTTTTTTAAATGTAATTTTACCAGGTGATATTGTTTTAGCCGACAGAGGTTTTTTAATTCAAGATTCTCTACACATATTAGGAGGTGCGAATTTAAATTTACCAGCCTTTACAAAGGAAAAAAATCAACTACATCCCACTGATTTGGAAAACAAACGAAATATTGCCACTGTATGAATTCATGTAGAACGAATTATTGGTCTTTAAAAAAAAAAGATTTTTCATGAAACAATACCAATGAGTATGTTGTCTAAAGAAAGAGATGGTTATACTGCATTGGACAAAATTGTCGTATTGTGGTAGTGCATTGAATTAATTTTTTTTTCATAATTTATTTTATTTTATGAATATACAGGGTGCGCCAATTATTTCCACTCGATCTCTAGCACCGAAACTAAAAGAGATATCAACAAGATTTTTTGTAGGGGTAGACAGTGTCACTCGGACTACAATTTTAAAATATTTTGATGTATACAGGGTGGCTAATTTTTGTGGAATGAAAATTAATTTGGTTTTTTTAAATTGAACACCTTGTATACGATTATGTCTTCTGATTCTACTTAATATTAGATTTACGGTAGTTTTTTGTATTTGTAAATCCGACGCGGCGTTGACAAGTTATTCCTATTTTAAGCAAATTTAATGAAAAAACAGCACTTCAGAAATATTAGCACAAAACCCACATTTTTTAAAAAATTCCTCAAAAAAGCTACTATGATGTAAATGAAACATGCACCTATCACAATAATCACACAACATCTTCACCTGTTGCACAGGGTGTTTGCGGATGGCGTGCCAATAGTCTAGTTTTCAAATGACAATAACTTAATTTTATCAAATGGGACACCCTGTATATTTTTCTTCAGTTAGAAGCTCTCCCTAATACGCATTAAAAAAATATAGGGTTTTGCATATCTAACTTTACTATTTACTTTAATAATTGACGTTAAGTGGCAAACAACATATTTTACACAATTTTTAATAAGTACAAAATTTTACAAAGTTTAATCGTAAGAAAACTACAATAGTGAAAGTTAAAATTTATAGTAACCATCTAACTGAAACCACATTCCGTTGCGATAATTTTGAGGCACATTTTGCCATAAGTTGTGAAAATCATGTTCCAAAAAAATCTAAAAATATAGCTCCATTTATAGTCCCATCAAAGAAATAGGGACCAATTACATAATCACCTGTTATTCCCGCCCACACATTCAAAGACCATCGATACTGTGATGTGGTTCTAAATAAATGTTCATTGTGGTCCGAATAATAATGGAAGTTGTGTCTATTTACACAACCGTTCTTATGAAACGTGGCTTCGTCGGAGAATGAAACTTTGCTTAAAAAGTTACGCTCTGCATTTATCTTGTTTATTAACCATCTACAGTATTCCACTCTACGCGCGAAATCACGTGGTAACAATTCTTGGTGAAGCTGGATATGATAGGGGTGATACTTATTCTTTTTTATTATGCGTCTAATTGTGGTATTGGAAATATCTAACTGATTGCTTAATTGCCTTGTACTTATATTGGGATTTTCAACTATACTGATCATTACCTTATATTCGTTGTCAATAGTAACAGCTGTAGTTTCACGTGAATGTTTTTCATACTTGACGGTTCCTGTTCTCTCAAATATATTCTTTAAATTCTCAAAAGTATCCTTTTGTGGATGACGTCTTTCTGGGTATCTTTGACGCTAGACCCTACTAGCAAGAAACGCATTTTTTTGACATTCAACCAGTATCCATATCATATCAATATTTTCTTGAACACTATAAGTCTTATTAAAATCCATTTTTTATACACAATACCGATTAAATATAGTAGACGTGATACAATACAAAATTTTATGTTGACAATTAATGCCATAACAAAATATACCTACTTGTCATTTTCATAGGTAACTTGATTTCTTATTAAAAATTGTGTAAAATATGTTGTTTGTCACTTAACGTCAATTATTAAAGTAAATAGTAAAGTTAGATGTGCAAAACCCTATATTTTTTTAATGCGTATTAGGGAGAGCTTCTTGAAGAAAAATATACAGGGTGTCCCATTTGAAAAAATTAAGTTATTGCCATTTCAAAACTAGACTATTGGCACGCCATCGGCAAACACCCTGTGCAACAGATAAAGATGTTGTGTGATTATTGTGATAGGTGCATGTTTCATTTACATCATAGTAGCTTTTTTGAGGAATTTTTTAAAAAATGTGGTTTTTGTGCTAATATTTCTGAAGTGCTGTTTTTTCATTAAATCTGCTTAAAATAGGAATAACTTGTCAACGCCGCGTCGGATTTACAAATACAAAAAACTACCGTAAATCTAATATTAAGTAGAATCAGAAGATAAAATCGTATACTGTGCGTTCTAGGTCTTCGGAACCTTCTCCGATAACTCCTATGTGGAGAGTTGAGTTGTTGGACTTGTCTAAATTACTCTAAATCACTATCTGATTTTCGGGTTAAAATAAGAACTCCATTTGATGACGATTAAACGCTATAGAGGACTACTTACCAATGGTATTGTCCACACACTATCCAGAGGGCCCTCAGCTGTATCCAATTCTTAACCACTGGAGAAAACTGGAGAGAACTTGAGAAAAAACATGAACAAAAAAAACACCTTTACAAAACGGTCTTCTGCAAACGCACGTTGTCTCTTAAGAAGAGTTAAAATCGTTCTGTCTCACGCGCATGGTCGCGCAGAAAAACCAAAACCAAAACCAAATCAAAAGGTAGTCCTCTATGAATGACGCGAACATACGTCTGCTATACAGGCCGTTATCCTCGTAGGAAAATAAACAAAAATAAATTAAATGGAGATTCAACATATACAGGGTGTTCAATTTAAAAAAACCAAATTAATTTTCATTCCACAAAAATTAGCCACCCTGTATACATCAAAATATTTTAAAATTGTAGTCCGAGTGACACTGTCTACCCCTACAAAAAATCTTGTTGATATCTCTTTTAGTTTCGGTGCTAGAGATCGAGTGGAAATAATTGGCGCACACTGTATAAACATCTAAGATTTACAATTTGTTTTATTTGTATTATTTATTATTATTATTATTTGTATAAAAGAGGTTTTCATACAAGTTACTCAAATTCAAATGCTCAAATGTCAAACTGCAGATAAACAAACAAATATTACGCAGTTCACATTAATACCGCTAGATCGCGTAAAGTGTTCATGTGAATAGAAATCTAATTTCCATCCACGTGTAGATGTCGTCCTTATCCGAGCAATTTCTTCAGAGGGGGGGTCCAGGGAAGACGTAAGGGGCGAGGATTTCGAGGTTATGTATGAAATTGACAGAGGTGATGGGTATAGAATATTCTTAATATGATTGGTCTTATCGATTGTTTATTTGCGCGTTTCGGCGGACATTTAATTTGCGGAGCAGAAAATTTCAGTTTAGGGTATTTAATTAATTCATTTTTTTCCGAAATTTTATTGTACAATGTAAATATTCAGTTCATCCATAATAGAAAAACTAGTAATATTTTTTTATAATATAAATACCACTTAATGCATATTAAAGCAAAGTAGTAATAGTCCAGTAATTGAAGGGACAAAGCTGTAGATAAGAAAAATTTCACCACGATTCCGACTTGGGAGAAGTCTGAAAAAATGCGTTTCCCGCTAATATCTGCCACGATATGCAAATTAGCCAATTTTTGTTTAGATAAAAAATGAAGTCCCCTCATTTCAGCGGCTGCTGTACCTCTATAGGAATGCTGCTGTCTATGCATTAACGTGTAAACGGGCGGACAATTTTAAAGCTTACAGTGACTACTTTTCGAATGTATTTTTTTATTTCGAATAAAGTTCCTCCATTTTCCAGAAATCTGGAAAATTGATCACACCGGTGAAAACCGGACTTTTTTTTTAAATACTTCTCGTTCCCCGCTGTTCATTTTTGGAGGATTAATACCCAGACCGAAGTGAAGCTTATATTCTCACCTTTCCGTTTATATCAATTGATCCCTATATTCGAGCGCGGTTATTAAATGTTCGTTAGAATTATGTCCCCCATTTTTACGCTCTCCGGCTGAGATCCGTGATATTCCACATAACTTAACCACGTGTACCCACGCGCCCACGTTAGTCGTCTGCTTTTGTTGGTATACAATCTCTGTTGTTTTTGGAGTTATTAGCTTGCCCGTATTATTGAAAATATCTGGTCACCGAGCTTCGCTCTTAATATTCAAATCTACATTTTTAAGCAGCCCAATGAGTATATAATTTAAATATATTTATAACATGACAAATTATTAATTAATTCGCGAAAATCACGGAGTGGGCGACATCTACATGAACTACTGATAGGGAGATAAATAAAAGGTTGATTGGCGATTGGCTTGAAAGTAGGCGGGAAAATTAAAAAAGCTGTCAGTGTTAATTTTTAATTGGCTGCAGCTGTTGTTGACGTTTATCAACTGCTTGTCACAGAGGTTAGTTAAATGCATTAAAGTTGCCTAGTTTCTGGGGATTTCACCCTTTTAGGGCAACATCTACTGACGCTTGATCTTCGCGAATTGTCACGGTGGACAGGCCCCGTTTCCGGGACGGGCAACAGCAGCGTGTAGGGCACACGTCCCGTCAACAGAAGATCGCTCAGCTCACTCTATTTATCACTATATAAGAAAAACTTTATGTTCAATTGATTTTACTATTTATTGATCTGCAGTGAAGGAAAATTATAGGGTACTTGGGTAAAAACCTCCACAAAAACCTGTGACCAGACTCTCGACGTGTGGCAGATATTGATATCATATTTTTTCAAAAATTTTCAGTTACAAAAATAGTTCATTCGTACATTACATTACAATTTGTTCTTGGAAAATACAAAGTCACAATCAACCTTAAAATGTACTATGAAAATAGAGAATTTTAAATGTCTCTTTAAAGTTTCTTGTAAAATAAAAAATTGAAATCTATGTTAATAGTACACGTGTACAAGCATTCATTCTTTTTCTCTCTCTCTCTCTCTTCTCTCTCTCTCTCTCTTTTGACAGTTGTTACATTCTGACACGTATCACATTTTAACAGTTGTCACGTTTTTACAGGTGTCACATTTTGACAAGTGTCCATTTTAACAGTGTTACTCAACGTTCCTATAAATATTTACCTAAACCCATGATTTCTGAAATTGAATTGGCAACGTTGTATTTTCAACTTTGAATTAATAATATGGCTGTCATTTGACAAGCAAATTATTTATGTCCGTCAAATGAACCTTTCCTTTTTTATATAAAGCGACAAATTTAAAATTGAATTCTTTTAGATTAAAACGCCAGAAATTAAATAAAGTCAAACCTTTTTACTACTATACTATACAGAAGAAAGGAGTGCAGTATTTAATTTGCAGAACGTAGTACAGGTTCAAGAGGTAGAAATTTTATTTTTACCTCATCCTTCAATGCTTATTTGTAGTTAAAATTTAAATTTGAATACATCTGATCGGCCTAATATAGTTTTTGTCTAGATTCTTGTTTCCATGGTTTTTACTGTAATAAATTTGTTCTTTTGACAGATAAGTCAGACTTTATTTATTCATAGCCGTATCGTATGTATTTTAATTGATTCAGAATTTTGTATTAATATATATTTCAAAATGGCTTCATTATAAAAATATTATCAGTCCTCCTAAATCCTTGAAGGCAGAATTATTAGTAATAGCAAGGCAACATAAAAACAAATTCAAAAAGTATATTATGGATGAGATGGCCAGAGAAAAAGGAATTAAAATTCTCAGATTGCCTCCGAACCACGCAGAGTTAAATTCCATTGAACTGATCTGGTCTCAATTATTAAAAGGTTATGTTTCTTAAAACAATAAAACATTTAAATTTCCTGATCTGCGAAATTTGTTTTTGAAGGCAGTTTCAGATATAAATAGAGAACATTGGGGAAAATGCATTGGTCATGTTAAAAATGTGGAAAATTCATTTAGGAAAGTGGATATATCAATGGATAATTTAATAGAACCGATAA
The DNA here is from genome assembly GCA_949320105.2 of Crepidodera aurea. Classification (NCBI taxonomy): domain Eukaryota; kingdom Metazoa; phylum Arthropoda; class Insecta; order Coleoptera; family Chrysomelidae; genus Crepidodera; species Crepidodera aurea. The sequence goes on from OX439477.1 coordinate 947,446, forward strand.
TAATAAACCTCAGAAAAGACAATTATAGTGATACCAGTAGTTTTAGTGAAGACAGTGACTTTTAAAGATAGTTCTTAAACTAACTTTTTTTTTAATCTTTGAGTTTAGGTAAGTACAGAAGCGTTACTTTTAATGCCAAGAGATTAAAAAAAGTTTAATCCCAACATATAATCCTCCTTGTTATTTATTGGTTAAATTTAATGTTAAAGTGTCAGATGCATAAAGTTTATTTTTATTTTTTGTAAATAATGTAACTTCAAAATTTAATCTACGAAGTGCGTATATATATTTTATATGCTGTGACCTTATTTATATTATAGAAACTTATTTTGCAAAGTACGCCTATGGAATGTGACGTTATATCCCCACTTTTACTGTACTCATCTATCCTTTATAGTATATATTACTATAGAAACAAGTAATTATTATGTGCCGTTGCTAGGAAATAAAACTAAAAGCTTAACTTTTCTTGTAAATATCTCGGAAGATCGAATTTTCACAGACATGAGACCTACATTTTCTGTCGATTTAGATAGGAATTAGTCTACCCTGAAAGTTTCATTGAATTCTGACGAGTGGATTTCGAGATCCTCTGGACACACATACACACACACATACAAACCTTGCTCGTTTAATAGTATTTGATATTGATAGTATTTTATCAAAGGTAATACCACGAGAAATTTTATCGATAAAATTTTTGGTTTTCACGAAAACGGTTTTATTTGGAAAAACCACGAAAACAAACTGATTGATAAAATCACGAGTGATTTTATCTCAAATCAGTTTGTTTGAGTGGTTTTGCCTGAAATAAAGGCGTTTGAGTATGGAAACCGAAAATTTGACAGGACGAGTGGTATTTTGAAAGATTATTTTTTGAATCATATTGTATTAAAAACAGGGAATATAGTCATTTATGCAAACGACATTTTACGCACAAATGTTCATTGTTTTCTTTATGATTTAACATATGATAAATTATAAACATTGCTATGTATTTTGTATTTTCAACATATTTTTCATAATAAAAGGAATTTTTCAAAAACTTTCTTATTTTTTCTGAAATCCTGGACCTATATTGTTCCGATAGAAGGATGGAGAAAATTTTGCAAAAAACGCAGAAAATATAAAGTATTAGGCAAAGCGCCGGGATTTGAGACTGCCACATGAAAAAATAAATTTTTGCAATTTTCTGATAAATTTGCAACTCAAATTACACAGAACATTCGCTAATACAATTGAGAGACCCCAAGCGCTACTTTACAGAAAAAAATCACGTGAAATCAGCCAATAATTGTCAAAAAATCGATTGGTGTCCAGATTTTCATTCATAGGCCCATAATTTAGCGCCATCTACAATTGGTCTCCAAAGTCCAAAAAATGAAAATCAATGTATTCCCAACTCCCTCGAGCGGAAATTCAGTGAGAAACTAACATATTGTCACGCGGTCCAATTATTGGCCTACCTGTAGCTGCTACGTATCCAGGGCGAAACGCCTTTTCGACCTTTACGGAGTTACGGAGGTCTCTCCCCGAATACTTAGCAGTTATTACGCTTTAATACCACCACTCACTCTAAGAAATAAAGCAAGAGAAGTACAGAACAAATACGATTTTATTGGGTCACCCTTCAAATATACATGGATTAAATATAACTAACAATGAAGTCTTACCTAAGCATACTGGGACTATAGGGGCTTGTCACTCTTCCCTTATTAATTATTCTTCTTTAGAGGGCTTATTTTGGCTTTTGCTCGAACGCCGGACTGTAATCTTCAGCTACTTTTTTATTCTTTATTAGCTAGGCATACACGGAAGGGATATTCGAACGATCTGTTCCTCCATTCAGATCTGTCATTCCATCTTACAGATCTGATCTATCACGGACCAAAACCGTCACTACCCACTAACGTAAACATCTAGTCGTACTTCGTCCTGCCAGATTTGATGTGTGGGATGACTAATCCGTTAGTTAATGGTAAAATTTCTCGGATTTCGAGAGTTCTGGACGGCCCATCAGATATTTTATACTTGTTTAAAATCCTGGCGGTCGGAGGGACAGATCGTAACGACAGTGGTGTGAAAAATGTTGAAAATTGAGAAGAAAAAAGATTGGCCCTACTGGGTTTATGCAGTTAGCTGGAAGAAAGCTAGATCTGTCTTCATTCCAAAGCCTGGGAAGGACTACTCTCAGGCTAAATCATTCAGACCCATTACTCTAACATCTTTTATGATGAAGCTAATGGAAAACTGGTTGAGATACATGTCAGGGAAAACTGTCTAAAAGAAAGGCCACTTCATAAAAACCAGCATTAGGGGCATTTCTGGATAAAGAGGGTGCATTCGACCACAATTCTTTTAGAAGACTGGGCACAGCAAGCGTGGCGTAGACGACACCACATGCAGATGGATACAAACCATGGTATGCAATCGAATAGCTGAAGCAACACGGATCATAGAAGTGTCAATTTCCAAAGGATGTCCCACAGGGAGGAGTCTTAGCACCTCTACTATGGGATTTTGTAATTGACGAGCAGCTGAAACAGCTCAGCAATGCAGGATATTATACCCAGGGGTATGCATACTTGTAGTGGAGAATTTTAAAAATATTGTTTCAGACCTTATGCAACAGGCAATAAAAAAATAATAAAAAGAACTACCTAACCTAACACGACACAAATACACATGGTTACTCACTAACGGAACGATGAATTGATAGTAGAGAGTACAGATCTAGAGGAAATACCACAGTCGTGATCGTTCACCGATCTTGACTGTCGTTGCGCATTAACGAGCAGAAAATTTAAACGAACTGATCGGGGCCAGACCAGATCGTTCGAAAATCCCTTCCGTGTATGCCTAGCTATTGTACTCTTTAAAACTTTTCTTATGTCCGGTAAAGAACGCCACTTTTTACTTTTTACCTTTTCGGCCACCCAGCCAACTACTGACTCTGCGACCAATACTCAACTTGCCCTGACTGACCCTGTGGCTAACTCGCGACTGCCTAATTTTTCTCGCCGCGAATAGTCTTTAGGCAAAAATCGCTGACAGGTCAGAATCCGCAATTTCGATAGATTGCCCTACATCGTAGGCAATCTAACATCGATTTTCGGGTTTCTGGTTTAATTAGATGTTTATATTTTTTGTTCTCTATTGAGTAAATAATAATAATAAATTTAAACTAAAATAATTTTGATGAATAAAATTCCTAAACGTTTTTTCTGAAATTAATATTTTATCTATATTTGGGATTCGTGACAATATCTATTCAGTGCAAAAATTTGGGATCTTTCGAAGGCCGTTTTTGCAAAAAATATTCGTGTTGCGAAAAAACTGGTAGAGACCATTCTAATGATTTTAATTTTTGTTATTTATTTAAGAGCTATAACCTTCTATACCTAAAAAAATATTACTTAGGAAATTAATGTTGAGTTGTCTTGAGTCTCTTGGAGCGAGAGGTAAAAAAACTTTTTTCAAAACTTTGCATTTTTTGCTAGCAAATATCTTTAGAACCAAAAGAGGTAGGAAAAATAAATTTAAACAATCTTGTAGTAAATTTTATGATATTGGGTGACTTTTTTGCTATGGTGCATATTTTTCGAGATATAAGCGAAAAGCCGAAAAAAGTGATCTTTTCCGTGCCCCCCTGCAGCCCTCGCACCTCCTACGCTCCGGAACCTTTAGTATATTTATTTCCTAACTACTCCAAATACATCCCTCAAGTCCGTTTTTGTACGTTCGCTCACGTACTCTACACCCCCCTTTTAATCGTTCATTGACTGGACTATTATAACAACGACTAATATTTTGAGAGAGATTTGAAACCGTCTTTTTTCAACGGAACATTTTTTTATTCAATTGTTTTGTTTTTTGTTCACCATATGACCATACATTGGAAACTATTTGCAAATAGTTTTAAGATTACTCATTGATTTGGGAATATAGATGAATAAATTAGTGCAACACAAAAAAAGACGACAGTGGATTATCCATAGAGTACATTTCTTATACGCTGTACAGGGTGTCCCAAATTGGTGCGTTTTGCAGGGTATCTCGTAAACTAGAAGAGATAGAAGAAAAGCAGTTAAGATGTTATGACTTCTTTTTTTGTTAAAGTAACGATATCCTAATTAAATCTTTAGTAACTCCCTGCAGTTGGAAGATACAGGGCGATTATTGAAAACTGTCGAAAACTACAAGGTACTATAACTTCTTAATTAAGAAAAATATAAAAAAACGTTATAAAAACTTTTGATAGATATAATATTAAAGAGTTCAGTGGCGCACAGATTATTTTTTTAGGGGGCTCACTAAGGAAATATAATGCAAACTTATGTTTTTTTAAATGGGACACCCTGTATATTTTGACGTTTTTCGTTTCCTTTTTTAATTCTCATTCACCTGATATGACATATTATATATCTATTTTCAATGGTTGGAGCTACAGTGCAAATAAACCATTTATGGATGTTATCAGGTGAAACACCCTTAAAAAATTGAACGAAATTTAACATTTTATTATAAGGATACTGATGTGTGACAATTTTATTTATCAAAATTATAATTAATAAAAAATAAAACCAGATTAAAAAAATAAAAACAATAAACCAATTCAGCATTACCAAAAATAAAATCATAAAATAATATTTACAAGACTAACTTCGAGAGTAGGGAAGATTTATTACATTTAGAAAAATAAAGCCAGTGCACATACTCAATTGTGTAAGATCAGAAAGAAAAAGGTGTCAATTATTACTACAACAAACCGGAGGACATTTTGAACATTTAATGTAATTTTCACATTCTAATAAAATTAGTTATACAGGGTGCGCCAATTATTTCCACTCGATCTCTAGCACCGAAACTAAAAGAGATATCAACAAGATTTTTTGTAGGGGTAGACAGTGTCACTCGGACTACAATTTTAAAATATTTTGATGTATACAAGGTGGCTAATTTTTGTGGAATGAAAATTAATTTGGTTTTTTTAAATTGAACACCCTGTATACGATTATGTCTTCTGATTCTACTTAATATTAGATTTACGGTAGTTTTTTGTATTTGTAAATCCGACTCGGCGTTGACAAGTTATTCCTATTTTAAGCAGATTTAATGAAAAAACAGCACTTCAGAAATATTAGCACAAAAACCACATTTTTTAAAAAATTCCTCAAAAAAGCTACTATGATGTAAATGAAACATGCACCTATCACAATAATGACACAACATCTTCACTTGTTGCACAGGGTGTTTGCCGATGGCGTGCCAATAGTCTAGTTTTCAAATGGCAATAACTTAATTTTTTCAAATGGGACACCCTGTATATTTTTCTTCAGTTAGAAGCTCTCCCTAATACGCATTAAAAAAATATAGGGTTTTGCACATCTAACTTTACTATTTACTTTAATAATTGACGTTAAGTGACAAACAACATATTTTACACAATTTTTAATAAGAAATCAAGTTACCTATGAAAATGACAGTAGGTATATTTTGTTATGGCATTAATTGTCAACATAAAATTTTGTATTGTATCACGTCTACTATATTTAATCGGTATTGTGTATAAAAAATGGATTTTAATAAGAATTATAGTGTTCAAGAAAATATTGATATGATATGGATACTGGGTGAATGTCAAAAAAATGCGTTTCTTGCTAGTAGGGTCTATCGTCAAAGATAGCCAGAAAGACGTCATCCACAAAAGGATACTTTTGAGAATTTAAAGAATAGATTTGATAGAACAGGAACCGTCAAGTATGAAAAACATTCACATGAAACTACAGCTGTTACTATTGACAACGAATATAAGGTAATGACCAGTATAGTTGAAGATCCCAATATAAGTACAAGGCAATTAAGCAATCAGTTAGATATTTCCAATACCGCAATTAGACGCATAATAAAAGAGAATAAATATCACCCCTATCATATCCAGGTTTACCAAGAATTGTTACCACGTGATTTCGCGCGTAGAGTGGAATACTGTAGATGGTTAATAAACAAGATAAATTCAGAGCGTAACTTTTTAAACAAAGTTTTATTCTCCGACGAAGCCACGTTTCATAAGAACGGTTGTGTAAATAGACACAACTTCCATTATTATTCGGACCACAATGAACATTTATTTAGAACCACATCACAGTATCGATTGTCTTTGAATGTGTGGGCGGGAATAATAGGTGATTATGTAATTGGTCCCAATTTCTTTGATGGGACTGTAAATGGAGATATATTTTTAGATTTTTTAGAACATGATTTTCGCAACTTATTGCAAAATGTGCCTCAAAATTAGATGTTCGCAATTGGTTAAATAGGGAATTTCAGGATCGTTGGATAGGAAGGGGAGGAACTATAAATTGGCCTACTAGATCGCCTTTCCTTACACCTTGCGATTTTTTCTTGTGGGGTTTTATTAAAAATATTGTTTACAAAGAAGAGGTTACCACAAAAGAAAATATGAAAGAAAGAATTACTGCGTAAATCAATGAAAAAAAGGGCAAGAAAATGTATAAATGAAAATGGAAGACATTTTGAACACCTACTATAAATTTTAACTTTCACTATTGTAGTTTTCTTACGATTAAACTTTGTAAAATTTTGTACTTATTAAAAATTGTGTAAAATATGTTGTTTGTCACTTAACGTCAATTATTAAAGTAAATAGTCAAGGTAGATGTGTAAAACCCTATATTTTTTTAATGCGTATTAGGGAGAGCTTCTAACTGAAGAAAAATATACAGGGTGTCCCATTTGAAAAAATTAAGTTATTGCCATTTGAAAACTAGACTATTGGAACGCCATCGGCAAACACCCTGTGCAACAAGTGAAGATGTTGTGTGATTGTTGTGATAGGTGCATGTTTCGTTTACATCATAGTAGCTTTTTTGAGAAATTTTTTCAAAAATGTGGTTTTTGTGCTAATATTTCTGAAGTGCTGTTTTTTCATTAAATCTGCTTAAAATAGGAATAACTTGTCAACGCCGCGTCGGATTTACAAATACAAAAAACTACCGTAAATCTAATATTAATTCAATTTAAAAAAACCAAATTAATTTTCATTCCACAAAAATTAGCGACCCTGTATACATCAAAATATTTTAAAATTGTAGTCCGAGTGACACTGTCTACCCCTACAAAAAATCTTGTTGATATATCGTTTAGTTTCGTTGCTAGAGATCGAGTGGAAATAATTGGCGCACCCTGTAGGTAGATTAGTTGTTACAATGTTTCTTGTTGTTTCATAAGTTTATTGTTTTTATTTTTTTATTAATTATAATTTTGATAAATAAAATTATCACACATCAGTATCCTTATAATAAAATGTTAAATTTCGTTACTGAGTGCTCAATTTTTTAAGGGTGTTTCCACCTGATAACATCCATAAATGGTTTATTTGCACTGTAGCTCCAACCATTGAAAATAGATATATAATATGTCATATCAGGTGAATGAGAATTAAAAAAGGAAACGAAAAACGTCAAAATATACAGGGTGTCCCATTTAAAAAAACATAAGTTTGCATTATATTTCCTTAGTGAGCCCCCTAAAAAAAATAATCTGTGCGCCACTGAACTCTTTAATATTATATCTATCAAAAGTTTTTATAACGTTTTTTTATATTTTTCTTAATTAAGAAGTTATAGTACCTTGTAGTTTTCGACAGTTTTTAATAATCGCCCTGTATCTTCCAACTGCAGGGAGTTACTAAAGATTTAATTAGGATATCGTTACTTTAACAAAAAAAGAAGTCATAATATCTTAACTGCTTTTCTTCTATCTCTTCTAGTTTACGAGATACCCTGCAAAACGCACCAATTTGGGACACCCTGTACTGGTTGATTGTATTTTCACACACGCTGCCATGTTGCCAAGTTGCTTTTTTGGTAGAGTACAAATACGAAAATATGTTTTTTTTTTTAGTTTTACCTCCATTTCCGTATTACAGACGAGGTTGCAAATTGATGAAAACATTGTACGTTAGGACATCTTCATTTGCAACCATTATTCAAAACTTTTGTAAAAACTTCGATGTTTATTTTAATAGAAAAAAACAATTTCATGAAAAAATATGTTTTCCGTTTGTCGCAAGATGTTGCAAATTACAGCACTTTTTAAGAACTTTATTTTAGTTATTTTTTCAAATTTGCAGAACTTTTGGAATTTTCTTCGAAAAATTGGGATGAACAACAATTTGATTTCGATAAAAGAAATCTTTTCGTATTGTTTGAATGGTTGCAAATTTAACAGAGGATGTAAAATGCTATTTTACAAAACTTCGAAAGTTTTCAGAACTTTTGAAATTTTTTTCGCGCTCTTAATGCGAAATGCATTAAATCGTGATTTTCAATATCTTCCGTTCAGAAAAAAAGGTTGCAAAATCAGATACAATATCATTTGAACTTACTCTTCATTCAACTGAAGTTTTAAAACTTTGGTAATTATTGTTAAATTTTGTAAAAATCATGTCTATATCCACTGGCATATAATGACCGTTGGCGGATAAATAAATTTAATTTTTTTAATGGGTCGCGGTCAAATGAAAAAAATGTGTATATCATCATGGTTACCCTATCGATAAATAGGGTCATAACTCTCTTGGGATATTAGAGGTGCCTTAATTTCCCATTGTCAGGCTTAATTCCCGTTGTTAGGATATTTTGACGTTTGTTGAATATTGCTGTCAGTGTTTCATTATATTTAGTGCTTATTTTATTAAAATCGATCAGAAGTAAAATAATCTACGTACCTCGGGAATTAATAAGGCCCTTATACATAAATTACTATTATTTTGATATAGTTTATTTATACAGGGTGATTCATTCGGATGCCAAATTTTTTATTTTTCAATAAAAAAATTCAAATTCTCAGATTTTTTTTTAGCACAGGAGACCTTGATCAGGTCAAAATCTAGTCTAATTGACATCAGTAATTCATAGTAATCGTCATTTCATCGATTATTTTTTTCGTGTAATGTTTAACCAATCAGAACGTTCAATTTAGTTAAGTTACCTCGTATAATTTCGATAATCGTGTCAGTTTGACAGAACAATCTTCCCGCTTTGCGGTCGGATTATTTAAACTGTCAAACTGACACTCTTTGTAATTATGCAACAAGTTATCGATGTATAACCTGATTATTTTGAAGTACTTATAGTATTACTACTGATAAGATCAATAACAAATCCTACAGCAGGAATTTAAATTTTCTGAATTCATTTTTAACGAGTAAATCGTTTTTTTCCGAGGGCCATCTGGCCATTCGATGAATAATTTAATTACCAATTCAACGATATACATTATGTACCATTTTCTTTTTGTTAAAACCTAAATATAATCATTTATTGAGAAATAAAAAATTTGGCAATACTGTCATATGTAATTTGAGCCTTATAATCCAAAAAATATCAAATATATAGGGTGTTCCATTTAAAAAATCGAACTTGGTGACATTTCTGGCGAAACCGGAAGTAGGCCATTTTATACGTCTATCAATCCAAAATGGTATCTCATATCTATATACCAAATTTTATTCAAATCCGTTGAAAAGTGAAGAAGATATTCAAATATAATATTTTAATTTTTATACATGTTTTTACAAAATAATGTGATATTCAGTGCCTACGGACTATGAGGTTTATATTTGTACTATTAAGGCTTCTCGTTTTTAAAGAAGATATATAGTTTATTTAATTAGGTTAAAATAAATGCAATTATTACTTAGCAATTGAAAAAACATGAATGTTGAAGACAATATTAAATCATCAACTATAAATACTTATTTAGAATTATGATACTAAATAAGGGGAAATATTAGCCGTTTAATAACACAGGCCCACAAAATAAAAAAACACGGCAACTCAGAAGACGGAAAGATATCAGCTTTTCTGTACGAAAAAGGCCTGCATGAAACTTCAATTTTTGCACAATGTTCTACGTTTTTCCCTAGCCTAGGGAAATTCTGAAGTATGTAACGTTAAATTCAGTATTAAGTTAATAGGTGAATCTCTTTCTGGACTTGCGTGGTTGAATTCGTTCTAGAAGGATTTAGAAGGAAATTTCGGCCGGGTTGTTTTTCTGTCTTGTTGGGTGATAAGTATAACGTGGTTTAGACAAAATTTTGAGGAATCGCCCGGTGTTTTATGAAGATTATTTCGTTTCATTGATTGGGATAGATGAGCGATTCCCGTATTGTTAGACTTGCAGGGTGCCTATTTGATTTGGTGTGTTTACCCTGGTTTGAATCTCTTGAAGAGGAATTGATATTTTGTACCGAACCAAGCCACGTTCGTAACGACGCCATTTTTGTCAGGGATAGTACCTTCCACGGGAGACGATTTGATTCTCCGAGGATTCACCTTCCACGGAAGCATCTGTCAGGGAAGTTCCTGATTCTCGTATTGGGCGATTGTGAACCAGATTCTCGTATTGGGCGGATGTGAACCAGATTCTCGTGTTGGGCGGAGTGTTGACCACATTCTCGTGTTGGGCGGAGTGTTGACCACATTCTCGTGTTGGGCGGAGTGTTGACCACATTCTCGTGTTGGGCAGAGTGTTAACCAGATTTTCGTATTGAGCTGACCTGACCTGACGAGTTAGTAGCTGCAAGTTGCCGCTATTTAATTTAGGAACAACCGCAAGTTTTTCATATTTTTTTTTATATTTGTTCATGTACATTATTTGTTAATCAGTAATTTTTACAGGTCTCTAAATTAGTATTTTCATATATTTTCTCTAATTTTTTTTGGAATTTTGTAAACGACTTATAGGGGCGAGTGGTATTTTTTTACGCCCAATTCCAACGACCTTGAGAGCTCTCGCGGACGGTGTAACACCCCTATTGTTCGTCACTTAATTAATTAATTAATTAATTTAATAATTTTTTTTTTAACTAGCGCAATTTTAGTGGGATCCCTTGGATTCCTTTTTCTTTTTATTTTTTTTTGACCTGTGCAATTTTGTGTAAGTGGAAATATTAAACAATTATTGAGTAATTAGTTACTTTTCTTTCATTTACTAATAGTCACAAATAGTCTTGACCCGAACTAAGGTAAGCAAATTTTTGTTGCGACGTAGTTTATTTTTTTTTTGTGGGCTCAATTTAGATCCATTCTGGAGGTTGAGTGACTAAATTGACTATATTTTGGATGAGGGTAAAATAATCTCCTGGCGCCCATTTTTCTTTTTAATTAACAACATATATCAATCCACACCCCACTTCACTGTGGTTAGCCGGCATCCAAAGCGAGAATAACTCGTGGAACATTTTGTACGTCGTCAGATATGAATTCAGGAACTCAAAATACGAAAATATATAAGCTTTCTTGCGCAAAAATAGAACCTTCCAGAAATCACAAGTTTTGCTCAGCTTAACACTTTTTCCCCTAGACTAGTGGAATTCTGAGGTACTCTAGGGAAATTCTACAATGAGATTAGAACTAAACGACTCGAGATACGTGAAAACATTATCGTTTTGCGTAGGTAGATCGAAATTGCTTTCACAGATACTGACATTTCTAACATTTCACGCATTTCCACTAGACTAGGGGAAAACTGGGGAGTCCAGGGGAAATTCTGAGACCTGACATAACTGTTAACATAAGTAGGTAGGTACTGAATAATAAAATTAGGTATAATTATTATATTATTGTGGAAATACAAGAATATTGGTTTAACAATACTAAATAAAGGCAAAAAGTTGGAACGATACTGTCAAATATAGGGGTTGTAGCTCGAAATATGGGCACGCGTCATTGGAATACTTCATAATTTAAGAAAAAGTTAAAATCTGTAAATGTTTCACCATGGAATAGTATATTCTTCAACGAGTGTAGAATGATGGCTATTATTCACGCGGATGAAGTTTCCAAAACGAGCGAGCGTAGCGAGTGAGTTTTGGAATCATCCAAGTGAATAATAGCCATTCTACACAAGTAAAAGACTATACTTTCTCCACGACTATGTATAAAAAAAAATCTTTCATTGGGAATCGAACCTCGATCGCCCGCGAAAGAGTCAAGTATCTCTACCAGCTTTCGACCACATTTATTTATGAAAATTTAAAGAACATAGATATAGGTATTAACTCAATTTTTAGTAGAAACCTTTACATTTTTAAATGAAATTATAACATTCTTTTGCAAAATTTATGGTAAAGTTATTACAATTGCTTATATTTAACGTGGTTGGTATTGAATTATGATTAAAACTAGCAGTGCTAGTACTGGAGATTCTGTGATAAATTTATTTATAAATTCTGAGGTAAACGTTTTCGATTTCTTTGCTTGAAATCCTTCTCCTTTTCGTTTAACCCCTTACCGCATCATGGGTCATGTTTGGCACAATTAATATTTTCATACATAACTATTATAAATAAAGCCGCAGACCAAACTATTTTTGCATAGGTGGCCATATGTGGTATATATTTCATAATTCTGGTAGTGTAGCGACATCTCTTAACAGTTTGGTGAAGTTTCATACAATTTTGCAAATGGCCGTCGTGTGAACAGGTGTTATCAGTTTTTATAAATTTTGATCCACGATCATCCGAGTTTCTGTAGCAGATTTTGGTACAAAAAAAATAGCCACGTAAAGACTAGAGTTTTTCGAAGGAATTGCTGTAAGTAGACCCATGTAATTCTTTATTTTTTGACTGTTTTTGATGAGAAATATTGTTGTGTCATATGTGGAACTGTATGCACATTCGCCAAAACTCTCGTTGACATATATGGCACAATATGCACTCCGGACACTAAATTTCTTTCAGAAAATGGATACACAAACGTTTTATGGTGCCAGTAGATATGTGCCAATGGATGTACCAGATGGTAGTGAAGACGAGAGACTTTCAGAAGATGAAGAACCGCCTGGTAAATTAGCTCCAGATTCTGATTACAAAGACGAAAATGATATGGACGATAACCAATCAGATATTATCATCCCAGAAACGGATTTAGAATTCAGTTCCGATAGCGACGACGATCTACCTCTGCTCGAACGGTTTCGTAAACTAAATAAGAATAGAAACAAGAATCATCCTACTTGGAAACGGGGTAATTTAGTTACATCGGATGAGAACCTAACATTTCATGGTTCTAAAATGCAGACTCTCCTTATGCATTTTTTAACTTTTTTCTAACAAATGAGATGATTACTGATATAGTTTACCAAAGTATCTTATATTCTGCTCAAACGAGACCACAAAACCTTTGGATCTTACTGAAAAGGAGCTCGAACAGTTTATAGGGACCTGTATTTATATGTCAATAGTCCAGTTACCTAGTTCCAGAAGTTATTGGAACCTGAACCTAATCACCGCTTATCTCAGATGTTATGTCATGCAACAGATGGGAAGAAATAAAACGGTTTTTGCACTTTGCGAATAATGACGATGCTGTTGCAGCCGGAAATCCTGCTCATGATAAACTATTCAAAATACGACCTGTACTTAGAAAACTGAGGGAGCAACTACTAAAAGTTCCAAAGGAAGAGTACTTGGCTATAGACGAGCAGATTATTCCAACGAAAGCACGTTCGTCCATCAAACAATACAATCCAAAAAAACCTCATAAATGGGGGTATAAGGCGTTTGTTCTTAGTGGTGTAAGCGGATTTTCCTACGATTATGAAATTTTTGCAGGAAAGCAAACCAATATTCTCCCCAATGGTTTTCCTGACCTGGGAATGAGTTCAAACGTAGTTCTTCGGCTAACAGAAACTGTTCCAAGGCACATAAATCACAAGCTATTTTTTGATAACTGGTTCAATAGCGTCCCATTACAAATTTACTTGGCACAAAATGGTATGTTACCGCTCGGAACTGTTAGAATAAACAGAGTGCCAAATAGCAATATGCCAAAAGAGGCTGAACTGAAAAAGAATGGCCGTGGAGCGATGCTAGAGAAAGTCGCCACAATTGATGAAACAAAAATATCTGTTGTCTCATGGTATGACAACAAATTGGTCAACATGTTGTCTACATATGCTGGAAGTACACCAACAGTTGAGGTTCGAAGATTTTCGAAGAAGGATAACAAACATATAACGGTTCCGTGTCCAAAGGCTGTAACAATCTACAACAAATATATGGGAGGAGTAGATCTCCTGGATTCCATGCTAGGATACTATAGAATCAAACTTAGGTCAAAAAAATGGTATATGAGGATATTTTTTCATATTATTGATTTGATGGTTGTCAATGCATGGATACTTTGGAGAAGAAGTGAAAACGAGTTCAAAGATTTAGCTCTGGCAGATTTCAAAATGGCCATTGCAGAGTGCTTGTGTAAATTGAATAAAGCCAGCTCGACAAAGAAAAGAGGCCGTCCCAGTGGAGTCATGGATAACTTGCAAAACAAGAAAAAAAGGGGCCCGACATCAGATTTTCCCATCCAAGAGGTTCGAAGAGATCAATATGGCCATCTTCCAGTATGGTGTGATAATCGGCAAAGGTGCAAATATTTCTGTGGTAAAAAATCTTTTGTAAAGTGTGAAAAATGTGGTGTTCATCTTTGCTTGAACAAAGACAGAAACTGCTTTTATAAGTAAACCAGTAAGGAATTTTAATTTATTAGATTCGACATCCTAAGACCGGTTTCTGTCTTTCGACTTCATCAGTTAGGCTTTTCGAATCCAATAAATAAAATTCCAAACTCGTACAAGTCAATAGCTATATCCGCTATAAGATAACATTTTTAGATGTGCTACCATCTATGGTAAGAAGAGAGTATTGACATTAAATTTTGACTGAATCTAGTCAAGATGTCACTCTCTTCTTTTTTTATCCCTTTCAGAGATTAATACAAAGTGAGTAAACCAGTAAGGAATTTTAATTTATTAGATTCGACATCCTAAGACCGGTTTCTGTCTTTCGACTTCATCAGTTAGGCTTTTCGAATCCAATAAATAAAATTCCAAACTCGTACAAGTCAATAGCTATATCCGCTATAAGATAACATTTTTAGATGTGCTACCATCTATGGTAAGAAGAGAGTATTGACATTAAATTTTGACTGAATCTAGTCAAGATGTCACTCTCTTCTTTTTTTATCCCTTTCAGAGATTAATACAAAGTGAGTAAACCAGTAAGGAATTTTAATTTATTAGATTCGACATCCTAAGACCGGTTTCTGTCTTTCGACTTCATCAGTTAGGCTTTTCGAATCCAATAAATAAAATTCCAAACTCGTAATTTAATGTCAATACTCTCTTCTTACCATAGATGGTAGCACATCTAAAAATGTTATCTTATAGCGGATATAGCTATTGACTTGTACGAGTTTGGAATTTTATTTATTGGATTCGAAAAGCCTAACTGATGAAGCCGAAAGACAGAAACCGGTCTTAGGATGTCGAATCTAATAAATTAAGATTCCTTACTGGTTTACTCACTTTGTATTAATCTCTGAAAGGGATAAAAAAAGAAGAGAGTGACATCTTGACTAGATTCAGTCAAAATTTAATGTCAATACTCTCTTCTTACCATAGATGGTAGCACATCTAAAAATGCTTTTATAAGTTCCATACTGAATGACTTTTAGTTGATTGATTTGCTTATACATTATTTTGATGTTTTGTTGTATTATTGCATATTGTGCCACATATGGCAAAAAAAAATACAAAAAAAAAATTAAAAAAAGTTAATAAAGATTTTTTTAAATATTTTTACCGAAATCCTGAATTTTTTTTCCACATAGTGCATTTTTTTTACCAAAAACAAAAAATTCATGCGGTAAGGGGTTAAAATAAACATCGAAGTTTTTACAAAAGTTTTGAATAATGGTTGCAAATGAAGATGTCCTAACGTACAATGTTTTCATCAATTTGCAACCTCGTCTGTAATACGGAAATGGAGGTAAAACTAAAAAAAAAACATATTTTCGTATTTGTACTCTACCAAAAAAGCAACTTGGCAACATGGCAGCGACTAAGGCAACGTGTGTGAAAATACAATCAACCAGTACAGGGTGTCCCAAATTGGTGCGTTTTGCAGGGTATCTCGTAAACTAGAAGAGATAGAAGAAAAGCAGTTAAGATGTTATGACTTCTTTTTTTGTTGAAGTAACGATAGCCTAATTAAATCTTTAGTAACTCCCTGCAGTTGGAAGATACAGGGCGATTATTGAAAACTGTCGAAAACTACAAGGTACTATAACTTCTTAATTAAGAAAAATATAAAAAAACGTTATGAAAACTTTTGATAGATATAATATTAAAGAGTTCAGTGGCGCACAGATTATTTTTTTAGGGGGCTCACTAAGGAAATATAATGCAAACTTATGTTTTTTTAAATGGGACACCCTGTATATTTTGACGTTTTTCGTTTCCTTTTTTAATTCTCATTCACCTGATATGACATATTATATATCTATTTTCAATGGTTGGAGCTACAGTGCAAATAAACCATTTATGGATGTTATCAGGTGGAAACACCCTTAAGGAACGCCCGCAATTTTGAATAATTTTCAATGTGTATTTCATTATTAACATTTAACGTACTTCTTAGTATAAAGTTGAAGGTTTATATTTTTCGGAAAGTTTTGTGAAATATGCTAGGAGAACGTTTTCCGAAAATGAACTTACTTTATTGGAATTTCTCCATACCATAAATGTTTCATAAATCTTATTATAGTCTTGCTTTGATCTCTCCGGTAGCAAATCCATTGTTGATGATTGAGCAATTTGTTTAATTTCGAGAGGCGTACATATTAACTCTTCACTCTCGCTACTGTTGTCCATTTTGTTCTCTATATAAACGTAAAATTATGATTATATGATTATTTTGACGTTTCAAACGAGGCGCTGTCAGAAGCGATTTCCGTAGTTAGGTATTTGACGTTTTAAAAGAGACGATTTGATTTATTCATTTTAGCGTGATTTCTGATAATCATAGAATGTGATTGGTTAACGAGAGTGAATTCTTTTTCATTCTTCACTGGTGTGAAGAATTTACGTCATTATTCAGCTAAATATGTATAAATAATTTGTGCATTATTATATAGTCGTGGAGAAATTAAATACTTAGATGCTTCAAATTGCGTTTTTTATCAATCTTTGTTAATTATGTATGGAAGTGTAGTAAATTTGAAGCTGTAATGACGAAAAAAAGTTGGGGAAAGTACTTTTCCCACTTGTTGCACAATATACGAGTGAAATAAATATAGGACATCTTCTGGAAGTCCTCCTTCATTATCCATTTTTAAATCAGTTTTTTTTAATGCGACTGAAAATATCACTGACACTTAACATGAAAGCGTTGTATGACAATGTATTTTGGTTGGTAACTGTTAAGAGGTAGGATATACTTTCATGTTATTTTAGTTTTGCTAACCATAAAAACAAATAATAAGTTACATTACTTGTATTCTTTAAATTTGTGCAGTTGTAGAAAACACGTGGGGAAAGTAATTTTCTCACTCGTGTGTTTAACTTTCCCCACTTGTTGCACAATATACTATTTTTAAATAGCGCGTTTATTTTTCTCATCATGGCGATCTCAAAAATGGCTGCAAATGTCTGCGTTTAGAAAATAAAACTTTAAAGTGATTTTTGTGTGGCAAAAACGTGGCGAGAATTACTGCAATCATATAATCAGGTGCCGCCACTTTAAAGGTATATTAATCGTTCCCAAAACGACACTAAAACTGTCACGCCCACTTTAAAATCACTGCCACTTCTAAGCGGTATTTAAGTGATATGGTTTGGTGGCCGTAACTATTATTTTCCACTTTAATGTTCCTGCAACTTTGAGGTAGTCTCGCTTAGTTGTTATAACATTTCAAACACCTTTAGTGGCACCAAAATATTACAAAACTATTAAGTTGCTCCCAGCGGTTGAACTTTACGTGACTACTACTATACTGTATTTGAAAATCAAGAGAGAGTAAATTCCCAGAAATGTTTTGCAGTTATCAGTGTTAAAGGCAGTAAACCATAGACGTGCGTTTTCAAAATTAAATTAATATGGAAATAGAAATATTTAATTTGTTTTAGTTATTTATACCTAGATTACCAATTTTAGATAGATAAACATAATTCGTAAGTAGTAATTTAATTTGGGTAAAATGAAGAAAAAGTCAATATTATTTTAGGCATTTTGTTTTAGGCATATGTTTATTTACAAAATATGTATATAATATGTACAGATAATTACAATTTTTTATAAATTAATATGAGGAGCTAAAAAAACAATTAAGTAGGTATATGAGAAAAAAAAAACCAACCGCAAGGATAAAATTTGACGAGCAACATGCAAAAAATACGACAATATTAAATCTTAAAAAATAAAAATCTAAAAATAAAATTAAAGTACATAAATTAATAATTTTAAAGTTATGGTTCCTCGCACTCTGTGTCAGAAGATTCACCATCTGATTCTAGAGAAATTACAATGGGCTCTATAGTAATATCAATTATGTTATCTAGCTCCCACATTTTTTTTTTCTATTTCTGTAACGTGTCTAATACATTTTTGCCAATTTTCACTTGTTACTTCAGATATTGCCTTATTGAAGAGATTTTTAACATCTGATAATTTAAAAGTAGTGTTATTTCTGGCAACATAACCTTTAACTTGAGCCCATATTAATTCTATCGGATTCAGCTCACAATGGTAGGGTGGTAAACGAAGGATTTCAATTTCTCCTCAATATTATATTTTTTATAATTTTGCTTATGTTTTTTAGCAATAGTTAACAATTCTGCCCTCAGCATTGTATTGTCAAAGGCTAAATTTTTAGAAGATAACCATTTTGCAATTTCACCCTTTTTCCATTTAGTGGTTGGTAAAGGTTCAAGTAATCTGGAGTGGTAACTTGCATTGTCCATTACAATAACCGATCCTTTTGGTATGAATTGAATCATCTGTTCAAAATATTCCTCAAACACGTCTCCATTCATTTGTTCGTGATAATCAACGGTTTTTTTTGATTCAAATAAGAGTAAACCATTCTCAAAAAAACCGTTTGTACTGCCTATATGACAAATAATTAATCGTTTACCTTTTCCTATAGGTTCCTTAAAACCAGTAGTATATCCTTCTAGAAAAGCTTGATGGAATGATTTTATATTTTTGTCTTTCCAAACTCTTCCTACACAATGTCCTTCATTAACCCATGTTTCATCTAAATAATAAATGTTTTTATTTTGAGCTTTAACTTGTTGTATTCTTCTGAGGTACTGTCTTCTCCAACATACAATTTCTTCAGAATCAATTAGCATTGAGTGTCTGCCCATTTTTTCAAATTTAAAGTTTAACTCATGTAACACTTTCCATAGTTTATCCCGGCTTATTGTGGGTAAATCAACATCATTCGTAATGGCTTGCAAAACTTTATCTAAAGTTGGTATTTGCTTGTTTATAAAAAATGAGTGAACAAGCTTACGAATAGCATTTTTAAAAAACTCGTCCACGTTGACTTTTAATAGTTTTGGTCTACCTGGTTTCGGCTTTGGTGAGGTTACTCCACCTGATTTTTCCTCCTTTAGAACTCTATATATTGTAGATTTTCCATATCCCATTGCCTTAGATGTTGTTTCAACTACACTGTCAATAGTGTTTGAGGGATTTTGATGTTTAAAATAGTGGTACACATTCACTACATCACTCTTTTCATTGAGCGATAAATGGTCTAGTTTTAATTTTTTCACTGGCGTATACTCACAAACTGCTTCCATTTTTAGTCACTACTATTTGTCACGTTTATCGAAAATCAAATAACTGCATTTCTAGAAACTATTTAAGTGAAAATATCTGTCATTAGAAGCTGTTGCCATTCGGAGGTCGTTAAATAACAATTATCCCTTTCTATTCTGGTTACGCCTATGACGCACGTTAATCCTCTTAGGCCTACTGTAGTAACAATGAAAGATCATAAAATAATGTGATAGTCCAAGAAATTTAATAAATTTTGTATTGAAATTAACAAAAACAATTTAGAATGCATTACAAATATTGAAGTTTTACCGCACGTACTGTACTATAGTTTTGCATACCGAATTACTTTTTATTCTGGGAATTTACTCTCTCTTGATTTTCAAATACAGTATAGGCCATAAATAAAATGAAGTTATTCTTACTGTGTAGGGGCAGATTTAGTGATTATTACGTAATAGCAAGCCAATCGAAGTTGCGATATCAGTTTCTGTCACTATAATGATACTTGGGGTAGAAAAACATACTACTTAGTACTTACTAAAGAAATATGTTCATTTCGGGGGGGAGGGGGATCTATGCCCTTGATCGCCCCCTGGCTACGGCCTTGGATATAATATTGCTAGTAATGGTAATTAAATGTTTACAACGTTCTAGACAAATAAACGGTTTTCAAATCAGCAAGTTAAAATAAAAATATTCTGTATTTTTTCTTGGTATTCATGGTATTCTTAATATGTTTGGCCTTATCGATTGTTTATTTGCGCGTTTCGGCGGACATTTAATTACCATTACTAGCAATATTATATCGACAAAAATTTACATTACTGTGGAAATTCCATAGTTCTCAACGACTACAATACCGAAACACTAGATTTCAGTGTTAAAATCGTTTTTCCGCCATGCTCACAGACGTTACAATTTTCATTGCTTTAACCACTTTTATGCTGATGTTCTGCTCACTTAAGATAAAGCTAGCAGAACAGTCATTTTTGCAAAAATTTGCGAAGCCGAAAATTTTTCATTTGCTCATTTTGTTCTCAACGACTACACTACCGAAACACTGGTTTTCAGTGTTAAAATCATTTTTCCTCCATGCTCTGCATACCTTACCCCCACGTCGTCACTTTTTCCATTTTCACAAATTCGCGATTAGTGTATTCCTACAGCATTTAACGAGCCTTATGGTTTTTAATCTTAAACCAAATGAAAATAATAAATAAATCTACAACTTAACTAAACTAGAGAATGGTATAGTTAAATTTGAACCTCCTCACAGCAAAAGGATTATTCCGCAATGCGTGAGGTGTCAGGAGTACGGACATACGAAGAACTACTGTCGTAAAACAACTAGATGCGTGAAGTGCGCAGGTCTACATGCGACTAAAGAGTGCGAAAGGAGAGCACGAGACGATAAAGTAAGATGTGCAAATTGTAATGGCAACCATCCAGCAAATTATCGAGGTTGCACCGTACATAAACAACTTCAGCAGAAGCTCTATCCAACCCTTTTACGTCACGGCACTACGTTTACGGAAAAACAGTACATTATTGCCGCGCGCCTAGGGTCTCAAACGATAGCAGCAGTGTTCCGAAACTGATCATCAGGGAATCAGATGATAACCCACCCTGCGTCACCCCAATGGCTCAGATAAACCTCCAGGATCTTCATTACTTTTCGGAAGCTCATAGTGGTTTGTATTTTAATTTCTCTCTCTCTTTCCACTGGATTAAAACCACTTAGTTGTTAAAAAAGTTTTTTTATTGACGTTTCGGCTTTCTATATCGAAAGCCGTTATCAAAATGACATAAAATAAATAAATTTACTAGAAACAGAACACTTGATAATCTTGCAAAAATATGACATCAACATAGTATACATAGAATAAGATTTTGAGATTGAAGATGTCAAAATCTATTTCAATCATATTTTTGTGACGTTTCTGGGAACGAACTTTACAATCGTACATTAAAAATAAACAATTCGAAAAATCCAAAATATGTGAACACGCATGGGATTCTGGTCATAAAATACAATGGAATTCTTCAACTAGATTATTAAAAGAACCGAATAATTATAACCGCAAAGTTAAAGAAGCAGCATTGACAATTAATTAAATAATAACGAATGTGTTTCTAATTGTTCGGTTGATATTTCAAAAATTTGGATACCTATTTTACAAAAAGAGTTAATTGTAAAAAGGATACCCTCTATATCGGGATAGTATCATAAGTTTTTTATCTGGTTTTTTCTTATGATAATATTAATAAGAAAACTTCATTTATGACGAAGTATAAATTCTCTTATAATATGCAAATGCGCTAGGCTTTTAAAAAATTCGTTCCCAGAAACGTCACAAAAATATGATTGAAATAGATTTTGACATCTTCAATCTCAAAATCCTTTTCTGAGTGTACTATGTTGATGTCATATTTTTGCAAGATTATCAAGTGTTCTGTTTCTAGTAAATTTATTTATTTTATGTCATTTTGATAACGGCTTTCGATATAGAAAGCCGAAACGTCAATAAAAAAAGTTTTTTAACAACTAAGTGGTATTAATCCAGTGGAAAGAGAGAGAGAAATTAAAATAATTACCTTTTTTTTTTAATATCCTTTCCATCAAAATATAAAAATTCTCGCCTATTAAGATTTAGAATATTATGTTCATCATAAAAAACAAGTATAAATGTTATTGGATTAATTAACAACGCGGGACTCCGCTTACATTATGAAATAGCATTCCATTGATTTTGTGTCGCCTCCGAAGCCATATAATTTCGGCTTTTCTATATAAACTTCTCACTGTCTATTCCTCGTGTGTATTTATGTGGAAATATACAGAAAGTACTTTAAAATAATGTTGAAAACACATGAGAACATTTTTTTCAGCACTTTTTTGTTTGTTCACCAGCAAATCTCAAAAACCCCCATTTCATGACAATCACCCATATACGGCTCGTCCATCCAATACAGTTAACCAACAAATATAACCTATGCACAAGCCTTTAACAATACCAGAATCAAATACCAAACCATAATGAAGCACCATTAATTGCAAAGCAATAACTGACAATAACCTAAAATATATCTCTACAGGTGAGCCAACCTACTAGCCCACAGATGTAAACAAAATGCCAGACCTTATCGAATTACCAATAGATCAGTGCAGATAGCTCTGAAAATGGTAAAAAGTGAAATAAAATAATAGTAGGATGAAACCCATTGGAAAAGGAATAGAATATAACAAACATGAAAGGAAAAATAATTTACAGGCGCTCTGGGGTCGGGAAGTGGAAGAGGGGGAGTTTTTAAGGGTAGAAAACTGTTTATCTCGTTTTCCGGCAAAACTACAAGTCCTATGGAAAAAAATTAAATAGCAAAGTTGTAGGTAATAAAAAGATCTACAACTTTTGTATTTACACTTTTTTCACATAACCTCAAAATTTATGTGAAAAATTCAAATAACCAAGTTTATGGTTTTTTATTTTTTATTTTTATCTTTTACAAAATTTTTTTTTCCCGAAATTTGTTGTAAACTTACATTTTTATGTCCCAAACACTCTGTAATTTTTTTGTTTTAAAATATTTATTTTTTTAACCTTATTTTGACTTAATATCGAAAAAGCTATTTATTTATAGTCCAGTAAATGGGCATCAGGTTGCACAAGAATATATTTTTTTTTAATTTGCAGCTATTCATGGTTACATTGAACTGTGAAAATCTCAACTTCTTTAAATTTGTGGAAGGGTGGGAAAATCGCCCCAGAGTTCTGGAAAATCCGTTTTTGGCCGATATCTCCCAAAATATGACTCTCAGAGAATTTTTGTTCAGACAACAAATAAAGAGCAGTTTATTGCCTACAAAAATGATTCTTAGCATTTTTCTCGAAAATGTAATGGTTTTCGACATAATCTGCCCCAACCGCATCTCGTATTTTTAACCGACCTGTATCTAGAGAGCACGTTCTAGAGGAATGCCACTCCCAAGCGGACTACCATGTTAATTTTTCCTTTTAGTCATTTTTCGGGACTATTGAAAAACGGGGCCAAAGTTTGTTTTTGGTCGAGATTTTAGCCCTTCTATCAATCTGTTTATATTCTTTTTATAAAGAGTAATTTCACTAAATCCTTTTGACCAATGAGGCTTGAGAAGGTCCTGAATACATTCCAAAAGATTCAATAAGGATTTTTTTCGTATTTTTATAAATAACGTGTTTTTTCAGGGTTGCTTTTTTTTGGATTTTTGGAGTTTTCCAAAATGCTCGGGGCTAATTGGGAATTGATAGATAATCAAGCACCCTATCGGGTTTCAACCCACATCATTGGAAAGCTTAGATTGTCCCCTTGTCTACGGTATTTTTCTGATGACATATTTTGGGACTCCCAAAATTATAAATTTTTCAATCGCCGTTGCCGCACAAAATATTCGCGTAGCGAAAAAAATGATTAGGACCAATTTTGTAGGTAATAGACTGCTCTTTATTTCTTGTCTGAACAATAATTCTCTGAGAGTCATATTTTGGGAGATATCGGCGAAAAACAGATTTTCCAGAACTCTAGGGCCATTTTCCCACCCTTCCACACATTTCACGGAGTTGAGATTTTCAGAGTTCAATGTACCCATGAATAGCTACAAATTAAAAAAAAATATTCTTGTGCAACCTGATGCCAAGGTTGATACCTTTTCCGGCCTTCGTTTACTGGACTATTAAATTTATACTATAATTACTCTTTTGTTTATCAATGTAACACGGAATCTTACGTTTTTTGAGTAATTAAAGTATACATTTAAATAAATAGCTAAAATTGTACATGATGATTTAAAAAAAAAGAAATTCCGAGTTTTCTTCGTTTCTTATTTGCATTTTTTGAGAACATTTACCACAGTAATGTATATTTTTTTACACCATAAAAAAGTAGAGATTTCAACGAACAAAAAGCCCGCCGAGTTTTTTAAAAAAGCAGATATTTTAACGTGAGAATTTTCGATTGAAAATTAGACTACTTTTTCGATATTAAGTCAAAATAAGGTTAAAAAAATAAATATTTTAAAACAAAAAAATTACAGAGTGTTTAGGACATAAAAAGGTAAGCTTACACCAAATTTCGTGAAGAAAAAATATTTTTGTAAAAGATAAAAATAAAAAACCAAAAACTTGGTTATTTGAATTTTTTACATAGATTTTGAGGTTATGTGAAAAAAGTGTAAATACAAAAGTTGTAGATCTTTTTATTACCTACAATTTTGCCATTTAACTTTTTTCCATAGGACTTTTAGTTTTGCCGGAAATCGAGATAAACAGTTTTCTACCCTTAAAAACTCCCCCTCTTCCACTTCCCGACCCCAGAGCGCCTGTAAATTATTTTTCCTATCATTTTTGTCATATTCTCTTCCTTTTCCAATGAGTTTCATCCTACTATTATTTTATTTGGTTTCAAAAATTATCTGCACTGATCTACAAAGGAATTGACATCAACAGATGCACTGCTGAAAGCCCCCTAGAGTTATCGTCGAACCCCACACCGGTTATAATCACAGAAAGATAAGCAGCCTTCTTTATATAATCACAAAACTAACTGGGTACTATTTCGAAATACGTTGGACGAAAAAATCTCATTAGATTGCCGACTAAAGACAAATTTGGATATAGAACTTGCGGTTGAAGAACTTACTAAAACTATTCAAGAGGCAGCTTGGTCTGCCACGCCTAATTCCATGAATACCCAACTAAAAGAGGAACTACCTAATGTTGTCCAACAAAAGCTATCTGAAAAACGAACATTAAGGACAAAATGGCAACAAATTAGAACTGCCGAAAACAAAAGCAAATACAATAAAGTGACAAGAAAGCTAAAAGAAATGCTACTGGAACTTAATTGTATTCAAAGCTACATGGTAAAATTAACACCAAACAATAGAAATAAACTACTCTCTTTGAAAAGCGACTAGGAAATTGAAAAGACCAACACAACACAATCCCCCAATTAAGGATAGTCGAAATACATGGGCAAGGAGTGACAAAGATAAAGCAAATGTTTTTGTAACTCACCTACAACAAGTGTTTCAACCATATCCGCGAGACATACTCGATGGTGAAGAAAGTGAAATGAGGCAATTTCTAGATATACCATACCAAATGGATTTACCACATTATAAAATCAAAACATCTGAGGTTATAGAAACAATCAGGACATAAATTGACATTAGAAAGGCACCCGGTTTTGACTTAATTACTGGTAAGGTTTGCAAGAACTATCTGATAAATGTTATAAATACATAACATTCTTGTTTAATGTAATACTTCGCACTAACTGCTACCCAAGTACCTGGAAAGTAGCTCAAATAATTATGATTCCAAAACAAGGGAAAGATCAACATATAGCCACATCTTACAGACCTATTAGCTTGCTCCCCATCTTGTCCAAGGTATTTGAAAAAATCTACATAAAAAGACTAAATAGCATTATAAAAGAAATAAAAGTCATACCACAACACCAATTCGGATTCCAAAATAAACATGGCACAATAGAACAGGTACACCGACTAATCAACGAAATAAATAGTGATTTTGAAGCTAAAAGATATTGCTCAGCGGCCTTCCTGGACATCTCACAAGCATTCGACAAAGTATGGCACGAAGGATTATACTACAAACTGAAAAAAATACCTCCCCTATCCTCACTACGAATTACTAAAAATCTTACCTTACCAATATATTTTTTCTTGTAAAATACAATAACACACTCACTGATCTCTATCAAATCTTATCAGGAGTTCCTCAAGGAAGCGTCTTAGGACCGGTTCTGTATTTAATCTACACAGCTGACCAGTAACTAGCAAAACAGCAGTGGCGACATTCGCTGATGATACTGCCATATTATCATCCCACATCTGCCTCAAGGAACTTGCAGCTAAATCTAAACAAGATCCAGATATGACTCAAACAATGGCGAATGAAAGCCAATGAATCCAAGTCAGTCCATGTTACGTTTACACGTCGAAAGGAAACATGCCCTCCTGTAAAATTGAATGAAGCAGAACTCCCACAAGCCAACAGTGTTAAATACTTAGGACTTCACTTAGACCGAAGACTGACTTGGCAGAAACACATATTCACTAAGCGGAACTAAACCAAATGTAATGGCTCATAGGCAGGAAATCCCAACTGTCAAATGAAAACAAAGTGTTACTGTATAAAAGCATCCTCACGCCGGAATTCAGCTCTAGGGGACAGCCAGCAATTCCAACATGAAGATCCTGCAGAGATTCCATAACAAGGTATTGCGCATCATTGTCAACGCTCCCAGATATGTGCCCGATAGTGTTATAGTGCGAGACATCCAAATTAAATCAGTTAAAGAAGTGACTGTGCAATTCAGTGACAAATACCGCAACAGTGTCAATACATCCAAACGAATTAGCCAAACGGTTATTTAATCGGAGCAGTGAAGGGCGGCGTCTTAAAAGAATTAAACCGTCTGATTTAACAAATAGACTCATGTAGTTATAAGTAATTTTTATTAACCCTACTCAATCATAAAATATATTGTAAAAGTATGTAGGATAGTACACATGTCATTGTAAGCCATAACAATAGCTTATTGCCTCAGGGCAGATTGCTGAATAAATGGAGTTATAAAAAAAAAGTTAAAGCTAGCAGAACACCCATTTTTGCAAAAAATTTGTACTGATTTTTAATTCTGCTGACTTTGCTCTTCCATCTTAAGGGACGTGTTTTCACAAGAGACTTAGTTAAGTCACTTTTTATCGGACAGAAAATTTTGTATATTTTTGAAGTCAAAAGAAAACCCTTAAGCGCATACATTCGCAGTAAAATAAACTTTATTTTTAAAATTGTCACTATTTCCTTTCTCATAATTTTACGAAAGATTTTTTATGAAATTCTGAAACACAATGGGATCTTAAAATTCCTCTTAAAAACTATAATATGATTAATAAAACAACATGAATTAGACTTACTTGAGTCAATTTTTGTTTTGTTCAGATTGAGATCCAAGATGGCACCGGTGGTCCCGGTGCTAGTTGCATGAGGAGTTTCTAGAAGCGATTCACTAGTGAGTTCACTTTCTGGAATACACAGAAATCATTAATAATTGAGAGAGCAGTTACAGTCAATGGATAAAGAAAATACCGAATTATAATATTACTAAATATCAGGGGAGGGGAGGTAAATTAACATGTAAAGATATGGAATTCTATATATAAAATAAAGTACTCGCGAAAACGCTTAAACTGAATTTTAACCCGTCCAAATCGGTCTAGGGGTTCTTGAGATATTGCGATTTGAAAATATATATATTTACAGTGGTAGTGGTAGTAAAATAAAGAAGCGAAAATTATCTAAAATTTATATGTATATCTTAACATTTTTTTGTACATCGTATGGTTTCTACGCAAAAGAGTGTTGAAATATCAGGAGAATTAGTAGTTTTTGGTAAATATCAACTTATGTCAAGTCACCTGTTATTCGTTCTAGTTATTCCTATTTTTGCCAAAAACTACTTATTCTCCTGACATTTCAACACTCTTTTGCGTGGAAACCGTACGATGTACAAAAAAATGTTAAGATATATAAATTTTAGATAATTTTCTCTTCTTTATTTTACTACAGGACCACTGTGACCACAATAGCTTGATTTACAATATTGGAGTCGATCTGGCGGAAAAAAACCCGCTCTTTTCGAAAAAAATTTTTTGTGATTTCATAGATTCGAAGTCCCTCTTTCACGTGATCACTATATGAAAGCTAAGGGAGTTGTGGAGGGGGGTAAATTGACATGTAAAGATATGGAAAATCGGTTTTTCGCACGTAGCTCGTTGAGTTTTATTCGAATCTAAACGAATTCCATATATAAAATAAAGTACTCGTGAAAACGCTTAAACTGAACTCGTCCAAATCGGTCTAGGGGTTCTTGAGATTTTGCGATTTGAAAATATATGGATTTTCGCCGCGGCGAGAACACACCTAGAGCCGTGTTCGCGTTTTTCGCATGGAAGAAAATGACTTCGAGACTTGATTTTTTTTCCTCCGATAAATAGTCATGACACAAGCATTGTGTCCAAAGGACTATGTTTCCATCTTATGGAAAATAAAAGACCACTCAAATGCGGATATTTTGATACCAACAGATTCATCTTAAAAAACAGAACATTCATAACATTGCGCCAATGTTGTGAGTTGTATAATTAAGTCACAATTAATTTTTTTTTTTTGTAACTCCATTTATTCAGCAATCTGCTCTGAGGCAATAAGCTATTGTTATGGCTTACAATGACGTGTGTAGAGATAGTACCAGTGTACTATCCTACATATTTTTACAATATATTTTAAGATTGAGTAGGGTTAATAAAAATTACTTATAACTACATGAGTCTATTTGTTAAATCAGACGGTTTAATTCTTTTAAGACGCCGCCCTTCACTGCTCCGATTAAATAACCGTTTGGCTAATTCGTTTGGATGTATGGACACTCTGTTGCGATATTTGTCACTGAATTGTACAATCACTTCTTTAACTGATTTAATTTGGATGTCTCGCACTATAACACTATTGGGCACATATCTGGGGGCGTTGACAATAATGCGCAATACCTTGTTCTGGAATCTCTGCAGGATCTCCATGTTGGAATTGCTGGCTGTCCCCTAGAGCTGAATTCCGGCGTGAGGATGCTTTTATACAGTAACACTTTGTTTTCAGTTGACAGTTGGGATTTCCTGCCTATGAGCCATTACATTTGGTTTAGTTCCGCTTAGTGAATATGTGTTTCTGCCAAGTCAGTCTTCGGTCTAAGTGAAGTCCTAAGTATTTAACACTGTTGGCTTGTGGGAGTTCTGCTTCATTCATTTTTACAGGAGGTCATGTTTCCTTTCGACGTGTAAACGTAACATGGACTGACTTGGATTCATTGACTTTCATTCGCCATTGTTTGAGTCATATCTGGATCTTGTTTAGATTTAGCTGCAAGTTCCTTGAGGCAGATATGGGATCTCTGTGGGATGATATCATCAGCGAATGTCGCCACTGTTGTTTTGCTAGTTACTGGTAGGTCAGCTGTGTAGATTAAATACAGAACCGGTCCTAAGACGCTTCCTTGAGGGACTCCAGATAAGATTGGATAGAGATCAGTGAGTGTGTTATTGTATTTTACAAGGAAAAATCTATTGGTAAGGTAAGATTTTAGTAATTCGTAGTGAGATATTTTTTCAGTTTGTAGTATAATCCTTCGTGCCATACTTTGTCGAATGCTTGTGAGATGTCCAGGAAAGCTGCTGAGCACTATCTTTTAGCTTCAAAATCACTATTTATTTTGTTGATTAGTCGGTGTACCTGTTTTATTGTGCCATGTTTATTTTGGAATCCGAATTGGTGTTGTGGTATGACTTTTATTTCTTTTATAATGCTATTTAGTCTTTTTATGTAGATTTTTTCAAATACCTTGGACAAGATGGGGAGCAAGCTAATAGGTCTGTAAGATGTGGCTATATGTTGATCTTTCCCTTGTTTTGGAATCATAATTATTTGAGCTACTTTCCAGGTACTTGGGTAGTAGTTAGTGCGAACTATTGCATTAAACAAAAATTTTATATATTTATAACATTTATCAGATAGTTCTTGCAACACCTTACCAGTAATTAAGTCAAAACCGGGTGCCTTTCTAATGTCAATTTCTGTCCTGATTGTTTCTATAACCTCAGATGTTTTGATTTTATAATGTGGTAAATCCATTTGGTATGGTGTATCTAGAAATTGCCTTATTTCACTTTCTTCACCATCGAGTATGTCTCGCGGATATGGTTGAAACACTTGTTGTAGGTGAGTTACAAAAACATTTGCTTTATCTTTGTCTCTCCTTGCCCATGTATTTCCACTATCCTTAATTGGGGGATTATGTTGTGTTGGTCTTTTCAATTTCCTAGTCGCTTTCCAGAGAGAGTAGTTTGTTTCTATTGTTGGTGTTAATTTTATCAGGTAGCTTTGAATATAATTATTTTTAAGTTCCAGTAGCATTTCTTTTAGCTCTCTTGTCGCTTTATTGTATTTGCTTTTGTTTTCGGCAGTTCTAATTTGTTGCCATTTTTTCCTTAATGTTCGTTTCTCAGATAGCGTTTGTTGGACAACATTAGGTAGTTCCTCTTTTAGTTGGGTATTCATGGAATCAGGCGTGGCAGACCAACCTGCCTCTTGAATAATTTTAGTAAGTTCTTCAACCGCAAGTTCTATATCCAAATTTGTCTTTAGTCGGCAATCTAATGAGATTTTTTCGTCTAACGTATTTCGAAATAGTACCCAGTTAGTTTTGTGATTGTATCTAGAATGGTATGTGATTATAACCGGTGTGTGGTCCGACGATAACTCTAGGGAGCTTTCAGCAGTGCATCTCTTGATGTCAATTCCTTTGGTAATTCCGAAGTCGAGAAGGTCTGGCATTTTGTTTACATCTGTGGTTGGCTCACCTGTAGAGATATATTTTAAGTTATTGTCAGTTATTGCTTTTAATAATTCTCTTCCTTTGGTTGTGGTTACTCTTGCCCCCCAGTCTGAATGCTTGGCATTATAGTCGCCTCCAGCTAAAAACGTATTGCTTAGTATTTTGAAGAATTTTTCATACTGTTCCTTTTTATTATTATGTTTGGGTGGACAGTAGGTTGCCGATAGAGTTAGTGGCCCTAATTTGTCTTTGATAGTGACACTAGTAGCCTGTAGGTAATCCTCCGTATACTTTTCTCTTTTCGTAATTACTGGGATGGTTGGTGTGGTATAGTTTATATTTAGGTATGTGAAGGAAGTGCCTATTAGTGAAGTGCGTTTCGGAGATTAACATGACGTCTATATTGTGATTTAGCAGGAACGTTTTTAGTTCTCGGGCATGTTGTTGTAGCCCATTACAGTTCCATATCGCGATTTTATATTTGGGGGACTTACTCATTAGGCTAATTTTGAGATGACGGTGGTAAGCAAGTTCAACATTGTCCCCATTTGTTCCATGATCTTGGCTAACATGTCTTCCAATTTACTTATGTTTGTAGTCTGTTGGTTTGCAATTAATGGTGCTTCATTATGGTTTGGTATTTGACTTCTGGTATTGCTAAAGGCTTGTGCATAGGTTATACCTGGTTGTATTTGTTGGTTAACTGTATTGGATGGACGAGCCGTATATCTTTCTCTCAGGGTTGGATAGAGCTTCTGCTGAAGTTGTTTATGTACGGTGGAACCTCGATAATTTGCTGGATGGTTGCCATTACAATTTGCACATCTTACTTTATCGTCTCGGGCTCTCCTTTCGCACTCTTTAGTCGCATGTAGACCTGCGCATTTCACGCATCTAGTAGTTTTACGACAGTAGTTCTTCGTCCGTACTCCTGACACCTCAAGCATTGCGGAATAATCCTTTTGCTGTGGGGAGGTTCAAATTTAACTATACTATTCTCTAGTTTAGTTAAGTTGTAGATTTCTTTATTATTTTCATTTGGTTTAAGATCTAAAAACCATAAGGGCAATTCCGTTTTGGTGACTTTGTCTTTCATTATATATGTATTCAAGACTTCGTGCTCTTTTTCTTTTAGAGCCTTTTTAATATCCTCTGGTGGTGTGGAAGGGTGCATTCCTCGCATTACCACTCTGAAGCTTTTTTCACTTTAAAGTCTGTAGGTATGATATTGTGTGTTCTTTTCATCTAATGCTTTGATTCTAAAGGACTATGTTTCCATCTTATGGAAAATAAAAGACCACTCAAATGCGGATATTTTGATACCAACAGATTCATCTTAAAAAATAGAACATTCATAACATTGCGCCAATGTTGTGAGTTGTATAATTAAGTCACAATTAATGATTTTAATTTAAAAATCGCTTACGGAAATTGTATGAGTAAGAGAGAGACGAAATATATAAATGAAGATTTATTAGGTCAGGTCAGGTCATAAATGAAGATTTATTATTAGAGATAAATAACTAACACCAGACAGGGTCGAACTGACCTAATGCACAACATTTATATAATATTTAATTGGTCCGCATCTTGTCTTTCTTGATTAGCTAAGTTATGCTGCAATATTGAAGCATCGTTATTCCGCGAATCTGAAAAATAAGGTCCGTGGACATCTAAGATATATCCATCGGAAGCAACTACTAATATGCGTTTTAAAAGATGATAACCTTTGTGCAAACAATAAGACTGACTTAATTTTATTTTTCGATTTTCGCAACGAAAGAGTAAAGTGGGGAAAATTGTTTATGCGCCATCGGTTGCGGAATTTTTTTTCTCTTTGATTTGAGCCCTACAGGTACTCGATACTCGATAATCAGGAAGGGAGGGAGGGGGCGTTTTGCCCTGTAGAAGGACAACGAATAGGGTTAGTGACTTTGTGCTAGACTCAATTTCAAGGGCAATCAGTTCTCTTTCAAAAATTTTTTACCCCAAAGCTCTATCTATATCAATGCCTGCGGGAGTGCGTGATATATTTATAAAAACGAGTGCGCTCGCTCAGCCGTCGTGAATTTAGATATTTATGAGAGAGCAGAGAGATGATGTGAGAGAGACGAGAGATAAAAGGGAGCGCTTAGCTCCTACCCCGGCATCTAATTTTACAGCGGCTCAGCGAGCGCACTCGTTTTTATAAATATATCACGCACACCTGCAGTCCTCTATAAACTTAGAGCTTTGTGTTAAAAAAATCTTGAAAGAGAACTGATTGCCCTTGGAAATGAGCCTAGCACGAAGTCACTAACCCTATCACTTGCCCTTCTACAGGGCAAAACGCGTTCACCCTCCTCTCACCGTTCCTGATTATCGTATCAAGTTGTTGTAGGACTCAAATCAAAGAGAAAAAAATTCTGCAACCGATGGCGAATAAAAATTTTTCCTTATTTTACTCTTTCATTGCGAAAATCAAAAATTAAAATTTGCAAAATCCGAAATTCGGTCGCCATTTACTCGTTTTCGCGAAAACCATCATCTCCTTAATAGATCCTGTAGCAGTGTCCTCATGAAAGAGTTTGACATTTTGCTGACCCGGATTGGTCAAGAATTAAAAAAGTTACCTCGAGTCAAAAATTAATCAGTGTTTGCCCTCCCTCTCCCCCCCAAATTAAAGTAGCGGTCTGAAATTTGGACACAATGCTTGGGTCATGACTATCTATCGGAGGAAAATCAAGTCTCGAAGTCACTTTCTTCCATGCGAAAAACGCGAACACGCCGCGGCGAAAATCCATATACTTTCAAATAGCAATATCTCAAGAACAGCTAGACCGATTTAGACGGGTTAAAATTCAGTTTAAGCGTTTTTGCGAGTACTTTATTTTATATACGGAATTCGTTTCTATCCGAATAAAACTCAGCGAGCTACGTGCGAAAAACCGATTTTCCATATCTTTACATGTCACTTTACCCCCTCCCCCTCTTTCGAAAAGAGCGACTTCGTTTATCGGGTTTTTTTCCGCCAGATCCGCCAGATCGACTCCAATATTGCAAAGCAAGCTATTGTGGTCACAGTGGTCATATATATATATATATTTCTCTCTCTTTCCACTGGATTAAAACCACTTAGTTGTTAAAAAAGTTTTTTTATTGACGTTTCGGCTTTCCAGATCGAAAGCCGTTATCAAAATGACATAAAATAAATAAATTTACTAGAAACAGAACACTTGATAATCTTGCAAAAATATGACATCAACATAGTATACATAGAATAAGATTTTGAGATTGAAGATGTCAAAATCTGTTTCAATCATATTTTTGTGACGTTTCTGGGAACGAATTTTTGAAAGGATAGCGCATTTGCATATTATAAGAGAATTTATACTTCGTCATAAATGAAGTTTTCTTATTAATATTATCATAAGAAAAAACCAGATAAAAACTTATGATACTATCCCGATATAGAGGGTATCCTTTTTGCAATTAACTCTTTTTGTAAAATAGGTATCCAAATTTTTGAAATATCAACCGAACAATTAGAAACACATTCGTTATTATTTAAGCATATCAATGCTGCTTCTTTAACTTTGCGGTTATAATTATTCGGTTCTTTTAATAATCTAGTTGAAGAATTCCATTGTATTTTATGACCAAAATCCCATGCATGTTCACATATTTTGGATTTTTCGAATTGTTTATTTTTAATGTACGATTGGTGTTCATTAAGTCTAATATGAAAAGGTCTAGATGTTTCTCCTATATAAAATTTATTACATTCGCATGGAATTTTGTAAATACAATTTTTTGTGTTTTGAATTTCATTAAAAGGTTTTGTATTTACTATTAAAGATTTTAATGTATTATTAGTTTGAAAAACTGTTTTTAAATTAAATTTATTGCCAATCCTTCTAATTTTTTTTTCGGATAATTTTGGAATATAAGGGATTTTTACTATATTTGAAAGAATTATTGGGGGGTTTAAATTTTGATCTTTAGTTTTGATGTCTCGGTAAAGTTCACGATTTATAAATTTACTTGGGTAGTTGTTCTTAATCAAGACAGATTTAACAAGTGATAATTCATTATTTAAGATATTGTCATTTGAACAAATTGTTTTTGCTCTATCGGAAAGAGATTTGACAATACCTCGTTTAACACAAATTGAGTGGTTTGAATTAAAATTTAGATATCTATTTGTATGTGTTTCTTTTCTAAAAACTGATGTATCAAAACAATTGTTGTTATTGTGTATCATCAAGAAACGGTAATTTTTTATTATTGTCAATTTCAATTGTAAATTTAATAGTAGGTTCCGAATTATTAATAGTATATAAAAATGTATCAATATTTTCCCTATCGTGTTGCCAAATTGCAAAGATATCATCTACATATCTAAACCAGACAGAAGGTCTTAAATTTTGTTTGTTTACAATTTCCATTTCAAAATTCTCCATGAAAATATCACACAATTTTGGTGATAAAGGAGAACCCATTGCCATGGCAAAATTTTGCTGATGAAAATCACTATTTAATTGAAAATATGTAGTTTTAATACATAGTTCCAATAATTCTAGAATTGCTGAGACGCTTAATTTAGTTCTATTTATTAATGTATTATCACTTGTCAACTTTTTTCTCACAAGATTAAGAGTTTTATCGACAGGAACATTTGGAAATAAACTGACTACATCAAAACTAACCATTATATCTGAATTTGTAATTTTGATTTTTGATAATTTTTCTAAAAAATGTTTTGAATTTTTGATAAAGGAATTAGTATTTCCTGATAACGGATCTATTATTTTAAGTAGAAATCTTGCTAAATTTTGACAAGGTGAATTTATAGAACTTATTATTGGTCTTAATGGTATTTGTTGTTTATGAATTTTGGGTAAACCATAAAAATGTGGAGGTTTACTATAATGAGAAGTAAGAGATCTTCGTTCTTTATCACTTAGGAATTTTTTATTTTTATATAAAGTTTTGTAAATTTTGTTTTCAATACTAGTAGTTGGATCTTTATTTAATTTTGAATAGCTACCGTTTTCAATAATTTCGTTAATTTTGTTATCATAATCTGTTTTGTTCATGACAACCGTCGCGTTACCTTTATCTGCCGGTAAAATCTTAATTGTATTGTCATTTTTTAAATTTTTAATTGATTTAAATTCTGCGGAGGTTAAATTTTGATTAATTTTGTAAGATTTTTCTAATTCAATTTTGCAATGTACCTTGTATTCGTTGCTTAAGTCAGTTGGTAAATTTTGAGAAGCGTTTTCTATAGAACTAATAATATCAAATTTTGGTACATATTTTGGAGTTACCGAATAATTTAAACCTTTGGCCAATAATAAATTTTCTGTGTGATTAAGATCTCTACTTGAAATATTTATTACCGTATTTAAATTTTGTTCTGAATTTCTAAGGTTGTAAAAACTTTTTTCTTCAATTAGATTATTAAATTTTCTTAATTGTCTATTTTTGGTACAATTGAATTCTTTCTCATAACTATTTAAAACACAATGGATTATTTTATGGAAATCAAATCTGGATACCTGATTATACAAATATGATTTAATATCCTCGATATCTTTTTCTAAATTAAATTTATTAAAGAGTTAATTGCAAAAAGAATACCCTCTATATCGGGATAGTATCATAAGTTTTTATCTGGTTTTTTCTTATGATAATATTAATAAGAAAACTTCATTTATGACGAAGTATAAATTCTCTTATAATATGCAAATGCGCTATCCTTTCAAAAATTCGTTCCCAGAAACGTCACAAAAATATGATTGAAACAGATTTTGACATCTTCAATCTCAAAATCTTATTCTATGTATACTATGTTGATGTCATATTTTTGCAAGATTATCAAGTGTTCTGTTTCTAGTAAATTTATTTATTTTATGTCATTTTGATAACGGCTTTCGATCTGGAAAGCCGAAACGTCAATAAAAAAACTTTTTTAACAACTAAGTGGTTTTAATCCAGTGGAAAGAGAGAGAAATTAAAATACAAACCACAATGAGCTTCCGAAATGAATTATATATATTATATATCTATATAGAGAAAGAGAGAGAGAGAGAGAGAGAGAGAGAGAGAGAGAGAGAGAGAGAGAGAGAGAGAGAGAGAGAGAGAGAGAGAGAATATGCTTTATTGTCATAGAAAAATTACAAAAATTTTATAGACAAAGCGAAATTAATCATAATAAAAATAAAAATAAATTACTAGATAAAACAAAACACAAACAAAATATCAATAACAATTGCATTGGATATGCAATATTCGTCACTATAAATTATTGTTCAAATTAACTGAATTTAATTATTGCTCCTATATGATGCAACCCAAAAGTCTAAGGCACGTTATAAAATTCTGCCACTGTGTAAAATGGTCTTTCTTGAAAAAAAGCCCTAGTGGATCTTCTGAACTTATCACAAGAATTTATAGATTTTAGCTGTATCGGGAGATTATTATACAATTTTTTTGCATTGTAGGTAATAGAATTTTTTATTAGGTCAGAGGTGGGAATAGTTAAGTAAACATCAGTATCTAAATTTCTTGTAGGATATCTACGAGTTGGTCTTTTGAATGTGCTTGCGAACTAAGCAGACGGATTCAAAGATACGAGCAAGAAGGGTTAGAATTTTGAAATTTTTAAAGTAATTTTCACAGTGTGTCCTACTACTTAAACCAAATACATAACGAATTGCTCTTTTTTGTAATTTGAAAATAGATTCGAAGTGGTATAAGCTACAAGAACCCCAAAACGGTAAAACATAGCGAAGGTGAGATTCGAATAAGGAAAAGTAGGTCATTAATGCAGCAGTAGGGGTCAGCCCAAAAACTACTAATTCCCCTGATATTTCAACACTATTTTGCGTGGAAACCATACGGTGTACAGGGTTATTTACTGTACAGGGTTATTTACTATAAAATAAATAACTTTTTTTTGTTAAAATGCTATCAAATATACAGTAGCGTGCAGATTTCACGGGATACACTGTATATTTTTATAATCCTCTCGACGAGCTGATTTCAACAATGTATCACACTTGATGTCTAATCTGGATAATAAAGGATCTACAGCCACCTGAAAAACACATTTTTTGGATATTGGAAATCCCATCTGATTTTGAATCACCCTGTATACAATATTTTTTAGTGCCACAGAATAGAATTTGAAAAGTTAGGATAGAGACATGTAAACCGTTTTCCTCGATTTTCAACCGTTTGGCTACTACCGCTACTTTAACTCAAAAAATGTGATTTTTCAGGTGGCTGTAGATCCTTTATTATCCAGATTAGACATCGTTGAAATCAGCTCATCGAGGGGATTATAAAAATGTAAAAATATATAGGGTATCCTATTTAAAAAAAATATTGTTTTTTTGTATCCCCTGAAATCTGCACGCCACTGTACTTTTAATAGAATTTTAACAAAAAACAGTTATAACCATATAACTTTTATTTGAAACTTTTTTTCTATAGGCAA
Organism: Crepidodera aurea; assembly: GCA_949320105.2. NCBI lineage: Eukaryota > Metazoa > Arthropoda > Insecta > Coleoptera > Chrysomelidae > Crepidodera > Crepidodera aurea. Next base: position 986,040 of record OX439477.1, read on the forward strand.
TAATAACGATAATAAGGGGTGGGTAATTTATAATGAATAACCCTGTACAAAAAAATGTTAAGATTTTAGATAATTTTCTCTTCTTTATTTTACTACAAGAAAACTGTGACCACAATAGCTTGCTTTGCAAGTTATTAGCTGAAAATCACTAGAAAACAATTTTTCTTGATTTTTGATGATTTTTCATATTTGCGGGAAAAATTTTTAGTGGAAAACTTTAGATTCGTGTTCAGCACCCCAAAAAACATAAGAAAAAAATATTGGTAAAAATGTGTAGGTAAATGTCGTTCTTATATTCATTTACAGATTTTATTGTACTATTTGTAGAATAATTAGTAACTTCCCGCCAAACTATTTTAAGTCCAATATTTTGAGAAAACACTGTAATTGCCATAAAACATAAAAGCGTCGGTTTAACCTCTAAATTAAATTTTATAATAAACCTTATTTATTTTAGCGAGGCAGTGACGTAATTTCTAGTTATTTCTGTTGTCAACGGAATAAACACGAAACCACTAAGAGCGAATACGATTTAAACTTAACGTGCAAGGGAAAATAACTGTTACACTTCGCGCGACGTTGCCGCTGTGACATAGCGAACATTCTTGATTTATTTAGAGTAGTTACAAATTGACCTCCAACGTGTCAATGTGTGACATGTAGAGTCGTATCGCCCAGTATATTAAAATATGTAGTTATTAGTATTAGTGTAAGGTCAAGTATTTGTATATATTTATATTACGTGAGATAGGAAGGTCGACAACCAACACGTAGAGAATTTGTGTTATTAAATATTGTGTATATACAGTGTGTCCCAAAAAGTTTTATACAAATGGACAAAAAGTTTATCTAAAAATCTCTGCATGACTTGTTGATCTATAATCAGGTACAAAATTTTACCTTATCAGGTCAGGTCAAGGTCATTTGAAGGTAAATTGAGGAAAAATTTCTAGAAAAATCTAAAAAAATTCATACAAGGTTTTTACGGTTGCTGAATCCGAATCCGATGTTTGCTTGACCTCATCAGATCAGGATCAAGGTCATTTGAAGGTCAAATTGAAGAAACCTAGAAAAATTCCTACAAAGGTTTTCAGTGTCGCCGAATTCGAATCCGAGGTCCAATTGACCTCATTAGGTCAGCTCCTGAACCGGATCTAACCGTAAAATGACCTTGACTCTGACCTGGAGGTCAAGCAGACCTCGGATTCGTATTTAGCGATCCTGAAAACCTTTGCATGATTTTTTCCCAGAAGGTTTCCTCAATTTGACCTTCAAATGACGTTGACCTGACCTGATGAGGTCAAGCGAACATCGGATTCGGATTCAGCGTCCCTAGAAACCTTTGTATGAATTTTTTCCGATTTTTCTAGAAATTTTTCCTCAATTGGATCTTCAAATGACCTTGACCTGACCTAATGAGGTGAAATTTTGTACCTGATTATGGATCAACAAATCATGCAGAGATTTTTATCAAGAATAATTTTTTTTGTGAAATGCAAGATAAACTTTTTGTCCATTTGTATAAAACTTTTTGGGACACACTGTAAAACGGTCAATGTCAATCTTCCTATCGAGATTCAGATATTGTTATTCAGAACATTCATATAACCGATGTTATGAGTCCATGATTCATGTGGCTGTAATAGGCTTGTTCATACAGCCATCCACAACCGTTTCCAACTCAACAGCGCATGTGCATTGAAATGAATTGAACGCAAAATATTCAATGCACATGCGCTGTTCAGTTGGAAACAGTTGTGGATCGCTGTACGAACAAACCTATGTTGTTACTAATATATCCTATCACTAGTATGGTTGCAGTAATTTAACACCATTATTACACGTGCCTTATCAAGGACATCACATGGCGATCCTGCCCGTCCTTTATGACATCACATGGCGATCCTGCCAGAATCATGGACTCATAACATCGGTTATATGAATGTTCTGAATAACAATATCTCTATCTGAATCTCGATCTGAATATCTCTCTGTTTTATATACACAAATTCTCTACGTGTTGGTTGTCGACCTTCCTACCTCACGTAATACAATTTGCAAGAACATGAAATAATGATTAATAGGAAACAATGTAAACATTTTTGACTTATAGAAATGCTGTCACCATCAAGTTCCACACAAAAATCATTATTTCATGTTCTTGTAAATAGTATTACTAAAATTGTTTACTCGAGATTTGGTTTACTTAAGTTAAGATTTAATTTCTTGTAAGCACTTTAAAAATAATTATTAATTTTATTGTTATGAGATTTAATAAGTATCTTTTAACCTTGACTTTAATGTTTTTTTAAAGTTATATTAAATAGTTATTTATTTATTTATTTCCTTTCGTAATCTGAGTCAGAATGTATTGTTGAGCGCCATCTACCAATCAGTAGAAAGATTTGAGACTTTAACCTCAGTCGTGTTTCAGTAATTAACCGTGAAACCTTTTAAATCGATAATAATGAACAGTTGCTAGATACAGGATTTTTTATTAACAATTAAAAATAAAATAGAAAAATATGGTTGACGTTATAGTTATTGTGAAAATTTATTGGAAAGAAAAAAGGTAAGTGTATGTTTTTTATTGTTTATGAAATTAATAATGCTATGATAATTATACTCTTACCTTAATAATCTAGTTGAAGAACCGCAAAGTTAAAGAAACAGCGTTGATATGCTTAAATAATAACGAATGTGTTTCTAATTGTTCGGTCGATATATCAAAAATTTGGATGCCTATTTTAGAAAACGAGTTAATTGCAAAAAAGATACACTCTATATCGGGATAGTATCATAAGTTTTTATCTGGTTTTTTCTTATGATAATATTAATAAGAAAACTTCATTTAAGACGAAGTATAAATTCTCTTATAATATGCAAATGCGCTATCTTTTCAAAATTCGTTCCCAGAAACGTCACAAAAATATGATCGAAACAGATTTTGACATCTTCAATCTCAAAATCTTTTTCTAAGTGTACTATGTTGATGTCATATTTTTGCAAGATTATCAAGTGTTCTGTTTCTATAGTAAATTTATTTTGTTATGTCATTTTGAAAAAGGCTTTCGATAAAGAAAGCCGAAACGTCAAATTAAAACTTTTTTAAGAAAAATAAGTGGTTTTAATCCAGAGAAATAAAGAGAAATAACTTATAATATTATTTTTTAGTAAAATTTTCCGCTCATTCACGTGGTGCTTTTAGTTTTTTGATTTTTTTCTAGATATAATGGAAAACCCAAATTTTCGATTTTATTCTCGAAATTGTGAAGCATACACTTTAGAGCAGCAAAGATTTTTTTATTGTTTTCTACACCCTTTCAAGTACTTAAATGCCAAGTTTCATCGAGATCACATTTTGTGCGAGCTTTTGGTCAATATTCTTCTCTGGCAACTGGGCTATTTGTATTTACTTAATATAGGTATGTTATGTGAATCAAAATTTTATTTTATTTAATTTCCTTCAAAATATTTATACAAAAACATTAGTTACAAATGCACTCTTACAAATAAAATCGTACTTTTCTCATTAGGATTAAAGGATTAAAAAGATTTATTAAACCAGGTCATAAAGGATGGTCCTTAAGTAATTGTACATAGAAGTATGGAAGATTCCTCACTTTAAAATATTACGATTTGAACCAACTCGCTCTAATAAAATATTGCTAATAAGGAATATACAGGGCGTTAAAGGTTAAATTTTAAGATTTATTTTTTGCAATAACTTTAGCGTTTTCGGATATGTATACATAAAAATTTGGAACTGGGGCTTTTTGGGCACGAGAAATCATAATCTGGTACCTACTTCGATGTAATTTGTAGAGGGCGCTAGTTAGGCCACATTCACGAAAAAAGAAGAAGAATTTGGGTAAACATGTGTTCTACAAATAAAACGTGTAATTATTGTAACAAAACGGTTACTAAACCTGTGGTATGCAGTATTTGCAAGAAAAGTTATTATCACGACAGGTGCTCTAAAAGAGTTTGCGAGTTTGAGGAAGATTTGGTGAAATGTCCGAAATGTGTGGAAAGTGAGGTTATGACCTCACGATCGAATCCAAAAAGTGGACCCAAGGCCCCAGATTTCAACAACGCTGAGCTATTTCAAACAATACAAGATCTTAAAAGTTCTGTAGAGTTTATGACACACAAATTTGATGATTGCATGGGAAATAATAAGCTTATTTTGGATGAACTCAAACAGCTACGAAAGGATAATTTGTGGCTTAGAAAAAGGGTAAAAACCATTCACGCACTAGAATCCCAAGAAACTTCAAGTTCAATTGAAATAACTGGCACACAAATACCTGATTCGACGAACCCAACACGATTAGTGATGGAAATAGTCAATGACTTGCTTAAGTGCAATATTCAACAAACTGATGTTACAAATTGTTGTAAAAAGGTTACCAAGAAAGGTCCAGTCATTGTAGTCAAATTTGTCAACAGTGGTATTAAAAATAACATACTAAAAAGGAGGCGAGGTAAAAGAATAGACACCTGTATGTTAGCATCTCTAAAAGACAATAGTGCGAACAAATCTCAAGTGTACATAAATGAACAACTTACTACTCTCAATAGAAATCTATTCAATATGGCATATAAAGTCAGAAAACAACAAAACTATAAGTATATTTGGACAAAGAATGGTAAGGCTTTCTTAAAAAAATCTGAAAATGACAATGCTATATGGATTAGTAATGAAGAAATTGTTAACTCTCTTTAAATCCTTTATGGCTATAGTCTATGACACAATTTATGATTTCATAAACAATAAATCAAGCTTTCCGAGATTTACAATATTGTATTTAAATGCCCAATCAATGCGAAACAAACTTAGTTCTAAGTTGAAAACTATCGTCGACCACTCAACCAAAACACAATTTTCACACACTCTACGCGCGTTTCGCCAACTATGTTGGCATCATCAGGAGTTGATGATAGACTTAACAATTAACTATTTCTAACCGCTATTTATACTAAATGAATAACCCCCCTCCCCCGGCGGTGCCTGGCACTGTCATCACCGGTGACCTAATCAGCCAAGGGTGACTAATCAACCAAGGATGAGTAACCCGCCCGTAAACTAAAAAGCGGACTAAGAGGAATTGGTCCTTTGTCTCTGTTTAAACTTGTTTTACATTTACCTATTTCTATACTTTCAAATGCGTCCAACAATTTATTATTGGATACATTTTTAAGTAAAGTATGTTAAAATTTACATAGGCACTAAATGGGACTTAAAACCACATATGGTACACTGGTTGTACACTGCAGTGGTAAGACCCATGTTAACCTATGGCTCCTTAGTGTGGTGGCCTAAAGTAATACAAAGGAAGGCGATACTGGAGCTTGCTAAACTCCAGCGTTTAGCCTGCATTTGCATTACAGGTGCCATGAGGAGCACTCCAACAGCAGCAATGGAAACCATACTAAACCTTCCGCCACTTGATATTTATATCAGAGGGGAGGCGAGAATGGGGACATTCAGATTGGAATGCAATGGCTACTGGGATCCTTATGAACAAGGACACAGTAGAATCACAAAAATCATCACAACCTCGTTGATGGAGATGAGAAGTGATGAAATGGCACCAAAAAACAACTTCAACGTTCAGCTGAGTTGGGAAGGTGAAGAAACAAACAACTTTCGGGAAGGAACATTGGTTTGGTATACTGATGGGTCAAAAACAAAGTGGAACTGGAGCTGGAATATATGGTGAAACACCCAAATGCAAACGCTATAGAGCTTTGTTTGAGGGAGAATATTGACAGGGGGTATAGAGGGAAAAGAATCCTCATTTACTCTGACAGTCAAGCTGCCCTACAGGCCTTATCATGTAACAAAATCAGATCAAAATTGGTCTGGAACTGCCTACAAACCCTGCTCGTTCTGGCCAACCAAAATAAGGTAACACTTAGATGGGTTCCAGGGCATAAAGGGATAAAAGGCAACGAGGAAGCAGACGCCCTGGCAAGGAAAGCCTCAGCGACCGTCTTTACTGGTCTCTCATATCATACTAGAGTGCCAGGCACTCACGCACTGGAGGTATAACCTACTGGGGCTGGTAAGCCCACAGGAAGACTTTCCAAAAGAAAATCTGGTGAAAAGGCTACTCAGCCTGATAAAGGTAACAAACCTCTTCACCTGAACATAACGATGTACCTGACATAATACAATAAGTCTTAAGGCTGCAGTATTGAGGCATTTTAAAAACCTCAAGTCAGGCACATCGACTTAATCAATCAATCAAACAATCAATGTTAAATTTAGAACTAAGATTAGGTTAGTTGGTGCAGATATTTGGTTTCTTAAAACTTGCGAAAAATATAACATTTTTCCAAATTTTATTAAAGTTAGTTTACCTAAATCATCAATTTCTGATAAAGTGGGCAAGTATGCAAAACAAAAAATGGCTAGATTTAGAAATCAAATATCTGTATAGTAAAAGAAGTACTTATTCTTGAAATAGATGCTTACAGTCTTTACAAAAAATTAACTTTTAGGTTAACAAATATAGAGTATGAGGATTGGAGTGAGTTTCAGAGGAAAATGTTTAAATTTGCAAAGAAAATGTCGTACTTAAATAAAAAAACTAGAAAAATTAAAACCAAAGAAAACATTTTCACCCGAAACCCCAAACATAGTGGAAAATCAATCTTCTCAAACTTTTGACAAAACTGAAATCGCGCTTTTGAATAAAGGTTTGGGTTTTGCACTGCCTCCTAGAGACGATCTGGGTGACTTGATCGGACATATTGAAAGTTCAATTCAGTATCTCCCTGAGAGTACAAAAGGTTTTGTCCGTGAAACCAGATCTCCAAAAATATTGTATCCAATATTAGCGCCCCATCCCAAGAGGATAAGAAAATCGTTAAAAGGTTGAGAGAGAAGGACTGTTTTTATTTGAAAGCAGATAAAGGAAATAAGGTTGTCGTATTAGATAAAAGTGACTATTACGATAGAGTTAGTAATTTGATTCCATACACTTCAGTTCAAAAGAATCCTTTGCCAAAAATGATTAGGGAAGTTAATAGTACTTTAAAAAAGTGCAACAACCTTGTTAACCCACGGAATAAATATAGATTTACAATTAGCAATCCAACCATGTCAAAGTTGTATTGCCTTCCCAAAATACACAAACCTGGAAAGGCAATGCGTGTCCCATTGTGTCTGCAATAAGCACACCTAGTTATAATATTTCCGAGTTTGAAAATTTACCTTCACAACTCAAAAATTTTTCTGTTAAAAATTCTTTAGATGTCTTAGATAAAATTAAAAATACTACAATTCAAGAAGTAAGTTCATTGTTTCCTAGTGTACCGATTCCGCAAACCTTGGAATATCTTGAAGAATTACTCAAATCAAACGACTTGGGTGACGAAATTACTCAAGAATATTTACTTTTGGCTAAACTTTGCATGGATCAAAATTATTTTCAATTTAGAAATGAATTTTTTAAACAACATGAAGGAACTGCTATGGGCAATTGTCTATCACCGTTCATGGCAAATCTCTTTATGAGTAAATTCGAAACCAAGATTGGTCAAGAAATCAGAGATCAAGAAATACATATCAACAAATTAATTATTCTTAATATTAACCCCTTACCGCATCATGGGTCATATTTGGCACAATTAATATTTTCATACATAACTATTATAAATAAAGCCGCAGACCAAACTATTTTTGCATAGGTGGCCATATGTGGTATATATTTCATAATTCTGGTAGTGTAGCGACATCTCTTAACAGTTTGGTGAAGTTTCATACAATTTTGCAAATGGCCGTCGTGTGAACAGGTGTTATCAGTTTTTATAAATTTTGATCCACGATCATCCGAGTTTCTGTAGCAGATTTTGGTACAAAAAAAATAGCCACGTAAAGACTAGAGTTTTTCGAAGGAATTGCTGTAAGTAGACCCATGTAATTCTTTATTTTTTGACTGTTTTTGATGAGAAATATTGTTGTGTCATATGTGGAACTGTATGCACATTCGCCAAAACTCTCGTGGACATATATGGCACAATATGCACTCCGGACACTAAATTTATTTCAAAAAATGGATACACAAACGTTTTATGGTGCCAGTAGATATGTGCCAATGGATGTACCAGATGGTAGTGAAGACGAGAGACTTTCAGAAGATGAAGAACCGCCTGGTAAATTAGCTCCAGATTCTGATTACAAAGACGAAAATGATATGGACGATAACCAATCAGATATTATCATCCCAGAAACGGATTTAGAATTCAGTTCCGATAGCGACGACGATCTACCTCTGCTCGAACGGTTTCGTAAACTAAATAAGAATAGAAACAAGAATCATCCTACTTGGAAACGGGGTAATTTAGTTACATCGGATGAGAACCTAACATTTCTTGGTTCTACTGACATGCCACCTGAATTGGAAAATGCAGACTCTCCTTATGCATTTTTTAACTTTTTTCTAACAAATGAGATGATTACTGATATAGTTTACCAAAGTATCTTATATTCTGCTCAAACGAGACCACAAAAACCTTTGGATCTTACTGAAAAGGAGCTCGAACAGTTTATAGGGACCTGTATTTATATGTCAATAGTCCAGTTACCTAGTTCCAGAAGTTATTGGAACCTGAACCTAAATCACCGCTTGATCTCAGATGTTATGTCATGCAACAGATGGGAAGAAATAAAACGGTTTTTGCACTTTGCGAATAATGACGATGCTGTTGCAGCCGAAAATCCTGCTCATGATAAACTATTCAAAATACGACCTGTACTTAGAAAACTGAGGGAGCAACTACTAAAAGTTCCAAAGGAAGAGTACTTCGCTATAGACGAGCAGATTATTCCAACGAAAGCACGTTCGTCCATCAAACAATACAATCCAAAAAAACCTCATAAATGGGGGTATAAGGCGTTTGTTCTTAGTGGTGTAAGCGGATCTTCCTACGATTATGAAATTTTTGCAGGAAAGCAAACCAATATTCTCCCCAATGGTTTTCCTGACCTGGGAATGAGTTCAAACGTAGTTCTTCGGCTAACAGAAACTGTTCCAAGGCACATAAATCACAAGCTATTTTTTGATAACTGGTTCAATAGCGTCCCATTACAAATTTACTTGGCACAAAATGGTATGTTACCGCTCGGATCTGTTAGAATAAACAGAGTGCCAAATAGCAATATGCCAAAAGAGGCTGAACTGAAAAAGAATGGCCGTGGAGCGATGCTAGAGAAAGTCGCCACAATTGATGGAACAAAAATATCTGTTGTCTCATGGTATGACAACAAATTGGTCAACATGTTGTCTACATATGCTGGAAGTACACCAACAGTTGAGGTTCGAAGATTTTCGAAGAAGGATAACAAACATATAACGGTTCCGTGTCCAAAGGCTGTAACAATCTACAACAAATATATGGGAGGAGTAGATCTCCTGGATTCCATGCTAGGATACTATAGAATCAAACTTAGGTCAAAAAAATGGTATATGAGGATATTTCATATTATTGATTTGATGGTTGTCAATGCATGGATACTTTGGAGAAGAAGTGAAAACGAGTTCAAAGATTTAGCTCTGGCAGATTTCAAAATGGCCATTGCAGAGTGCTTGTGTAAATTGAATAAAGCCAGCTCGACAAAGAAAAGAGGCCGTCCCAGTGGAGTCATGGATAACTTGCAAAACAAGAAAAAAAGGGGCCCGACATCAGATTTTCCCATCCAAGAGGTTCGAAGAGATCAATATGGCCATCTTCCAGTATGGTGTGATAATCGGCAAAGGTGCAAATATTTCTGTGGTAAAAAATCTTTTGTAAAGTGTGAAAAATGTGGTGTTCATCTTTGCTTGAACAAAGACAGCAACTGCTTTTATAAGTTCCTTACTGAATGACTTTTAGTTGATTGATTTGCTTATACATTATTTTGATGTTTTGTTGTATTATTGCATATTGTGCCACATATGGCAAAAAAAAATACAAAAATAAAATTAAAAAAAGTTAATAAAGATTTTTTTAAATATTTTTACCGAAATCCTGAATTTTTTTTCCACATAGTGCATTTTTTTTACCAAAAACAAAAAATTCATGCGGTAAGGGGTTAATATTGAACGTGCAATTTGTAGCATTCTACAAATTAATTGCAGAGGTTAAAATGTTTTCCAATGAAGTCAGATTTCGGTTTTCAGGATTTGGAAGCTTCAGATAACTTGCAATCTCTGATGGCATTTTTCCGAAGGTGTTTATTTCGATACATTGTACAGTGCAAGTTCCTTTCTTATATTTCACGAAAAATCGCTTATGTGGGTTTTCAGGCTTTCTTAAACTCACATACTTTCTAAACAAATTTAGCAATTTTCCATTTTCAGCTTCCTCAGAAATCGCAAAGCTTCTGAAAGAGTGGTTTTTTGTGTCTGGGATATTTATCAATAAAATATTTCCTTTGTCATCAATATGATCTAAAGACATCTTTGTTAATTCTTCTCGCCTACATGCGCCCGCCAAACCAAAAATCGTAGCGACTTTTATATGAAGATAAATTTTGTCAGGCGCTTCATTTATAAACTTAAACATTTCTTCTTTTGAGAAAATTTTTGCCTTTTTGGGTCTAAATCCAATGTTTTGTTTTTTTATATATGCCGTGACCTTGAAAAACTTGCTTAAATCGACGTATTTTTTGAGTTTAATTACACTTTTCAACATTGAGTACCTGGACCAAAGAGTGTTTGGCTTGCATGTTTTGGAAATTTCAGCGAAATAAGCCAAAGAAGCATCTTCTTTAAAAGTTTTAATTCCCTTATTCTGGCACCAGTTTCATACCTATAACGGGATTTTGATGGTAGTAGACCCAAGTTTGTAGTTCTAGCCGCTTCCAAAACTGACTCTGGCAAATCTTCGTCTGAAGAATCCATGAAAAATTATCTTTTAGAAAAAGATGCGACGGTAAAATTGGTTTTGACAAGGTAGTGTTTTGACTGACAGGTTTATTTTTTCTTTGTTGCTACGGTGATTCAAAGTGACAAATAAAAAATGTCAGATGTTTATTATTATTTGACATTCATTTGATGAGGCTTATACCAGGGCCATTAAAAAATTATTGAAACGTACGTTTCTTTTTATTAAAAATTATAGCAGAATTCTAACAAGTTTCTTAATTTTTCAGTCACTTTGTAAACTACAACCATACAAATATATATTTTAAATATTCAAATACTCCCCAAAAACTTACTAGTGCGGAAAATAGTTTTTTCCGCACTAGTGCGGTAAAGTTACTCTTTCGACATTGAAATGAGTGCGGAAAAGTGGACTTTTCCGCACGCTAGTAGAAAAAATTCGTTTCAATACCGTATAATCCCACTTACACCAGAGGACTTACCAGCGTGTTCAAAAAAGCGGGTTTACATTTAGTTTTTCAGTCTAACAACACTTTAAAACAGTTATTAGGTAATCCCAAGGATAAAAACAGTAATTTGGAAAAAAAGTGGTATTTACGAAATTAGTTGTGGGGATTGCGATAGAAAGTATGTTGGGCAGAATAGACGCTCTGTACAGGTCAGATTTAAAGAGCACAAAATATGGGCTTCAAATGGTTATCAAACGAGTTTGAAAATTTACCTTCATAATTTAAAAATTTTTCTGTTAAAAATTTCATAGATAAAATTAAAAATACTTCAATTCAAGAAGGCGAAATTTTAATCTCGTTTAATGATAGTTCATTGTTTCCTAGTGTACCGATTCCGCAAACCTTGGAATATCTTGAAGAATTACTCAAATCAAACGACTTGGGTGACGAAATTACGAAAGAATATTTGCTTTTGGCTAAACTTTGCATGGATCAAAATTATTTTCAATTTAGAAATGAATTTTTTAAACAACATGAAGGAACTGCTATGGGCAATTGTCTATCACCGTTCATGGCAAATCTTTTTATGAGTAAATTCGAAACCAAGATTAGTCAAGAATTTGAGTATTTCGCAAGGATATAATTAATAATAATAATGTTTATTCATTCCATAATCTACATAATACAATACAATATAATTGTTTAGAATATAATATATATCGACCATGATTAAATAAACATAAACATCACCACTGAAGTATAATAAATACTTGTTTGTGGTTACAAAATTGTAATCAACTATCAAAGCTATTAAAAAATTGAAATCTAACATGACAATGGGGCCTGACTTACTTCCTTCATTTCTTGTTAAAGACTGTGCATACATTCTTGCTACTCCCTTACAAATAATTTTTAATATGATCTTAAAATCTTGTACTCTCCCTAGTGACTGGAAAATATCTCGCGTAACTCCTATTCATAAAAAAGGCAACAAAAATGATGTTCAGAATTATAGACCCATTAGCATCATATGTAACTTCGCTAAGATATTCGAGATCGTTCTGCATGATCATATGTCAAATCATATCAAACGATCTATATCCCCTGATCAACACGGATTCATGGCAGGTAGGTCTACGGTTTCAAATCTTATTTGCTCTACACAGTTCATATCGGAGGCCTTAGATAGAAGAGGTCAAGTAGATGTAATATATACTGACTTTTCTAAGGCCTTTGATAGAATTGACCATGTCATTTTACTCCAGAAGCTGTCATCTATAGGTTTAAGTCCACAGCTACATCTGCTAATGTCTTCGTATTTGAAGAACAGACATCAGTATGTCCAGTGTCGCGGTTTCAGATCAGATAAATTCCATCAGGCATCAGGAGTTCCGCAGGGATCAATTTTGGGACCGCTTTTATTTAGTATTTTTCTAAATGATATTGTTATTAACACCAACGATATAAAAGTTTTAATGTACGCAGATGACCTGAAACTATTAGTTGAAATTCGTTCTTTTAATGACTCTTTACTTCTCCAAAACTGTCTAAATGATATAGCAAATTGGTGTCAAAATAACTCACTTCCGTTAAATCCAGACAAATGTTCTGTTATGTCTTTTACCAGGCGACATACAGCTCTTATTTTTAATTATGAATTGCATAATATTCTTAGCAGGCCGAATTTTGTGAGAGATCTTGGAATATACTTTGATCCCGAGCTAAATTTTGTTAAACATATAGAATCAATGGTGTCATCTGCTAATAAAAGTTTAGGGTTTGTCATAAGAAGCTGCAAAGAATTCTCAGATATCTCTACATTAAAAATCTTATGTAACAGCTTCGTCCGATCGAAACTCGAATATGCATCGGAGGTATGGTGTCCTAGGCAGAAAGTCTATATTGACCTAATTGAAAAAGTTCAAAGGAAATTTATGAAATCGGCTTCTTTTATATTGGACGGTATTTACCCTCCAAGGGGCTGCCCTCATGATCTACTATTAACACGATTTAAACTTCCTGATCTAGAAAAACGTCGAACCTATCAGCAAATTTCATTACTCTGGAAAATTCTTAATGGTCAAATAGATAGCATTGATTTGTTAAATTATGTTCATTTTAAAATACCACGCGCGGGTCTAAGAGTTTATTGTAGTTTCTATTTGCCAGCTGCAAGAACAAATATTTTAAATTCATCCCCATTATACCAAGCAATCAATGAGTATCATAACATCCAGGACAGCTTGGATATATTTGCCTGTAATAAATACCAAATCAAAAGTGTAATTCTCTAGGTACTGATGTGTATTATATAAGTATTACGAACTTTTAGAAAATTGTGTAATTGCATAGTAGATGTTCCGTACACTACCAAGTTGTCCAATGTTAACGTCCATTTTTTTTCCTGTCTCACGCAGACACAGGTTTTTTTTAATGGACGTTAACCCTGGACTGCTGGCAGTTTTTGTATTATATACATTGTGCTTGTTATTATTAACATTTTTGTTATGTTGTCCTTTTCCCACCCATTAAATGGTTGGTACAACTGTTGGGTGGTGTATCAAAATAAATAAATAAATAAATAAATAAATAAGTAATATATAATTTAAAACTGTAATTAAAAAAAATTTAAAGAATTTATTTATTTATTTATTTATTTTTTTAACTTATGTAACAAGAGACTTAAAGTAGAAAAACATGGCCCCTTTTTTAATGTGTTTAACCATCTATAATTTCGTGTATATCGGTTCGTTTACTTTGTTTTAAAAATATTATTAATTTCTTTTTAAACCGTTTTAAGGTAGTTTCATCTTTTACTTTTTGTGGCAAGTAATTAAATAATTTTGGAGCTAAGTACGAGTAGTTTCTTTGTCCAATCGTTTTAGAGGCTAGTGGTATGCAATGTAGATGTTTTGTTCTTGTTGCGTACGGATGGTTTAAGGTGGTAAGTTCATTTTTATTTTTATATTGTTGGCATCCCAATTGAATACTATATAATTTCCTAATATCTAATATTTCTGTTTCAGAGTACAGCAGATGGCTGGAGTATCTTGCAGGTTTGTTAAGCATTAATCTTAGAAATCGTTTTTGGGAGACTTCAACTGCCTGTAGGTATTTGATATATTGATATATTCTTGATACCCCTCCCCAACCAATAATGCCATAGTTGAGGTGTGACTCGACCAAACTATGATACAAAATTTGCTTCATCAGCTTCATCAGCCTAACTGATGAAGTCGAAAGACAGAAACCGGTCTTAGGATGTCGAATCTAATAAATTAAAATTCCTTACTGGTTTACTCACTTTGTATTAATCTCTGAAAGGGATAAAAAAGAAGAGAGTGACATCTTGACTAGATTCAGTCAAAATTTAATGTCAATACTCTCTTCTTACCATAGATGGTAGCACATCTAAAAATGTTATCTTATAGCGGATATAGCTATTGACTTGTACGAGTTTGGAATTTTATTTATTGGATTCGAAAAGCCTAGCTGATGAAGTCGAAAGACAGAAACCGGTCTTAGGATGTCGAATCTAATAAATTAAAATTCCTTACTGGTTTACTCGGTACGTATACAGTTTTATCAAAGTTAATTGAAAGTAATCTGCTGTCAAACCAGTCTTTAAGTTTACTGAGATCGTTTTCTATGTTTAATTTAAGGGAATACCAGTTGTCATTTTTGTAATAGATAATGGTGTCATCCGCGAAACTAATAATTTTACCGATTGTTTCTTGTAAGAATAGATTGTTTAAGTAGATGACGAATAATACAGGCCCCAGTACTGTTCCTTGAGGTACACCGCATGTAATTTTTGTGTCTGTGCTTACTTGGTTTTTAATTTTCACTTTTTGATTTCTTTCTGTTAGATAACTTTCAAATAACTTGTGCGCTGTACCTCTCACACCCATATCTTCTAGTGTATCTAAAAGTATAGAATGATCGACAGTATCGAATGCCTTTTTTAGGTCTAAAAAGCTATAGACGGAGTACTTGAGTCCAAGGATTCATAAATGTTTCTAGTTAAGGAATGAATAGCATCGTTAGTAGATTTATTGTCTCTAAACCCATACTGAGATTTTGACAGCAGATTATGTTTAGATAAAAAAGCATTTAATCTTGTTTTTAAAATTTTTTCAAAAACTTTGCTAATTGATGGCAAGACAGAAATAGGCCTTGTTGAGGGTTCTGGAATAAACCCTATGTTGTGCCAGTTTCCCAGGACGGCCAACAATGTGTTACCGCCTTTTTAAACTGCATCGTAGTTCGAATTTCTAGTGGACTGTAATTTTAGATTGAAGATATGTGTACTGTAGTATGTTTGTCTTCTCAACTTCATCCAACAAAAACAATGAACACTTTTATTTAACCATTTATTAAACTTGTTAAATAAATAAATGAACAAAAACAACAACGTAACAAAGATTACATTAAACTAGTAATCATGAACAAAGTATTATAATTAATTAAAAGAAATGATCACATCATTCAGAAAATATTATTTTGCGTGCATTCTGCGTGAGTGATGAAAAGACACTGGAGGGTCCTAGCCTGATTCGCGGCCAGAGACACACTGATATGAACTGATTTGAGAAACGATATGTATTTACGTTGTGTTGGACAACGGAGGGTTCTAGCCTGATTCGCAGCTAGATACACACTGAGTTTAAATTTGAATATAAAATGAAAAATAAAGTGGACCGCCTGATACGCAGCTAACTTAGTTCTATTGAACTTGTATTAAAACAGTTAAAACCTGACGTGTTGGTTATCGTGGAAACCTGGTTTCAACCCGAGGAAGAACAAAACTTTAATTTTGCTGGCTACTCGGCTGCTTATGCGAGCAGAGATAAACGTGGGGGTGGTGTGGGCATCTGGATGAAGGACTGTTTCAGCTATAGAGTAACCTTTAGGTTCCAGGATCTTTGTACTATCTTATTTATCCAGATAGAAACTGTTAACTGTGTAATCGGTGGCATATACAGACCAGTGGACTATGACTTTTATCGATCCAATACAGAGTTAGACAATATTTTGGACAATATCAATGAAAGTGGAAAAAAGTGTTGGATTTTTGGTGATCTTAGTGTGGACTTTTTATCAAATTCTGTTCACAAGCAGACCCTTGAAAACAATATTAATTCCAATGGGTTCTCAAATATCAATAGCTCAGTACCTACCAGACTAACCTCTACCTCAAGAACGCTGATCGATTATGTTTTTAGCAATGATAGAGACCGAACTTATTTATCTATAGTAGATGATGTTGGTGATCATAGATGTCAAATTGTTCAATTTCTTAAACCAGTTCTAGTGCCAAAAAAACAGTGCGTTATCTCCAAATTTAACAAACCGGAATTTAGAAGGCGACTTCAGCAAATTCAGTCAACTGATTGGTGTAACCCCGACATCCTTTGTGACGAAATACTAAGATCTTACCATGATTGCGAAAAGCTAATAACTAAACCTGACAGATTTAGGAGAAATTCTGCACCTTTGTTTAACGCACAGGTATAGTCGAACTCAATCATTTATGAGAATGAAAAAACAGCAAAGGATTATCGCCAATAGAACAAATGCTAATGAATCTGGACATTTTTGAGCACTTTAATGTCGAAAACACCGTACACTGTCCATATACATAAAATAAAATAATATTTTGGCTATTAGGACCACTGTGCAAAGATTCAATAACCAACTTAGCTGGATATCGTTATAGGGGAGAATGGGGTATAATTATTTAATATGAATTTACATTTTAATTTCTATAACGCATATTAGATTTGAATAGAGGTTGATATCTTCATTTTTTGGTCTCTTGTGAGATTCACAAAAGTTACTAATTAAAATTTTGTCTTAAATTAATTTAACTAAACTGTGGGGTGTGAGGTTACACTCATAAGAGGCGACAATGGAAGTGTGGTTATAGTTTTTACATTTTCAATTGCAGAAACAAAATTCTCAGATGTGCAGACAGGTTACTTTGGCGGCTTGTAGATGTGCCGACAAGTGGCTTTGTCGGTATTAACGGCATGTTGATGTGCCGATAAGTGTCTTTGTCGGTATTAGCGGCATGTAGATGTGCCGACAAGTGGCTTTGTCGGTATTAGCGACTTGCATAAAGCGGGATCATTTTGTTCTGCAATTAAAGTAGGAAGTAGAAGTTAGACAAATATTGTCTTCAGTAGTAGGGGCTAGGAAAATATTCATACTGTGTTCGCACTTGATTTTTGATTTAGTGAATAGTAGGTGGTATATGATTCGTGGCGTTAGTTTATTTCAATTAATATTATTCTTGGCTTCCGTGTATATACATACTTTTTTTTATTTTGAAACATTGTTACAGTGTATTTCTTATTTATTTATTCGGTGTCAATTTCAATATGTTTCGTCCTTGGGAAAATACAGTTTCTTTAAGTGGATCTAAAGAATCGGAACAATCATTAAATGATATTCCAATGGATTATGTGGTATCAGGTTGTAGTCCCAAAGATTCCTGTAGCTCCGATGAGGAAGAGAACATTTTTGGTGAAAGAACTTCAGAGTATCAAGAAATATCCACCTCGAAAAAACAATATCTTTGTAAAGATGCCCAAATCATATGTATAAATGTTTATAAGAATATTGTGAAGGTGAAAGGAGTGCCATTGAAAAAACATCTTTTTTAACAAATGTTCCCATTAGCACTCTTTATAGAATTATAAAGAATGGTCCAAAAAATCGTAAAGAGAGGTGTGATAAAGGATGTGTTAAAACTTTAGATCCTTCAATATCAAAATTAATTGGTAGTATTATTTATCAATCTTACCAAAGAAATGAGTTTCCAATAGTGGATAGTATATTTTCTTTACTAAAAAGTAAAAGGCCAGATTTAAGAATATCTAAAAGCACAACACAGCGTTGGATATCGAAAATTGGATTTAAATACCAAACTATCAACAAGAGGACTGTAATAATGGAAAGCCAGAGGATCATAAAATGGAGGATACAATATTTGGAAAAAAGGGGCCACGAGGTATTGCGCCTTCCGCCCTATTTTTGTGTATTTAATTAATTAATTTGGGGACAACTTAAAAAAAGAATAAGGCGTCATAACGTGTTTCCCAAATTTGACGGGTTGGTTGCAAATTTGGTAAAAGAAGAAATTAACAAAATTTCAGCTAATAATTGGCAGAAAAAAAACAAACATGTCATCAAAGAAGAAAATTCTCAAATAACGAGGCCCATCCCAATTTATTATCAATGTTGACGACAGTGAATCCGATGGTGAGGATTGAGATAGGGTAAGCTTAATTAATTTATAATATTTATGACTTTATTCACCGTGTTTTTAATTTTAGAATTAAAATTTGAGACAAAATTTTAATTAGTAACGTTTGTGAATCTCACAAGAGATCAGAAAATGAAGCTTTCAACCTCTATTCAAATCTAAATATGCGTTATAGAAATTAAAATATAAATTCATAATAAATAATTATACGCCATTCTCCCCTATAACGATATCCAGCTAAGTTGGTTATTGAATCTTTGCACAGTGGTCCTAATTGCCAAAATATTATTTTTTTGGGTTTTTATAACGTTTTTTCATTCTCATAAACAAGTGGATTCTACTATACACAATCTTCTAGCCGAACGAGATATCCACTATAAAAGACATTAAGGGGATTACAGTACCTAGGCGAATTTTCAAAAAATCATATTTTCTAAACCGTTTAAGACAAAAAGTTAAAATTCTGGTAGAATGAAGTAGGGATAAGTACCTAGGATCGTGTGCATACACAAGGCTGTACATTTATTCATAGTTGAGATATGATTATAAAAATCAGTAAAAATTAATATTTTTCAGCGCCTATGCACACGATCCTAAAAAACCATATATAGAATCCGTATTTCGAATTTGAGCCCTTAATCTCAATTACTTT
Organism: Crepidodera aurea; assembly: GCA_949320105.2. Taxonomy (NCBI): domain Eukaryota; kingdom Metazoa; phylum Arthropoda; class Insecta; order Coleoptera; family Chrysomelidae; genus Crepidodera; species Crepidodera aurea. The sequence continues at coordinate 1,005,288 of OX439477.1, forward strand.
ACTTACCAGAATTTTTAGAAAATTTTTGGGGCTGATAATTGCACCACCTAAATAAGTTAGAAACGTAAGCAACTTAATAAACTTTCAATTAGTTCAGTCAGATATTTCCATAGAAGTACAAGTAACGAAAAAAGATTATATCGTCGAAGGTAAACGAATAATAGACATTGCGCACTTCTGGAAACAGCTTAAGAACATAGAGCATTCTCCTTACTTTTCATGTTCTTTTCTTAACTGCCAGTTAATAAATGAAGTCAAAAAAGGTTTTTCATCAAAGTTTGTAGTGGAATGCAACATGTGCAAAGTTAGATCATTTCTATATACCCAAAAAGAAGAAGAAGAAATCGATGAAAATATGGCAGCAGTATTCGGTAAATATATTTTATAATGTATCCATCACTTCTAAACAATATAATTTACATTTTACATGTTTAATTCAATTTAGTAATATTCAGTTGAGGGCCCATTAATTTTCATTGAAAAGCTAGTATCAATTGAAAATCACAATTTTTTTACTTGGATTGAATGGATTTTAACGTAAATAGGTAAAGATCATAGATTTAGAACAATAAGATCGGTTTGTATGCATTTCGGCTGGGGACAACAACACGTAACAGTCTATGGTCTATTTTTATGCATGAGAGAGTAATAAAACAGCATTTCTAATGCAAAACTTAATACGGTCATTTTAAATATTTTTACGGAATAATCTAAATATTTCCTAAAATTGTCATAAATGTACCTGAGCTAATACAAGTTTTGCGTCTTTTATTGGTCTTTTATAACCATAAGCTGTATAGAACAATAGAAAAAGGTTTAGACAGGCCAAAAGCCCTGTGTATTAAAGATAACATAGCCGTATCTTAAGATTATTTTCAATAAGTACCTATTTGCCAATTTTGTTTTATTTTAATTCCAAGAATTTTTTACAGTAATCGAATTAAATCGAATTATAAGTAGATAAATACCTTACCAACAAATTTCACCGAAAATGCGATTGTAGGTTTTCCATTTAGTAAGGAGGTCCAGTTGTGTATTCTTGACAGCTTACTAAATGTCGTTTAGTTGCAACATGCAAGGTGCAGTGTGCAGTCTATTGTGAATTCTAGTGTGATCATGGAAAATTTGGAAGTACCGCGTAAACGACAAAAAATCGGTCCTTTAACAGTTAATGAAAAAACATTAATATTTAATTGTTTTAAATCATTTACAGACAAACATTTATGTAAAAGTGTTGATGACACAGTGGAATTAGTTAGTAGTACGCTTGGTGTTGGGAAATCTGCGATTTACAGAGTTGTTAAAGAAGAGAAATGTGGCGAGTTTCAAACAGCACGTAAAGCTCCAGGAAAACCAAAATTTCAAATAGAAAATCATTTGAAAGAAAGACTTCGAAGGAAAGTGCCATGCGTTCTTCTTTAGAAAAGAATTTCCGACAGTAGACAAAGTTCTTGCCACGGTTCGATTATCAATTTTTCTAATTCTTCTTAATGCGGTTGTTACTGAAGCATTAAAGTTTACTGCAACATTTGCATGTCTGGCCGTTTTAAAGGGATGTTCCCTTAAGTAATCAGTTAATGCTTCGTCTTGCTCCGCTGTAGTTATAACTGGTCTTCCAGTTCCTCTTTTTCTGATAATAGTTTGTTCGTTATCCGATCTTTTTTTAATACTTTGAATCGTGGTTTTGGTTCTATTAAACACTTGGGCCAGTCGTCTAATAGTCCAACCATCATCTATTTTGGAAATGATTCGGATTTTATCAAAATAATTTAAATGAGCTGGCATTGTGGATATGCGCTTTGACACATTTGACAAATGTGACACTAATTTTGATTGATCAGTTAAGTTAGATTTACATTGGGAAAAAAAAGTGTACCAGTTTTATATGACGCGCAGTGTACATGGCTGTTGTACCAAATATTTAGCTGATACCTACACCTGATAAACAAAATTACATTAAGGTATCTTGTTAAAGATTGTTAAAAAACCATTACCTTTTTAAATGTTGCCTAAAGGCATGATCAGTAGGAGGCAGTTCAGAAACTAAAGGTTGGATTCTGTTGTAAGGTGCCATCGCAGTTGATTTAAGGATGTAATATTTCTGTTTTTATTTTTGTATAAATGAAGGCTATATTTGACACCTACTTTCATGGCTTCATCTTCTGTTAGGAACGGGAGGTTTTCCAAGTCCTTCAACTCATTTACATTTTTATACAACACATCAAAAGCAGTTTTCTTTCCCACTTTGTACATAGAATTAGTGATGTCACAGCCAGTTAAGCAATGAATTGTTAATAGTTTTCGGCAAGGATTACCCTGAAATGAGTCGAAGCACACTATGGAAACTTTTAAAAGAAATAGGTTTTCTATGGAAAAAGCATTCCAGAAAGTCTATTTTAATAGAAAGAAGTGATATTGTAGTATGGAGAAGAAATTACCTAAGGACTATAAAAGAAATGAGAAACCAAAGAAGAAATATATTTTATTTAGATGAAACATGGATCAACGAGGGACATACACCAAATAAATTTTGGCAAGATGAAACTGTTACAAGTCGAAGACAGGCTTTTTTAAATAATTTATCTACTGGTTTAAATCCACCATCAGGAAAGGAGCGCAGACTGATAATAGTACACATCGGTAGTTCAAACGGTTTTGTTAAAGGTGGTTTATTGACTTTTGAATCTACTCGTACCGGTGACTACCATGAGGACATGAATGCTGATGTCTTTAAAGAGTGGTTCGAACAAATGATAGATCTTCTTCCTCAGAACTGTATAATAGTAATGGATAATGCAAGTTATCACTCGAGACTTACAGAAAAAATGCCCACAACCAAGTGGTTAAAAAAAGATTTACAGAATTGGCTAAATTCAAAGACTATTAAGTTCCATCCCGGTTCTGTGAGAAGAGAACTGTATCATTTGTGTTCCCTTCATAAAGAGAAATTCAAAAAATATGAAATTGATGAAATTGCAAAAAATCGTGGGATGACGGTGGTTAGATCACCACCATATCATTGCGAAGTAAACCCGATTGAACTGATATGGGCACAGATAAAGGGAGAAGTTTCAGGAAAAAATAATTCTTTTAAAATGAGTGATGTTAAACAGTTGTTTTTGGAGGCTGTAAATAATGTGAAGCCTGAAAACTGGGAAAAAGGCAGTAAATCATACGATTAAAGAAGAAGAGAAAATGTGGAAATTGGACAATATTACTGATGAAATGATCGAGCCACTCATTGTAAATATTGGTTGCGACAGTTCATCTTCTGATTTCGATTCTGATTTGGATTTGTAGGTAAGAAGTAGTTTTTATATTAAAATTATTATTTATGAACGTAACGTTGTTTAAAAGTCAAAGTTTAAACCCTTATACCTACATAGCCCGTTTGACACAATGTTCTTAACATACCTTGTGGAAAAATAAAATATTTTAGAAAAAATTGCACTTTTTTACCTTCGGCTGCTTAGAAGTTATAAGCAGGTTAATTAGGTGAAAATATAAGTGTACACCCGATATATTTATTATATTTATACAAAGGTTATTTCATACGAAAATACTCGAGGTATAACTTCACAAAATATTTTAACTGTCTACTAAAAGAAGTGGTACGCCTATGGATTACGAACGCTTTATTATTTTAATACTCTCTCATACATAAAAATAGACTATAAACGCTGTGTTATTGAATTTATATTATAAGTTTCAATGTTGTCAAAGTTATCATAATTTTTTTCCGTTATTACCAAAATCCTAAATCTACGTAAAAATTATCTTGAAAAATGAGATATTTTGATTCGCTAAAATAATTGTACATCTACGAACACTAATTTTCGTAAGTATTAACACAACATATCATATTGATAGATAAATATTGACAAAGATACTTTACCACGATTTAAGTTTAGACCATTTCTACGAAAAATTGTTAGAAGCGGCAACTGTGTACTGGTTCTACTCTGCTGTGATGAATGAAATCAGGGGATAGAATGTTTCGTAGTAACGTAGTGCACTGGCGGATCTGAAGGGGGGGCCATGGGGGGGAGTTCTGAATAGTTGATATCGGTTCAACAACTAAAGTCTGGATATGCAAGTGCAGATCGTAGAGGCTTGCGGAAAAAAAATTTATTACTAAAACGGCCAAGATAAAAACCTGGAAAAATATTTTCAAGTTTCTGAAATGACCGCTAGGTGGCGTAACTGCAATCTTGAATCTAAGAGAGTTATGTTTCTGTGAATTCCGCTACATTAACCTAACAAAAAAATACCTGATCTTTAACGTAGAAGATAATCTGAACCTTTTTTGTTTGACAAGTTTTGCTGTATCTCTAAAAATAAAGTGGTGGGGGGTATTCAAATGTTTCAGTAAAAAACACCCTGTATATTCGAAACGGCTGAGCCGATTTTAACAAACTTGGGCTAGTTGAAAAGAGCTATTCTTGCTCTACAAATGCTATAATATTTGAAGTTTTGTTAGTTTCAGATGTCGCCGCTAGAGGGCTTTTTTCGACATTTCGACAGAAAAATTAAATGCATTGGTATGATTTCTTTTTCATGAAAAAGTAGCCAAATGATGCCTAAACAAGCTCGCGAAAACCGCATCTCGGTATCTTGTTCCTAACCTAAAATTTAGGCCAAAGAAAATTTTATAAGTACGGAAATCTCTTAAATTTTTATTTTTTAAACTAATTAATTCCTTTTATTATGTAAGTTGTGGCCCTAAAAAGGACCGAATTAAAAAAGAAAGGTTTTTAATGTCCCCGTAAATGCTCGAAATTCTGAAGCCTCTCATGGGTAGACAAAACTGCAGCTTCAATTTCGGCTCTCGGTAATGCATTACGAATCCGATTTTTCGTATCTCTCTGGTCGTAGGTTGAGTCTGAAAATTCAAGACAAGTTAAGTCTGGTGATCACGCAGGCCATGGAAACAGACTTCCTCTTCCAATCCAACGCTGTTGTAATACTGCATTAATATGCTCTCACACAATAATGGAGAATTTTTATTTCTAATTTTTTGGACCGATGAAGCCACCTTTAAAATCTGCACAATATGCATTATTGGTCTGCAGAAAATCCGCATTGGTTCAGCACCAAGGACGTTTGAGTTTAAATGTGTGGTGTGGCATACTGGGAGACAGAATTTTTTTTTTTAGCAATCCCTAAGTGGCAATATCTTTCTTGACTTTTTGGCCAATAAATTGTTATATATTTTATTACTTACCCTGTATATGATAGGAGCGTTGTTAAGGGGTGGGGGTGAATTCGTGAATGTCAGAGTGATAGATCTTATTAATGAATTTCGTGATTGTTTCGCACTCAACATTCATGAACTAGGTTGTACAGACATTATGAAAGTTAATATTTCGGACAATAATCAACCAGTTAGGGCGAAACCTTATGAAAGACATTGTCAATGAGTGGCGTGATTGCGGAATCGTTAGAGACACATCACCAGTTATTTTAGTTCCAAAAAGTTGAACAGTCAAACGGTTGTTAAAAGTTTTCCAATTCCGCATATAGATGATTGTTTTCAAATATTAACAGGGTCTAAAATATTTTGTACATTAGACCTAATGTCGGGATATTTACAGGTTCCTTTGGACGAGGAATCAAAGGCAAAAACTGCTTTTGTCACACCAGATGGTACCGCGGAATTTGAAAGGTTGTGTTTTGGACTTGTAAATGCGCCTTTTGAATTTTCAAAACTGATGACTTTAGTTTTGGGTCCATTGAGAAATACAATAGCAGTATCGTATCTCGATATTTTAATAGGTGCGCAGGATTGGACAGATATGTTGAACAGACTTCGTCAAGTATTTTGTGCAGTCAAAGATGCTAAACTAACTTTTCGATTGAATAAATGTGAGTTCGGTAAAAAGTGCGTGAAATTTTTGGGATTCCAATTGAGTGCAGATGGACTTCAACCTGGAGCTGGTAAGTTGGAGGCAATAGAGAAATTTCCCACACCGAAAAATAAGCATGAAGTCAGAAGATTCTTAGGGTTGACAGGATTTTTTAAAAGATTCGTAAAAAATTATGCTTCAATTTCTAGACCAATTTCTGATTTGACTAAAGCAAATGAATATTTTACCTGGACAGACAAACATCAAGAATCTTTCGAGAAAATGAAAGAAATTTTACAAAAAGCTCCAGTTTTGCAGTTGTTCAATCCAAAATCTGAAAACACTGAATTACGCTGTGATGCTTCTAGTTTAGGCGTAGCAGGAATGTTGTTACAGGAAGGACCAGGGAAGAAAATGCATCTTGTTTACTGTGTATCTAAGAAAACCAGCGAAGCGGAAAAGTTTTATCTCAATGCTAAGAGAACAGTCAATCCTCAAATTGCACGTTGGTACACAACTCTATCTGAGTATGGTTTCGAAATAAAACATAGACCAGGAGTGAAAATGGCACATGTGGATAGCTTGAGTCGAGCTGCTGTTGAAGAACCAACTGAAAAAGGAATGATAGAAGATGTATACGATAAAAGATTAGCAATGCTTGTTATAATGACAGAAGAAGAAAGAATATTGACAATTCAGAAAAATGATTCAAAACTGAAAAAAATTGCAGAAATTTTGGAAAAAGAACAAACTGAAAGAACGAAAGAAGAAAAGAATCGCTCGAAAGATTATTTACTTGATAACAATCGTTTGTACAAATTGACGAAAGTAAATAAGGAGAGCAGATGGCTTTATGTCATACCTGATTCTATGAGAAAGGCTACTGTGATCAAATATCATGATCAGATGGGTCACTGGTCGGTTGATAAAACAGTAGCAATGATTTTAAAGAAATTTTGGTTTAAGAGTATGAGAAGATACGTCAAGAGATATATTCAAGGATGTTTTGAATGCTTGATGGAAAAAGTACCCGGAGGAAAGAGGCCTGGAAAACTTCACCCACCCAAAATGCCTGAACGACCTATGCAGAAGATACATGTTGATCATTTAGGTCCATTTCCAAAGAGTCGTGGTGGAAAAATGTATATTTTTGTGGTCATGGATGCATTTTCGAGGTTTTTGAATTTATTTCCTTCAAGGACTACTTCCACAAAAGAAACTTTGTCAAAAATGGAATTATTTATAAATCAGTTTGGTACACCACAGACACTGGTAAGCGATAGAGGGTCGGCTTTTACGAGCGGAGAATTCAATGAATTCTGCAACAAATACGACATCGAACATAAACTAATTGCTGCTCAGTTTCCACAAGCCAATGGAATGGCTGAGATAAAAATGAAGTCCATTGTACCAATCACTGTAACTTCTATAGATTTTCAAGATGAAAACTGGTGTAAAGATATACATGTAGTTGAAAGAAAACTAACAAAACTACAGGATATTCACTTTTTGAATGTTTATATGGATACAATCCTAGTTTTGAAAATGCTAAGATGGAAAATTTCGTAGAAAGAAATGAAATGAAACAAGATCATAAAAAAATGAGACAGAGAATGTATGAAAACGTCAAAAAAGCACAGACAAAGTATAAGAATTTTTACGACAAGAAAAAATATGAAGGTCTAGAATATGAAATTGGAGATATTGTAGTGAAAAGAAAAACTTCTACAATATCTACAGGAAAACCGACCAAAACACAGTTAAAGTATTGGGGACCTTTTGTAATTATAGAGAAACTTCATGGAAATACCTACAAACTGGAAAAGTTAGATAAAGAGGTTGGATCAACTAAAACGACAGTTGCTCATGTATCACAACCAAAAATTTATAAAAATCATGAAGAAGATGAGGAAATGCATGACATGGATGGTACACGCGAGGAAACAAATTTTCATGTTCCAGAAGTGAATCTCAACAATGAGATAGAAGATTCATTATCAGATTCATCGAGTATTAGTCAAGAAAGTTGGAAACCAGATGAGTCGGCCAGCGAAGAAGGTGATTCTACAGGAGCTGGAATCATAAATAGACCACGAAGGACTGTCAGAAGACCTTCAAGATTTAATGACTATGTTTGAGGACAAACATTTATCAGGATAGCCGAGTGTTATATATTTTATTACTTACCCTGTATATGATAGGAGCGTTGTTAAGGGGTGGGGGTGAATTCGTAAATGTCAGAGTAACAGCGAAATCTTTGTTGAGTATTTTGTAAAGTTATTTTTATTATTGTTCTTTTGGATTTATTAAAGTTTATTAGTTCAATTCAGTCTTTTACGTGTCTGACGAGGTGCCTACACTGACGAATCTAAAATATAGCCAACAAAATTACCGTTGTTGTTGGAAGATGTTTCACTGGAAACATCTTCCAACAACAACACATTATGCTATTATTGTGCGAGAGCATATTAATGCAGTATTCCAACAGCGGTAGATTGGAAGAGGAAGTCTGTTTCCATGGCTTGCGCGATCACCAGACTTAACTTGTTTTGATTTTCAGACTCAACCTACGACCAGATACATATGAAAAACCGGATTCGTTAATGCATTACGTAACATACCGAGAGCCGAAATTGAAGGTGCAGGTTTGTCTACCCATGAGAGGCTTCAGCAACGCATAGAGCGTGATGATCAGCATTTAGAGCATTTACGGGGGCACTAAAAACTTTTCTTTTTTAAATCGGTCCTTTTTAGGGCCACAACTTACATAATAAAAGGAATTAATTAGTTTAAAAAATAAAAATTTAAGGGATTTCCGTATAAAATTTTCTTTTAGGTTAGGAACAAGATACCAAGATGCGGTTTCCGCGAGCTTGTTTAGGCATCATTTAGCTACTTTTTCATGAAAAAGAAATCATACCAATGCATTTAATTTTTTTGAGAAAATTAACCATTTTTCTGTCGAAATGTCGAAAAAAGCCCTCTAGCGGCGACATTTGAAACTAACAAAACTTCAAATATTATAGCATTTTTAGCCCAAGAATAGCTCTTTTCAACTAGCCCAAGTTTGTTAAAATCGGCTCAGCCGTTTCGAATATACAGGGTGTTTTTTACTGAAACCTTTGAATACCCCCCACCACTTTATTTTTAGAGATGCAGCAAAAATTGTCAAACAAAAAAGATTCAGATTATCCTCTACTTTAAAGATCATGTATTTTTTGTTAGCGGAATTCACAGAAACATCACTTTCTTAGATTCAAGATTGAAGATTGAAAATATTTTCCAAGTTTTTCTCTCGGCCGTTTTAGTTATAACTTTTTTTTCCGCAAGCCTCTACGATGGATAGTTTCCCAGATATAGTACCTCGCATTCTTATGTGGCCACCCTGTACATTATTTAATATTATCAGCCAAAAAAAGTTACGGGCAAAAAATACATTTTTTTTTAGAAATTTACGATTATTGTGGTGAAAATCGTAATTTGCGCACTATAACTCGGGAGGGAACATTAATTTATTAAAAAAGGTAATTTATCAATTACGAAAATTTTTTTCTTTTTTTCACACCCCCACCTGCCCCCACTCAAAACGCAACTAACGAAAGTTTTCTACCTCTGGACACCTTTACTAGCAATTTGTCGATTTGATCAGTTACTAGTTTCTGCTCGATATTACAAAACAATTTACTGGCTTTCTTGGGCTACTTGGTAAGTTTTACCCCTCCCATAAAAAAAAGCTAAATCCGCCCTTGCTGCCCTTCTATTTTCTAATATGACTAGCCTAAAGACGAAAACACACGTTATACAAACCAAAATTATTCGTTGTATTGAATATTTTCTCAAAGACTCAAACATCCCAAATTTTTATCACTTAATCACTTTGGTTACAAATTTCCATTAACTGATGGCCCCCCCTGAAAAACTCCCTAGATCCGCCACTGACGTAGTGGCACCATTTTCTACATGGTTTATTATTGTGTGCTTTTTAGGTTATATTATTATAATTTTCTTTTTCATATTGAATTTATTGGTTTAAGTCTTAGATTAAAGAGACCAGAGATGTAATATTGTCGTTTGCGCATGTTGTCTGTTTCGGCTTGAATTCACCCACCAATAGAGAGTCAAAGTGTGTCCGACTAGACTAAGCCACGTACCATTTTCATTTCCAGGATCGTCTTCTAGTGCATTCTGTGAGTCGAAAAAAAAGCTCGAAAAACACAAATATTTTAAGCAGCAACCAAACCACCTCTCCCCCCCCCCCGTTTTTGAGGATGCTGAACACGATGGCGGATATTTGAAATTATTTTCGACTTAGTCCCACCCCCCAAACGGCCAAAAATCACCCACTACAGTGTGCTTTTTTTTTGCTGTGAAAGAAACCGTGTCATCTCCCGTTTTTGAGGATGTTGAGCACAATGGTGATGTTACATCTATACACCGACTTGGCCACATCCCCCAAACGGCCAAGAATCACCCCCAAGCAAAAAAAATGTTTCACCCTGTAGAGGGTGCTTTTTGGAAGTTTGGGGGATGGGATTAAGCCGAAAATAATTTTGAATAACGCCATCGTGTTCAGCATCCTCGAAAACAAGGGGGGAGAGATGGTTTGGTTGCTGCTTAAAATATTTGTATATTTTTCCGACTCACAGAATGCACTATTCGTCAGTCAGAGTTGAATGTCACCGGCCGTCGCTTTTTGTTTGGTTGTATTTACATATTTACAGATAAGGATAGGTCCTAATAGTTGAAAAATGTATTCCTTTTTATTCTACTTATATATAGTTATTTAAATGTAAATAGAAAAAATATTTTTTTCCCATTTTCATTTGTTTCAGTTAGTGAATAATTGTGATTCGAACAATTTCAAACGAACTAAAATTGACCCGAGTCCGCCTCTGGCCAAGTTCTCGTCTTCTCAGGGCCCCGATGTTTGAAATGTATGAGTACAACTCGTCTGCGAGAATGTACCACGTGACCATCTCGAAATCGTGTCAACGTTGCCAAATTTAAATTTAGACAGTTCGACAAAAAGTAGAGCAAAACATATATTTTAGTTCACTTGAAACCTTCGTACAAGAAGAAATAGAAGAAGTGATTAGGACAGAACAGCCAAATTATTGGATTCAGACCAATTATAAGCTCTTTAGATCCGTTATGGCAATATTAATTCAAAATATAAAACATTTTTCAGAAAAATATTTATTTTTCACAGTTATACGAATTTAAATTAAGAAAAAGCTTAATTTTCAATCGAAAAAATTAGTTTATACATTTTCAATTTATAATTTTATCCAGAGCTCATTTGTTAATTATCTAATGGTATATGTCTACATAACTGCCTATCCTTAAAAATCAAATAACTCACTTATTTTTCATCTAAACTTCAACATATTATACATTTTCGGAAAGGGAGAGAGTTCACCTTTCAGATAGAATAAAAATATATAGGGTCTGTCGTTAAAAAAATCGACGTTATTTGCATTTTAAAAAGACCGCTTTTTTAAAACACCCTATATAAGATTTTACTAAACTAAACTAAACATTTATACTGAAAAAAACTTTATATAAGTGAAAACCGCACCTTCCTATCATTTCTGAGTTCAGAGATATTTGCAGTTAAAATGGGTCAGAAACTTCTGGGACACCCGGTATTTCAAAAATAAAGGTACTTTATTCCTGAGTAAATTTCATATTTTTTGGCAAATCTCGTATACGACTGAAAAAATTTGATGAGATAGTTGCGTTTTAAGTTTTTAAATAAAAAACTGTTAGTTATAAAAGTCTTTTTAATTTGTAGATGTGCTACCATCTATGGTAAGAAGAGAGTATTGACATTAAATTTTGACTGAATCTAGTCAAGATGTCACTCTCTTCTTTTTATCCCTTTCAGAGATTAATACAAAGTGAGTAAACCAGTAAGGAATTTTAATTTATTAGATTCGACATCCTAAGACCGGTTTCTGTCTTTCGACTTCGTCAGTTAGGCTTTTCGAATCCAATAAATAAAATTCCAAACTCGTACAAGTCAATAGCTATATCCGCTATAAGATAACATTTGTAGATGTGCTACCATCTATGGTAAGAAGAGAGTATTGACATTAAATTTTGACTGAATCTAGTCAAGATGTCACTCTCTTCTTTTTATCCCTTTCAGAGATTAATACAAAGTGAGTAAACCAGTAAGGAATTTTAATTTATTAGATTCAGTCAAAATTTAATGTCAATACTCTCTTCTTACCATAGATGGTAGCACATCTACAAATGTTATCTTATAGCGGATATTGCTATTGACTTGTACGAGTTTGGAATTTTATTTATTGGATTCGAAAAGCCTAACTGACGAAGTCGAAAGACAGAAACCGGTCTTAGGATGTCGAATCTAATAAATTAAAATTCCTTACTGGTTTACTCAGTCTTTTTAATATAATAATAATATGTATGAATTTTCTGGTTACCGGTTTTGATATCTGAAATTTCATCAGAATTGATCATAAAAGTATATTACAGGAAATCTTTGAATATGTTGGCAATAAAGTGCATTCAAATCTGTTTAGGATTATAATAAATATGACCTTTTGAAATTTGTTTTAGGGTAAATCGGCGTTAGTCTACAACAGTGATGGCTTAATATGACTTATCTGTATACACGGAAATTAGTATAATAAAAATAGTCCTGGTTTCCCCTACTTTAAGGGAAAGAAATCTGTAAATTTTCTTTTCCAATAAATATTTTATTTATTCCTAAAACAAATAGTGTTTAGTGAAGTTCGCAGCCAATATAAATATATTTTTTTGTGTTTACCAATATTTTTCCAGTTTTGTAGATTCAGTCTGGTAAGTTTTAATATATTTTTATTTGGTGTTTGTTTTTCAAATAGAACTTTTTCATTTTATAGATTTTATTAATTTTAAATATTATATAATTATTCTTTTTATGATATATATAATAAAATACAAACTACAAATCACATACCAAACTATTAATATCAAAGATATAGGTTATAATTAATATAAATTTGACTTGATAGTCTCGACACTTAACCAGCGTTGCCAAACTGCGGGGAATCTCAAGATGATTGGGGATTTATTGGGGATTGGCATTATGCGGGGAAAATGCGGGGATTTTGAGATCTCATCGTTAAACAATATAATAAATAATCATGCAGGAATTAAAATTAAAATAAAAAAACAGTTCAGATTGGGCATAGAACTCAAGACCATTTGCACAGCAGCAAATCATTTGTCCATTGTACCTACTTTTGTTATAATAAATCATATTATAATCGGGTAAGTTCGTTTATCTCCGCGCGGTGCGAACGCGAACACATAGAGAAAACCTTTCTGTGATTCCCTTAGTTTTAGACGCTTTTAATTTGTTAGCTTTGCGTTAGATAAGTTGATTTTGTATTCTGTCGCGAAATAACGATACGATTTTGTGCAAATATGGATAAATGGTTAATAAAAGGTCAAAACAAAGAAGATAATCCTAAGGTAAGGTACTTAACCTATTGAGGGGGATTTTTGGGGAATCAGCAGATTTTTGTCCCCAAATTTTGGGAATTTGACATGGGATATTGGGCAATATGATAAATTGGCATCGGCAACACTGCACTTAACGCCTTCACGGCGCTATTGCGCATGTTTCCTCTCTTACTAAACTCAACTCTACTGGTACAACCCAGTAGAGCACTTCTATGTGAACTTGTAGATGATTTCTCTTGGTTTCAATCATAACGATTTTGTGACGCTGAGAGAGTGAGGAGTGATCACCTGGTACATTCTCGCACACGAATTGAAAATTTATAAACTAACTTTTTCGATTGAAAATTAGGCTTATTCTTAATTTAAATTCGTATAAATTTGAAAATGAAATATTTTGCTTTGAAAAAATTACTACTTCAATACACAAAAAAGAACGTTTTCACCAGAGGTTTCATAAAAAAATTATTTTTGCAAGAGATAAAAATTAAAAACGAAAAACATGGTTTTATCGTATTTGTATTTTATCTTCTAAATGCTGATGTTTTAAAACAAATTGTTATTGATGTTTATTAGTACATCAAGAAATGGTAATTTTTTTATATTTTCAATTTCAATTATAATTTTAATGTTATAACTTGTCTACTTTTTTCTCATAAAATTAAGAGACTTATTTATCGACAGCAACTTTTGGAAATTTCTTTTTTGTGTTCTATATAACCTGTAATTTTGCCAAGCCAAAACATTGAATTTTCGATTTTATATTAAAAAAAATATTACAATTATTATACTTTTTTTAAACAATATATATTGTTAATTATTAATTATTATTTAATTAAATTATTAATTATTATAAACTAACTTTTTTTTCGATTGAAAATTAAGCTTTTTCTTCGTATAACTGAAAAATAGATATTTTGCTTTGAAAAATTATCATTTTAATTTTTGATAATTTTTCTAAAAAATGTTTTGTATTTTTAATAAAAGAATTAATATTTCCATAACGGATCTAAAGAGCTTATAATTGGTCTGAATCCAATAATTTGGCTGTCTGTCTTAATCACTTCTTCTATTTCTTCTTGTACGAAGGTTTCAAGTGAACTAAAATATATGTTTTGCTCTACTTTTTGTTGAACTGTCTAAATTTAAATTTGGCAACGTTGACCGATTTCGAGACGGTCACGTGGTACATTCTCGCAGACGAGTTGTACTCACATATTTCAAACATCGGGGCCCAGAGCTCGTATCGTCTCGGTTCCCGCTCTCAATTCACCCAGTTTAAAAAACTGGCAACATTCGCGCAGCTAGAACAAGCGTGGATTGTTACATCTCTGGTCTCTTTAATCTAAGGTTTAAGTTGATTTATTAGATAAATATAGTTTATTAGTGTTTGAATGCAGCAAAATAGTTTATTTAAATCATTTCATGGGTAAGTTACATTGTATTATTATGAAGAAAGCTCAGGGGCGTAGAATTAGTATTTTATCGACTGTATAAACTCTTTGATAATGCCTAAAGGATTGTTTTAACTTATTGCAACGACTTATTATTATGTAGGTTTCATATATTTTGTTAAAAATTAAATCACATTTTGTTTTTCTGTCAAACTACCTAAGTATTTAGGTAATATTTTTCATTTAAACAGTTATACGAAGACATGACTTTTAGGATTCCTGCAAATGTTGAAAGGAGAAATATTTGATACTCTTTGTTAGGATTTGAGACAGTGAAGTTCATACCTACAAATGCTTATATTTGTTCTTCATTTCCGTGATAATGACTGAATATAAACCAAGTGGAAGGAAATATTTGAAAACAGATGCAAAACCAATATCGAGGTAATATATCTATATTTATTTGTTTTTTTAATAAATTTAGGCTATACGATTTAAAAATACTTTGGCGAAGCTTTACTAGAATACAAACATTTATCACTTAAAATATAAGGTACTTCCAGTAATATTGTTTAAACATTATGGCTTAAATTTATGTAATGTAAAAGGTCAAACCAATCTTTTGAGAATATGTTGAATATTTTAAGCAATCAAAAACATTTCCATAATACCGACTGGTTAAACTCTAGTGATTTCCCATTAATCTTAACGTTTATTGAAAAAATTTTGTGTTCTGTGATTGTAGTTTTAACTAATTACTTATTTGATTCGATTTGTATGTCGTTTCACTGTGAATGCCTTCTCGCCTGCTTTGTGGATTATGAATGTTTATAATTTTAATGTAGCGTAGTGGAGAAAAAATAAAATAAAACGAGGCTTGCCTCACAAAAAAATAGTAGATGTAGAAATTTGTTACTTCTGCCAACGTTTTCGTTAGTTGATATTTACTAACTAATTTTTTTCTGTTATAGGTTCGATAAGATTAAAACGGTTTATATGTTTTTCAGGATTTATCTAAACGTAGAAGGTTCCTACTATACCAACATTTTTTTCATTTCAGGATGATACAACTAATAATTCATCAGTGTTTAATTTGTAGTTAGTTCCCTATTCCTACCTCAATCCCGAATAGCCTGATAGTCGAACAGCCTGATAAAAACAACATCGACACATTTGCAAGGAAATGATGAATTTTCCCTTGATCCTGCATTGACGAACACTAGGTGTTTAATTTCCAAAAACAAATTAAACATAAAAACTCAAATCGACAACATCGCATCTGTTTAATTTTCAAAACAAATTAAACATAAACTCAAACAATCCGACAACACCGCGAGAGACACAGAAGTCTTAACGGTTTTGAATTACGCGGAGTTTGTCATGTAGGCGCAGAATTTCTAACGGATGTTTTCTAGGAACATGCAAATAGTCACGTCCGCCATAAAACTCATAACGTCGCAACCAAATTAATCCTTGTCTTCTCCAGCGATAACAACTAAATTCTAGAATACTTGGACGGGTGGGGAAAAATTTTCGAAAAGGTCCAGACTTCGCAAACTTTAAAATTAGTGCATCATCATCACTCATAGACAAAACACCTAAAACGCGCATTATAAATATTTTCTGAATGATGTGATTATTTTACTTCTTTACTAATATGTTTTAGTGATTGTTAAAACATACGTTTACTAATAATTTGTGCGTTGTTCGTTCATTACTTACTAAAGTAATTTTATTGTTAATTTGTGATTTATTTATTTAACATTTTTTAATAAACCGTTAAATAAAAGGTGTTTGTTGTTTTTGTTAATGGAGTTGGGAAGACAATAAATTATACAGTCCATTTAGAAGCTACGATACGGTTTAAAAAGGCGATGATAATACATCGGTCGTCCTGGTAAACTGGTACACCATAGGGATAGTTCCAGAACCCTCAACACTAGGTATTCAGAGCGGACTAGCGAAATAACTGATCCTAAATTTTTTTACGATTAATTTGATTAAATAAATATATTTTCATTAGTATTTTAAATTTCCTATGTAACCGGTGAAATTAAAATCGTTAAAAAAAATAAATATATTGTGTCACATCCCATTTCCCTCTGTAACGGTACGCCCATGCATGGCAGCATAAATTCGTTGCCATGTTCTGGACTTTTATATATCTATCTCACTTCATCCTTGGGCACGGAATATTTGAAACTTATGAATGACTTGTTGGGGATGTGGTTCTAACACTGCAGTTGCTGTCTGTGATCTAATTATGAACATACTAGATAGGAGAGATAAAGGTTTCGAGTGTGTATTTCTGGCACTGGACCTCAAAAAATCCTTTGATACAGTAAATCGCTATATATTACTGAAGATATAGGAAAGTGCTGGGGCTCGGGGTGCATCTTTGACATGGTTTAGAGATTATATTGAGGGGCTGACACAATTTGTTTGTACAAACAATACTGAAAGCTCACTCTCGGATATTACTTGTGGTGTCCCGCAGGGATCAATTCTCGGACCAACCCTATTTCTGATTTACGTAAACTCCATTTCAAGGTTACCATTGAAAGGACATATTCAACTATATGCCGATGACACATGCCTCATATACTTTGGTAGAGAGATGTGCAGCAAATCAAACAAGATATTGAAAGTGACTTACTTCTAATATCTGAATGGCTCAACTTCCACAAACTATCTCTTAATACTACCAAGTCTACATATATGATTATATCTAATAAAAGAGAATGGAATGACATGACTATTTCTTTGGGACCCGATGATTTATCCAAAACAGATTGCGTTAAATATCTCGGTTTATACATTGACAATAAACTATCATGGGAACAACACATCAGCTACCTTTGTAAAAAAAATAGCACCTGCCATAACTAGGCATCTTGGGAAGAACTTCTCCGTACCTGACAACAAAATATAGGATTCTCATATACAACAGCTTAATTCACTGTCACCTAACATACTTAACTATTAATATCTGGTCACCGAGCTTCGCTCTTAATATTCAAATCTACATTTTTAAGCAGCCCAATGAGTATATAATTTAAGTATATTTATAACATGACAAATTATTAATTAATTCGCGAAAATCACGGAGTGGGCGACATCTACTTGAACTACTGAAAGGGAGATAAATAAAAAGTTGATTGGCGATTGGCTTGAAAGTAGGCGGGAAAATTAAAAAAGCTGTCAGTGTTAATTTTCAATTGGCTGCAGCTGTTGTTGACGTTTATCACAGAGGTTAGTTAAATGCATTAAAAGTTGCCTAGTTTCTGGGGATTTCACCCTTTTAGGGCTACATCTACTGACGCTTGATCTTCGCGAATAGTCACGACGGACAGGCCCCGTTTCCGGGACGGGCAACAGCAGCGTGTAGGGCACAGGTCCCGTCAACAGAAGATGGCTCAGCTCACTCTATTTATCACTATATAAGAAAAACTCTATGTTCAATTGATTTTATTATTTATTGGTCTGCAGTAAAGGAAAATTATAGATCTGATATTCATACTGGGTAAAAACCTCCACAAAAACCTGTGACCAGACTCTCGACGTGTGGCAGATATTGATATCATATTTTTTCAAAGTTTTTCTGTTACAAAAATAGTTCATTCGTACATTACATTACAATTTGTTCTTGGAAAATACAAAGTCACAATCAACCTTAAAATGTACTATGAAAATAGAGAATTTTAAATGTCTCTTTAAAGTTTCTTGTAAAATAAAAAATTGAAATCTATGTTAATAGTACACGTGTACAAGCATTCATTCTTTTTTTTTTTCTCTCTCTCTCTCTCTCTCTATGATAATGAAAGCTTAAAATATTAAAACTGTCCGCATAATAAAATAGTAGCCGTAAGGGGAAGGGAAGAACCTTTACCCGATGTGCATAAAGCATTTCCACCCGACAAAAAAAAAAGATTAGCTTTATTAGGTTAGATCTTTGTAATAAATAAAGAAAAGTAGGACGATACGTGTGACATCTTGACATTTGTTACATTCTGACAGGTGTCATATTTTGACATTTGTTCATTTTGAGATTTGTTCATTTTGACAGTTGTTACATTCTGGCATGTATTACATTTTAACAGTTGTCACGTTTTGACAGGTGTCACATTTTGACAAGTGTCCATTTTAACAGTGTTACTCGACGTTCCTATAAATATGTACCTAAACCCATGATTTCTAAAATTGAATTGGCAACGTTGTATTTTCAACTTTGAATTTATGAGATGGCTGTCATTTGACAAGCAAATTATTTATGTCCGTCAAATGAACCTTTCCAGTTTTATACTTTTCAGGTTTATTCTGGTTATAAATTCCTACTTGGGCTTTTGTAGAAAAGTTATGTATGCGTTTGTAGAGGAAAAATATGTTAAATAACCGTTTCAACGCACTGAATGTGTTTGTCTTGGGAGTGAGTATCCCAACATATATTTTGTCATAAAAAATGTGAAAAATATTTTTCCGCGCAAAAATTTCTATTGCTAAGTATATTGATTTTATCATGTTTTATAGCATCTGAGAAAATTTTATGAAAATCCCAGTCGGCCCCATTTTCTTAACGTTTACCCAGAGATGTGCGTGTCAGTAGTTGTCAAAATTTGTAGGTCATTATGGATAAAAAGCGGCAAATTTAAAATTGAATTCTTTCAGATTGAAACGCCAGAAATTAAATAAAGGCAAACCTTTTTACAGCTATACTATACAGAAGAAAGGAGTGCAGTATTTAATTTTCAAAACGTAGTACAGTTTCAAAAGGTAGAGATTTTATTTTTACCTCATCCTTCAATGCTTATTTGTAGTTAAAATTTAAATTTTAATACATCTGATCGGCCTAATACAGTTTTTGTCTAGATTTAATCTTGTTTCCATGGTTTTTGCTGCAATACACCTGTTCTTTTGACAGATAAGTCAGACTTTATTTAATTATAGCCGTATCGTATGTATTTTAATTGATTCGGAATTTTGTATTAATATATATTTCAAAATGGCTTCATTCTAAAAATATTATCAGTCCTCCTAAATCCTTGAAGGCAGAATTATTAATAATAGCAAGGCAACATAAAAACAAATTCGAAAAATATAGTATAGATGAGATGGCCCGAGAAAAATGAATTGAAATTCTCAGATTGCCTCCTTACCACGCAGAGTTAAATCCCATTGAACTGATCTGGTCACAATTATTAAAAGGTTATGTTTCTCAAAACAATAAAACATTTAAATTTCCTGATGTGCGAAATTTGTTTTTGAAGGCAGTTTCAGATGTAAATAAAGAACATTGGGGAAAATGCATTAATCATGTTAAAAAGGTGGAAAATTCATTTAGGAAAGTGGATATATCAATAAATAATTTAATAGAACCTATAATAATAAACCTCAGAAAAGACAATTATAGTGATACCAGTAGTTTTAGTGAAGACAGTGACTTTTAAAGATAGTTCTTGAACTAACTATTTTTTAATCTTTGAGTTTAGGTAAGTACTGAAGCGTTACTTTTAATGCAAAGAGATTAAAAAAAGTTTAATCCCAACATATAATCCTCCTTGTTATTTATTGGTTAAATTTAATTCGTTCAATGTTAAAGTGTCAGATGCATAAGGTTTATTTTTATTTTTTGTAAATAATATAACTTCAAAATTTAATCTACGAAGCGCGTATATATATTTTATATGCTGTGACCTTATTTATATTATAGAAACTTATGTTGCAAAGTACGCCTATGGAATGTGACGTTATATCCCCACTTTTACTGTTCTCCTCTCTCCTTTATAGTATATATTACTATAGAAACAAGTTATTATATCTGCCGTTGCTAGGAAATAAAACTAAAAGCTTAACTTTTCTTGTAAATATCTCGGAAGATCGAATTTTCACAGACATGAGACCTACATTTTTTGCCGATTTAGATAGGAATTAGTCTACCCTGAAAGTTTCATTAAATTCTGACGAGTGGATTTCGAGATCCTCTGGACACACACACATACAAACCTTGCTCGTTTAATAGTATTTGAATATGGAGAAACACTTATGAGAACCAGATTCATCCACTGATGGTACTACAGAATAAAGCCACAGCAAATCTCTACCTACCAAATAGAATAATGGACAGAAACTCTATCTACATATACCAAGCGTGTACGTATGTGCACAGATGTCTCAGAAATGAGTCACTATCTCATATACACTTAACTGCTAGCAATGACTTACATGGTTATGATCTGAGATACAAGAATAACATAAGAAGCATCCAAACCAGAACCACACTGGGGCAAAGAAGCTTACTATCCAACGGAGTCAACATCTACAATAGAATTCCACAACATATACGACAACCAAGAACAACCACATTCACAACTAGAGTGAAAAAGCTTATTTTTGATGGGTATTTTGATAACGGCTGACCTGAAATTGTGATACTTAATAATTCTCTTATCAATTTTTTTTACTTTTATTATTTAAATAATTGTGATATCTTTTCTACTGCTGTTTTTCTTGTTTTCTTCATTATATTATATTATATTGTAGTATATTAATTACCATAATATTGTAATATTGTATTATTATAATTGTTTAATATTGTATTATTGATTTTTCTTTCTTTTGGAATAAATAAATAAATGTACAATTACTTAAGGACCGCCCTGTATATCTACTATTATTGCCTTCAAGTTGAAGTTTACCCGATCAAAAAGTGAGGAAAAAAAAAGAAAAAAACTTGCGCAATCGGTAAATTATCCTTTTTTAGCGAATTAATGTTAAATACAATTTTTCACGAAAATAAACACTTCCCGCATCATTTTTACTCGATATCGGTAGATAGGCCAGTAGATATAGACATGATTTTTACAAAATTTAACAATAACTACAAAAGTTTTAAAACTTCAGTTGAATGAAGAGTAAGTTCAAATGATATTGTGTCTGATTTTGCAACCTTTTTTTTCTGAACGGAAGATATTGAAAATTTTCGCATTAATAGCGCGAAAAAAATTCCAAAAGTTCTGCAAACTTTAGAAGTTTTGTAAAATAGCATTTTACATCCTCTGTTAAATTTGCAACCATTCAAACAATACGGAAAGATTTCTGTTGAGGGCTCTGGAATAAGCCCTATGTTGTGCCAGTTTCCCAGGACGGCCAACAATGTGTTACCGCCTTTTTAAACTGCATCGTAGTTCGAATTTCGAGTGGACTGTACTTTTAGATTGAAGAAATGTGCTGTAGTAGGTTTGCCTTCTCAACTTCATCCAACAAAAACAATGGACACTTTTATTTAACCATTTATTAGACTTGTTAAATAAATAAATGAACAAAAACAACAACGTAACAAAGATTACATTAAACTAGTAATCGTGAACAAAGTATTATAGTTAATTTAAAGAAATGACCACATCATTCAGAAAATATTAATTTACGTTGAGCTGGTGTCAACGGAGGGTCTAGCCTGATTCGCAGCTAGATACACACTGATTCGCCGTACTAGGAGGCATTATGAATAATTTGTCAGAGAATTTTGGATATATAATATCCCTAACAAGCCCTTATGCGAAGGAACTTGCAATACGTCGCACTTGATGGAGTAGTGAATCGGTTGACGATCAAACACACACTAAAAGGTTCTGAATACATTGTTTTAGACAATGGAGCGGCTAGTCTGGTACGCGACTGAAAACACACTGAGTTTAAATTCGACGAACCTCCGTCGCTTCAAAATCTTTCTTTCCGGATTGCGCAACACCTTCTCGAAAGATTCTTTAACGTGAGCCGCGTAAACAAGTGTAAGATTTTTTCTATTGTCTAGACGCGACGGTTAAATTTACGGCTTAATACCATCATTAAAATAGAGCAAAAAATTATCTTTGATGAAACCGCTTCCTGGTTTGACGCCGCTCGCCAACGTATTTTGGTGCGGCGTTGCCGGTTGAACGAATAAACGAATATGAGTTTACATGTTTAATTATCTGAAAATTAAACAATTTCTTTTATCGAAATTAAATTGTTTTTCATCCCAATTTTTCGAAAAAAATTCCAAAAGTTCTGCAAATTTGAAAAAATAACTAAAATAATGTTATTGAGAAGTGCTGTAATTTGCAACCTCTTGCGACAAACGGAAAACATATTATTTCATGAAATTGTTTTTTTCTATTAAAATAAACATCGAAGTTTTTACAAAAGTTTTGAATAATGGTTGCAAATGAATATGTCCTAACGTACAATGTTTTCATTAATTTGGAACGTCGCCGGTAATACGGAGATGGAGGTAAAACTAAAAAAAAAAAAACATATTTTCGTATTTGTACTCTACTAAAAAAGCAACTTGGCAACATGGCAGCGACTAAGCAGACGTGTGTGAAAATACAATCAATCAGTACAGCGTATAAGAAATGTACTCTATGGATAATCAAGTATTTAACTGGACCACTGTCGCCTTTTTTTGTGTTGCACTAATTTATTTAGCTATATTCCCAAATCAATGAGTAATCTTAAAACTATTTGCAAATAGTTTCCAATTTATGGTCATATGGCGAAGAAAAAACAAAACAATTTAATAAAAAAATGTTCCGTTGAAAAAAGACGGTTTCAAATATCTCTCAAAATATTAGTTGTTGTTATAATAGTCCAGTCAATGAACGATTAAAAGGGGAGTGTAGAGTACGTGAGCGAACGTTAAGAAACGGTCTTAAGGGAGCAGTTAAGAAATAAATAGAGAGTTGAAGTAAACACAGTACGTAACCCTTCGTAGAAAATACCGTACGAAATATAACGTAATAAAGTTGTATGAAATTTGAGTTGAAGTGTTCATGTACGTACGTAAAATAGATGTCAACTGTCAACACTTTATTAATTGGTCTGTATTTTGCTGTTATGTTGTTTTATGTGAGCAGAAAGTCGAAAAGTCAAAATTAAAAAAAATTTTAATAAAATAAGAGGTTTTATTATATCCATTAACCCCTTACCGCATGAATTTTTTGTTTTTGGTAAAAAATTCAGGATTTCGGTAAAAATATTTAAAAAAATCTTTATTAACTTTTTTTAATTTTTTTTTTGTATTTTTTTTTTGCCATATGTGGCACAATATGGAATAATACAACAAAACATCAAAATAATGTATAAGCAAATCAATCAACTAAAAGTCATTCAGTATGGAACTTATAAAAGCAGTTTCTGTCTTTGTTCAAGCAAAGATGAACACCACATTTTTCACACTTTACAAAAGATTTTTTACCACAGAAATATTTGCACCTTTGCCGATTATCACACCATACTGGAAGATGGCCATATTGATCTCTTCGAACCTCTTGGATGGGAAAATCTGATGTCGGGCCCCTTTTTTTCTTGTTTTGCAAGTTATCCATGACTCCACTGGGACGGCCTCTTTTCTTTGTCGAGTTGGCTTTATTCAATTTACACAAGCACTCTGCAATGGCCATTTTGAAATCTGCCAGAGCTAAATCTTTGAACTCGTTTTCACTTCTTCTCCAAAGTATCCATGCATTGACAACCATCAAATCAATAATATGAAAAAATATCCTCATATACCATTTTTTTGACCTAAGTTTGATTCTATAGTATCCTAGCATGGAATCCAGGAGATCTACTCCTCCCATATATTTGTTGTAGATTGTTACAGCCTTTGGACACGGAACCGTTATATGTTTGTTATCCTTCTTCGAAAATCTTCGAACCTCAACTGTTGGTGTACTTCCAGCATATGTAGACAACATGTTGACCAATTTGTTGTCATACCATGAGACAACAGATATTTTTGTTCCATCAATTGTGGCGACTTTCTCTAGCATCGCTCCACGGCCATTCTTTTTCAGTTCAGCCTCTTTTGGCATATTGCTATTTGGCACTCTGTTTATTCTAACAGTTCCGAGCGGTAACATACCATTTTGTGCCAAGTAAATTTGTAATGGGACGCTATTGAACCAGTTATCAAAAAATAGCTTGTGATTTATGTGCCTTGGAACAGTTTCTGTTAGCCGAAGAACTACGTTTGAACTCATTCCCAGGTCAGGAAAACCATTGGGGAGAATATTGGTTTGCTTTCCTGCAAAAATCTCATAATCGTAGGAAAATCCGCTTACACCACTAAGAACAAACGCCTTATACCCCCATTTATGAGGTTTTTTTGGATTGTATTGTTTGATGGACGAACGTGCTTTCGTTGGAATAATCTGCTCGTCTATAGCCAAGTACTCTTCCTTTGGAACTTTTAGTAGTTGCTCCCTCAGTTTTCTAAGTACAGGTCGTATTTTGAATAGTTTATCATGAGCAGGATTTCCGACTGCAACAGCATCGTCATTATTCGCAAAGTGCAAAAACCGTTTTATTTCTTCCCATCTGTTGCATGACATAACATCTGAGATCAAGCGGTGATTTAGGTTCAGGTTCTAATAACTTCTGGAACTAGGTAACTGGACTATTGACATATAAATACAGGTCCCTATAAACTGTTCGAGCTCCTTTTCAGTAAGATCCAAAGGTTTTTGTGGTCTCGTTTGAGCAGAATATAAGATACTTTGGTAAACTATATCAGTAATCATCTCATTTGTTAGAAAAAAGTTAAAAAATGCATAAGGAGAGTCTGCATTTTCCAATTCAGGTGGCATGTCAGTAGAACCAAGAAATGTTAGGTTCTCATCCGATGTAACTAAATTACCCCGTTTCCAAGTAGGATGATTCTTGTTTCTATTCTTATTTAGTTTACGAAACCGTTCGAGCAGAGGTAGATCGTCGTCGCTATCGGAACTGAATTCTAAATCCGTTTCTGGGATGATAATATCTGATTGGTTATCGTCCATATCATTTTCGTCTTTGTAATCAGAATCTGGAGCTAATTTACCAGGCGGTTCTTCATCTTCTGAAAGTCTCTCGTCTTCACTACCATCTGGTACATCCATTGGCACATATCTACTGGCACCATAAAACGTTTGTGTATCCATTTTCTGAAATAAATTTAGTGTCCGGAGTGCATATTGTGCCATATATGTCCACGAGAGTTTTGGCGAATGTGCATACAGTTCCACATATGACACAACAATATTTCTCATCAAAAACAGTCAAAAAATAAAGAATTACATGGGTCTACTTACAGCAATTCCTTCGAAAAACTCTAGTCTTTACGTGGCTATTTTTTTTGTACCAAAATCTGCTACAGAAACTCGGATGATCGTGGATCAAAATTTATAAAAACTGATAACACCTGTTCACACGACGGCCATTTGCAAAATTGTATGAAACTTCACCAAACTGTTAAGAGATGTCGCTACACTACCAGAATTATGAAATATATACCACATATGGCCACCTATGCAAAAATAGTTTGGTCTGCGGCTTTATTTATAATAGTTATGTATGAAAATATTCATTGTGCCAAATATGACCCATGATGCGGTAAGGGGTTAAGAAGAGTATTTGAAGTACAAAGCCACTAATGAGTTATAGAAATGAAAAACAAAATAATATATATATTGGAATTGGATTTCTTGAAATTCTACTAAAATAGAAGTTACATTTTTATGGTAAGCACGTCTTTATACATGTTCAATTAGGCTCTATTCATTTCATTTAAGGTGAATGGTATTCTTTATGCAGCGCAACTTGGGGATTCAGATTTCGAAGAAGATGAAATGGATGAGGTAATCTTGCTACATATATTCAACAATGATCCTGTTGTGAATCGAGCAGAGCTTTATGGGCGATTGAGCCTCCACACAACTGGAACAATATTTGGGAAATTTAATGTTCTGTTCAGCACACACAGATTTTCAAAATCCATCGTGCTGATTAAATTTTAGTAAATGTACCTAGATTGATTTTTGTAAAGTTAGTATCGCAATATTAAAGTAGCATACCTTTTATCAAAGGTAATACCACGAGTCCTCCAAATTTTATCGATTAAATTTTTGGTTTTCACGAAAACGGCTTTATTTGGAAAAACCACGAAAACAAACTGATTGATAAAATCACGAGTCCGCAGGACGAGTGATTTTATCTTAAATCAGTTTGTTTGAGTGGTTTTGCCTAAAATAAAGGCGTTTGAGTATGAAGATCAAAAATTTAATCTATAAAATTTCAGAGGACGAGTCGTATTTGAAAGGATTATTTTTTGAATCATTTTGTATTAAAAACAGAGAACATAGTCATTTATGCAAAAGACACTTTACACACAAATATTGAAAATTTTCTTTACCAATTTAAATTGAAACCTGAGCTGTTATAGTTTTACATACAGGGCCACCAAGGCGATTTTTTGACTGGCTACCCCGCGAAACGGCGCCTTAAATAAAAGCGAAGAAGAAGAATGAAATGATGTCTTTCGTAATTTAATTAATTTTAAGTTTAGTGTTAAAGTGAGGTATGTAAAAATGTTAAAGGCGTTTTTGAAATAAACTAATAAAAACAGGTTCGTTTACAAATACATTTTGAAATTTGGTTATTAACATAGATTTGCAATACATTTTAGTATAATAATAATTGATAAATGTTTACATTTGACATCTCAAATAGGTAAACACAGTTTAATCAAAAAACAAAAACGACGAAGCGATTTTATCAGTATAAAACACAATGATTGGTTAGGATTCTGAGTTGTTATTGGCTGAAACCACAAAATCTGACTGTTTTGACAGATGAAAAAAATAATCAAGCAAAAACAACTTTAATGTTTGTTTTATTACCAATATTTTGTTTGCATTTTTTGCTAGTTTTAAGATGTAAAAAGCGCCATCAACTAAATTTAGTAGAACATTTCTACACTTTGTAAATGCAATTTTATTGAGTATATTTTCTAAAAATGTTTTATTCGTTGTTTTGTAGTTTTAGAGATAAATATTCTGTAATATGGTTTTGTTATTGTTATTGTGATTAATAAATAAATATTAATATAATAAAAATGTTTTAACTTGAAAGTTTTTTTTTATCTTACTGAAATATGAGAAATAACCTTTAGAAACATAATAAGCGAATATTTAGTAACTTCTATAGGAATTTCTCAACCGAATGTAATCTAATAACAGAAAAATAAAGAAATTCTTTTGAGAACTTCTAAATCACACTTAAATTCCTAAATTATATAAATCAAATGAAACAAAAACGAATATTTAGTAACTTCTTGAGTGACCCTTAACACCATGTTATTTATATACAAAATGATTAATCAACTATAGTGCCTCAACTTGTAAATAATTGTAGGTTTGTTAAAGACATATATAAATATTCCACAAGATCAAGAAACAATTTTTATGTAGATAGAGTAAGCACTAGTTATATAGTCAGAATAGTCTGTTTTATAAGGAATTAAAGCAATACAATTGTTTAATTTTCAAACAATTAAACAGATAAACTCATTCAACCGGCAACGCCGCACCAAAATACATTTGCGAACAGCATTCAAACCAGGAAGCGGCATCGTCAAAAAATAAGTTTTTTTACTCTATTTCACAATAATATCACGCCATATATCTAACCGTCTCGTCTAGACAATAGAAAAAATTTTACATGCTTGTTTACGCGGGTCACGCTAAAGAATCTTTCGAGAAGGTGTTGCGCAATCCGGAAGGGAAGATTTTGAAGCGACTGAGGTTCGAGAATTAAAACAGTGTGTCTCTAGCTGCGAATCAGGCTAGGACCCTCCAGTGTCTATTCATCACTCATCCAGAACACACGCAAAAAATATTTTCTGACTGATGCGGTCTTTTTAGTTTTTTACCTATGTGCTAGTGTTTGTTAAGCACATATGGTACTTATAATACTTTGTTCATTGATTACCAGTTAATGTAATCCTTTGTTACGTTGTTGTTTATTTATTTATTTATTTAACTTAAAATAAATCGTTAAATAAAAGTGTTAGTTGTTTTTTGTCCATGGAGTGGGGGAGACAAAGAAATACAGTCCATTTAGAATACCACGATGCAGTTTAAAAAGGCGGTAACACATTGTTGGGAAACTGGCACAACATAGGGTTTATTCCAGAACCCTCAACAACAATGAATTGCCTGATTTTATTAAAAACTGCAATAATTTAATGAGCTTTAAAAGAACATGTAGGTTGTAAATATAAGTATATAACTATTTATTTTTGTTACATTTTTTTTTTGTAAACCTAAACGTAAAAATAATACTAGCCAAGAGCTAAATTAAAGGATTATTATTATTATTACTTCTATAGGAATTTCTCAACAGAATGTAATCTAATAAAAAATACTAAACAAAAAAAAATAAAGAGTCTTTTTGAAGTTATGAATAATTTACTTTAAGTCCAAATTCAAAATTGGGACATTCGCCATTTATCGGTGTCACTCGTATAATCTTCGTTTAACGTACGCAGATTTTTACGGTATCCGTGAGAGAACGCAAGGTTTTTCACGTAAACGCTATTTCCAGACAAATGCGCATGCGTAGATGTCAATTCGGCTCCTAACGTTTACGTACTTGGCACAACTTCAACGCTCTAATATACTACAGATCCCGGAGCGTAGGAGGTGCGAGGGCTGCAAGGGGGCACGGAGAAGGTCATTTTTTTCGCTTTTTCGCTTATATCTCGAAAAATATGCACCATAGCAAAAAAGTCACCCAATATTATAAAATTTACTACAAGATTGTTTAAATTCATTTTTTCTATCTCTTTTGGTTCTAAAGATATTTGCTAGCAAGAAATGCAAAGTTTTGAAAAAAGTTTTTTTACCTCTCGCCCCAAGAGACTCAAGACAACTCAACATTAATTTCTTAAGTAATATTTTTTAGGTATAGAAGGTTATAGCTCTTAAATAAATAACAAAAATTAGAATGTACAGTTTTTTTTGCGTATGTAGAAATTTGCTGTAGCTTTTGATTAGTTTAGGTTAAAATAATAAATAAATATAACAATTAAAAGATCGTTAAATCCTCTACAACTTCTTTTAGAAAAAGTTTGCTGTAAAACTTAAAAGTTTAGCCGCTAAATAATTAAAAAAAACATAAGTTAAAACATTTTTTATCAAAAATATGCATTTTTTTCTAGCAAATATCTCTAGAACCAGAAGAGATAGGAAAAAATGAATATAAAACAATCTTGTAGTAAATTTTATGATATTGGGCAGTGTGAATAAAAATTCAGTAAAAGCTAAAACTTACATTTTCCTAGCAAATGCTTAGATTGCAGTGAATAAAAATAAGTAGTAGCTTTTACTTAAAATACAATTAGCAAAAGCTAAAGTTTTTAGCATTGTCTAAAAATTGTGTGAATAAAAGTAAGCAATTACTAAGAATATTAAGGAAAAGCTTACATTTTTGCAAGCTTGTTAGACCCTGGCTTAAAAATTTAGTATTGTTAAACAGTTTGGACGAAATGGCTGCATTTATGAATATAAGATCTGTTAAATTTTATCCCGAAAGAAAAGAAAGTCGTGCCGAAGAATACCACGGTCTGTATAGATTTAGTGAAGAAAATGTTGAGTGGATAGCTAACCATTTTTTGGAGCCAAAAGTGGAGACTAGAGGTGGTGCATTGAGTCCAAAAAAACAAATGCAAATATTTTTGCGATTTATAAGTGATCCTGGATTTCAAATAGGGATCGGAAAAGAAGAAGGAGTTCATAGAACAACAATATGTAAAACGATATCTCACGTTTTACCAAAAATAGTTGAAAAGGCAGAAATTTGGATTAAATTTCCAACAGAAAATTCGACTGACCAGGCAATCAACGAATGGGCACAGTTGTATAGATTTCCCTGTGCTTTTGGTGCAATTGATTGCACTCATGTACCAATAATAAAGCCATCGCTACATGGTGACGAGTATATCAATAGGAAAGGATGGTGTAGTATCTATATCTGTATCTGTAAATCTAGAAGGGTGGGTCACCCCACAGCACGTAGGCCACATTTGGCCCATTGTGCGTCCTTCTGAGGTTGAGCCTTCCTTCTAGCTCGTCAGCCAGCCTACTTGTTTAAAGTAGGCGATGACGTCGCCTGAAGGTAGCTCCCTCATGTTGGCATGTGTTAGCCACCGCTCGCCGAAAAGAAAATGTCTCATTTGTGAGAGTGTCGGGCATTCGCAAAGAATGTGTTCGACAGTCTCGTCTTCCTGTTCACATCCTCTACACAGTGGAGTGTCAGATAACCCCATCCTGTAGAGGTGTTTTCGTAGATGACAGTGGCCAGTCAGGATACCTGTGGCTGTGCGCAGGTTCTGTCTGTTCATAGTCATGTATTTTTTGGCTGTTTCGCTGTTCGGATACTGTAATAGTTCCTTGGCTAGCTTGCAACCTGTTTCGTCGTCCCATCTACCCTTAAACTTGTCAAGGGAGTGTTTCTTCAGTAGGTCAGCCACAGCTGATGCCGATAAGCTTATGAAAGTGCCAGGTCCCAAAAGTTTTTGGGAGGCTGCTTTCTTAGCTAGAGAGTCAGCTGCACGGTTGCCTTTTGATTTTCCATGACCTTTGATCCAAGCTAACGTGACCACGTTGTTGTTGCAAGCTTCGATCAGGGCCTGGTGACATTCTAGTACTAGACCTGATGTAATCCGTGGTCTATCCAGAGCTAATAGTGCCTGTCTGCTGTCCGTGAGGATGTAAATATTATTACCAGTAATGTTCCTACTGGTAGTCTCTTTTGCGGCGATTGAGATAGCAGTGAGCTCTGTTTGAGCTACACTGGCATTAGAACCCATTGCCCATTTTATATTGAGATTCAGGGATCTGGAATAAATTCCACAGCCTGACCCCTCATTTGTTTTAGACCCATCGGTGTAGATGCACAAGGCACCTGCTGCCAATGTAGCCTCTTGTACGTTTTTTGTTATTACCCTGTAGGGTCTGTAAAAGGCATATCTTGGTGCAATCGAATCTGTGTTGGCTTGTAGCAGTGGGACCTCTCCAAGGACCTCGTGCCACAAGTTACACCTCGACTGACCAGATCCTACGTCAGGTTGTATACCTGTAGAGCGTAGCCGTGTCATGGTCATCACTACAGCCTCCTTAATAAATATATCAAGGGGGGTGAGACCAAGGATCACCTCCATTGCTCTAGTTGGTGTGGTTCTCATGCCCCCCGTTATGTTGAGGCATGCTATTCTTTGGATTTGATCCAATTTGCGTACGACTGTCCGCTGGCTAGTTTTGACTCCCCAGGCAATAGCACCGTACGTTAGCATAGGTCTTATGATTGCAGTGTAGATCCAGGCCGTAACCTTGGGTGACATTTCCCAGGTGCGGCCAATGGTTCTACGGCACTGTTCATAAGATATGTATGCTCTTTTGACTCTGTTTTCTAGGTGAGAGTTCCATGTTAACTTGCTGTCAAAGGTGACCCCCAAATATTTCACCTCTGCAGAAAAGTTCAATTTAGTATTTAGGAGCTTTGGGGCCTCGATGTTTGCAAGCTTCCTTTTATTCGTGAAAAGAACCATCTCTGTCTTTTTTGGGTTTATTGACAGTGAGTGGTCTTTGCACCACTGTTCTATGATATTGAGGGCCTCTTGCATTCTAGCACAGAGTGTTCCTTCAAATCTTCCTGTTTGCAGAATCACTAGGTCGTCTGCATAAGCTATAGTGTAGAAACTGTCATCGTTGAGGCGATTGACTAAGGTGTCTAGGACCATGTTCCACAGTAGTGGTAACATCATCTACACTGGATGGTGTAGTATAAATGTGCAAGCAACTTGTGACGGAAAACAAATTTTTACATCCGTAGACGCTCAATGGCCTGGTTCGGTGCACGACAGTCGTATTTTAAGAAGATCAAATATTTTTTGGTATGATGAGAAGACGTCAACAAAACTATGGACTTATTTTAGGCGATGAAGGGTACGGCATAACACCATGGCTATTAACACCGTATAGAAACCCCACCACACCTCAAGAAATAGCGTATAATAATTTACATAAAAGAGAGCGCGTTATTATAGAACGCTGGTACGGACAACTAAAACGTCGATTCCCTGTTTTGCAACAGCAGATACGATTGAATACTGACAAAATTCCGTCAGTAATCGTCAGCGCTGTGGTTCTGCATAATGTTGCTAAGTATTTAAATGACCAATTACCAAATGACGAAGAATAAGTAGTCGCCGAGGATCACGATGGTGAAGAAGTTGTGGAAGATAATGATGAGCTGAATAACGACCGTCAGCGTGGTTAACAGAGACGAGAAGAAATAAAAAATATAATTTTTCAATTGCAGTTGTAAATATACTACTAAGTACGATACCGTATAATATCAAAAGACAACATGAATATTGTTTAATTTTCAGATAATTAAACATGTAAACTCATATTCGTTCAACCGGCAACGCCGCACCAAAATACATTTGCAAACGGCATTCAAACCAGGAAGCGGTATCGTCAAAAGATAATTTTTTTACTCTATATCAAGCCATAAATCTAACCGTCTCGTCTAGACAATAGAAAAAATTTTACATGCTTGTTTACGCGGTTCACGCTAACGAACTTTCTAGAACAATTGCGCAATCGGGAAGGGATACATTTGAAACCGATAAACTTCGCCGATTTTAAAATCAGTGTGTATCTAGCTGCGAATCAGGCTAGAACCCTCCGTTGTCCAACACAACGTAAATACATATCGTTTCTCAAATCAGTTCATATCAGTGTGTTGCTAGCCGCGAATCAGGCTAGGACCCTCCAGTGTCTTTTCATCACTCACGCAGAATGCACGCAAAATAATATTTTCTGAATGATGTGATCATTTCTTTTAAATAATTATAATACTTTGTTCATGATTACTAGTTTAATGTAATCTTTGTTACGTTGTTGTTTTAAATGGTTAAATAAAAGTGTTCATTGTTTTTGTTGGATGAAGTTGAGAAGACAAACCTACTACAGTACACATATCTTCAATCTAAAATTACAGTCCATTAGAAATTCGAACTACGATGCAGTTTAAAAAGGCGGTAACACATTGTTGGCCGTCCTGGGAAACTGGCACAACATAGGGTTTATTCCAGAACCCTCAACAAATATTAATACGTTAAGTAAAATAAACAAGATACTTGAAGGAGGATTTTTTCGACACATTTTTCAGGCAAAAATGCCTTCTAGAAAGTTTTCAATGGCCACACTGTATAATGTTATATTTTATGATTTTTATTATTTTGAATTACTTTTTAAGTTGAATTAAAATGTAAGTAGGTACCTTAATCTGAGTTAAGTTCATTAATTTATTAAAAAAAAAGTTTCTTTCTGAACAACAAATTATTTATTTCTTCAAATTGGTTGCCATTTTCTTTTTGTATTTTTTCCAACAATAATTTTTCCTTTTCCTTTTGAACCCTTATTAGTTCCAGCTGTTCCAACAATACCAGTCGTTGGACAAATTGGACAAATTTGAGGTTTCGTCTGTTTCCTTAAATTTGGTTCTTCTGGTAACTGGAGACTTATCAGGTAAAGGCCGAACATGATAGATAGATAGATAGATAGATCTTTATTAACTACTTTTACTTTACAAAAGTTTGTAGCACGTCAAAAAAAGAAGAAAGTAAATAAACATACAAAAAGTTTTATACAGAGATAAAAAAAAACAAAGGAAGTAAAAATATCACAGCAGAGATACGGTGTTGTGATTGCCTCGACAATGCACAATGTAATCTTCAACAGAGTAAAAACAATATTTAAGGATGAACTTTTTTAAGTGTTTTTTAAATGCATTAATGCCCAAGTTTTTTAAATTTGACGGCAAAATATTAAAAAGCTCATAGTTCGGTGAGTTTGACTGCGAAGTATTTAAACGAAAGCGGCTGCTTCTGATATGGTGAGCACTGCGCGTGTTATAGCTGTGGATATCTGAATTTTTTGGCAACATTGACTGAATTTCAATTAAAATATGAAATAAAAATAAAGATGGTAATGGCATGATTTTAAGTTTTATAAAAAACTGTTGACAATGATCTCTAAAACCCAGACCGGCGAGCGCCCTTATTGCCTTTTTTTGCATTCTAAATATGATTAACGCATGGGAGGAATTACCCCAAAGGGTGATGCCATAGCTAATGTGCGAATGAAAGAGTGAAAAATATGTAGTTTTAAGAGTACTAGAATTAGTAATTGTTGAGGGTTCTGGAATAAACCCTATGTTGTGCCAGTTTCCCAGGACGGCCAACAGTGTGTTACCGCCTTTTTAAACTGCATCGTTGTATTCGTAAAATGGACTGTATTTTTTAGATTGAGTATATGTGTACTGTAGTAGGTTTGTCTTTTCAACTTCATTCAACAAAAACAATGAACACTTTTATTTAACCATTTATTAAACTTGTTAAATAAATAAATGAATAAAACAACAACGTAACAAAGGATTACCTTAAACTAGTAATCATGAACAAAGTATTATAATTAATATGTGCTTAACAAGCACTAACACATATTAATGAAAAATGAATTAAAAGAAATGATCACATCATTCAGAAAATATTATTTTTGCGTGTGTTCTGCGTGAGTGATAATTAGACACTGGAGGGTCCTAGCCTGATTCGCAGCTAGCGACACACTGTTTTAATTCTCGAAGCACTGAGTTTTGATTTTGAAAATATAAAGTGAACAATAAAGTGTACCGCCTGATTGCAGCTAAGTACCACTGTGATAAACAAAATATTTTTACGTTGAGCTGGTGTCAACGGAGGGTCTAACCTGATTCGCAGTTAGAGACGCACTGTTTTAATTCTCGAAGCACTGAGTTAAGCTCGACGAAGTTTTTTCGGTTTCAGATTTATTCCTTCCGGATTGGGCAATTGTTCTAGAAAGTTCGTTAGCGTGGGTTTTTTATATTGTCTAGACGAAACGGTTAGAACCGCGCCGCAGACTATGGCGTGATATTTTATTGTGAAATAGAGTAAAAAAATTATCTTTTGATGAAACCGCTTCCTGGTTTGAACGCCGTTCGCAAATGTATTTTGGTGCGGCGTTGCCGGTTGAACGAATATGAGTTTACATGTTTAATTATCTGAAAATTAAACAGTAATTGTTTTCAACTGTCGGAAAATAAATAAGAAACTCGAAAGTTTTTTAACTAAATGATCAATATGTGCCTGCCAGCTTAATCTGTTGTCAAGAACTATTCCAAGTAGTTTTACACTTTTTGTTTCTTGGATAACTGAGAATTGGTTATTTGCTGATATTTGCATGATTTGAGTTTTATCATTATTTAATTTTAGTTTGTTTGTTGAAAACCATTCATTTGCCTTGTCGGTTACATAATCTAGAGAGGCGGCTAAATTGACGTCGTCTTTTTGTGAAATGACAAAAGTGGTATCGTCTGCAAACATAGCTGACTTCGAAGGTGACATGAAACAGCTCAGATCATTAATATAAATGATGAAAAGAAGGGGGCCAAGAACCGATCCTTGAGGCACACCATGACTTACAGACTGAAAATCTGATGTTATACCATTTGCTGTAACACATTGTTTTCTGTTGGAAAGATAAGAACTTATAAGTTTCAACGGAATTCCTCTGACACCATAGTAACTTAATTTTTCTATGAGAATGTCATGTGAAACGCAGTCAAAGGCTTTCGAAAGATCGCACAAGCATTATAGCTGTACGATTGCCATGTTCAAGAGAGTCTACTACGTCACTCACAACTTTTAGAACTGCCTGAGTTGTTGAGCGGGAATTTCTAAAGCCAAATTGGGAATTATTGAAGAAATTGTTTGAGTCAAAATAGTCATACAACTGTATTTTGACTAATTTTTCAATGACTTTACTAAATAGGTCGATAATTGTCGATTACAGAAGTATCGCCTTTTTTAAAAAGAGGTAGCACTTTGGATAATTTAAAAATATCAGGATATATACCAGTATTAAACATGAGATTTATGAGTTCAGTAAAAGGTTTTACAGCAATAAAATTTGCTTCCTTCAAGATTCGACTATTAAGTTCATGAATATCAAGACAATTAGAGTTATTTAAAGATTTAATGACTGAGGAGACATCAAGATAAGTAACTGGGTGCAAATAGAATGAACTGCACGGGGCTGGAAAAGTTTTAAAACTTAAGAATTCGTCATTGGTAATGTTAGGTAGAGATTGAATAATATTTACCGCGATTTCGCAAAAAAAGTTATTTATTTCATGTGGTGACAATTCAGGAGTTATTACGGATTGCTTATTAGATTTATTTCTTTCATAGTTAATGACTTTCCAACAAGCCTTTGCTCTATTTTCAGATGACATTATAAAATTGTCGTATGCAGATTTTTTAGCGATTTGGTGGAGGTGGAATAAATTCTTCAGTTTTGGACCTTGATGGCTGAGGTTGTTCCATCACAGATCCTATCGACATTGCTCCTGAAATAATTTATAGGATCAAATAGCAGCAAAACAGTAATTTATACTATTCGGTGAAAAAATACTTAATTTTGCTCTTACATCTTCGTACCATTTATTTGTTTTTCTAGCCATACTTTACCTACCAAAAGTTGATTTTCCCACGCGTTTAAAACAATTTTCTTATTTCCCGTTGCAGTTTTGTCCGTCTTTTTCTTCACCTCGGTCTTCATATTTTGGATTTTCTTTTTTAGTTGTTTTTCAGTTAAATCCCTTCCAATTTGCAAAATATATTTTTGGTGGATTTCTTTGTATGCTTGTTCTTTTTTCTCTTTTATTTTAGGAACTTGCGATTTATTAAATATAATATTATAGCTTTCCAAAATTTCCATCAATTTCAGGTTGGACGAAATTTTTGCAGGAACTTCCTCCGTCAAAAAATCACTTGTAGAATTTTCTGAATCACTACTCATTTTGAACGTAAACCGTTAGCACTCGTTAAAATGATACTGGTTTAAAAAGTTTTCATGTGCTCGATATTTGCCTTTATCGATTTGCACATCGGCAGTTAAAATTTGTCCATACATATACAGTCTATCGACAGGTCTGAGCCTGCAGTTCCCCAGAATTTCACGACCGACTGATTAATCATAAAAATATAAATATAGGCCTTATCAGTATAAAAACTTTTTTTTTTTGAATGATTTACCAAATAAGAACTTTAAGTAAATACTTAAAATATCTAGCTTTTGCTAGTAAGTAAATGCAAAAGGTTATTCACTTCAATTTCAGCAAATGGTATTAGCAAAAGCTAAATCTACCTAGTAAAAGCTAAAGCTTACTTATACTTCATACTAAAAGCAAAAGCTAAGTTTTTATTCACTCGACCCATTGATGGTTTTAACTTACTGGCTTATTCCTTGAAAAAGAAAGTGTTTTTATAAGTCGTTATCTTATCTGTAGAAAAGTAATGTATAAAAAATGAATGAATAGCATTTCTTTAGAAATAAAAATTATAATTTAAAACGATCAAAACAATTTCTTCAACTTATTTTATAGGCAACTATAATTCCTAATTAACTACTCCAAATACAGCCCTGAAGTCCGTTTTTGCATGTTTGCTCACGCACTCTATAACCCATTCATTGACTGGACTATAACTGCAATTGGCAGAACTAATATTAGTAAAAAAATTAAGGTTTATTTGCAACCATGATAAAAAAGGTTTGATAAATAAATGATCCGTTTTTCAGAAATGGTTGCGAATGTACCAGTATACGTTACAGTTTTTTTCCGCTTAGTTACCCAATTTGCATAACTTTTGTAATTTTTTCGAACAAATTACAATAAAAAACTTATACAAATGAGAAAAAAACAAGGTTCCGTAGCTGTTGAAAGGTTGCAAACTTGTTGTAAAACATTATTACTAGCGATATTCCTAGTTTGCAGAACTTTTGCAATTTTCATAAAAAGAAAAAAATAAAGCGTTTTTTGTAATTTAAACAATGTTCCGTTCATCGCAGACTTCTGCAAAATTTTATAGTTTGTTTTCATTAATGCACTATAGTCTATTTTTATGTATGAGAGAGTATTAAAATAATAAAGCGTTCGTAATCCATAGGCGTACCACTTCTTTTAGTAGACAGTTAAAATATTTTGTGAAGTTATACCTCGAGTATTTTCGTATGAAATAACCTTTGTATAAATATAATAAATATATCGGGTGTACACTTATATTTTCACCTAATTAACCTGCTTATACCTTCTAAGCAGCTGAAGGTAAAAAAGTGCAATTTTTGTCCATAATTTTTTTTCTGCTTATGTTAAACGGTTCTGGGTGGTCAGGAAAAACTCGGTTTGACTACGCAATTTTCTGAGGGGAAAAGGGAAAAGGGAAAAAAAATGGAAATTATTCGGGAGAACATTTGCTCAAAGTCTTGTCTGTTTAAATTTTTTTCAAAAAACAATACTTTTCACGCTAGTGACCAAAAATTGAAAATGTCTTATAAAAAACAAAAATTTTGCTCAACTTTAACAGACCAAAACTTAAAAAATAATTATCCCACAGGACTAAAAATTACTGGACAATTGTACAAACATATGTTACGTTTTGCTGCAAAAGGATTTTTTTTTCAAATACCACAGTCTAGATGGTGCTAAAAAAATGGCGTAAAAAAAAATAAAAAAACGAATTTTGTCCATAACTTTTTTTCTGCTTAAGTTAAATGATTCTGGATGCTCTTAAAATGTTACCAATGTTGTTCTCTCATTAAGAAGATAATT
Organism: Crepidodera aurea; assembly: GCA_949320105.2. Lineage (NCBI taxonomy): Eukaryota > Metazoa > Arthropoda > Insecta > Coleoptera > Chrysomelidae > Crepidodera > Crepidodera aurea. The sequence continues at coordinate 1,044,556 of OX439477.1, forward strand.
ACCCCCTGTACCCCCCCGTAAATCCGGCCTTGAAGGGTAGTTAGCGGAAAGTTTAGGTACAGTCCTAATTCTTTTTATTACTTATGTTTTCGTGGTCGCTGAACACGAATTTGAGATTTGCTGACAGACATTTTGGCCGAAACATTGTTTTTTTTGCAAAAAAAGTGCAAATTGCCCTTGGAAAATCTGCACATTGTTCAAAGCTCTCTAGCAACGTAACTATTGGTCGTGGAAAAAATTATTGTTTATGTAACTTGTGGGAAATTTTGTCACCTTTAATTTTGTGTAGATTAGTCTTTTCGAAAAAATGCATACTTACCGAGATTTAGGCCAAAAACTAAAAAAAATGAAAAAGTTTGCACTTTTTTTTTCAAAAAAAAAACAATGTTCCGGCCAAAATATCTGTCAGCAAACCTCAAATTCGTGTTCAGCGACCACGAAAACATAAAAAATAAAAAGAATTAGGACTGTACCTAAACTTTCCGCTAACTGCCCTTGGAAAATCTGCACATTTTTCAACGCACTCTAGCGGCGTATCTATTGGTCGTAGAAAAAATTGTTGTTTATGAAACTTGTGGGACATTTTGTCACCTTCAATTTTGTATAGAATAGTCTTTTCGAAAAAATGGATACTTACCGAAATTTAGGCCAAAAACTAAAAAAAAATTGACAAAATTTGCACTTTTTTTGCAAAAAAAAACAATGTTCCTGCAAAAATATCTGTCCGCTAACCTAAACTTTCCCTTAACTTTACTAAGTTAATTAGCCTACTTGTTGAAAACCAATCAAAAGGTGTACTTGCATATCCAGACTCTAGTTGTTGAACCAATATCAACTATTCAGAACTCTAGGGGGGCCATGGCCCCCCCTTCAGATCTGCCAGTGCACTACGTTACTACGAAACATTCTATCCCCTGATTTCATTCATCACAGCAGAGTAGAACCAGTACACAGTTGCCGCTTCTATCAATTTTTCGTGGAAATGGTCTAAACTTAAATCGTGGTAAAGTATCTTTGTCAATATTTATCTATCAATATGATTTGTTGTGTTAATAGTTACGAAAATTAGTGTTCGTAGATGTACAATTATTTTAGCGAATCAAAATATCTCATTTTTCAAGATAATTTTTACGTAGATTTAGGATTTTGATAATAACGGAAAAAAATTATGATAACTTTGACAACATTGAAACTTATAATATAAATTCAATAACACAGTGTTTATAGTCTATTTTTATGTATGAGAGAGTATTAAAATAATAAAGCGTTCGTAATCCATAGGCGTACCACTTCTTTTAGTAGACAGTTAAAATATTTTGTGAAGTTATACCTCGAGTATTTTCGTATGAAATAACCTTTGTATAAATATAATAAATATATCGGATGTACACTTATATTTTCACCTAATTAACCTGCTTATAACTTCTAAGCAGCTGAAGGTAAAAAAGTGCAATTTTTTATAAAATATTTTATTTTTCCACAAGGTATGTTAAGAACATTGTGTCAAACGGGTTATGTAGGTATAAGGGTTTCTCTTCTTCTTTAATCGTATGATTTACTGCCTTTTCCCAGTATTCAGGCTTCACATTATTTACAGCCTCCAAAAGAATTATTTTTTCTTGAAACTTCTCCCTTTATCTGTGCCCATATCAGTTCAATCGGGTTTACTTCGCAATTATATGTCATCCCACGATTTTTTGCAATTTCATATTTTTTTAATTTCTCTTTATGAAGGGAACACAAATGATACAGTTCTCTTCTCACAGAACCGGGATGGAACTTAATATTCTTTGAATTTAGCCAATTCTGTAAATCTTTTTTTAACCACTTGGTTGTGGGCATTTTTTCTGTAAGTCTCGAGTGATAACTTGCATTATCCATTACTATTATACAGTTCTGAGGAAGAAGATCTATCATTTGTTCGAACCACTTTTTAAAGACATCAGCATTCATGTCCTCATGGTAGTCACCGGTACGAGTAGATTCAAAAGTCAATAAACCACCTTTAACAAAACCGTTTGAACTACCGATGTGTACTATTATCAGTCTGCGCCCCTTTCCTGATGGTGGATTTAAACCAGTAGATAAATTATTTAAAAAAGCCTGTCTTCGACTTGTAACAGTTTCATCTTGCCAAAATTTATTTGGTGTATGTCCCTCGTTGATCCATGTTTCATCTAAATAAAATATATTTCTTCTTTGGTTTCTCATTTCTTTTATAGTCCTTAGGTAATTTCTTCTCCATACTACAATATCGCTTCTTTCTATTAAAATAGACTTTCTGGAATGCTTTTTTCATAGAAAACCTATTTCTTTTAAAAGTTTCCATAGTGTGCTTCGACTCATTTCAGGGTAATCCTTATCATCTCGAACCGTGGCAAGAACTTTGTCTACTGTCGGAAATTCTTTTCTAAAGAAGAACGGATGCACTTTCCTTCGAATTCTTTCTTTCAAATGATTTTATATTTGAAATTTTGGTTTTCCTGGAGCTTTACGTGCTGTTTGAAACTCGCCACATTTCTCTTCTTTAACAACTCTGTAAATCGTAGATTTCCCAACACCAAGCGTACTACTAACTAATTCCACTGTGTCATCAACACTTTTACATAAATGTTTGTCTGTAAAAGATTTAAAACAATTAAATATTAATGTTTTTTCATTAACTGTTAAAGGACCGATTTTTTGTCGTTTACGCGGTACTTCCAAATTTTCCATGATCACACTAGAATTCACAATAGACTGCACACTGCACCTTGCATGTTGCAACTAAACGACATTTAGTAAGCTGTCAAGAATACACAACTGGACCTCCTTACTAAATGGAAAACCTGCAATCGCATTTTCGGTGAAATTTGTTGGTAAGGGATTTATCTACTTATAATTCGAATACTGTAAGAAATTCTTGGAATTAAAATAAAACAAAATTGGCAAATAGGTACTTATTGAAAATAATCTTAAGATACGGCTATGTTATCTTTAATACACAGGGCTTTTGGCCTGTCCAAACCTTTTTCTATTGTTCTGTACAGCTTAAGGTTATAAAAGACCAATAAAAGACCCAAAACTTGTATTAGCTCAGGTACATTTATGACAATTTTAGGAAATATTTAGATTATTCCGTAAAAATATTTAAAATGACCGTACTAAGTTTTGCATTAGAAATGCTGTTTTATTACTCTCTCATACATAAAAATAGACCATAATATACCATCAAAGTTTCAAAACTTTTGGAATTAATGTTAATTGATTGTCTATATCTACTGGCCTAAGAACCTCAGCAATAAATTTTTAATTAGGGCATTAAATTTACATTACATTAAAAATGTATTAAATAGTTTTTTCTACATAAATTTTTTACATCTCAAGTAAGAAACCATTTTGTCCTTTAACTTTTTCTTTCATAATAAATGAAATTTTGTAATTTTCTTAAATTTTAACAATGTTTTCTATTGTTCTAGCAATTTTATACTCCTGTATTAACTAAATGTACTGATGATGGATACTTATGTATCTGAAAACATGTTTTACTCACAACGGTTATAACTTGTTTTCTTATACCGTTAACTTACCCCCCCTCCCCTTTTGATGGTTTAAATAATTTTAATTACATACAGGGTGAGTCACGAGGAACTTTACATACTTCTACCATAAGCAGAGACTCCTTAGGGGATTACCAAATGACCATTAAAAAATGTCTTCTGTTTTTCCTTAATAATGTACAGAGCGATTTATGGATTGGGACCAAAATAATGTTTGGTCATATCTTTTCATAGATTAAGTCGATTTGTCTCTTTTTTTGGTAAAAGTGTGTATTGGTGTCTAGCAACTAACTGAGATATTCAGAACTAAAAAATTCCAGGGCCGGCTTCGCGAAAATTTGTTGAATTGCTATAATTGCAATAATTCACCCTGTACATGATTTCTCTAAAATGTGATATGATTTTGAATCCATTTACAGGGCCGGATTTAAAAATCTGGCATATCTGGTTCATGTCAAAAATTCACCCTGTATGTAACTTTTTCCACCCGAAATGGACTGAAATTAGAGAAAATGTTTGCATTAACCTAGTTGTGTAATTTGTTTCAGCGAAAATCATGTGTAGTTATTTTAATCGAAATGAAATTAACAACCCCAAAAATATTTATTCACAAATTAATTAATAAAATAACGACTTCTTCCAACTCTCCACCTTTTACGTTTTTTTTTTAAATCTCCACTCAACCTCTGTTACTTCGTAAATAATTTATTTATTATTTACTAATAAACTTCAATTCTCTTTTTTTTATTTCCAGAAAAAAATTTCTTTTTACTTTTTAAAAAATATCTGACTTTTTTCAATTTCTTTGACCACCACCCTTTTTTTTTGCCCTCCAACAACCAACCCTCTTTTTTTTTTCTTACTCGATTTCTAATTTTTTTTTTATATCTTTCAAAATTGACATTTCTAATTTTTTTGGTTACAGTCTGATTCTTTTCCCTTATCTTTAACTGTCTAACCTAACTGTAATTTATTATTATCAAGGTTACTTGATATGCAAATAGGTGGAGCAGGGAGCGCTTTTGCAAGTAGAGGTTCAGGAAGATGGAACAGAGATGGCGCTACAAGACAGTCAAGTGACAGACAGTCAAATGACAGAACGTCAAATCAAGTAAACAAAAGAGAAGTGTGTTGTTACAAATGTTAAGTTAGACTTGAGAATTTTACATTTAGATGTTAAGACAGTTTTTTTAAATGGGGTGTTAAAAGAAAATGTCTTCATGCAACAGCCATCTCATTTTTCCGTTGCTGTACGCCAATATTTAGATACCATTTATGGAAACCGATGGATAGGACGAGGAGGTCCTATTTTATGGGCACCAAGATCCCCAGACTATAATCCAGTTGATTATCACATTTAAAAGAGCTGGTCTACGCAGAAAATATAAATACGCGGCAACAGCTCATTGATAGAATTATTCGTTGTTGCAATATTATCAGAAATAACCCATTGACAATAAGAAAGTCCATTACACATTTAAACATTCGCCAAGAAAAGTGTTTTGAGGCAAAATGAATTCCATTTAGAACTTCTTTTAAAATCGTAATGTTTGTTAAATTGTTTTTTACTTTGTTCCGCATTCTTAAAACTGTTTCGTTTTTGATTATTGCTATTTATTTTATTTCTTAATTTATGAATAAACATTTCTTGGAGTTGTTAATTTCATTCCGATTAAAATAATTACACATGATTTTCGCTGAAACAAATGACAAAACTAGGTTAATGCAAACATTTTCAATCTAATTTCAGTCTATTTCGGGTGGAAAAAGTTACATACAGGGTGAATTTTTGACATTTTAAATCCGGCCCTGTAAATCAATTCAAAGTCTGGTATTTACTATACTGGAATATAGTGTATGTCGTTATTGTTTATTTTAAAGATTTCTTTATAATTACTAAACATTATTATACAGTAAGATATTTCATTATCGCCAATTTTCAATTTGACTTTAAAATTAATCTTTAATTAAAAAAGTAAGGCAAGTGTAACAAAAAATTCACATATGCAGATTTAACTGTCTATTTATGTCCTCTAGAGAAATCATATCACATTTTAGAGAAATCATGTACAGGGTGAATTATTGCAAGTATAGCAATTCAACAAATTTTCGCGAAGCCGGACCTGGAAATTTTTAGTTCTGAATATGTCAGTTAGTTGCTAGACACCAATACACACTTTTACCAAAAAATGGGACAAATCGACTTAATCATTGAAAAGATATGACCAAACATTATTTTGGTCCAAATCCATAAATCGCTCTGTACATTAGTAAAGAAAAACAGAAGACATTTTTTAATGGTCATTTGGTAATCCCCTAAGGTGCCTCTGCTTATGGTAGAAGTATGTAAAGTTCCTCGTGACTCACCCTGTATATGGCTAATGAGCCACCTTCGTGACACAACCTGGAGCAGGTCTGGTATAATAGTATATTGTTTTAAGAGTGACGAAAGTAATATTGTTTGAAGCGAGAGAACAGTTTACCAGCCGAGGCTGGTAATGTTCACGAGCTTAAAAAATCGGATGTGGCCATGCACATGACTTTACCATACTTTAACGGCCCTACGGGCTCATAATCCAATTACTCGTACATATTTAAGGCAGGCCATGCCTGGCAAGAGCGTACAATTGTCTCCATGAAACAAAACACTTCTACTGCGCTTGCGCTATTATGCAACTATGTTATTCCATAGTTTATTTTTAACTCGCTTATAATACAAAATTTGAAAAAAGTTTTTAAACAAAATTTATAGTAAATTTAATTTAAAATAAATTTTTTCTCTTAATATTTTTACATACACTTAATATAAACGATAATAATTGCGAAAATCTGAAAATGTTCAAGAGTAAACCCCCACTTCCGGTTGTCCGATTTTGCCCAAAATCTAATCAGCTCATTAGCATCTCGTAAAAATGCTAAATATAAAATTTGGTTAGGAAATTCCGATCGCAGTTGGAGTTAGAGCGCACACAAATTTTTCCGGTTTACATACTCCATACTCCATACATACATTTTCTGGAAATGGTTTTAAATGAACTGTTTTTTTTTTGCGATTACAATACTGTACCTACGGTAAAGTAAAAAATGCTTTCGACGAGTGAAACACTATACTTTTTCTACAACCCGGTTTATATCATAATAATATGTTAAAGAATGTGTTTTATAACTGGAATATATTTTTTCATTTTTATTAAACAAGAAAATAAAAAAGTTTTAAAACAAATATATCTTGGTGCCTGGCCTCTTCCAACATACGCAAGCAGCACGTTTCCTAACATGAATTTACTTGATTATGAACTCTCCAATCCATGAATTTTGCATATATATTTTTTCATTTATCTCTTTTTATATTTAACTGTTAAATAATCTAAAGAGGTTTCCTCAGCTTGAATTGCTATTTCTGATGGTGTATTTGGAAAATTTAAATCATTTTCCGAATCAGAAACCATGCAAACTGACAAGTCTAAATAATTAACGAGGAACGTCAAACTAATGAAAACCAGGCAACTAGATATAAGTTGTTTTTAAATTTAACTCTCGTCAGTAGAACCGAAAGTTACAGTTATGAGAATTTATCTCTCACTTGTGATGAAAATCACGTTTTCGCTGAAGGTATTCTATTACAAAATGACGTCTTTTCATAAAGGGTTGTAGAAAAACTGTATTTTTTTACTAAATAATTTCGTACAACATTTTTTTTGTCTAATATCTAATGATGCATTTTCTAACAGTTTCCAGAAACTTTTTCATAAAAATTGCAAAAATTTGGGCGCCTATAATTCCACCGTATACATTAATGCTCCACCGGTTCTGATGATCTATTGTGTGGAACAAAGCGTTTCGAGTATCATAATAATGAAAGTTAGGACGGTTAACTAATCCATTATTATGAAAAGTGGATTCATCTGTAAACAGCACAATATAAAAAAAAATCATCTTCTTTACTAACCTTCTCCAATGCCCATAAACAAAAATCTATCAGTCTTTGAAAATCTGTTCCATACATATTTTGATGCTTCATTTCAGAAGCTCATAGTGGTTTGTATTTCAATTTCTCTTTTTTTCTTCACTTATTTGTTAAAAAAGTTTTTAATTGATGTTTCGGCTTTCTCTATCGAAAGCCGTTATCAAAATGACATAACAAAATAAATAAATTTACTATAGAAACAGAACACTTGATAATCTTGCAAAAATATGACATCAACATAGTACACTTAGATTCAATTCAATTGTACCAAAAATAGACAATTAAGAAAATTTAATAATCTAATTGAAGAAAAAAGTTTTTACAACCTTAGAAATTCAGAACAAAATTTAAATACGGTAATAAATATTTCAAGTAGAGATCTTAATCACACAGAAAATTTATTATTGGCTAAAGGTTTAAATTATTCGGTAACTCCAAAATATGTACCAAAATTTGATATTATTAGTTCTATAGAAAACGCTTCTCAAAATTTACCAACTGACTTAAGCAACGATTACAAGGTACATTGCAAAATTGAATTAGAAAAATCTTACAAAATTAATCAAAATTTAACCTACGCAGAATTTAAAACAAATAAAAATTTAAAAAATGACAATACAATTAAGATTTTACCGACAGATAAAGGTAACGCGACGGTTGTCATGAACAAAATAACGAAATTAACGAAATTATTGAAGCTATTCAAAATTAAATAACGATCCAAGTACTAGTATTGAAAACAAAATTTACAAAACTTTATATAAAAATAAAAAAATCCTAAGTGATAAAGAACGAAGATCTCTTACTTCTCATTATAGTAAACCTCCACATTTTTATGGTTTACCCAAAATTCATAAACAACAAACACCATTAAGACCAATAATAAGTTCTATAAATTCACCTTATCAAAATTTAGCAAGATTTCTACTTAAAATAATAGATCCGTTATCAGGAAATACTAATTCCTTTATCAAAAATTCAAAACATTTTTTAGAAAAATTATCAAAAATCAAAATTACAAATTCAGATATAATGGTTAGTTTTTATGTAGTCAGTTTATTTTCAAATGTTCCTGTCGATAAAACTCTTGACAAGTGATAATACATTAATAAACATTGCCATGCCTCTATATATTATAATGGCATGTGTTTTTTCTTTTTATATTTATTATTAAATTTTTTATTTAATTTACCTTCTTCCGTAAATTTAGACAGAAAGTGTTTTATAAATATTGTTATTGTAGTTGGGCGCCATCTGTCTTATTACATAGGAAATTATAGCCAATATCTATCTCAGGTTCTAGGGTTCTCTAAGAGGTTAGATTTTTATAAAATCAATCACAACGAACGCAATGAAAAATTATAAACATTTATTAAAGGAAAAAAAAATTAACGATAAACTTTATCTGTACAGGAACAATTGTTTGGTGTAATACGGTAAGTGTAGTTTTTATAAAAATAATATTTGCAAGTGCGATACAAAATTTTCTTAAACTTCTTACCTTATCACTTTCTAACCTAACATAATTAAACTTTTATAAGGTTAGATTGTTTTCAATCTATCGATATTTACTAATTAAAATGGTACCTTTTATTCAATTTAAGCTTTTCGTTCTTATTTTAGTTGTTCAAAATAAATGGGATTCTATAAAATCGTTTTTCCAAATAACACCAAAATCAGGAAACAGGATGAATATTTTTATGCCGAATATAATTGTATCTGGATACTTTTATACAGGAATACAGCTGGGACTGGAGATGTCCAAACAGGAACACAGGATAGGATGGATAATTTTGGATAAAGCCACCTTTTTCAGATTGTTGTTCTTCTTGAATTATTTTTATCGTTTATTAACCTCACTTTTTCTGACAGGTAACAAGTTTTTTCTTTTTAAAACGCGTTGCTTTGGGTTTTTCTTTTGTTTTTATGATACGGAGCGATGTGAACTCTTCAAAAGATTTTGGTAAAAAGCCACACTTTGACACACGAAATGCTTTTTATAAAGTACAATGTCACAGCTTCCTAGATGAAAATTTGACATTTTTTTAACCTAAATTTTTACAAAATTAAAAAAATTATTGATTTTATTGCAAATTTTGACTAATAACATCTTATTCTATAGATTAAAAGAAAATTTTTGATATACTTTTTATATCATTTCGAATTATATTAACTTTGTATAAAGACACTTTTTGTTCGTCATCATTGATTTTCTAAATATCATTAAACTTCATTATTGTTGTACTTTTTTGCTATATTTCTTTAATTTTATAAATCCTAAACTCTTTTTCGTTTAATTTACTATCGTTTCGTTTAACTTAAACTAATTATGTTGAATTCTTATTAGATTGAATTTTAAGGTTAACTTTTATAAGTAATATTTTCTTCCTGTCTAAGTTATACGTTAAAAAAAAAGGCTTTATATTCAATACCATTACAATATATTTGACCACATTAAACATTAAAAAAATTAACGACCATAATACAAGAAAAGGTAATGATTTAAGACTTCCATATTCCCGGCTGACCATTGGGCAGGATTCTGCAGGTTATCAGAGCATCATCTATTTTAATTGTATAATTAGGCGTTTAGGTAATAGCAATTATACTGTTTTTAAATCTAAACTTTTTAAATACTTAGCTGAAAATGCTTTTTATTCTATAGAAGAATTCCACAGATTTCTTAATTTTTTTTAACATTAATTTAATTTTGGATTTATATAGATATTTACACGATAGTAATATTAATTCTAATTTAATTTTAGACTTATATAAACATTTTTATGATTGATAGTATTGTAAGATGTGTGTTTTAAATCTGTGCTACCTACGAATATATTGTTGTTCTTCTCCTCTTTTTTTGTCCCATAAATGTACTTTGTTCTGTGTATTTATACATGCGTAAATTGTATATTTAATGGATGAATAAAGAAATTATTATTAAATTATTATTATATTATTATTGAATAGAACTAAATTAGGCTTCTCGGCAATTCTAGGATTATTGGAACTATGTATTAAAACTACATATTTTCATTTAAATAGTGATTTTTATCAGCAACATTTTGGCATGGCAATGGGTTCTCCTTTGTCACCAAAATTGTGTGATATTTTCATTGAGGATTTTGAAATGGAAATTGTAAACAAATAAAATTAGTTCTTGGCGATGAATCATATTTTATACAGGGTGACTCGTAAATGTAACTACAGAAAGAATTTAATGTATTTTAGCTTTAACGAATCGCCCCGTATAAACGATGTGTTATAAAAATTTTGTATTATCTTAAACAAATGTACGACCTGTCACTGTACCACCACTCTATGTAATACAGCGTGTTAAACTGATTGCAAACACTTTAAACATTAGAAAACCTGTGTTTTGTGCACCACCCTGTATTTTAAAAATTTCTCCGTCAAATTTATAAATTAATACATTTTTACATTAACAGAAGTTCAGTTGTAAAACTATGACAAAATTTTGCTCAGTTAAATACTGAACTTCTGTTAATGTGAAAATATATTAATTTATAAATTTGACGGAGAAACTTTTAAAATACAGGGTGGTGCACAAAACACAGCTTGTCAGTTTAACAAGCTGTATGACATAGAGTGGTGGTACAGTGACAGGTCGTACATTTGTTTAAGATAATACAAAATTTTTATAATACATCGTTTATTCGTTAAAGTTAGAATACATTATATGCCTTCTGTTTAATTTTCAAAAACAAATTAAACATAAAAACTCAAATCGACAACATCGCTTCAATCAAACAATCCGACAACACCGCGAGAGACACAGAAGTCTTAATGGTTTTGAATTATGCGGAGTTTGTCATGTAGGCCAAACGGATGTTTTCTAGGGACATGTAAATCGTCACGTCCACCATAAAATTTCATAACTTCGCACCAAATACGTTCAAACATTTTCAACACGCGACATGAGGGTTGTCACGTAGCCCACGTTAACAATTCGTTCTAGAACAATCGGACGGGCGGGGATAAGCTTGAGCGACTAGACTTCGCAAACTTTTAAATCAGTGCAACATCAACACTCATATACACAACACCTAAAACGCGCATTATAAATATTTTCTGAATGATGTGATTATTTTACTTCTTTACTAATATGTTTTAGTGATTGTTAAAACATACGTTTACTAATAATTTGTGCGTTGTTCGTTCATTACTTACTAAAGTAATTTTATTGTCAAGTTGTTAATTTGTGATTTATTTATTTAACATTTTTTAATAAACCGTTAAATAAAAGGTGTTTGTTGTTTTTGTTAATGGAGTTGGGAAGACAATAAATACTACAGTCCACTTAGAAGCTACGATAAAGGCTATGAGCATATCTCGGTAGTCCTGGTAAACTGGTACACCATAGGGATAGTTCCAGAACCCTCAACACCTTATGTAACTACATTTATGAGTCACCTGTATAAAATATAATTCATCGCCAAGAAGTAATTACTTAAACTATATATTCACGATGCAATGACATTTGCTTGTATTTTTAAAACTGTAATAAAAAAAAATGATTTCTTCAAAAAAACCATATTATTTATTTTCGAACCACCCTGTAAATAACCAAATTGTACAATAACTGTTTATAAAATAGTGTTACCATATAATCTATAATTCATGTTTTCTACAATAAACGCGAATAATACAGGTCTGTTATGAGAAATCTGGTTACAAAAAAGTGGCATTTCCGCTGTTTAACACCCTGTACTTCGAAAACTAGCCATAGGATCGGTTTGGGCCAATTGACACTTTTTGTCAGAGCATCGAGTTCTACATCATACCAACTTTTCAGAAAATTTGACGGAGAGCCATTTTCCCATAAGAAAGGTGCCTGGTTCTTTGATCTTTAGTTTTGATGTCTCGATAAAGTTCACGATTTATAAATTTACTTTACCAGTGCCTGACACTGTTCCTAAACCTGACACTGGAACTTACTATTTCTGAATTAAGTAAAATAACTAACTTATAATTGAACTGTACAAAAAATTTGGTTGGCAGTAGTTCCTGTAAACATTTTTTGTAAATATCAAGTTGGTAACACTGATAAAATAAGATTGACTTATTTGATTGGCCATAGGATCGGTTTGGGCCAATTGACACTTTTTGTCAGAGCATCGAGTTCTACATCATACCAACTTTTCAGAAAATTTGACGGAGAGCCATTTTCCCATAAGAAAGGTGCCTGGTTCTTTGATCTTTAGTTTTGATGTCTCGATAAAGTTCACGATTTATAAATTTACTTTACCAGTGCCTGACACTGTTCCTAAACCTGACACTGGAACTTACTATTTCTGAATTAAGTAAAATAACTAACTTATAATTGAACTGTACAAAAAATTTGGTTGGCAGTAGTTCCTGTAAACATTTTTTGTAAATATCAAGTTGGTAACACTGATAAAATAAGATTGACTTATTTGATTGGCCATAGGATCGGTTTGGGCCAATTGACACTTTTTGTCAGAGCATCGAGTTCTACATCATACCAACTTTTCAGAAAATTTGACGGAGAGCCATTTTCCCATAAGAAAGGTGCCTGGTTCTTTGATCTTTAGTTTTGATGTCTCGATAAAGTTCACGATTTATAAATTTACTTGGGTAACGTAATGATACCAGTGCCTGACACTGTTCCTAAACCTGACACTGGAACTTACTATTTCTGAATTAAGTAAAATAACTAACTTATAATTGAACTGTACAAAAAATTTGGTTGACAGTAGTTCCTGTAAACATTTTTTGTAAATATCAAGTTGGTGACACTGATAAAATAAGATTGACTTATTTGATTGGCCATAGGATCGGTTTGGGCCAATTGACACTTTTTGTCAGAGCATCGAGTTCTACATCATACCAACTTTTCAGAAAATTTGACGGAGAGCCATTTTCCCATAAGAAAGGTGCCTGGTTCTTTGATCTTTAGTTTTGATGTCTCGATAAAGTTCACGATTTATAAATTTACTTTACCAGTGCCTGACACTGTTCCTAAACCTGACACTGGAACTTACTATTTCTGAATTAAGTAAAATAACTAACTTATAATTGAACTGTACAAAAAATTTGGTTGGCAGTAGTTCCTGTAAACATTTTTTGTAAATATCAAGTTGGTAACACTGATAAAATAAGATTGACTTATTTGATTGGCCATAGGATCGGTTTGGGCCAATTGACACTTTTTGTCAGAGCATCGAGTTCTACATCATACCAACTTTTCAGAAAATTTGACGGAGAGCCATTTTCCCATAAGAAAGGTGCCTGGTTCTTTGATCTTTAGTTTTGATGTCTCGATAAAGTTCACGATTTATAAATTTACTTGGGTAACGTAATGATACCAGTGCCTGACACTGTTCCTAAACCTGACACTGGAACTTACTATTTCTGAATTAAGTAAAATAACTAACTTATAATTGAACTGTACAAAAAATTTGGTTGGCAGTAGTTCCTGTAAACATTTTTTGTAAATATCAAGTTGGTAACACTGATAAAATAAGATTGACTTATTTGATTGGCCATAGGATCGGTTTGGGCCAATTGACACTTTTTGTCAGAGCATCGAGTTCTACATCATACCAACTTTTCAGAAAATTTGACAGAAAGCCATTTTCCCATAAGAAAGGTGCCTGGTTCTTTGATCTTTAGTTTTGATGTCTCAATAAAGTTCACGATTTATAAATTTACTTGGGTAACGTAATGATACCAGTGCCTGACACTGTTCCTAAACCTGACACTGGAACTTACTATTTCTGAATTAAGTAAAATAACTAATTTATAATTGAACTGTACAAAAAATTTGGTTGGCAGTAGTTCCTGTAAACATTTTTTGTAAATATCAAGTTGGTAACACTGATAAAATAAGATTGACTTATTTGATTGGCCATAGGATCGGTTTGGGCCAATTGACACTTTTTGTCAGAGCATCGAGTTCTACATCATACCAACTTTTCAGAAAATTTGACGGAGAGCCATTTTCCCATAAGAAAGGTGCCTGGTTCTTTGATCTTTAGTTTTGATGTCTCGATAAAGTTCACGATTTATAAATTTACTTTACCAGTGCCTGACACTGTTCCTAAACCTGACACTGGAACTTACTATTTCTGAATTAAGTAAAATAACTAACTTATAATTGAACTGTACAAAAAATTTGGTTGACAGTAGTTCCTGTAAACATTTTTTGTAAATATCAAGTTGGTGACACTGATAAAATAAGATTGACTTATTTGATTGGCCATAGGATGGGTTTGGGCCAATTGACACTTTTTGTCAGAGCATCGAGTTCTACATCATACCAACTTTTCAGAAAATTTGACGGAAAGCCATTTTCCCATAAGAAAGGTGCCTGGTTCTTTGATCTTTAGTTTTGATGTCTCGATAAAGTTCACGATTTATAAATTTACTTGGGTAACGTAATGATACCAGTGCCTGACACTGTTCCTAAACCTGACACTGGAACTTACTATTTCTGAATTAAGTAAAATAACTAACTTATAATTGAACTGTACAAAAAATTTGGTTGACAGTAGTTCCTGTAAACATTTTTTGTAAATATCAAGTTGGTGACACTGATAAAATAAGATTGACTTATTTGATTGGCCATAGGATCGGTTTGGGCCAATTGACACTTTTTGTCAGAGCATCGAGTTCTACATCATACCAACTTTTCAGAAAATTTGACGGAGAGCCATTTTCCCATAAGAAAGGTGCCTGGTTCTTTGATCTTTAGTTTTGATGTCTCGATAAAGTTCAGGATTTATAAATTTACTTTACCAGTGCCTGACACTGTTCCTAAACCTGACACTGGAACTTACTATTTCTGAATTAAGTAAAATAACTAACTTATAATTGAACTGTACAAAAAATTTGGTTGGCAGTAGTTCCTGTAAACATTTTTTGTAAATATCAAGTTGGTAACACTGATAAAATAAGATTGACTTATTTGATTGGCCATAGGATCGGTTTGGGCCAATTGACACTTTTTGTCAGAGCATCGAGTTCTACATCATACCAACTTTTCAGAAAATTTGACGGAGAGCCATTTTCCCATAAGAAAGGTGCCTGGTTCTTTGATCTTTAGTTTTGATGTCTCGATAAAGTTCACGATTTATAAATTTACTTGGGTAACGTAATGATACCAGTGCCTGACACTGTTCCTAAACCTGACACTGGAACTTACTATTTCTGAATTAAGTAAAATAACTAACTTATAATTGAACTGTACAAAAAATTTGGTTGACAGTAGTTCCTGTAAACATTTTTTGTAAATATCAAGTTGGTAACACTGATAAAATAAGATTGACTTATTTGATTGGCCATAGGATCGGTTTGGGCCAATTGACACTTTTTGTCAGAGCATCGAGTTCTACATCATACCAACTTTTCAGAAAATTTGACAGAAAGCCATTTTCCCATAAGAAAGGTGCCTGGTTCTTTGATCTTAGTTTTGATGTCTCAATAAAGTTCACGATTTATAAATTTACTTGGGTAACGTAATGATACCAGTGCCTGACACTGTTCCTAAACCTGACACTGGAACTTACTATTTCTGAATTAAGTAAAATAACTACCTTATAATTGAACTGTACAAAAAATTTGGTTGGCAGTAGTTCCTGTAAACATTTTTTGTAAATATCAAGTTGGTAACACTGATAAAATAAGATTGACTTATTTGATTGGCCATAGGATCGGTTTGGGCCAATTGACACTTTTTGTCAGAGCATCGAGTTCTACATCATACCAACTTTTCAGAAAATTCGACGGAAAGCCATTTTCCCATAAGAAAGGTGCCTGGTTCTTTGATCTTTAGTTTTGATGTCTCAATAAAGTTCACGATTTATAAATTTACTTGGGTAACGTAATGATACCAGTGCCTGACACTGTTCCTAAACCTGACACTGGAACTTACTATTTCTGAATTAAGTAAAATAACTAACTTATAATTGAACTGTACAAAAAATTTGGTTGGCAGTAGTTCCTGTAAACATTTTTTGTAAATATCAAGTTGGTAACACTGATAAAATAAGATTGACTTATTTGATTGGCCATAGGATCGGTTTGGGCCAATTGACACTTTTTGTCAGAGCATCGAGTTCTACATCATACCAACTTTTCAGAAAATTTGACAGAAAGCCATTTTCCCATAAGAAAGGTGCCTGGTTCTTTGATCTTTAGTTTTGATGTCTCAATAAAGTTCACGATTTATAAATTTACTTGGGTAACGTAATGATACCAGTGCCTGACACTGTTCCTAAACCTGACACTGGAACTTACTATTTCTGAATTAAGTAAAATAACTAACTTATAATTGAACTGTACAAAAAATTTGGTTGGCAGTAGTTCCTGTAAACATTTTTTGTAAATATCAAGTTGGTAACACTGATAAAATAAGATTGACTTATTTGATTGGCCATAGGATCGGTTTGGGCCAATTGACACTTTTTGTCAGAGCATCGAGTTCTACATCATACCAACTTTTCAAAAAATTTGACAGAAAACCATTTTCCCATAAGAAAGGTGCCTGGTCCTTTAAATCCCCTAATAATACATTCAAATATAGTAAAAATCCCTTATATTCCAAAATTATCGGAAAAAATTAGAAGGATTGGCAATACATTTAATTTAAAAACAGTTTTTTAAACTAATAATACATTAAAATCTTTAATAGTAAATACAAAACCTTTTAATGAAATTCAAAACACAAAAAATTGTATTTACAAAATTCCATGCGAATGTAATAAATTTTATATAGGAGAAACATCTAGACCTTTTCATATTAGACCTAATGAACACCAATCATACATTAAAAATAAACAATTCGAAGAATCCAAAATATGTGATTTTGGTCATAAAATACAATGGATAGATTATTAAAAGAACCGAATAATTATAACCGCAAAGTTAAAGAAGCGGCATTGATATGCTTAAATAATAACGAATGTGTTTCTAATTGTTCGGTCGATATTTCAAAAATTTGAATGCCTATTTTACAAAAAGAGTTAATTGCAAAAAGGATACCCTCTATATCGGGATAGTATCATAAGTTTTTATTTGGTTTTTTCTTATGATAATATTAATAAGAAAACTTCATTTATGACGAAGTATAAATTCTCTTATACTATGCAAATGCGCTATCCTTTCAAAATTCGTTCCCAGAAACGTCACAAAAATATGATTGAAACAGATTTTGACATCTTCAAACTCAAAATCTTCTATAGTAAATTTATTTATTTTGTTATGTCATTTCGATAGAGAAAGCCGAAACGTCAATTAAAAACTTTTTTAACAACTAAGTGGTGAAGAAAAAAAGACAAATAAAGAATATTATTGTTATTATTGGTTTTCTTGTAAGTGCTTCCATTTTTAGAAATATCAAAAGATCTAGAAAAGTAAAAAGCTTAGGTATAGGGCATTTGAAACTGTTAATCGTTCTTTACTTATTAGAAAAATAGAAAGTTTTGGTATCATTGATGGGGCTCTCAAATGGATAATTGGATATTTAGATAACAGAAAACAGAAATTAAAATTAAATAATATTTTATCTACGGAAATTACAAACGAGTGTGGTGTACCGCAAGGCAGCGTGTTAGGTCCCCTACTTTTTTTATTGTATATGGATGATATTTCATTTATTATCAATAAATGTTACATTCATCTCTTTGCAGATGATACTTTAATTTATTATGCATCAAATGATCTGCTCGATATAATTAATGTAATTAATGAAACACTAAATTTAGTATATAAGTGGTGCTGCTTCAACTCGTTAAAAATTAATAACAATAAAACGAAATTCATGATTATAGCAAACGACAAACAGTATCATAATTTCAAAGAACATAATTATAACATTAAAATAGCAAATGATAAAATTGAATTAGTAAAAAAAATTAAATATTTAGGTGTAATAGTAGACAATAGAATGTTATTTAAGGAACATGCTGCCTACATTATTAAAACTAAAATTAACTACTTAAGTAGGCAATCCAAGCATCTAAATCAATGGTCACTTTTACTTTTGTATAACAGCTTGATTTTACCTCATTTCACTTACTGTGGAACCATCTTGTATTTACTAAACCAAAATGAAATTGGAAGACTTCAGAATAGAGGAATGAGAGTAATAGAAAAACACATATAACATTAATGTTGAATGGTTATCTGTTAAAAATTACTTTCTTTATCTAATATTAATATTTATTTTTAAAATAAAAATTGGTAAAGTTCCTATATATTTACGTGACAAATTAAAGTATAATTTGGAATTTCATGAATACAATACAAGAAGTCGCTCAAACTATCATATACGTCAGGATAGTAATGTCAATTCAAGTAACACAATTTTCATTAAAGGCGTTCAAAACTTTAATGAACTACCTGAGGAAATTAAGAATACTACCTCGATTAATATATTTAAGAAGAAATTAAAAGGGTACATGTTAGACCAACAAAAGGTTTAGTATACGGACCTGCTAATACACTTTTTTTTTTCTTTTATTTATTGTATTGTTTTTATTTGTATATTTTTAATGTAGGTATCTATATATTTTAATTGTGATGTAATATGATTTTAAAGTTTTTACTTAGAATAAGACATTGTAATTCTATTAGCTTATATTGCTAAATAAACGATATATATATATATATATATATATATATATATAGTTTAAGTAGAAAATATTCGTGGGAATCAGTCAATATAAAATAAATTAGTTTGATTTCTTCGTTTTGGTCAAGCTTTCGAAAACGTTTATTTTTTTTCAAGACTAATAACATGAAATACGGAAAAAATTAAATACAAAAAGAAACATCGGTGTTAAAATATTTTAAAATGACAAAATGACAGTTTCCAAAAACTTCAGAATACAATTGTAACATACAGAGTGTGATTATAAAAAGTATAAGAATGTGTAAATATATATATATATATATATATATATATATATATATATATATATATATATATATATATATATATATATATATATATATATATATATATATATATATATATATATATAAATAAAATAATAAAGCAGATTTCATCTTTGAAAAACAATAGCTCTCCTGGTTGTGATGGCATAATTGCTAGACAAATTAAAAATATTCATATGCACATTTTAACACCACTTGCTCACATTTTTAATCTTACGTTTTTAACAGGTATTATACCCTCACAGTTTAAATCATCAATTATAACCCCTATTTTTAAAGCAGGTGATAAAACAAAAATTAGTAATTATAATAGACCGATAAGTGTTTTAAATAATTTTGGTAAATTATTAGAGAAATGTATAAAAGAAAGGCTAATGCATTTTATTACCTCGAACAAAATTTTAAATGAAAATCAAATCGGATTCCAAACTGGTAAAGCCACAAGTGATGCAATGTAGTGTGGTAAGTGAACTAGTTGAGGGCTTAGATAAAAACAAAAAATGTCTAGCAGTTTTCCTAGACCTGGCGAAAGCATTTGACACTGTAAATCATGAGAGGTTACTGGAGATTCTGTACACAAATGGAATAAGGGGAACAGCGTTAAATCTTTTTAAAAACTATCTGACTGATAGGATCCAACAAGTTAAAATAAATAATGCACTAAGTGATCCAGCCCTTGTAAAAATAGGCGTACCTCAGGGGACAGTTTTGGGTCCTATTCTCTTTTTACTTTATATTAATTCTATGCTTTCTCAAACAAGTGCAAAAGTCGTATCATATGCCGATGACACCGTAATTATCTTTAAATCAGATACCTGGTTGGACGTTAAATTAATTGCAGAGAGGGAACTTCATCTAATAACGAATTGGTTAAATACTTATCAATTATCTTTAAATGTTAATAAAACACATTATATCGCATTCTCTGCAAATAATGCTAACAGACCAGCTTTTCAAAATATTAGGATTAATCAGTCAAACACAATAATTACTGAGGTTAGCCAGGTAAAGTACTTAGGTATCGTTATTGATAAGAATTTAAAATGGGACAGTCATATCAACTACTTAACTACTTAACAACTAAACTTAGAAAACTAATTTATAAATTTTACCAGTTACGTGAAATTCTCTCTACGAAACTGCTAATAATTATATACAAGGCTCTGGTTGAATCACTTTTACGTTATGGGATATTAGTTTGGGGTGGGCTCTACGAAAATTCTCTTTACTCGCTTAAAATTATACAAAATTATATTCTTAAAATTATTATTTTTAAACGTAATAAACGATTTTCTACTTGCTTGCTGTACTCCAGTGATATACTTAATATTAGATCTTTATATTTTTTAACAGTCCTAACATTTGCTTTTAAAAGGGGATATTTCCAACAAATAATGTGCACTCATGAATATAACACAAGGGGTACGACGGATTAACGTCTAAATATTCCAAAAAATTTCAAAAATATCAGTCATCGATTTGTAACATTCATCTTACCAAAAGCTTCAAATTTATTACCACTGACTATTCGACAAATTTCTAGAGTAACTAATTTTGTAAATGAAATAAAAATATTTATTTACCAAAAATATTTCGAGTTTCAAAAACTTCTAGCCACATAATGCTTTCAATTGTATTTTTTTTTCTCTTGGATTAACATCCATTTATTGTCATTGTATATTATTTATGTAAACTGCATGTTATGCATTTATTTTGATATTTCTCTTCCAGATGATTGCACTAATACAAGTGTTTGGTCACTTAGGGTGCAATGTTTTGGAAAACTTTTACACATCTCGTTCTATTGTAAATTAAATTTATAAATTATTCTTTAATTTCGACATATTTTGTAATTTTGTTCTACAATATTTCTTTTGTAATTTGTAATTTTCTTTTGTAATAATTTGTAATTTGTAATTTGTAATAATTTGTAACTTAAATTCAATTCAATATATATATATATATATATATATATATATATATATATATATATATATATATATATATATATATATATATATATATATATATATATATATATACTTAAGAAAGTTTATCTTATTTGTTAATGTATAATCTATAAATGCAATAAAATATAGGGTCTTCGGTAAGAAATAATATAACTTTGACACGCCACACTTTTTTGGGAAAATGTAGCCTTTATCAAACCACATATCCATGAATAAACAAAATTTTCAAGTCATTAACCCGTTTAGCCACAATGGACGGTCGCGTTCACCATGACTCACCCTGTATAACGACTTACTCACTTTTTTATACTTTACTTGTCTACAAAAATTAAACTTATTTAGTTTGTAATTAGTAGGCAATTTTTTCGGAATTTATCAAAACAATTTGTATAAAAAAATTTTTAATTGTATTACTTATTAATGCTAAAGATCACAATGACATGTCAAAAATACAGGCTCTAAATATATTGAAAATGTATTACTTTTAAATTGACTTTTTTTAAACTTATTCACTTGTTTCTGGTAAAACGCAGTTACTTGTTTATAGTTCATCGTCTGCCAGGAAGGATCGAATTCTAGGCCGAAATCGCTAATTATTCTGCGAAACCATAATCGAGGAGTCTTTATAATTTTATTGTAACGTAGCGAAGTCATTCCGAACCTTACGAAATCCGAAGTTTGTAAGTAACCCATTATCAGAAGAATCAACTCGTCTGGTAAAACATCTAAACACTGTTGTAAATTGAAGTATTTTCTTAATATGGCTTGTTTCGCTGGATAACACATATTTTCTTTTACTTTTAAGGATAATCCACGTAAATTTTGGAATCGTACGTTATGTATGTTCACATTAGAACTCGAAAAGTACGTAAGAGTATCTATGTACATGGTAAAACCATTATCAATTCCTTTAATATAACAATTTACTAATAAATCTTCGAGAGTTGAGCAGCATAAAACAACACATTCGTTTTCTTCAAAATTATTTAATCGAAAAGACAATTTGTACATTCCATCTTTTTTCCAATTATATGGCAACTTTTTAGTGTATTCTAAGTGCTTCCTAAAATTAAAACTAAAATTCGTAGTGTCATCTTTGAACTCGGTCGGTTGAAATCCTGTTTCCAGCATTAAAATATAGATGAGGCCTATTAATACATCAGTTTTAGTGGCATTTGATTCAGTCTGTTCCAAAAATCTAAGTATATTTTGAATTGATTTGGGATATTCTTCGAATTGAAAATCGTCCACAAATATTGGTTCCATCACTAAAATAAAATTTCTTCATTCACTTTTCGTATAAATTTTTTGTACTTTATGCGCCCGCGCCCTTAACATTGTTTTTTAAACTGCATGAGTCAAACAACAGAAACATAACCTCTATTTGTGGCAACCGTGTCCTTCTTAATAATACACAATATTACATAGCGCAATTTAAATTTAGTCCGATATATTAAAAAACCTAAAAATAAAAGGTACCTACCTAATTTTTGTTAAATAAAAAACTGTTCATTTTTAAAAGTTTCAAAAAATAACCTGTATCGAAACATCAGCGAGCGAAACTAAGGAAGAAAAGTTTGAAATAATGCAAACGTTTAATGAAACCTACCATTACCAGGTTTATTGTTTGTCCTAGAATCCGTACTTTGGACTGTATTTGTCTGTTTAGACATATTTGTGTTATTTGACACTACACTATCACTACATTCGGCCATCTTTTATTCTACCGTATTTGGTAACTGTTCGAAAATTTTGAAAATAGTTCACAGTTGTTCTGACCAGAAGGCAGCACGTACTTGAAAACAGCAAAGAAAACTACCTTAGTTTTTTTTAAATTTCATCATTGTATAAAGATAACATAGTAGGCTCATCTTATGGAGTTTTCATTGGACCCGAAATGAGATGACAGCACGCTATAAATGAGCCCAGCGATTTCATTGGTTGTCATTTAGGTCGAAAGTTGATTGTCATGGCACCTCCACCTTGAGTAAGATTGTTGTGCAGGTCCGTAGATCGCGTTTTTAGTTTCGTAATTTCAATTTTAGTATTATCTATCATTCTCTAGTTCATCTTTGGTTTCTCGACTCGATCTCGTGTGTTTATGTGTTGAAATATGTTGATTGTGTGCTGAGGTGTTTTGGAGTTGGTAAATAAATAATATATCTGCGTTTTATTCAGTTTAACTTCAACGATATTTTAATTAGACCAGGGCCAATCATTTTTGAAACAAAAAAATTTAGGGTAAATTAAAAAAAATCAATCAAAAAGTTCCGGAAGGGAGGCGGGGATAGCTAAATATACAATTTGAGGGTTGGATATTGGTTTTTTTAAGATTTGTGGCTGAAATATGCATAATATTGAAAAAACGTTTAATGTAAAAGTTGTAGATATTATAAAATGTAAAACTTTTGTATTAATCATTTTTCAACATAACCTCAAAATAATTTAGAAAATCGTTAAAATCCGTTTTTTTTTCGTTTTTAATTTTTTTCTCCCGCAAAAATAATTTTTTTTTATGAAATTTAGTGAAAACGTTCTTTTTTGTGTTTTAAATAAGCTGTAATTTTTTCAAAGAGAAATATTTATTATTCGATTTTATAAGAATTTAAATTTTAAAAAAAGCCTAATTTTCAATCGAAAAAGTTCCCATACAAATTTTCAATTTTTTAACTTTATCAGTGTTCATTTTATGAAAAGCTATAGTGCTTTGCGTACATGTTGTACACAATACTTTTTCTACGACCACACTTTTTAAAGACAACAAAATATTAATGTTTATTTACTTTAATTTTAGAATGTGATAACTACAATATATATAACGTAACATAATTTATGTTTTTAATATACAATTTTCTTTATGCATACATGAAAAATTATCAAAAAAAAATAAATAAAAAAAAATAATACATTTTCTGAAAATGACTTAATTTTGTTTGTCTCCTTCCAACTCATAAATTTGGAGTACTGTTTTTCGTACTTTCCCCTTGAAATATCTGATAATAAATTTTCTGTGGCCATTCTAGCTATTTCTTCAATTTTCGGTGGTGTATTCTCCACATCAGAATCATCAGAGCCGGATGATGTATGCTGGTTCATTTCCTACGGTATATATGTGTTTATAAACCATATAACATGTCTAGAAATAATTAGGTAAGTAATAAAATACTAAATATATCAAAATATACTTACGAAAAGATAGCAAAAAGTAAAATTCTAAAAATTTAAATTTAAAATATTGGAGCCAAATGTCATTCGACAACGAACTGTCAGTTTATAGAACACAAATTAATCAGAAATTAGGTGCCACCGACTCTGTTATTTAATATGTCTATGCACTTATTTTGACATAACTGTGCGCAAAGTAACTACTTTGCACAAAAATTAATCGATATAATCCCTTTTTCGTAATTATTGTACAGAGACAATCATTTTTGAAACAAAAGTAAATTAAAAAAATCAATTGGACAAATTAAAAGTTCCGGAAGGGTGTGTGGATATTGGTTTTCGCGATTTGTGGCTGAAGTATGCGTCCTATAAAAAAAATTAATTTAAAAAAAAATTCTTGCAGAATAATATTTTCTTCTTTGCCATTCTTAATTGTGATTGCGAGTTGTTTAATTTTGTTCTTGCAATTGGGGAACCTCAGACGGTCAATCTATTGCTACTGATTTTTTGTTTTAACTTTATTTAAGGTTTTAAAGTTATTACTTTTTTAAGTCTATTTGTTTTTAAACTTTTTTATATCTTAAATAATTTTTAAGCTTAACTTTAAGTTGCAGGGATTGAAATAAGCAGAGAACATGTATTTTCTTATATATTTTTTTATACTAAAAATTACTCAAAAATATCAAGTTGTATCAATTTATAATAATAATACAAATATAATACTTAATGTCAATATCCAAATTACACATGTATTTATATAGAAAAGCATTTTTCCTACGACCACATAGGAAAGTAACAGATATCGCACTCTGTACACCGACGGAAAGTGGTACTTTCCACACGTGTGCGGAAAGTTACTTTCCGCACACATGTAAATTACTTTCCTATCTATTCTACAAGTTTTCAAATAAATGTTAATTATTAATATTTGTATTTATTCTACTACAAAAGTGATTGTAAATAAAACAGTATTATTTATAATATAAACTAAATACAAACATACATAGAACCTGTCACAAATAAAACCATGACATTTCACAATATTTGGTAAAATTATAGCGTGGTCGTAGGAAAAATAGTGTACATAACTTGTGCGAAAGTGATTTTTCACACTTGTGTGAAAAGTGTCACTTTCCGCACTTGTTATGTAATATACTATTATGTTATTCTATACAGGGTCGCTACATAAGTTTTAGGGTTTTTTTAAAATCTATTACAATACAGGATCATCAAAAAATCATGAAACAAAGATGATTTTTCTTTAATGGAGCACATCATATCATAAATTTTACCGTTTTCGAGATAACGAAAATTATACTTTTTTATTTTCTGTACAAAAAATAATAATTAAAATGTATTGATTATTTTAGTTAAACGAAATATAATCTTCTTTGAAACCGACCCAAAAATTTAAATTTGTTAGATTTCCAGCCCGTTTTTAATTGTTATAACGGGGTAGTGGGGTTAGTATTCACGAACAAATTATTTTATTATTTCAGAGGGCTTTAGAATGACAAAAACTATATTTTCTCTTTGTTACAATTCAACTCGGTTTTTAATTATTTTCTATGAGTGGGGTACGATAACAATCTATATTAGATGATGAATTAGTTTTTAAGTACCTATTTACTTGGGAAAATGAGCTTAAGCTATTTAATTCCTATATTTCAGGGAAGGTAGTTTGATCTGATTACAGTAAATCATTACACCCAATAAACCGTGAATTCACCCTAAATTTTCTGACTACCCACATACTGCTAAGATTTTTTTATGAATTCGCGTATTTAAATCGGTTTGACCATGGCCTAAATTTAATATAGACCTTGTAATCGTTTTATGCTAAAGCGTTAGCAATTAAAAAATCACTCGAGTGGTGTACCCTGAATCCAATTTCATCAGCTATTATTATGTCAGATTCTAAATCCGTTCTACAAGCCATTGAAAACCCTCCTACCAAAGTTTACAGACAAGAAATTATATTTGATATAAAAAAAATATTAATTAATCTAAAAAATTGCAGAAAAAACATTCACTTCCTTTGGGTCAAAGGACATTGTGGACTAAAAGGAAATGAATTAGTCGATTTAGAAGCCAAAGATAATGGAATGCAGAATGGAAGTAAATACGGTAATCTCAGCTTTTTCTGATTTAATAAATATACATAAAACATATTATCTAAGAGACAGATGGAGAATTCATTTCAAAGAAATGGCTAGTGCATCTGGGAACCAATATTTTCGTCTGCATCCTCATCTACCAGATAAAATATCACCACTTTTGATTATAACAGAAAAAAAGCGTCAATCTTAACACGTCTAAAACTTAACCATGGCCGTTTTCCTGCTCACCTTCATAAAATAGGCATCCAAAACTCCCCATTTTGTGTATGTAATGATTCTGCCGTTGCAGATCTTAATCATATTATATTGGAATGTCCCAAGTACGCAGAAAAGATTTCAAATCTGTATAATTCTATTTTAAGAAATAGTATCCCTCCCCCAGTAAACTTAACAACCCTACTAGCCACCGATAACAAGGATATATTCGATTTATTAATCAAACATATACAAATAATAAAATTACATTTATAGTATACGGTATAAGTAAATATTAAAATTCTGTGGCTAATGGACTAGTTCCGAGGCCATTCTCTCCCCCACACACACACACAATCGTTTTATGTAATTACAAAATGGACCTTCGAGTTAATTAAATAGTTTAAAATTTTTCTTCTTCGACAAATAGACCTATGGTGTAACGAGACGTGTAGATCTCCTTAAAAATTCCTGAATGTTGGTCACAGAAAATGAGTCCTGTATAATTTTACCAACAAATTTTCAGTTCTTATAATTATCGACTAAAATAATATCTCTTGAAGGTCAATTAGTTCTTATTTATTTTAATAGACGGCGAATGGATATTCCACAAGACAACACAGAGTTTTTGATTGCATTTGAAAATATTTTTGCCGAATACGATTTAGCGAATTTTGAAACTAAACTGAAGTTTCTACTAGCTCAACCCCTGAATCCGTTCCTGACTCAATTACCTTACAGCAAGTTTGAATGAAATCCGTGTGGGGTCACTATCTCACTGGTTGATGGCGTGAAAACGCGTTTCCAACAGTTGATACACGGAGGTGATCCTTCTATATAATCCTTATACAATGATTTCATGAATATGTAAAAATTATGTTGGCAACATTATATAGGCAACTTGCTATCATTTCTCACGACTGTCATGGTACACGAAATATTGTCACTAATGACAGTTTTTTTTTGATAGTAGAGCTTTTTACAAATAAGATGGAATTTCAACAAATAAAAATTGAACCCGAGTGGGAGGATGAGTTAAACATTAAACAACTAGAGGAGCAGACAGAGGAGAAACTTGATGTTACAAAAGATTCTTGTACTGATCAATATGCAGATATTGAGACAAAATTATTCAGTGATAACATTTTTAAGATTGAAGAAGAAGAAATACATATTAAGGACGAAAGTGTTGAAGAGGGTGGTTGCCAACAGTATTTTACTAATGAGGAAGAAAAATATAAGTGCGATATTTGTAAACATACATTTAATCACAAAGACAATCTAATTAAACATTTACTAAGTCATTGTGGTGGTAAGAAGTTCAAATGCAACATTTGTGAAAAATCATTTACTAAGAAAGGTGATTTAAATAGACATTTACTAATTCATTCTGGTGATAAGAATTTCAAATGCAATATTTGTGAAAAACCATTTACTCGCAAAGACGGTCTTAATAAGCATTTACTGATTCATGCTAGTGATAAGAACTTTAAATGTAACATTTGTGAAAAATCATTTACTCGCAAAGACGGCCTTAATAATCATTTACTGATTCATTCTGGTGAAATGAATTTTAAATGTAACGTTTGTGAAAAATCATTTACTCAAAAACGTGATTTAAATAGACATTTACTGATTCATTCTGGTGATAAGAATTTTAAATGCAATATTTGTGAAAAATCATTTACTAAGACGTCACATCTGAAACAACATTTACTAATTCATTCTGGTGATAAGCATTTTAAATGCAACATTTGTGAAAAATCATTTACTCGCAAAGACGGCCTTAATAATCATTTACTGATTCATTCTGGTGAAATTAATTTTAAATGTGACGTTTGTGAAAAATCGTTTACTAAGAAAAGTGATTTAAATAGACATTTACTAATTCATTCTGGTGATAAGAATTTTAAATGCAACATTTGTGAAAAATCATTTACTCGCAAAGATGGTCTTAATAATCATTTACTGATTCATTCTAGAGAAATGAATTTTAAATGTACGTTTGTGAAAAATCATTAACTCAGAAACTTGATTTAAATAGACATTTACTAATTCATTCTGGTGATAAGAATTTAAAGTAATTTCAATTGATCTGTGCAATAATCAGAAGACAACAAATAAAAGTATTAAACACTATAGAAACCTTAATTATAATAATTTAATGGCTATTAAAACAAATTTAATTACATTCAACTGGAATCTTAATTCTATAAATACTAATGAAATTTATAAAGAGCTCTATCAAAACTGTGAAATAGTAATTAACAATGTTGCACCTATTCAAACTTGTATATACAATCATCAGATGCCATGGTTTGATAATGAGATTCGTGATAAAATTAAAATTCGGGATAAGGCCTACAGAGTTTTTAAGTCAAGTCATGAGTTGCAAAAAGTGGGAAAGTTTTAAAAAAATACAGAAATGACGTAGTTAATACTTTAAAAATTGAACTATTTTTTCAATCAAATTGATCAGTTTAGAAACAATCCTAAGGAAATGTGGAAAACTTTGATTAATGCTAAGTCAAGAGAAGTACCGAAACATATACGGTTTGAAAACAATACAGGTAACGTAATTCTTAAGGATGATAAACAAATAGCGGACTGCTTTAATAAATATTTCATTGAAAGTATTGCCAAGATAATTGAGAGCATTGATTCTCCTGTAAAATGATTTAGATAAAAACATGTACACAGTTGGTGTCTTTTTAGATTTAAAAAGGGCATTTGAAACCATTGATAGAAATATTTTATTAAAAAAAACTTGAACAATATGGTATTGGTGGTAAAGTGTATAACTGGCAGATGACTATCTCAGTAACAGAAAACAAATAGTGTCTTTTAACAATACAGTGTCGTCTGAAATGGGAATCAATGTGGGAGTGCCGCAGGGTAGTATCTTAGGCCCTCTGCTTTTTATACTTTACTTAAATGACTTAGAATTGTTTGTCGACTGTGAATTCATTAACCTTTTTGCTGACGATACCATGATAGCATGTAGTGAAAGGGATTTGAAAAAAGCAGTGATGAAAATGAACAAGGTGCTAAAAGAAATGGGTCATTATTTGAAACTAAATAAATTGAAATTAAACGTTAGCAAAACTAAAGCTCTTATTTTTTGTTCTAAATATAAATATAGTTTTGTAAACATAGATACCATTGAGTTACAAATAAACAATGAAAAAATTGATATAGTATCAGCTGTCAAATATTTAGGCTTTCAACTCGATAATTTACTTATTTTCGATGAGCATTTTGGTTATATTAAAAAAAAGATTTCAAAAAACTACTTTTTTTCAAGAATTGCTCAAAACTTATCTACTGATACCAAAGTTACAGTTTATAATACCATAATTCAACCGTATTTCGATATATCTGTTTAATTTAAATAAAATCGGTCAACTTCAAAAATTGCAAAATCGAGGAATGTTATTTAAAATAATAAATCAATTGGCTCCATCATATTTTCAACAATATATACTTTTTAATAATCAATTACATGCACATAACACGAGAAATACAACTATCTACATAAATAAAACGAACTTCACTAGTTCAATGAATTCTTTGATTTGCAAGGGTTTTAATGTAAGTAAAATTGGTATTTGACTTTTGACGTGATATTAAACACGTATTGTTATTTCATGGCTATCTTTAATTTCATCAAACCTTAACGGATTGGAATTCGACGGCATGGTACGAACTAGGTATTGTACAAATTCAATAAACCATCATATTTAGGTTTGAACAAAAAGGAAGTGGTACATAATGTATATCGTTGAATTGGAAATTAAATTCTCTATCGAATGACAAGATGGCCCTCGGTAGGTACCATTTGAAAAAAACGATTTATTCGTTAAAAATGAATTTAGAAAATTTAAATTCCCGCTGTAGGATTTGTTATTGATCATATCGATGAAAACTCTATTACTATGAATTACTGTTATCAATTAGAATAGATTTTGACCAGATAAAGGCTTCCTGTGCTAAAAAAACCATTTGGAAATTTGAATTTTTTTATTGAAAAATACAAAATTTGGCAACACTGTCGTATGTAATTTGAGCCATAGAATCTAAAAATCATCAAATATACAGGGTGTTCCATTTAAAAAATCGAAGTTGCTGACATTTCTGGCGAAACCGTAAGTCCGCCGTTTTGTTTTTATACGACTGTCAATCCAAAATTGTGTCTTATATCTATGTTCCAAATTTTATTCAAATCGGTTGAAAAATGACCGAGATATAGGTATGGCCCTAGTCTCATTGTCACCCGGTATATGAGTTTATGTTCGATTGCAATTAAAAAATAATAATAAATTGAAAAAATTAAAATTTGATACGTTTTTGGCTGACAGCAGTTGCGATGACAACATGTCAAATGAGTTGTTTTGCAACTTGTCAGTGACGTTGGCAATTACTTTATTGACGCAAAACTGTTCTATAAACAGCGTTTTATTAGAGAGTTATTGCAAACTGGCAGAATGTATACCGTATACGTTATACCTTAGCGCTATGACGATGTAAGGTATGCGTAAAATAGTGAGTTATTGCAGTTGCTTTTCTCAAGGTAGTGACGTTTGACATGCTAATAGTGGGGTGTCAATGGTGTCGAAATATAAATATTGAATATTGTGCTTGAGTTGATGGTAAAAAAGTATTAACGAAATTACGGAAGAACTTTTGAATATTTTTGTTGAGGAAGAACATGAAGATGAACACATAGATGAAGCCATATTATTTCACCTTATCAATAATAGGGAAGGTCGAGGAAGAAATATCTATGATCGCCTCAATTTAGAGTTAATTACATTACATAAAATCAAATTTCCGATTTGAAAGAGAACACATTGTATTCTTAGCAGAACGTCTTATGTTACCAGCTGTAATTAGAACAAGAAGAAGTAATGTTATATCAGGTATAAACTATTGACTTTCTCCTAATGAAAGTAAAAACCTATTACCCCTAATTTTGTGTTACAGGACTTGAAGGATTGTGCATTTTGCTTAAAAGATTAGATTATACGAATAGGTTGAAGGGTTTTCATGAAATTTCAACAATCAAAACCGGGAACCAGGAAGTTCATACAAGAAAAGACTCTTAAGATCCATCGGAGCAAAAAACAAACCAAGAAATAGAAATATGTTGTAGAATTAAGTTTAAATTACTTTGAAATAAAATATTTTTAACTTTCTTACCTTTATTAAGCAATAAATTAAGACTAATAGTTTTTTAGTTTTATTTAAAATGCAAATATCAGATATCAAAACTAATGGAAAATTTCATTTTTTGTATTTTAAATAATTAACATCTTTTCAATAATATATATTTAAATACATATAGACAAAACATTACAATTAAGCACAGAATTTTGGAAAATGATTTCTTTAATCCCCAGCCAGCAGTTAAATTTACATTATAACGATTGGATTATAGGTTTTTCCCAATCTGTTGTAATCCAAACAGACTAAGTTTCTTGAAATAATGCAATAATTTATTTTTCAAAATACTCATAAACTAATTCATCTAACAAACCCTTTTATGGTACCGAAGCCCTATGTTTTGAGGGTTGGATATTGGATTTTTAGAATTTGTAGCTGAAATATATCGTAAACAGTTTAATATAAATGTAGATAATTAAAACTTTTGTATTAATTTGTATTACTTTTCAACATAAACTCAAAATTATCGAGAATAATCGTTTTTATTAAAGTCTAATGTTCAGTCGAAAAATTTTGTTTACAAATTTTCAATTTTTTAACTTTATTTACGTTAACCATTGAATACGGTTTAACATTGCTCTTCTTCTGTTATTTAATTCTAAAATCGATCGCGAAAAAGCCGCTTTTTGGTTTTAGAACATCAAATATGCATAAGGTATAAGGTTTAAGGCTCTCCTTATGCCTTAGATATAGCGTACGACGTTATACCTTAAAAATGGTTGTTTACTGTTGCGCACGCGTAACTGTCACTGTAAGGCATATGGTATACCACAAATGATGTGCAATAACTCTCTATTAGAGACCTTAAAAATAGTTGTTTACTGTTGCGCACGCGTAACTGTCACTGTAAGGCATACGGTATACCACAAATGATGTGCAATAACTCTCTATTAGAGAGTTATTGCACATCATTTGGGGTATACGGTATGCCTTACAGTGACAGTTACGCGTGCGCAACAGTAAACAACCATTTTTAAGGTATAACGTCGTACGCTATATCTAAGGCATAAGGAGAGCCTTAAACCTTATACCTTATGCATATTTGATGTTCTAAAACCAAAAAGCGGCTTTTTCGCGATCGATTTTAGAATTAAATAACAGAAGAAGAGCAATGTTAAACCGTATTCAATGGTTAACGTAAATAAAGTTAAAAAATTGAATATTTGTAAACAAAATTTTTCGACTGAACATTAGACTTTAATAAAAACGATTATTCTCGATAATTTTGAGTTTATGTTGAAAAGTAATACAAATTAATACAAAAGTTTTAATTATCTACATTTATATTAAACTGTTTACGATATATTTCAGCTACAAATTCTAAAAATCCAATATCCAACCCTCAAAACATAGGGCTTCGGTACCATAAAAGGGTTTGTTAGATGAATTAGTTTATGAGTATTTTGAAAAATAAATTATTGCATTATTTCAAGGAACTTAGTCTGTTTGGATTACAACAGATTGGGAAAACCTATAATCCAATCGTTATAATGTAAATTTAACTGCTGGCTGGGGATTAAAGAATCATTTTCCAAAATTCTGTGCTTAATTGTAATGTTTTGTCTATATGTATTTGAATATATATTATTGAAAAGATGTTAATTATTTAAAATACAAAAAATGAAATTTTCCATTAGTTTTGATATCTGATATTTGCATTTTAGGTTTTAAATAAAACTAAAAAACTATCAGTCTTAATTTATTGCTTAATAAAGGTAAGAAAGTTAAAAATATTTTATTTCAAAGTAATTTAAACTTAATTCTACAACATATTTCTATTTCTTGGTTTGTTTTTTGCTCCGATGGATCTTAAGAGTCTTTTCTTGTATGAACTTCCTGGTTCCCGGTTTTGATTGTTGAAATTTCATCAAAACCCTTCAACCTATTCGTATAATCTAATCTTCTAAGCAAAATGCACAATCCTTCAAGTCCTGTAACACAAAATTAGGGGTAATAGGTTTTTACTTTCATTAGGAGAAATTCAATAGTTTATACCTGATATAACATTATTTCTTCTTGTTGTAAGAATACAATGTGTTCTCTTTCAAATCGGAAATTTGATTTTATGTAATGGGTTAACATTAACTCTAAATTGAGGCGATCATTGATATTTCTTCCTCGACCTTCCCTATTATTGATAAGGTGAAATAATATGGCTTCATCTATGTGTTCATCTTCATGTTCTTCCTCAACAAAAATATTCAAAAGTTCTTCCGTAATTTCGTTAATACTTTTCTACCATCAACTCAAGCACAATATCCAATATTTATATTTCGACACCATTGACAGCCCACTATTAGCATGTCAAACGTCACTACCTTGAGAAAAGCAACTGCAATAACTCACTATTTTACGCATACCTTACATCTTCATAGCGCTAAGGTATAACGTATACGGTATACATTCTGCCAGTTTGCAATAACTCTCTATTACGTTATATTTCGTACGGTATTTTCTACGTAAAGGGTTACGTACTGGGTTTACTTCAACTCTCTATTAACGTAAAACAATATCAGTTAATAAAGTTTCCCTTATTTTAGCGCTATTGCGCATGCGATGTATAACGTTTAAAGTATTTTGGTGTTGAAATAGGTGGCTTAAAACCTCCCTAATGTCATCTCCATCCGTGTTTATTTGCGTTTGTGTGTGGTTTGAGTCTTGTCGTTTCCTAATTGTTAATAGTGTTTATGATTGTTTAGTTGTGGTTTCTAAATAAAAAAGGGCCATATAAATACTGTTTAGTTCCTCAGTGTAAATCAACAAGTTTTAGAACTCCGGAAAAAATATTTGTTTCTTTACCAACAGTTACTAACAAATCAAAACAAAAGCGTAAACAATGACTGGATGCAATCGGAAGAAAAGAAGATGATTTAGCTGCAAGCACTATGTCTGTGAAGATCATTTTATTGTAAGTTCATAATTATATCTTTTTACATGGTGTACTTTATATTACAACAACTTTTTTTTTGTAGTTTGAAGGTGAATTTTATAAAATACAACTTAGGAGGAGGTAAATTATCACTTTGTGCTCGTACAAAAGCCATAGTATTGAAGAAACAAAAAACAAAATTATTGTATCTAGTCTTCTTGACAAACTCAAAACAATATAATGAATAAAAATATGCCGAAACTAGTCGCCACCTAATTTCAATTTGTTCAATAAAGCTGTACTGACTTTGATAAGTTTTATTTCATAAAATTAAGGTTAGCTTTTATAAAATGTCACTGTCACAACACAGTCAGAAGTAAACAAAAATAAATGACAACAGGTACTAGAACGTCACAGCCGATTCGGAAATATTCGGGTAGTGGTCGGATTATTCAAATTTAAGTGATTTTTAATTCGAAAATTAAACGTAAATAGTGATTTTTTAAATATTCCTGGTAAATTGTGGACCATAATTTATATTATAAGATGGTTATTAGAAGATTATCTCACAGGCGCCTCTAGCGTATTGGTGAGGATTTTTTTTGCATTAATTCAGATATCCAATTATATTAAAAATTGCGGCCCTTCTTTTAATTAAACAAATCAGTTTAAAATAACCTAACTTAACTGACAAATGTTAACAATTTTGAAGTAAGTCAAATTCTTAATTTTATTATTTATTATTGCAGAAAGACAGTGATATACTGACAAAGTGACTGTCGATTGATCAACGCGAAAGATGGGGATATCGCAGGGATTTTTGGTGTTTGTAGTTTGGCATACCTGTTGCGCGGCCCCTCTTAACTTGGTGTGACCCTATGACAAAAAAACCCCAAGATTTGTAGCTATTGGTACCTCTGTGTAGACAACTTCATGGTGAGAACATAACAGATATCTGATAACTTCCGATACTGTTCACGGTGGTTGTCTGAATACGCCAACTTTTCCACATTGAGGAATCCTGATAACCAATGTTGTTTATTGAGAAATAACTAATGGTCGTCTGAATAAGCCAGATTAAACATAGTATTAAAATGTTTTATTTTAAAAATATTTTTAGCAAGAAAAAATTACGGAAAATTTTGAAGTTCTTCAAGTGCCATGTTGACCGGTTATGTTGGCAGCACTGGATTGTCACTATTGTCAATTGTCAGTTTGTTTTGGAATTTTGGAAAGTAGAGCTTTTTACAATTAAGATGGATTCTCAAGAAATAGGAATTATTTCTCGATCCCAAATAAAAATTGAACCCGAAGGGGAGGATGAGATAAACATTAAACAACTAGACGGACAGTATCTCAAGATAGAGGAGAATCTTGATGTTAGAAAATATTCTTGTACAGTTCAATATACAGATATAGAAAGAAAATTATTTAGTGATACCAGTTTTAAGATTGAACAAGAAGAAATACATATTAAGGATGAAACTGAACTACTTTTAGAAGAAGTTGATAAGAACAGCAAGAATTTTGAAGAGGGTGGTTGCCAACATTGTTTTACTAATGATGAAGAAAAATATAAGGGCAATATTTGTAAACATACATTTTCTCAAGAAGACAATCGTGAAAGGCGTTTATTAGTGTTTATAAGTGACATAATTTATATATGCGTCGTTTGCAAAAAAGCATTTACTCAGAAAGTCGATCTAAATAAACATTTGCAGAGTCACTCTAATGTAAAGAAAATCAAGTGTAATGTTTGTGAAAAATCATTTACTCAGAAGGCAAATCTGAAAAAACATTTACTAATTCATTCTGGTGCTAAGAATTTTAAATGCGACGTTTGTAAAAAATCATTTACTCAGAAAGCACATCTGAAAGAACATTTACCAATTCATTCTGGTGCTAAGAATTTTAAATGCGACGTTTGTAAAAAATCATTTACTCGGAAGGCACAACTGAAAAAACATTTACCAATTCATTCTGGTGAAAAGAATTTTAAATGCGACGTTTGTGAAAAATCATTTACTTGGCGGACATCTCTGAAATCACATTTACTAATTCATTCTGGTGATAAGAATTTTAAATGCGACATTTGTGAAAAATCATTTACTCAGCCGTCATCTCTGAAAGGGCATTTACTAATTCATTCTGGTAATAAGAATTTTAAATGCGACGTTTGTGAAAAATCATTTACTCGGCAGTCATCTCTGAAAGGGCATTTACTAATTCATTCTGGCGATAAGAATTTTAAATGCAACGTTTGTGAAAAATCATTTACTCATAAGACTAATCTAAATACACATTTACTAATTCATGCTAGTGATAAGAACTTTAAATGCAACGTTTGTGAAAAATCATTTACTCAGAAGTCACATCTGAAATCACATTTACTAATTCATTCTGGTGATAAGAATTTTAAATGCGACATTTGTGAAAAATCATTTACTCAGCCGTCATCTCTGAAAGGGCATTTACTAATTCATTCTGGTAATAAGAATTTTAAATGCGACGTTTGTGAAAAATCATTTACTTGGCGGACATCTCTGAAATCACATTTACTAATTCATTCTGGTGATAAGAATTTTAAATGCAATGTTTGTGAAAAATCATTTACTCGGCAGTCATCTCTGAAAGGGCATTTACTAATTCATTCTGGCGATAAGAATTTTAAATGCAACGTTTGTGAAAAATCATTTACTCATAAGACTAATCTAAATACACATTTACTAATTCATGCTAGTGATAAGAACTTTAAATGCAACGTTTGTGAAAAATCATTTACTCGGAAGTCACATCTGAAATCACATTTACTAATTCATTCTGGTGATAAGAATTTTAAATGCGACATTTGTGAAAAATCATTTACTCAGCCGTCATATCTGAAAGGGCATTTACTAATTCATTCTGGTAATAAGAATTTTAAATGCAATGTTTGTGAAAAATCATTTATTCAGCAGTCATCTCTGAATCAACATTTACTAATTCATTCTGGTGATAAGAAGTTTAAATGCAACGTTTGTGAAAAATCATTTACTCGGAATTCACATCTGAAATCACATTTCCTAATTCATTCTGGTGATAAGAATTTTAAATGCGACGTTTGTGAAAAATCATTTACTCACCAGTCATCCCTGAAAGTGCATTTACTAATTCATTCTGGTGATAAGAATTTTAAATGCGGCGTTTGTGAAAAATCATTTACTCAACAGTCATCTCTGAATGTGCATTTACTATTTCATTCTGGTGTTAAGAATTTTAAATGCAACGTTTGTGAAAAATCATTTACTTGGAAGTCAAATCTGAGAGAACATTTACTAATTCATTCTGGTGTTAAGAATTTTAATTGCAACGTTTGTAAAAAATCATTTACTGGGAAGTCAACTCTGAACTCACATTTACTAATTCATTCTGGTGTTAAGAATTTTAATTGCAACGTTTGTAAAAAATCATTTACTCTGAAGGCACATCTGAAAAAACATTTACTAATTCATTAAATAATTTCTATCAATCGGAAAATATTTCCTTAGAATGAATGTTGTTTGTTATAATCATTTTCAAATAATTAACTAGTTCCTCAAGGCGAGTGAAAACATTGTAAGAAAAAACGAATGTAATTAAATTTTATTTTTCTGCGATTTTGTTTTATTTAATGAAATAAAATTAAATTTTTTCATTCATTAAAAATAGTATTAAAATGTTTTATTTTAAAAATATTTTTATTTTATTTCTGTATTCTGAATACATACTAAAAAACTTAAATAGCCATATTCAGGTGGACACTGACTTCAGTAAGGCGTTCGATAAGATAAGTCATAGAATTATGTTGCATAGACTCGCTGAGGTCGGTGTGCACGGTAGTTTACTTAATTGGTTTGAATCATATTTAACAGGGCGACTACAGGCCCTTAGTATTGGCAGTTGTATATCGATATTTCATTTAGTAACTTAAATGTTTTAAATTTGGCAAGTTTTTAATGTACGCTGATGATTTGAAGGTTTATCACTCCATTAAAAGTTTTGAAGACAGTGCTTTATTACAGGAGGATATTAGGCAACTTGAGCTATTCTGTCACAATAACAGTTTATTTTTAAATCTAAAAAAATTTCATTTTCACGTAATAAAAATATATTTCAGAATAATTATACTTTATGTAACAAAAAGCTTGCAACTGTTAGTCAAATTGAAGACCTTGGTGTTATTTTTGATGCCAAAATGCTGTTCGATTAACATATTTATTATATCTCAAAAAGGGCGAACAGAATGTTGGGGTTTATATCACGTATTTGCTTTGACTTCAAAAATCCCTTTACATTACGGTCATTATTTATGGCATATATTAATAGTATATTAAGCTATTGCTCTGTTATTTGGATCCCCAGTATAATATCTACATAAACAAACTAACATCTATTCAAAATAAATTCGTTAAATTGGTTAATAAGAAATGTTTTGATAACAATCCCGATTGCTTTAATATTATCTGTCAAAAGCTTAAATTGATTTCAC
The DNA here is from genome assembly GCA_949320105.2 of Crepidodera aurea. Lineage (NCBI taxonomy): Eukaryota > Metazoa > Arthropoda > Insecta > Coleoptera > Chrysomelidae > Crepidodera > Crepidodera aurea. Next base: position 1,084,054 of record OX439477.1, read on the forward strand.
TTGTTAATCGCAGAATGATAGCAGATGCAAAATTTATTTTCAAAATTGGCAATGCAAGATAAGCGATACGACACCTGATGGACTGAATTGGAACTATAAAAAGTCAGTAGTCGTCCTTATTTACATAAGAGAACGTGCTTTGATTTTATCATTTATTATGATATTATTGATTTATTTTGAAGTTTCAAGTATGGGTCGATATTGTTCAGTGCCTTTTTGTAATTCCTGAGAGAAAAAAAATACTGAACTTGCGTTCCATTTGTTTCTTAGACCCGGGCAACGAAAGGTTAGAATTGAAGACAAAATGGGCACACACTCTCTAGTTGACCATCAGAAAGCTTGGATTTTGAGGTTAAAAATTGGAAAACCAGTTACCAAATTCATGAGAGTGTGCTCTCTCCATTTCACACAAAGTGATTACTTCAATAAAGGTGAGAAGGTTCTTCAAATTAATGTTGAACTTTTTTTCAGCTGAGAATGTTTCCAAAAAACGGATGTTTGAATTTGGTAACTAGTTTTCCAATTTTGAACCTCAAAATCCAAGCTTTCTGATGATCAACTAGAGACTGTGTGCCCATTTTGTCTTCAATTCTAACCTTTCGTTGCACGGGTCTAGGAAACAAATGGAACGCAAGTTCAGTTTTTTTTTCTCCCAGGAATTACAAAAAGGCACTGAACAATACCGACTCATACTTAAAATTTCAAAATAAATTAATAATATCGTAATAAATGATAAAATCAAAGCACGTTCTCTTATGTAAATAAAGACGACTACTGACTTTTTATAGTTCGATTTTTGTCCGCACTGTCGCTTCGATCTTAAAACATGATACCAATAGCTGATAATTTAATAGATTGTCCTGTTTTATTAAGACGTTTCTATACCCTACGCCATATTGGAAATGCTAATGTCAAAATTGCGGGCTTAAGGGCGTGGTCTTCCTGTGTATAAAATCCTATGCTGCAGACCAAAAGTTAAATCGACTGATTTCCGAATATAATGGGATTTAAAATATAATTTTCAGACAAATTAAAGATAAAGGTCTAACTTAGGTAGTCTTACTATTCTAAATCGATAAATTTATTATTTTCTATGGAAACGACAGCTTCAAAATCATCCAATTTTTTTAACCTTAAAAGTGGCATTTAACAATCTATATATCCTCGATTCTGAAAAAATAAGAAAAATAAACATTAACTTGACCTAAGTTAAACCTTTATCTACAATGAGGTTTAATCAGAATACATCAAAATACTTTAATTTATGAAATCAGTCGATTTGAAATTTTGAAGTCATTTCAAATTAATTTGAAAGTTTGGTCAAACAATGGCGTCTAAAAATTCTTTACCCATAGGTATTCAGTATATATATATATATATATATATATATATATATATATATATATATATATATATATAATTATATATAGATCATATAGGTTTTAACACTGTAAGAAAGATGGTGCCCGAAGCAAATCAAATTTGCAATGGATGCCAACCCATCAGCTGAGATATTTAGCGGGGTGATACCATAATTAGCCCAGTTGTGAGAGACTTTGACCTCTCATAAAATGTGATATCGCTTTAAAAGGTGTAGGAAACGATAAAAAAATCTTTGCGGCTCTAAAGTGTAAGCTAAATTCGAAAAACTAATAGCACAACCACGTGAAACAGCAAAAAATTTTACTATTATTTATATTTCAGATAACATTTGTTCACTTTAAATTTTATTTTAATGTAATATACTTAAATGTTTCTTTTCAAATTATATTGCTAATTTTATATTTTGTTTGTTAACTGTTTCATTTTATTCATTGAATTGTTTTCATTATTCTACAATAAATTATTGATATTTTGTAAACTAATAAACGTCACTTATAGCAAATTTTATCTCAAACTATAAAAATGCCATTTTTGGTTTTACTGTACAACTCAAGAAAATCAATAAACTCTGTAGATTTTTTTTATCTCTAATTTTTTCCAAAAATTCAATTTTTTTCCCATTTCATCGTATTCCTATCTGTTATGGTTTAGAATATAGCAATGTTGGCACATAATAAAAGAAACATGCACTCAAAACACAAAAAGAACGCTGCAATTGTATTTATTGTCTTTGTAATTAAAGTAAAGTAAAGTTTTTGCTCTCCAAACATTTAAAAAACTTTAATCAGAAAGGAACATTCTAAGTACGCCGAATATAATAATATATCATGAATTTAAATTTTCGCGGGAACTCACAGCTGTTGGTTGAAACTGTTCATTTGGCAACGTGGGTTAGCTAACGTTTCGTCTGAAAGTTGACGAGATTTTAGAGCATTTATATTTGCATGTATATTTTTTATTACTCTGAACACGAGATGCTTGTTGCGCATATCGTTTAACTGTCATAACGCGGGAATTTTTAAAAATAATTCATCATTATTTGTGTCGATATGTTATCTATCCATTAGAATAAAAATATATAAAGTATTTTAGAAAAGAATTAGAGGTAATATTATAAAGTAAACGATAAGAATATATATTGAGATGAATTCCGTAAATTATACGATTTTACTTTTTTTTTTAAATTTATTTTCCATTTGTCCACTTTGACATCTTTCAAACATCTCCTCTTCCCAAACCAAAAAAAAAATCAACATCCCATAGCAACCCTGTCAAATTTTAAATACCCCTACACATAATTTTAAAATAACTAAATTCCTAAATAACAATTGACAACATTTACATCATTACAATATATTCAAAATAAATGATATTTTGTATGACTTTCATAATAAATTAATTTTTACTTTTTAATAGTTAGTATGTGTAGGAATCATGATTTTTCTTAATCAGTTATAATCACTACTAAATTGTCAATGTTTCAAATTATTACTTTCCATGGAACACTTATTTATCAAATTAAAAAAATGTAATAATTTTGTGTATAGACCAATATAATGAAAAAATTAAATATGCGAATTTTGTCATGAAAATCGGTATATGGGGTTAAAATAATATTCTGAACAACTTTTTCTAATGTTTTTCGATATCTCTAACGCGAAGCAAAATATCGAGAGTTTGAAGTTCTAATTTTATCTGATTATCTTAAAAAATATGACCCGTCACTTTGTCCAATTGTGCAAAAATTTAAAAGAAAACCTAATTTTCAATCGAAAAAGTTGGTTTACAAATTTTCAATTGTTTAACTTTATCAGAGTGCTCGATTTCTTCGTAAAACCTCGGCTTTAAGATGATATGAAAAAAATATTGTTCGTATAGAATTTCAATTCGTATAAAATCTAAAAATAAATATTTTGCTTTGAAAAAATTACAGCTGCTTATTTAAAACACAAAAAAGAACGTTTTCACAAAAAAAATATTTTTCGGTCTTCCGTACAGAAACAATAATATTGTAGACCAAAAGTTAAATCGACTGATTTCCGAATGTAATAGGATTTAAAATTTAATTTCCAGACAATTTTTTTTAATCTTTAATAGTACTTTTATCAACGCTGCTTTGTACACTCTATGGAATATTTTTTTCAAGAAATACAGCAGTAAGATTTTTTTAGGCTTCAAAGAACACTAAACGACAAAAGAATTTAACAGTGTAAACTGTAAACACACTGAAATCAAAACAAATCCCAAGTTCACACACGCATGCGCAGGCAGCAGGACTCTTGTGCAATTCCGGACCTTTGCCATTTATCACTTCGTGAATATTTTGGATTAGTAAAAAGGTAAAAAGTTAATAGAGAGTTGAAGTTGTGCCAAGTACGTAAACGTTAGGAGCCGAATTGACATCTACGCATGCGCATTTGTCTGGAAATAGCGTTTACGTGAAAAATAGGATTGCGTACGTACGTAACCTTGCGTTCTCTCACGGATACCGTAAAAATCTACGTACGTTAACCGAAGATTATACGAGTGACACCGATAAATGGCGAATGTCCCAATTTTGAATTTTGACTTAAAGTAAATTATTCATAGCTTCAAAAAGACTTTCTTTTTTTTTTTTTGTTAGATTACATTCCGTTATAATATAATATAATAATAATATAATATAATAAAAAAATAAATAGTTATATACTTATATTCACAACCTACATGTTCTTTTAAAGCTTATTAAATTATTGCAGTTTTTAATAAAATCAGGCAATTCATTGTATTGCTTTAATCCCTTATAAAACAGACTATATTCTGACTATATAACTATAGTGCTTACTCTGTCTAAATAAAAATTGTTTCTTGATCTTGTGGAATATTTATGTCTTTAACAAACCTACAATTATTTACAAGTTGAGGCACTATAGTTGATTAATCATTAATCATTAATCACTCAAGAAGTTACTAAATATTCGTTTTTGTTTCATTTGATTTATATAATTTAGGAATTTAAGTGTGATTTAGAAGTTCTCAAAAGAATTTCTTTATTTTTCTGTTATTAGATTACATTCGGTTGAGAAATTCCTATAGAAGTTACTAAATATTCGCTTATTATGTTTCTAAAGGTTATTTCTCATATTTCAGTAAGATGATAAAAAACTTTCAAGTTAAAACATTTTTATTATATAAATATTTAATTATTAATCACAATAACAATAACAAAACCATATTACAGAATATTTATCTCTAAAACTACAAAACAACGAATAAAAATTTTTTAGAAAATATACTCAATAAAAATAAAATTTACAAAGTGTAGAAATGTTCAACTAAATTTAGTTGATGGCGCTTTTTACATCTTAAAACTAGCAAAATATTGGTAATAAAACAAACATTCAAATTGTTTTTGCTTGATAAAAGGTATGCTAGTTTAATACTGCGATACTAACTTTACAAAAATCAATCTAGGTACATTTACTAAAATTTAATCAGCACGATGGATTTTGAAAATCTGTGTGTGCTGAACAGAACATTACATTTCCCAAATATTGTTCCAGTTGTGTGGAGGCTCAATCGCCCATAAAGCTCTGCTCGATTCCCAACAGGATCATTGTTGAATATATGTTGCTCATCCATTTCATCTTCTTCGAAATCTGAATCCCCTAAAGTTGTGCTGCATCAAGAATACCTTCCACCTTAAATGTAATAAATAGAGCCTAATTGAACATGTATAAAGACGTGCTTACCATAAAAATGTAACTTCTGTTTTAGTACAATTTCAAGAAATCCAATTCCAATATATATATTATTTTGTTTTTCATTTCTATAACTCATTAGTGGCTTTGTACTTCAAATACTCTCCTTAATGGATATAATAAAACCTCTTATTTTATTAAAAATTTTTTTAATTTTGACTTTTCGACTTTCTGCTCACATAAAACAACATAACAGCAAAATACAGACCAATTAATTAAAGGTTGACAGTTGACATCTATTTCACGTACGTACATGAACACTTCAACTCAAATTTCATACAACTTTATTACGTTATATTTCGTACGGTATTTTCTACGTAAAGGGTTACGTACTGTGTTTACTTCAACTCTCTAATAGAGTGTTGAAGTTGTGCCAAGTACGTAAACGTTAGGAGCCGAATTGACATCTACGCATGCGCATTTGTCTGGAAATAGCGTTTACGTGAAAAATAGGATTGCGTACGTACGTAACCTTGCGTTCTCTCACGGATACCGTAAAAATCTACGTACGTTAAACGAAGATTATACGAGTGACACCGATAAATGGCGAATGTCCCAATTTTGAATTTGGACTTAAAGTAAATTATTCATAACTTCAAAAAGACTCTTTATTTTTTTTGTTTAGTATTTTTTATTAGATTACATTCTGTTGAGAAATTCCTATAGAAGTAATAATAATAATAATCCTTTAATTTAGCTCTTGGCTAGTATTATTTTTACGTTTAGGTTTACAAAAAAAAAATGTAACAAAAATAGTTATATACTTATATTTACAACCTACATGTTCTTTTAAAGCTCATTAAATTATTGCAGTTTTTAATAAAATCAGGCAATTCATTGTATTGCTTTAATCCCTTATAAAACAGACTATTCTGACTATATAACTAGTGCTTACTCTATCTACATAAAAATTGTTTCTTGATCTTGTGGAATATTTATATATGTCTTTAACAAACCTACAATTATTTACAAGTTGAGGCACTATAGTTGATTAATCATTTTATATATAAATAACATGGTGTTAAGGGTCACTCAAGAAGTTACTAATTATTCGTTTTTGTTTCATTTGATTTATATAATTTAGGAATTTAAGTGTGATTTAGAAGTTCTCAAAAGAATTTCTTTATTTTTCTGTTATTAGATTACATTCGGTTGAGAAATTCCTATAGAAGTTACTAAATATTCGCTTATTATGTTTCTAAAGGTTATTTCTCATATTTCAGTAAGATGATAAAAAACTTTCAAGTTAAAACATTTTTTATTATATAAATATTTATTTATTAATCACAATAACAATAACAAAACCATATTACAGAATATTTATCTCTAAAACTACAAAATAACGAATAAAACATTTTTAGAAAATATACTCAATAAAAATAAAATTTACAAAGTGTAGAAATGTTCAACTAAATTTAGTTGATGGCTTTTTTTACATCTTAAAACTAGCAAACAATGCAAACAAAATATTGGTAATAAAACAAGCATTAAAGTTGTTTTTGCTTGATAAAAGGTATGCTACTTTAATATTGCGATACTAACTTTACAAAAATCAATCTAGGTACATTTACTAAAATTTAATCAGCACGATGGATTTTGAAAATCTGTGTGTGCTGAACAGAAGATTAAATTTCCCAAATATTGTTCCAGTTGTGTGGAGGCTCAATCGCCCATAAAGCTCTGCTCGATTCACAACAGGATCATTGTTGAATATATGTAGCAAGATTACCTCATCTATTTCATCTTCTTCGAAATCTGAATCCCCAAGTTGTGCTGCATCAAGAATAGCTTCCATCTTAAATTAAATCAAAGTATGAAATAAATAGAGCCTAATGGAACATGTATAAAGACGTGCTTACCATAAAATGTATCTTCTATTTTAGTAGAATTTCAAGAAATCCAATTCCAATATATATATTATTTTGTTTTTCATTTCTATAACTCATTAGTGGCTTTGTACTTCAAATACTCTCCTTAATGGATATAGTAAAACCTCTTATTTTATTAAAAAGTTTTTTAATTTTGACTTTTCGACTTTCTGCTCACAGAAAACAACATGAAAGCAAAATACAGACCAAATTAATTAACGGTTGACAGTTGACATCTACTTTACGTACGTACATGAACACTTCAACTCAAATTTCATACAACTTTATTACGTTATATTTCGTACGGTATTTTCTACGTAAAGGGTTACGTACTGGGTTTACTTCAACTCTCTAATATCTATAATACGGTAAGCGTATTGTATTATTTGCCTCTTCTTCTTCTTCTTAATCTTTTTTTGGGCTATGTCCTGCAGGACAATTTACCCAGCATATACGAGAGGGATGCAGATGTCTTGCTCTAAGCAATATTACACCCCTCAAAATAATCACTTTTTTTTAATATATATAGTTTGTAACTTATTTACTTAATTTGATGGGCTAAGGAGTTAGTATGGTACATCACAACAAAGGTTAAAACTTTTCTCACTTGGGGGCAGCCGCCAAGTTATCACAACCCAGAAATACTGCCAACGGAGGATAGTAGAAGAACCCAGGTCTAAAAAGAAAGGAAAATTACGAAAATCATAATTTAATTTCATAGTAGGTTAGAAATTTATTCAAAATATTTATTCTATGATCATTTAGGTTAGCTAAAACATACTCTATATTAAATGGAGCCACTAAATTGGTTTTTTGTAGATCTCTATATATGTCACATTGAATTGTATAATTAATAGGACATTCTAATATTATATGGTTTAATGTATCCGCCACTCCTATACGAAATAAATGTTGAGGGATCAGACAATGGCCTGTCCTCATTCTAATTATGGTTGTCAGATGCCTTCTGTCTTTATATGTAAAATTGCTTAACCATGGGGAAGTAGAAAGTCGAGGTTGAATATTGAAATAAAACGAATTTCTATTTTCACTGATGGAATTCCATTTTGTCGACCAATTTTGCCAAATCTTTTTTTTAATATTTGGGAAGAAATTAGTGAAGTTTAATTTGATATTTGCAGGTATTCTTAGGGATCGACCAATGTTAGCTAATAGATCAGCTTTGCAGTTACCAGTTATACCAGAGTGGCCTGGAATCCAAGCTAATATAATAGATATTTGATTTAAATTTGACAATATAATGCCTCTTTTCGTTAATATTGAACAATGTTCCGTGTCAATTGAAAGCTTAATTTTTCCTATTTTTTCTAAGGCTGATTTAAAGTCTGAGAAGATTATCCCTTGTGGTATGTTTTTTTCTAGGATAACGTGAAGGGCATGTTTGATTGCTATCACCTCTGCTGTACAAATCTGGGTGTTTTGATTTAATTTAGATGAGTATGAATATTTTATTTCTGGACAATATACTCCAAATCCTGCTTCACCTTTTGGATTAACAGAACCATCTGTATAAAATTTAACATGATGTGGAAATTTATTTATGGTATTTGCTAGAAGTGCTGGACCAGAGTCTCTATATTTATTTGCTTGGAGATTCATAATAGTGATTGGCCTAAATTGGAAATCTAGCTCATATTTATGACATGGAAATAAATCACTAGAATATAGGTTTAAGCAAGTAGTTTGAATATGTGTTAAATATTCATGAAGTAGAAAATTTCGATTATTTTTGGAATTTTTCTTCTCCTTGTACCTTTCATTTAAAAGTTCTATGTCAGTAATAATGGGGTTATTTTCAATTGCCAAGTTTTTTAGAAGGAATTTTTTGCATAGCCATTCTCTTCTATACTCTAAAGGGAGTTCCCCACATTCTGAAAATAGAGCAAGTATTGGTGTAGACTTCATACATCCGGATATTACTCTTAAACTCTGATACTGTAGTTTATCTAATATCTTGAGAATTCCTTTTGTACCTGACGAAAATACTTGGCACCCATAATCCATATGACTTAAAATAACAGCTTGATAAATTATTTTTAAAGTTTTTGGGTCACTTCCCCACCAGGTCCCACAGAGAGCTCTCATGATATTCAAACCTTTGTTAATTTTTAGTTCTATGTGATCGATATGACATTTCCATTTAAGATTTTTTTGAATGATAATTCCCAGGTATTTGACTTTGTCAACCCATGGGATGATTTGTGATTCTAACATAATATTAGGTAATTGTAGTTTTCTAGTTCCCTTGGTAAAGAGAATTGCTGATGATTTTCTTAGAGACAATTTAAAATTATGTATATCCAACCATTGTTTCAACTTAATTAAAAATAAATTTATTGAATTGATTATATTCTGAGAATTTTTCCCACTAACCATTATAGCAAAATCGTCTGCATATTGAATCATTTTAAAGTTTTTAGGTAGAATTTTGTACAATGATAAGGTGTAAATGTTAAATAATATAGGGCTGAGTGGCGAACCCTGGGGGAGGCCTTGATTAGATATTTGTGGACCCTGAATTTGACCTGAATTGTCCTTTACGTATATGTGTCTGTGAATCAGGAAAGCATGGATCAGATTAGCTAGATCATGTGGAATTTCAACCTCTAACAGAACCGAATAGAGTATAGACAAATTGACGTAATCATATGCAGATGAAATATCTAAGAATATACCCACAGTAAATTCGTCTTGTATAAAGCCCATCTCCACTTTAGTAACCAGATTCGTTATACAGTCTGTACATCCTCGTCCTCTCCTGAACCCTAGCTGTAATGGATTTAAAATTTTTTTATTTTCGATAAACCATTCTAAACGATTTTTAATTAAGGATTCGAGAACTTTACCTACACAAGAACTGAGTGCTATTGGTCTGAAGTTTGTAGAAATTAATTTATCTTTGTTTGTTTTGATTATAGGTAGAATTAAAGTGTCTTTCCACTGATTAGGGATATTGCCAGTATTTAAGCAATTATTATATATTTGTAGTAGACAGAGAAAAGCTGATTGGGGTAAATTTTTTAACATTGAGTAAGATATTTGATCTAACCCTGGAGAGGAATCTTTTTTCTGGGATAGAACACTTAAAAATTCGTGATAGGAAAAAGGCACTTCGTTATTTTGTGGTAGGATTATTTGAGTATTTGTTATTAAAGCTGGGGAAAATTGATTTAGGATCTCTTGTGCTATATTTGGGGAGGGCATCAGTTGGGAAATATTTGTTTTTATTCCAGAGACACTATTGATTTTTTTCCAGAGAGTACCCACAGGAGTGGTTCGACTTAATGTACTGCAGAATTGCCTAAAGCTGTCTTTTCTTTTGGATTTTAAAAATTTCCTGGCGAGAGCAACATTTCTTTTAACTTCTATATAATTTTCTACAGAGGGTGACTGACTCTTTAAAGATTTTAATAGCCGAGATCCTATTATTTATTACATTTGAACACGAATTATCCCACAAATGAATATAGAATTGGGGATTTTTAGTAGGTTTATAAAAGGGGATTGTGGTGTCTGCCGCGTGGTTAATTATCTGTTCAAATTGGTCGTAATTTTCATTGTAAGAAGATGAGAGGGCTTCATCTATTTTTTGGTTGAATAATCTCCAGTCAGCTTTCTTGTAATTTCTTCTGTTTAAGATATTGTGATTAATATTAGGAGAAATACCAATTTTGCAGACAGTGGGGTAGTGGTCACTGGATCCTGGGTCAGGGATGACTTCCCATATACATCTTGATGCAATTTCAGAGGAGACAATGGTTAAGTCAACTACGGATTTACTTCCACCTGGGGGCGATATGCGTGTGGGGGTTCCGTCATTTAAATAAACCAATTGTAGTTCTTCCATCGATGCAATTATATTTTTACCATTGTAACTATCAGATGAACTTCCCCAGGCTTTATGATTACTATTCAAATCTCCCATGATAATCATTGGTTGATTTATGGATTTGATAAAGTTAACCCAATTGGATTTAGATATTAAGTTATCTGATGCACAATAGATATTAGCAAGATTTAAATTAAATTGAGGCAAAAAAATGATTTGGGATTGAAAGCTAAAGTTTAGATTTAACTGCTTAATATCTTTTTGTCTGTTATATTCCACACATATTTGGTTTACTGATGAATGGTCAGATCTTTTACAATGAATGCAATAGATTAGACAATTTTCTAATTCATCATGTGTTTTTCCACACTTTTTACATTTTTTATTGCTTCTACATTGATTTTCACGATGACCAAACAATAAGCATTTTTGACATTGCAAGACAGGACTTACAAAAGGAATAACTAACATTGGTAACCCATAGATTGTTATCTCTCTAGGTATATTTTTGCCAGAGAAAGTTATACTTATAGTACCCGTTGGAATATATTTTATTTCATTATTTTCTTCAACTCTTCTATTTAATCTCTTAATCGACAATACATTGCAAAAAGCCACTTGCGTATCAATGTTTTCTTTGATTTCTTGTTCAGTAAAACTTTTTTCTACTTGTCTAACTATACCTTTGCAAGAAATATGATGACTTGGGACAAAAACTTCATAACCCATGGAGGCCCACTGTTTGTCGCTAATAAAGCTATTAGCGGCCTTGAAATTAGAAAAAATGACTCCTATTCTGTTTTTTCCTTTTCTGTTGATTTTTTTTATATCTTTAATTTTGAGATTGAATATGTTTTTAGCTATGCTTAAAATATGATAATTTCCTATATTCTCTGACTTCCCTTGAACATAAACCTCAAAAGGACCAGAGTCCCCAATCGAATATAAATTTAATGGTTTTTCTTCTACCGGCATTACCGAAGCATTTTTTTCATCAGGCGGTTTTTCTTTTACTTCCCCCATTTTTGGGGAAGGACCTTGGATATTTGACTTTAAATTTATTAACTAATGTACTTACAGTATTTTCAGGAATAGGAAGGTGTAAAAACAATAGGAGGATTAGTAAAAGCCCCAAAAAAACACACTAGAAAACTCGATCAGCAGAGCGATGCGTACTTAACAACGAACCTGACTCGAATGTCTATTATTTGCCTCAGTAACCCGAGTTAAATAACGCCGGCGCCGTCCGATTGCTCACGAAATCTTTTCCGACCTTACACCGGCTTCGGATAATTTGAAATTTGAGATTGTATAGGTACTGTGATTCTTCCATGATTGAGATGTTCACAAAACCATAGCATAACGAGTGTTGTCTGTATATACCTTTATAGAGACAACGGCATAACCTATTACAGTGGGATGCGAGATTTTGCATTTTTTAATTCTATTTAGGTTTTAGTTAAGGATTAACAAATTAAACATTGAGCTATAGTCAATATTCATTTTCAAAGGTGTAGAAAATAATAAGCATAGTTCAACAACAAAAATATAAATAGATGATAAAGCTTACTTTTTATCAGATAAAATCAAGGATCTCGGGTTTAAATAGTCTTCAAGAAAAATTCGGGAGAAAATTTGAACCAATAAAACCGAGGAAACAATATTGCTAAAGCGGCTTACTCCTTTGATACAATTATCTAGGAGTCTAGGGCCATCGTGAGCTGAACCAAAGTTCAAAGGAAGCCTGCCGCCTTGACTTAAAGAGTGGCTCTTTGATCTACAAAGAAGCGCCGATGCAACTTGACACGTGTCGATAGTTATCATAGCTATATACTAACTTTGAAATGAGCAATAACATCACTCTGTATCTATACATTTGAAAAGGGCATTTTATTTCGAATTGTTTCCGACTTGTAAATATCTTTGACATGTTCACCTAAATCGTAATTATTCATCGTTCGCGTGGTTAATTTTTCTTTCGTTTCTCACATAAGTAGGTACTTCATAACGAGGAACAAATAACTGAAAAGAAAATGTTATTTTGATATTATCAATGCCGCAGTAACAAATTATTTTAATTTTAAGAATTAAAAGAAAGATCTTATGGAAGTATCGTTTTCATTGAAAGGCTCTGTATAAATAAAATATACCTACAAAGAAAATAAATGAAAAATAAAAAGTTAAGATTATACATTTTGATGATACTAAATATTGTTCTCCCCTTGTATTAAATATAATAAACAGTGAATTTCTAGAATGATTTCTGTAACGAGAAAATTTCAAAGGAAGGTTTCTGTAACTATTTTGTTTAATTTAAGCATTTATCACGAGATACCAGCACCTCCCGGGCAGCATCTTATTTGACATAATTTGGCTGATATTTGACGTACAAGACCGCGCCCTTAATACTCAACAAAAAAAATATTTTTTTGTATCCGAGCTTATTATTCATCGTAGAACGGCGGAAGATCACTTTTTTTTACATACATAAAAGAAATAACGTGAAAAAAATACAAAAAATGTCATATACGTATATAAGTTATCTTCCGCCGCTATTCATTTGCCGCTGAACAACTTTTGTTTTGTCCATTTTTGAAAAAAGTAAGTAGTTTTTTCTAAAATTGAACATTGCTTCAAAATCTCAGAGGGTACCGGGAGGTGCTGCCCCCCCGACGGTCATCTTTTAAAGCAATTAAAAATTGCTTACCCAGACGTATATTTCGAATTCGTTTGGAAAGTTCGTATGTCCCTCCTACTTTGTGTTTAGCCGAGACGAGATGAGCCGAGAGCTCGTCGGAGGTTTACAGCTGTTTCACAGTACATGTTGTGTGTCTTTAAATGTGATTTTTGGCTTATTTATATTTACGTTGAATATATTCAGTAGTAATATCACAAGAGCTTCGAAAATAATCGATTATACTTCCGAGTCACGAGACGTATTTGGCGAAACACCACGAGAGCGGAGCTCGAGTTATATATATATAACGAATTATATAATTATTTTTGGTGACGTTTGCTCATTATAAACGTCAAACGTATTGTTACTATGACAAACTTTTCAAGATGGAAGGATGCGAAAATCAAAAACGGTTATACAACGTCGTCAAGGGTATATTCGCTTATCAATACATGGTAACTAAGTAAAAATTGCAACTGCTATTGGCTAAATTTATGATGAGTTGTATAATCAAAGGTAATACCACGAGTCCTCCAAATTTTATCGATTAAATTTTTGGTTTTCACGAAAACGGCTTTATTTGGAAAAACCACGAAAACAAACTGATTTTATCTTAAATCAGTTTGTTTGAGTGGTTTTGCCTAAAATAAAGGCGTTTGAGTATGAAGATCAAAAATTTAATCTATAAAATTTCAGAGGACGAGTCGTATTTGAAAGGATTATTTTTTGAATCATTTTGTATTAAAAACAGAGAACATAGTCATTTATGCAAAAGACACTTTACACACAAATATTGAAAATTTTCTTTACCAATTTAAATTGAAACCTGAGCTGTTATAGTTTTACATACAGGGCCACCAAGGCGATTTTTTGACTGGCTACCCCGCGAAACGGCGCCTTAAATAAAAGCGAAGAAGAAGAATGAAATGATGTCTTTCTTAATTTAATTAATTTTAAGTTTAGTGTTAAAGTGAGGTATGTAAAAATGTTAAAGGCGTTTTTGAAATAAACTAATAAAAACAGGTTAGTTTACAAATACATTTTGAAATTTGGTTATTAACATAGATTTGCAATACATTTTAGTATAATAATAATTGATAAATGTTTACATTTGACATCTCAAATAGGTAAACACAGTTTAATCAAAAAACAAAAACGACGAAGCGGTTTTATCAGTATAAAACACAATGATTGGTTAGGATCCTGGGTTGTTATTGGCTGAAACCACAAAATCTGACTGTTTTGACAGATGAAAAAAATAATCAATTGTAATAATGAAACTGCAGGTAAATGTTTTGAAAAATATTCAGTATGAAAGTTGTAGATTATGAAAAAATCTATGATCAAAAGTACATTATTTTCTTCGAAATACAAAGACAAATACCATTTTTCGAATTTTTCGCGACAGTTTTGAGGTTATGAAAAGGTGAGCTTTCAAAAGTTGAATATTTTTTCATAATCTACAACTTTCATACTGAATATTTTTCAAAACTATTTAAAAAATAATTATTTTTTATATTTATCTGCGTTTTCATTATTACAATTGAATATTTATAACAATACGGAACAAAAATCAAATTTCAAATAAAACAATACAGTAACACGATTTCTTATCTATTTTTTTCTGTAGAATTCAATGAAGTAATTACTGAAAAATTAATTAATTTAATTAGTGAATATCCTGAAATCAGCCTATCAGCCATCTTGCTCAAAGGACATCTTATATAACCGTTCAACAAAAATTTAATGTTGATAGACAAGCACAAAAAAGTATCTTTATTGCGTTAAAAAAATACATTAATAATTTACTTTAAAATATATCAAGTATGATTTTGACTAACTGATTTCTAGTACCAACACTACTCTCTCTATGTCAAATGTAAACAAAACTAACCTAAAATATAAACAATATTTCGCTCTGTTCCGCTGAAATGCAGTTAATAGTGCGGTACCCCTATATATTTTGCATCGACGCTAAGCTGAGCTCAAGTGCAATACCGCCTATAGTGCGGTCTTACCTTTAAAATGTTTTATTTTAAAAATATTTTTAGCAGGAAAAAATTGCGGATAATTTTGAAGTTCTTCAAGTGCCATGTCACAGTAGATACAGTAATTCCACTTCGGCCAATTTCTGGTTGTAAGTTTTCAACGCGCATTAGCCAGGAGTTGCGACTCCTGGCTAATGCGCAAACGACAAGTTTAAGAACGACCGGCACTCTTCCATAGTTGCGGGATTTAAAAAGTTTCATCCAATCTACGGTGTAATATATTAGAAGTGTTATAAGCATTTCATAAAGTAGTCTCTTATTTCATCAAATTCTGGTTTTAGGATATTTTATCAATGAGGCGTCAATCCCTATGTATGTTCCACTTATTTCATTGAAAAGTGATCATTTTTGTGACAATTCTACAATAGCATCTTCAATTATGATAATTTAACAATTCACATTGGCAACATTGCAATATGAAAACATTTTTAATTGTGTTGCTCAATTTATTAGAGAGTTAATAGAGAGTTGAAGTTGTGCCAAGTACGTAAACGTTAGTAGCCGAATTGACATCTACGCATGCGCATTTGTCTGGAAATAGCGTTTACGTGAAAAATAGGATTGCGTACGTACGTAACCTTGCGTTCTCTCACGGATACCTTAAAAATCTACGTACGTTAACCGAAGATTATACGAGTGACACCGATAAATGGCGAATGTCCGAATTTTGAATTTTGACTTAAAGTAAATTATTCATAGCTTCAAAAAGACTTTCTTTATTTTTTTTTGTTAGATTACATTCAGTTATAATGTAATATAATAATAATATAATATAATATATAATAATAGTTAAGAAATTCCTATAGAAGTAATAATAATAATAATCCTTTAATTTCTCTCTCTTTCCACTGGATTAAAACCACTTAGTTGTTAAAAAAGTTTTTTTATTGACAATAAAAAAACTTTTTTAACAACTAAGTGGTTTTAATCCAGTGGAAAGAGAGAGAGAAATTAAAATACAAACCACTATGAGCTTCCGAAATGAATAATCCTTTAATTTAGCTCTTGGCTAGTATTATTTTTACATTTAGGTTTACAAAAAAAAATAAATAGTTGTATACTTATATTCACAACCTACATGTTCTTTTAAAGCTCATTAAATTATTGCAGTTTTTAATAAAATCAGGCAATTCATTGTATTGCTTTAATCCCTTATAAAACAGACTATATATCTATAGTGCTTACTCTGTCTAAATAATAATTGTTTCTTGATCTTGTGGAATATTTATGTCTTTAACAAACCTACAATTATTTACAAGTTGAGGGACTATAGTTGATTAATCATTTTATATATAAATAACATGGTATTAAGGGTCACTCAAGAAGTTACTAAATATTCGTTTTTGTTTCATTTGATTTATATAATTTAGGAATTTAAGTGTGATTTAGAAGTTCTCAAAAGAATTTCTTTATTTTTCTGTTATTAGATTACATTCGGTTGAGAAATTCCTATAGAAGTTACTAAATATTCGCTTATTATGCTTCTAAAGGTTATTTCTCATATTTCAGTAAGATAATAAAAAACTTTCAAGTTAAAATATTTTTTATTATATAAATATTTATTTATTAATCACAATAACAATAACAAAACAATATTGCAGAATATTTATCTCTAAAACTACAAAACAATGAATCTTTACATTTTTAGAAAATATACTCAATAAAATTACATTTACAAAGTGTAGAAAAGTTCAACTAAATTTAGTTGATGGCGCTTTTTACATCTTGAAACTATCAAACAAAATATTGGTAATAAAACAAACATTAAAGTTGTTTTTGCTTGATAAAAGATATGCTACTTTAATATTGCGATACTAACTTTACAAAAATCAATCTAGGTGCATTTACTAAAATTTAATCAGCATGATGGATTTTGAAAATATGTGTGTGCTGAACAGAACATTAAATTTCCCAAATATTGTTCCAGTTGTGTGGAGGCTCAATCGCCCATAAAGCTCTGCTCGATTCCCAATAGGATCATCGTTGAATATATGTAGCAAGATTACCTCATCCATTTCATCTTCTTCGAAATCTGAATCCCCAAGTTGTGCTGCATCAAGAATACCTTCCACCTTAAATGAAATAAATAGAGCCTAATTGAACATGTATAAAGACGTGCTTACCATAAAAATGTAACTTCTATTTTAGTAGAATTTCAAGAAATCCAATTCCAATATATATATTATTTTGTTTTTCATTTGTATAACTCATTAGTTGCTTTGTACTTCAAATACTCTTCTTAATGGATATAATAAACCTCTTATTTTATTAAAATTTTTTTTAATTTTGACTTTTCGACTTTCTGCTCACATAAAACAACATAAAACCAAAATACAGACCAATTAATTAAAGG
Source organism: Crepidodera aurea (assembly GCA_949320105.2). Classification (NCBI taxonomy): domain Eukaryota; kingdom Metazoa; phylum Arthropoda; class Insecta; order Coleoptera; family Chrysomelidae; genus Crepidodera; species Crepidodera aurea. The sequence goes on from OX439477.1 coordinate 1,101,973, forward strand.
TTGACAGTTGACATCTATTTTACGTACGTACATGAACACTTCAACTCAAATTCCATACAACTTTATTACGTTATATTTCGTACGGTATTTTCTACGTAAAGGGTTACGTACTGTGTTTACTTCAACTCTCTAATAGAGAGTTGAAGTTGTGCCAAGTACGTAAACGTTAGGAGCCGAATTGACATCTACGCATGCGCATTTGTCTGGAAATAGCGTTTACGTGAAAAATAGGATTGCGTACGTACGTAACCTTGCGTTCTCTCACGGATACCGTAAACATCTACGTACGTTAAACGAAGATTATACGAGTGACACCGATAAATGGCGAATGTCCCAATTTTGAATTTGGACTTAAAGTAAATTATTCATAACTTCAAAAAGACTCTTTATTTCTTTTGTTTAGTATTTTTTATTAGATTACATTCTGTTGAGAAATTCCTATAGAAGTAATAATAATAACAATCCTTTAATTTAGCTCTTGGCTAGTATTATTTTTACGTTTAGGTTTACAAAAAAAAATGTAACAAAAATAAATAGTTATATACTTATATTTACAACCTACATGTTCTTTTAAAGCTCATTAAATTATTGCAGTTTTTAATAAAATCAGGCAATTCATTGTATTGCTTTAATCCCTTATAAAACAGACTATTCTGACTATATAACTAGTGCTTACTCTATCTACATAAAAATTGTTTCTTGATCTTGTGGAATATTTATATATGTCTTTAACAAACCTACAATTATTTAGAAGTTGAGGCGCTATAGTTGATTAATCATTTTATATATAAATAACATGGTGTTAAGGGTCACTCAAGAAGTTACTAAATATTCGTTTTTGTTTCATTTGATTTATATAATTTAGGAATTTAAGTGTGATTTAGAAGTTCTCAAAAGAATTTCTTTATTTTTCTGTTATTAGATTACATTCGGTTGAGAAATTCCTATAGAAGTTACTAAATATTCGCTTATTATGTTTCTAAAGGTTATTTCTCATATTTCAGTAAGATAATAAAAAACTTTCAAGTTAAAACATTTTTATTATATAAATATTTATTTATTAAGCACAATAACAATAACAAAACCATATTACAGAATATTTATCTCTAAAACTACAAAACAACGAATAAAACATTTTTAGAAAATATACTCAATAAAATTGCATTTACAAAGTGTAGAAATGTTCAACTAAATTTAGTTGATGGCGCTTTTTACATCTTAAAACTAGCAAAAAATGCAAACAAAATATTGGTAATAAAACAAGCATTAAAGTTGTTTTTGCTTGATAAAAGGTATGCTACTTTAATATTGCGATACTAACTTTACAAAAATCAATCTAGGTACATTTACTAAAATTTAATCAGCACGATGGATTTTGAAAATCTTTGTGTGCTGAACAGAACATTAAATTTCCCAAATATTGTTCCAGTTGTGTGGAGGCTCAATCGCCCATAAAGCTCTGCTCGATTCCCAACAGGATCATTGTTGCATATATGTAGCAAGATTACCTCATCCATTTCATCTTCTTCGAAATCTGAATCCCCAAGTTGTGCTGCATCAAGAATAGCTTCCATCTTAAATGAAATCAAAGTATGAAATAATTAGAGCCTAATGGAACATGTATAAAGACGTGCTTACCATAAAATGTATCTTCTATTTTAGTAGAATTTCAAGAAATCGAATTCCAATATATATATATATATATATATATATTATTTTGTTTTTCATTTCTATAACTCATTAGTAGCTTTGTACTTCAAATACTCTCCTTAATGGACATAGTAAAACCTCTTATTTTATTAAAAAGTTTTTTAATTTTGTCTTTTCGACTTTCTGCTCACAGAAAACAACATAAAAACAAAATACAGACCAAATTAATTAACGGTTGACAGTTGACATCTACTTTACGTACGTACATGAACACTTCAACTCAAATTACATACAACTTTATTACGTTATATTTCGTACGGTATTTTCTACGTAACGGTTTACGTACTGTGTTTACTTCAACTCTCTATTGCAAACTGGCAGAATGTATACCGTATACGTTATACCTTAGCGCTATGACGATGTAAGGTATGCGTAAAATAGTGAGTTATTGCAGTTGCTTTTCTCAAGGTAGTGACGTTTGACATGCTAATAGTGGGGTGTCAATGGTGTTGAAATATAAATATTGGATATTGTGCTTGAGTTGATGGTAGAAAAGTATTAACGAAATTACGGAAGAATTTTTGAATATTTTTGTTGAAGAAGAACATGAAGATGAACACAGATGAAGCCATATTATTTCACCTTATCAATAATAGGGAAGGTCGAGGAAGAAATATCTATGATCGCCTCAATTTAGTGTTAATGTTAACCCATTACATAAAATCAAATTTCCGATTTGAAAGAGAACATATTGTATTCTTAGCAGAACGTTTTATGTTACCAGCTGTAATTAGAACAAGAAGAAGTAATGTTATATCAGGTAAACTATTGAGTTTCTCCTAATGAAAGTAAAAACCTATTACCCCTAATTTTGTGTTACAGGACTTGAAGGATTGTGCATTTTGCTTAGAAGATTAGATTATACGAATAGGTTGAAGGGTTTTGATGAAATTTCAACAATCAAAACCGGGAACCAGGAAGTTCATACAAGAAACGACTCTTATAAGATCCATCGGAGAAAAAAACAAAGCAAGAAATAGAAATATGTTGTAGAATTAAGTTTAAATTACTTTGAAATAAAATATTTTTAACTTTCTTACCTTTATTAAGCAATAAATTAAGACTAATAGTTTTTTAGTTTTATTTAAAACCTAAAATGCAACTATCAGATATCAAAACTGATGGAAAATTTCATTTAATTGTATTTTAAATAATTAACATCTTTTCAATAATATATATTCAAATACATATAGACAAAACATTACAATTAAGCACAGAATTTACATTATAACGATTGGATTATAGGTTTTTCCCAATCTGTTGTAATCCAAACAGACTAAGTTCCTTGAAATAATGCAATAATTTATTTTTCAAAATACTCAAATTAATTCATCTAACAAACCATTCTATGGTACCGAAGCCCTATGTTTTGAGGGTTGGATATTGGATTTTTAGAATTTGTAGCTGAAATATATCGTAAACAGTTTAATATAAATGTTTGTAGATAATTAAAACTTTTGTATTACTTTTCAACATAAACTCAAAATTATCGAGAATAATCGTTTTTATTAAAGTTTAATGTTGTCGAAAAATTTTGTTTACAAATTTTCAATTTTTTAACTATATCAGTGATCTTATTCTGTTATTTAATTCTAAAATCGATCGCAAAAAAGCCGCTTTTTGGTTTTAGAACAGCAAATATGCATAAGGTATAAGGTTTAAGGCTCTCCTTATGCCTTAGATATAGGGTACGACGTTATACCTTAAAAATGGTTGTTCACTGTTGCGCATGCGTAACTGTCATTGTAAGGCATACCGTATACCCCAAATGATGTGCAATAACTCTCTATTATTTCATTCGTTTTCGTTCGTATTATTTGGTGGTGTTTTCTGTTTGTTTTGTGCGAAATAGTAAAAGCGAAATGTCTACAGTTGTTGGTGATGTTGTGCTTAAAAAACCATGTACAATTTGTGTAGTATGTCGAAGCAATTCGAGGGAAAATCCCCAATTAAGTTTTTTTAGGTTTCCCAAAGATGATGCAAGGTGAGTAATTTCTGAAACAATATTGAACTTCTTTACTAACTGAAGATATTTTTTATAGATATTTTAATATATCCAATACATTCTATGACTGTTCTCAGGATATTTGCTTAGGAATATTCTGCAAAAAGAACATAGTATCTTGTAAGGATATTCTGGGAATATCCTTTGCTGTGTGGGTGTCTGTCTGTTATTGTTATTGTAAATTATAGTTTTAAGCTTGTAATAATTGTAATGTTTTGTGACGAGTGTAAAATTCTTGTAATTTTATATTAATAAATATCTATCTATCTATGTTTTTATTAGGTGTCATGCATTCTTGGTTCTTGTTTTCTTAAAAAAAAATTGTATTGACTATGTACATTGTATGCAATAAATTTCTTTCTTATATATTAGGAATGTGAAATGTCAACTGAAATGGGAAAAATAAATATTTTCGTAATAATCTCTTGCATTTTTTTTAACAACGAATATAGAATGGCTGTATTAACTTTTTTAAACAGAATCAAACTATATAAGCACACAACACAACCACAATTTTGTATTTGCCATATTGAATTTTGGCAGAAACTCCATTCCCAAAAACTCCTTTAAACCACGTTTGAATAACATCGACCCATAATCATAAAACTCATTTTTTTGTTCATATAAAAATATATGCCAAATCTCAACTCGACTAGAAATAGTTCAAATTTGTACTAATAAACGTACATATGAAGTTAATATAAGTGTGGCAATAAAGATAATCGTGAGATTAGAAACAATTTTTCATACTTTTCGGGCCTATATCTCAAAAAGCATTCGAGACCTCCGCTTTTTGACTTCAAATTCGTGTTCAGGAGACAAAAATACGTAAGAATCACCAAACATTTTTTTTTATCTCGGGTGCATCCGATTAAATGAATTTTACCTCATTGAAAACTGCATAATTAATTTTTACTACTTTTCCATGTTTCCAACCTTATTTGCATAGACTGAATTTTAGCGAGCAGTTTATATCAATAATTGATATATCGAGCAGTGTATATATGAGCATTGTTAGGGATCGTGGCGGGGAGAAATGTCATTACTGTCAATACCAGTGCGAATATAAAAAATGAAACTGCTGGACACCAATATCAAAGGTGCCGACGCTAAGTGGAACTACTGTATCTACTGTGGCCATGTTGACCGGTTATGTTGGCAGCACTGGATTGTCACTATTGTCAATTGTCAGTTTGTTTTGGAATTTTGGAAAGTAGACATTTTTACAAATAAGATGGAATCTCAAGAAATAGAAATTATTTCTCGATCCCAAATAAAAATTGAACCCGAAGGGGAGGATGAGATAAACATTAAACAACTAGACGGACAGTATCTCAAGATAGAGGAGAATCTTGATGAAAGAAAATTATTTAGTGATACCAGTTTTAAGATTGAACAAGAAGAAATACATATTAAGGATGAAACTGAACTACTTTTAGAAGAAGTTGATAAGAACAGCAAGAATTTTGAAGAGGGTGGTTGCCAACATTGTTTTACTAATGATGAAGAAAAATATAAGGGCAATATTTGTAAACATACATTTTCTCAAGAAGGCAATCGTGAAAAGCGTTTATTAGTGTTTATAAGTGAAATAATTTATGTGTGCGTCGTTTGCAAAAAAGCATTTACTCAGAAAGTCGATCTAAATAAACATTTGCAGAGTCACTCTAATGTAAAATGTAAAATCAAGTGTAATGTTTGTGAAAAATCATTTACTCAGAAATCACGTCTGAAAGAACATTTACTAATTCATTCTGGTGCTAAGAACTTTAAATGCGACGTTTGTAAAAAATCATTTACTCGGAAAGCATATCTGAAAGAACATTTACTAATTCATTCTAGTGATAAGAATTTTAAATGCGACGTTTGTGAAAAATCATTTACTCAGCGGTCATCTCTGAAATCACATTTACTAATTCATTCTGGTGATAAGAATTTTAGATGCGACGTTTGTGAAAAATCATTTACTTGGAAGTCAAATCTGAAAGAACATTTACTAATTCATTCTGGTGATAAGAACTTTAAATGCGACGTTTGTAATAAATCATTTACTCGGAAGACAATTCTCAAAGATCATTTACTAATTCATTCTGGTGTTAAGAATTTTATATGCGACGTTTGTGAAAAATCATTTACTTGGAAGTCAAATCTGAAAGAACATTTACTAATTCATTCTGGTGATAAGAACTTTAAATGCGACGTTTGTAAAAAATCATTTACTCGGAAAGCATATCTGAAAGAACATTTACCAATTCATTCTGGTACTAAGAATTTTAAATGCGACGTTTGTGAAAAATCATTTACTCAGCGGTCATCTCTGAAATCACATTTACTAATTCATTCTGGTGATAAGAATTTTAAATGCGACGTTTGTGAAAAATCATTTACTTGGAAGTCATCTCTGAAATCACATTTACTAATTAATTCTGGTGATAAGAACTTTAAATGCGACGTTTGTAATAAATCATTTACTCGGAAGACAATTCTCAAAGATCATTTACTAATTCATTCTGGTGATAAGAATTTTAAATGCGACGTTTGTGAAAAATCATTTACTCAGCGGTCATCTCTGAAATCACATTTACTAATTCATTCTGATGATAAGAATTTTAAATGCGACGTTTGTGAAAAATCATTTACTGGGAAGTCAAATTTGAAACGGCATTTACTAATTCATTCTGGTGATAAGAATTTTAATTGCAACGTTTGTAAAAAATCATTTACTCAGAAGTCACATCTGAAAACACATTTACTAATTCATAAATAATTTCTATCAATCGGAAAAATATTCCCTTAGAATGAATGGTTATAATCATTTTCAAATAATAAACTAGTTCCTCAATGCGATTAAAAACATTGTAAGAAAAAACGAATGTTATTAAATTTTATTTTTCTACGATTTTGTTTTATTTAATGAAATAAAATTAAATTTGGAAAAATTTTACTATCGGGGCTCAGCTCCAATTTTGATGGGATCTTACCTGATCTCACCCTGTAAATTATTGATCTGTTACATTTTATTAATTTTTCAAGTAATAATCACACTCTTGTCTGCAGCCCGTGAGATCTGGTGCCGGATTCGGGGATCGTCGACTCTTTCCGTCAGCGCTCGGGCCTGGTGCCACGCGCGGTTCAAGAGCTCTCTCGCAAGAGAATGTTCCCAAAATACGCATGATATATACTTGCAACAAAATTATCAGAAAATTATGGCGCCTCCTCCGACTAATTTTGGTATTGAAGTTTACCAAAAAATAAAATGCAGCACACTCCCTTATTTTAATACGTTATTGCTATAATATTAGGTAAACTATAACTAGACAAACAGGATCTACAATATGTACACTCCCGCAGGTAAGTGCCGCGTGGTGCCCCGCCCCTACTCGCTTTGAACTTGTCAATTTTCGGAAAGACTTTTCAGTTTTCGTTCAACTTTTGAAGTGAAAGCACCTATCTTAGCGAGCAAAAAACGTGTTAATCTGTTCTCATTTTGATATAAAACCCACGAAATTTCTAAAATGGATAGTTCTTGTATTATTGTGTGATTGTTCACGATAAGTAAATGAAAACTCTATTGTTATTTTAGAACTTTTAATAACTACAATTAACAACTAGCAGCTCGACACTCAACATGACCAACTTGTTGCCTCCCCTGCTGTCCTTTTCCTTTATTGACTGTTGACAGTCCAAGATGACAACCTTGTTGTTACCAACTACGCTACATCTCCCTCCTTTTCAAAGAAGTTATCATTTATGTCAAGAATATAGGATTTTAGATAATCAGGTTGTCTTCTTGTACGTCCACTACGAACTAGCACATTTTCTGCTTTATTACTACATTCTACAATATTTTCAGTTTCCACTATCTCACTACGAACTAGTATATTTTCTGCTTCGTTACTACATTCTACAATATTTTCAGTTTCCACTATCTCATCTCTCTTCTCTTGTTCTACTGTAATATTAGTACTTGTTTTTACACTATTGTCTATTTCTGCCTCATCTTGAATAAAAACTTTTTGATTTGAAAAATACATCTTTGTTTTGACATTGCTTATTATTTTTAGACAAAATACTAGTTTCTTTAATATCTATGCTATTTCTGCGTTTTACTTTATTATTGGTATCAAAGAATAAAACTGTTCTGGGTGTATCACCAAACTTAATGAATTTTCCTGGTAGCCACACCTTATCTTTCCGGTAATATAGTTTTTGACCTTCAATTAAGTTAAGTTTTCGATTTTTTGTGTTTGTATCATAGAACTGTTTGTTCCTTTCATTTTTTTCTTTTTGAATATCCGAAAAGTCTTCAACAATTTTCGGTATCAACTGGTTTCTGTGAATTGGTAGGTTCGTTCGCGTTTTTCTACTAAAAAGAAGCTGCGATGGACTATATCTTGAACTCAAAACTGATGTGTTTCTGTGTTCTAATAGTGCTAGTTTTAGGTCTAGATTTTCTTCTTTACATCTTTTCAGTATGTTTTTTGCAATATTTACACCCTTTTCAGCCAATGCATTCCCTTTTGGGTAATATGGGCTTGAGGTTATAATTTTGAAGTTCCATGCATTTGCAAATTCATTGAACTCAAATGATGCATAAGGCATAAGGCTCTTAATACTTCAGGTATACCATGAGTTGAAATTATTTGCTTTAAAATATTAATAAGTGTTTTCGAATCTTTATGTTTTATTTTAATTAATTCTAACCACTTTGAATAATAGTCAATCACGACTAAATATGATTCCCCTGCAAAGTGTAAAATGTCTGAAGCAACTTTTTGAAATGGGTATTCACATTGCTTCTCTATATCATAGGCTCTCTAGGATTTTTATTGCTAAATTGTTTACACACTGAACAGTTTTGAACATAGTTTTCAATTTCAGTATCCATTTTTGGCCAGTAAAATAGTGATTTAATTCGATTTTTAGTTTTATTAATGCCAAAATGATTCTCATGTACTTTTTTTATAATTTCCTTCGTTATTTTAGTTGGAATTATTAACCTATGATCTAAGAATACTAACTCATTTTCTACATATATTGAATTTTTTAATTGGTAATAATTCTTTAAAATACTTTCACATTTTGAAAAGGATGTTGGCCATCCATTTAAATAAAATTCTTTAATTTTACTTAAAATTGGATCATCCAGTGTATTGTTTTTTATTACTTTAGTCAATTCATTAGATACATTAATGGAATGCACAACATTATTCAACATTTTATCAGTATCTTGTTTGTTTGCTTTGGAAGCAGCCCTACTAATAGCATCTGCTATAAACATTTGTTTTCCGGGCACAAATATAACTTTAACATCATAAATACTTATTTTGAGTCTTATTCTTTGTAAGCGATTTGACTGTATTTTGTGTATATCCTTATTCATTAACGCAACTAATGGTTTATGATCAGTCTGTACAGTCACACTTTTCCCATACACATAGTTGTGAAACTTTTTTAACGCAAACAATATGGCCAAAAATTCTTTATCTATTTGACCATAATTTATTTCACTTTCTGATAATCCCTTTGATGCATAACATACCGGATGACCATTTTGTGTTAAAATACAGCCTATTGCATTTTTACTGCTATCTGTCTGTATTACTATCTCAGAATCATTGTCATAATTTTTTAAAACAGGAGCATTACAAATGATCTGTTTTAGTTCATCAAATGCTTTATCATGAATATCCTTTTCCCACACAAATTCAATATTCTTTTTTAACAGTGATCTTAATGGATATGTTTTCTCAGACATATTTGGTATAAAGTTTCTTAAATAATTGATAATACCAAGAAACCGCTGTAATGCTTTCTTATCCTTTGGCCTGTCATAATCTACTATTGTTTTAATTTTTTCATCATCTGCTTTTACTGTACCGTTGCCAAATGTATGGCCTAAATATTTCACTTCATTTAGCAAATACTGAAATTTATCTTTGTTAAACTTTATGTTGATTTGTTTGGCTCTTTCTAAGACATTCTTTAAAATTTCATTATGTTCCTCTACAGTTTCCGCAAATATTAACAAATCATCAATATATATATTTACACCTTTCATATCTTCAAAGTTTTCAGACAAGTACTTTTGAAAAACTTCGGCCGATATGTTTATACCAAATGGTAAACGTTTAAAAGAAAATAAGCCAAAAGGTGTTGAGAATGTACAATATTTTGAACTTTCTTTACTTAGAGGAATTTGCCAAAATGAATCTTTTAGATCCAAAACACTGAAATACCTGGCATTTTTTAATTTTGATGCCAGATCCTCAAATTTAGGTATCTCAAAATAGTCTTTAACAATTGACTCGTTCAAGTATTTGGGATCTAGGCATAATCGCAAGCTACCATTGGGTTTTTCAATAATTACTAAACTATTTACCCATTCTACTGGTTCTTTTGTTTTACAAATTATATCCAGATTACACAATTTTGTTAACTCTTCTTTTAATTTATCTTTGATTTTCAATGGAACTCTATGAGGGGGGTTGGAACAAGGTAATGCATTGGCTTTCAATTTAATACTATACTTTTTTGCGAACTTACCAATTCCAGTAAACACATCTACATATGTTTTTAAAATATTGTCTTTTGTTAAAAGCTTACTAGAACATTCTTGAATTTTGCATGATTTTTTAATTAAATCAAGCTCTATACAGCTCTCAAGGCCTAAAATTGGTGTCAATTTGTTTTCAACAATAACAAATTTTATCCTGAACACTTACATTTAGATCAGTTTCACCAATTACATTAATTTTACTTCCATTGTATGCTTCTAATTTTATATTAGCATTTTGATTTAATATTACTTTTGAATTTTTACTAATTAATTCAAGATAATCTGATGGAATCAAATTAACATCTGACCCTGTATCGAGTTTAAAATCTATTACACAATTTTCAACTTTTATTTTTTGATACCAAGAAATAGCATTTACAATTTTATTACTTACTGAACCACAATAATATTCTTCATCCTCCTCGGACTCTTCTACATTTATTTCCTGTACTTGTCTTCTTCCAGATTTTGTTCTACACACGCTTGCGAAATGATTTTCTATCCCACATTTCTTGCATTTCTTTCCGTTTGCTGGACACATGTTCTTGTTACGTTCATGTGTTCCTCCACACCATCTACAATCAACTACATTTTGATTGTATCTTGCAGCATTTTTCTTCTTGAATGAACTTTTTTCTTCTACTGTTGACATTTTGATTTTGTCAACATTTGAACTAAAACTATTATTTGCCTGGCATATATTTTTAGTTTGGACTTTTTCTAATTCTGCTACTTTAAACATCTTTATAGCTTCTTCTAGGGTTACCTTTTCCATCGTTATAATTTTTTGTTTCGTTTCGTTATCAGCTGATCCAAAAATAAGTCTATCTCGTAGAATCTCATTTACATCAGTAAATTCACAGTCTCTCACTAAAGTCTGAGCATCTATTAAAAATGACTCAAAGGGCTCATTTACTTTCTGTGAACGTTCATAAAACATATACCTACAGTATAAAATGTTCTTTTTGGGATTACACACTTCCTGGAACTTGTTCAATACTGCTTCGAATGTTTCTTCTTCAAGTATAAAATTATTATATGTTTTTAGACCATCATCTCCTATACAGTTGATGTTGCTTAAAAGCAAGATTTTGTTAATTTTTAGAACACTTTGTATGTTTTTATATTTTGACATTAGAGATGTAAATTTGACAAATAAATAATTTGGCTTGCTGTCAGTTTCTCCTAAAAAAGTATAGAATTTTGTTAAGAAGCGAGGTATTTCGCGACAAATTGTGGTCCTTCGAGTTAAAGAACTCAGCACGTGTTCATACAGTCTTTTACTTTGGAAAAAACCAAGAGGATTTAACTTCAATGAATATGCTCCGAGATATACCAGGTGTAGAAGAGAAATTGAAAAATGTTGACGAGAAATACATGCTGCAAAACCTTCATTTTGCATTATATGGAATTTATTTCAAAGGAAACGCAGTAAGAAGACGAATCTTTCTTTTACTGGCTTTAGTTTTCCAGAAAATAGTCCAGAATATAGTAAGCACTATGAAATGGTCAGCAAATCTCTCAGTATTTTAGTTCTTCAAAAACTGTGTAATATTTTTGGGGAAGAATATTCAGATGATGCCAATGCTGAAACTTTAACATGTCATTTGTTGAAAGCCGTGAGAAAATGCCTTAATGAACAAACCAATACAGATGGAGTACCTCAGAAGTCAAGAAACACACGAAGTTCAGTAGCCAGTGCGAGATCTACAATATCTTCCGCTTCAAAAGCTAGAACGTGTGATCTCAAATCCAAAATAATCGAGCTTCAGGATGAAATTTGTCATATTCAAGACAATATTCTGAAGAAACAAGAAGAGTATGTGATTCTGAGTAGCGAACTTGATGAAATGAGACTAGACGAAAATGTCTCGGCTGAAAATGTCGCCAGTAAGGAAGTGAAATTGAACAAATGTCAACAACTTCTACATCTCCAAGAAATTCGTCTGAAGAATAAGGAAAAAAACATTTCAAAGTATGAAGATCTTCTCCAAAGGGAACATGACGAAGAGATAGGTGAAGAAATAGCAGATCTATCAAGCGACCAGGATCCAGACTTTGGTGAGATATCAAAACATTCCTATACCAAGAAATGGGCTGAAGATGCAGGTAATATCAATTTCCCTGAAATAAATCGTGAAGATTCATCTCACAATACTATGGAGAATTTGACCAAATCTATCAATAGAATGTTAGCAAGACAAACCATAGGTAATCAATTAATAACATTTGATGGTTCTTCCTGTTTAAAATGGCCAATTTTTTACTCACAGTACAAGTTATCAGATGATACTTGTTCTTTTTCTCCTCAAGAAAATGTTCTAAGACTCAACAAAAGTTTGACTGGAGAAGCCAGAAAAACAGTTGAGATGCTCCTCATTACAGCACAAAATCCATATGAGATTTTAGATATTCTTGAAAAGAAATACGGACGTCGAGAGCTTATATTAGACGAATTGTTATCGCAAGTTTGTCAATTAACACCAGTAGAAAGTCTCGAATCATTCATAGATTTTAGCAATACTGTGCGTAATATTTCTGCCGTTCTTGAAGGAAATCCTAACTATTTGGATGCTAGACAAATTTTAGCTAATTTTATCACTAAACTGCCACCTCATCTACTTACTCAGTGGGGAAGCTATTTGATAGAAAATAAAGTAAAAAATCAAGAAGAATCATTGAAAGATTTCTCAAAATGGATTCAACAAATGTCTGATGTTGTTTCGAGAATAACTTTTACTTCAAAAAATATTAATACTCCATCAATGAGATGTAATAACCTGATTGTCAAAGTCACTGATGAATGTCAAAGTAAACAGACAAATAGGCCAGTAAAAATGTGTAAAATTTGCAACCAAAATGAACATTCACTGGAAAAATGCAACCAGTTTCAGAATGCTGATGTTCGACAACGATGGAAAATGGTTAAAAAATTAAACGGTTGTTTCTGTTGTCTGAAATATCATCATGGTAAATGCAAAACACAGAAAATATGTGGTATCAATAATTGTACAAAATTTCATCATTCCTTGTTACATAAAAATTATGAAAATACAAACTCTACCGAGGTAACAACGACTACAAATGATGTCAATAATGAAAATCTATTGAAAGTTTTACCTGTAAAGATCAGTGGTCCAAATGGTATTTTCAATATAGTGGCTTTACTCGATGAAGGGAGTACTGCGACATTGTTAGATTCTGCAAAAGCTTTGGAACTTGGGTTGACAGGTCCAAATTCACCATTATGTTGTAAATGGACAGGTGGAATATTCCGCTACGATAATCAGTCCCAGATTGTACAGGCAGATATTGCAGGAAAAAAATCTTCAAAATTTCATAAATTAATGAACATTCGAACTGTAGAAAATCTTGAATTACCATATCAGATATACGACTTTGAAAAATTGGCTAAAACTTTTCCATTTGTTCAACAAGTAGCTTCTGACTTAGAAATCAAAGAAAAACCCAGTTTGTTGATAGGGCAAAATAATGCACACCTCATTGTTTCAAGACAAGTAATTCAACCACATCCAAAAACTCCTATTCTATCAAAAACAAAAATTGGTTGGACACTTCATGGACCAATCAGTGGTTCCCGAAATGAAATGAGTTGTACAGAATCATCATTTATTTGTTGTCAAGAAGCAGACGAAACTTTACATGATTTATTCAGAAATTACATGACATTGGAAAATTTTGGTGTAGCAGTTGTGAAACAAGACAAACAAAGATCATTAAATGACGAAAGAGCCCTTTCCATTGCAAAAAATTCAATCAAACTCCAGAATGGTCAGTATCAAATCAAACTTCCTTGGAAAATGGAGGTATCTGACAAGCTTCCAGAGTCGAAAAAGTTAGCAATACAAAGGTTGTTCTGTCTTGAAAATCGTTTGTCGAAGGATAAAAGTTTTGCTCAAGCTTATAAGGCCGAAATACAAAAATTATTGGATAAAAAATATGCTATTCCAGTAACTCAAATACAACTCGAAACAGCTGAGAAAGTTTGGTTTTTACCCCATTTTCCAGTACGGAATCCAAATAAACCTGGAAAGGTAAGAGTTGTGTTCGATGCGGCAGCTAAATCGCACGGAACTTCTTTGAATGATTTCCTACTGACAGGTCCTGACTGGCTTACTTCCATTTTTGGCATATTACTGAAATTCAGAACACATAGAATTGCATTCGTAGGCGATATCCGCGAAATGTTCAATAGAGTCAGAATAGCTGATGAAGATACCTATGCTCAATGTTTCTTTTGGCGAGATTTGAATAAAACTATTCCACCAAAAATATACAGAATGGTAGCTATGCTTTTTGGAACAACTTCTTCTCCTTTTCTGGCCCAATTTGTAAAAAATTACAACGCAGATTTATATTCTGATTATTGTCCTCGAGCAGTACAAGCCATCAAAGATAATCATTACGTTGATGACTACTTAGACGGCGCTGACAACGAGGAAGATGCCATCAAATTGGTGAACGAAGTCATACATTCATGAACAGGGTGGTTTTGAGATCCTAAACTTCATTTCGAATTCTCAAGAGATACTTCAGAGAATACCAAACCATTTATTAGCAAATCAGTTGAGTACAGAAATTAATATACAAACAAAGGATGAAAAAATACTTGGTATGATGTGGAATTCAACGAAGGATTGTTTTCACTTCAAGTTGAAATTTCATAAAGTTTCCGAAGAGATCATTAAAGGTTTAAAAATTCCCACTAAACGCCAAGTACTAAAAACAGCCATGTCTGTGTACGACCCTCTTGGTTTACTGTCTCCTATCAGTATTAAAGTGAGAATTCTCTTACAAAATATTTGGCGCGCAGGTATCGGATGGGACGATTTCATTAGCGAAAATATGTTCAAAAAATGGCAATTATGGCTTAAAGAACTGAACGAAGCAATGAATATTGAAATTCCACGATGTTATTCGCCTACAAGAAGAGTGTTTTCATCTATTCAAATTCATGTTTTTTCTGACGCGAGTGAAGATGCATATGCCAGTGCAATTTTTCTTCGATTCAGCTCTGAAACCTCTGTAGAACTAATTCTGGTAGCTTCAAAAGCAAGGGTTGTACCAATCAAAAACTCGACAACTGTAAAATATTTAACCATACCGAAACTCGAACTTTTGGCTGCAGTTTTGGGAGCAAGACTCTGTGCAGAAGTCACTAAACATTTGGAACTAAAAATCGATACCAAATACTATTGGTCGGATTCTCGAACAGTCCTAAGTTGGCTCAATTGTGACAAAAAACTTCCTACCTATATGTCCACAAGAGTGAATGAAATCTTAGAACTCAGTAGTATCGACCAATGGAAATGGGTTCCAACAACCCAAAATGTTGTTGATGTTTGCACCAGAGACACAGCTAGAAATATGACTAGTTATGAAAATAGTTGGTTCAGAGGTCCCAATTTCCTTTATGAACCTGAGAGTAGATGGCCTAAAATTCCAAAAGATATTGTAAAAAATGAAAATCTTCCCGACGAAGTTGTCATGACAGTTGCATTTGACCCAGAAATTATACCAATCAAGTCTTATTACTCCTGGTTGAAACTCATCAGAATAACAGCGAGAGTTAAGCGATTTCTATCAAATATCAGATCACTTGACGAAAACAAACGACTGATGATATTTCTGACGAAAGATGAACTGAAATGGAGCGAGTGTTACTGGTGGAAATTGGTTCAAAAATCCTGTTTTGCAAACGACAAAATTAATCTTGAAAATAATGTACCAAACAGAAACGGAAGACTTCATAAACTGTCGATTTTTTTGGACAATGATGGAATCTTAAGAATGTCTAGCAGAATAATGAAGATAGAAAATGTCTCTATCATACAGAAGGAACCCATCATTTTAGCTGGTGAACATATTTACACACAAAAAATGATTATGCATTTTCATATAAAAAATGCTCATCAGGGTGTTGAAACACTCATAAATGAACTGAGAAGGAAATTTTGGATACCCCGAATTCGGACAACAGTGAAAAAAGTTGTCAAGCAATGTATGTATTGTCGAAGACAATCTGCACATTATTTACAACCAAAGATGGGTCTTTTACCGAAAGAACGATTACTGATAAGTCAAAAACCATTTTCAGCGACCGGAATTGATTATTTTGGTCCCTTTCAAGTGAAAATCGGAAGACGCCTCGAGAAACGTTATGGTGTACTATTTACCTGCTTAACAATGAGAGCGATACATGTTGAAATTGCCCATTCCTTAGATGCAGATTCGTGCATAATGGCTATACGTAGATTTCTTGCAAGACGTGGAGCAGTTAAGGTTTTTTGGTCCGATAATGGAACGAATTTCCATGGGGCAAATCGAGAACTTTTAGAAGCTCTAGACGAATTAGAAATGAATACTTTGGTTGATGATATGGCCAGCAGGGGCATCGACTGGAAATTCAATCCCCCTTCTGCTCCTCATATGGGGGGTAGCTGGGAAAGACTTATAGGGTGTTTCAAAAGGGCTCTTAAGGCGATTATGAAAGAAAGGCATCCCAAAGAAGAGGTTCTACAAACATTGTTTGCTGAGGTGGAATATATCGTTAATAGTCGTCCGCTGACTCATGTTTCTGAAGATTCCCAAGATTTAGTGAGCATTTCCCCAAATGATGTTCTCATAGGACAGTCTTCGACGATAATTGTACCTGGATTGTTTACAGAGAAAGATTTGTTTTTGAAGAAACAGTGGAGAGTATATTCTGGAAACGTTGGCTTCGGGAATATATTCCTACTTTGATTAATCGTGGAAAGTGGAACAAAGATGAAACCAATTTGAAAGTGGGTGAATTGGTGGTGATAAATATGCCTCGAGGAGCTTGGCCAATGGGAGTAGTAGAAAAGATCTATGAAGGCGCTGATGGCATCGTAAGGATAGCAGACGTCCGAACTTCAAATGGGATCTTCAAGCGTCCTGTTAGGAAGCTGCATCGCTTGGAAGTTTGTGTTAACAAGGGAGTTAACACCGGGAGGGAGAATGTTGCTTAAAAGCAAGATTTTGTTAATTTTTAGAACACTTTGTATGTTTTTATATTTTGACATTAGAGATGTAAATTTGACAAATAAATAATTTGGCTTGCTGTCAGTTTCTCCTAAAAAAGTATAGAATTTTGTTAAGAAGCGAGGTATTTCGCGACAGTTGAGAAGAATTGCTATTTTCGTGTCATCACTTTTTGTCATTTGACCAGAGGCTCTTAGGTAAATATTTAATGACTGGTTAAAACATTTCCAGTTTTCGTTTATATTACCAGACATTTTTAATGGTTTCGGCAAATTGAAGCCGGACATGGTAATGGCGGGCTTTTTCACGTGGTCCCAGAAATACTTGATTTACGTATGTTATTATTACTCACTCTCTTAGGAACGTTTACTATATGACTGCGCCATGTATTATTGTGTGATTGTTCACGATAAGTAAATGAAAACTCTATTGTTATTTTAGAACTTTTAATAACTACAATTAACAACTAGCAGCTCGACACTCAACATGACCAACTTGTTGCCTCCCCTGCTGTCCTTTTCCTTTATTGACTGTTGACAGTCCAAGATGACAACCTTGTTGTTACCAACTACGCTACAGTTCTTGTAGTGTTTGTGGCAAAAATTTTAGTGTTTACAAAAGTTTGTTGCGCCATATCCGAAGCGTGCATAATTCTGATTCAAAACCGAAATTGCAGTGTGAATTTTGCACGTACTCTAGTACGAGGAAGGACCAATTAACTGACCACATAAAACGAGTGCATAAAAGTAGTGACTCCGATAAAAAAGTGAACTGTGCAATTTGTCCTTTTTCAACAAATACGCGAAATGAAATGTTTCACCATTACGTAAAAACCCACGAAATTACCGAAAAACTGAAATTTCCATTAATTGAATGTCATAATGTATTAATGACGTATTTTACTGACTGTTGAATACGTCATCAATACATTATGACATTCACCATAAAAAAAAAAACATATTTTTAAACATACCATTGTGTATTAATTAATATTAATGTATTAATTAATACACAATGGCAGTCCTCAGTCTGCATAAAATGTGAAGGAAGATATGTTTTTTAGTATATGGGCATATATTGCATTTATTTTTTTAAATTCCAATACAAAAAATAGCCGGACGAGATGCCATAATTTTCAGATAATTTTGCTATACCCTTATGGGAGAGCGCCACGCGCCCTCAGCACTTGAATCTCTCGCGCGCGTGGCACCAGATCCGAGCGCTGACGGAAAGAGTCGACGATCCCCGAATCCGGCACCAGATCTCACGGGCTGCAGACAAGAGTAATAATCACTATAGCGACCTGTAGCCAACTTCAGCTTTGGAGTCCGACGGGACACTAGCCACAGCGAGAGTTTACGACCTGATCTCAACTCAAGTGACCGAAATGTCAATACGTCAAATTGTTTTATAATTTAACATATTTACCTGAAATATTACTGTATACATCATTAATCTAACCAGACCTGACCTATCTTGTACCTTGTGTCTTTTGGTTTTAATATATATTTATATAAACTTACTTATTGTAAACATCCATAATTCGTAGTATTTAATAAACACACATATATACAAATAATTATTATTTAAGATCGTAGACTAATAAATTATAGTCAAGGAGTCGCAGTGTTAGAGACCCTTCAATATTATTATCAAATACTATTAAACGAGCAAGGTTTGTATGTATGTGTGTGTGTGTGTGTGTACAGAGGATCTCGAAATCCACTCGTCAGAATTCAATGAAATTTTCAGTGTAGACTAATTCCTATCTAAATCGGCAAAAAATGTAGGTCTCATGTCTGTGAAAATTCGATCTTTCGAGATATTTACAAGAAAAGTTAAGCTTTTAGTTTTATTTCCTAGCAACGGCAGATATAATAACTTGTTTCTATAGTAATATATACTGTAAAGGAGAGACGAGTACAGTAAAAGTGGGGATATAACGTCACATTCCATAGGCGTACTTTGCGAAATAAGTTTCTATAATATAAATAAGGTCACAGCATATAAAATATATATACGCACTTCGTAGATTAAATTTTGAAGTTATATTATTTACAAAAAATAAAAATAAACCTTATACATCTGACACTTTAACATTGAACGAATTAAATTTAACCAATAAATAACAAGGAGGATTATATGTTGGAATTAAACTTTTTTTAATCTCTTGGCATTAAAAGTAACGCTTCAGTACTTACCTAAACTCAAAGATTAAAAAAAGTTAGTTCAAGAACTATCTTTAAAAGTCAATGTTTTCACTAAAACTACTGGTATCACTATATTTGTCTTTTCTGAAGTCTATTATTATAGGTTCTATTAAATTATCCATTGATATATCCACTTTCCTAAATGAATTTTCCACATTTTTAACATGATCAATGCATTTTCCCCAATGTTCTCTATTTACATCTGAAACTGCCTTCAAAAACTAATTTCGCACATCAGTAAATTTAAATGTTTTATTGTTTTGAGAAACATAACCTTTTAATAACTGTGACCAGATCAGTTCAATGGGATTTAACTCTGCGTGGTACGGAGGCAATCTGAGAATTTGAATTCCTTTTTCTCTGGCCATCTCATCTATAATATATTTTTTGAATTTGTTTTTATGTTGCCTTGCTATTACTAATAATTCTGCCTTCAAGGATTTAGGAGGACTGATAATATTTTTAGAATGAAGCCATTTTGAAATATATATTAATACAAAATTCTGAATCAATTAAAATACATACGATACGACTATGAATAAATAAAGTCTGACTTATCTGTCAAAAGAACAGGTTTATTGCAGTAAAAACCATGGAAACAGATTAAATCTAGACAAAAACTATATTAGGCCGATCAGATGTATTAAAATTGAAATTTTAACTACAAATAAGCATTGAAGAATGAGGTAAAAATGAAATTTCTACCTCTTGAACCTGTACTACGTTCTGCAAATTAAATACAGAAGAAAGGAGTCTTCTGTATAGTATAGTAGTAAAAAGGTTTGACTTTATTTAATTTCTGGCGTTTCAATCTGAAAGAATTCAATTTTAAATTTGCCGCTTTATGTAAAAAAGGAAAGGTTCATTTGACGGACATAAATAATTTGCTTGTCAAATGACAGCCATCTCATAAATTCAAAGTTGAAAATACAACGTTGCCAATTCAATTTCAGAAATCATGGGTTTAGGTAAATATTTATAGGAACATTGAGTAACACAGTTAAAATGGATACTTGTCAAAATGTGACACCTGTAAAAACGAGACAACTGCTAAAATGTGATACGTTGATAGAGTGAGCTGAGCGATCTTCTGTTGACGGGACCTGTGCCCTACACGCTGCTGTTGCCCGTCCCGAAAACGGGGCCTGTCCGCCGTGACTATTCGCGAAGATCAAGCGTCAGTAGATGTTGCCCTCTAAAAGGGTGAAATCCCCAGAAACTAGGCAACTTTAATGCATTTAACTAACCTCTGTGACAAGCAGTTGATAAACGTCAACAACAGCTGCAGCCAATTGAAAATTAACACTGACAGCTTTTTTAATTTTCCCGCCTACTTTCAAGCCAATCGCCAATCAACTTTTTATTTATCTCCCTATCAGTAGTTCAAGTAGATGTCACCCACTCCGTGATTTTCGCGAATTAATTAATAATTTGTACCATGTTATAAATATACTTAAATTATATACTCATTGGGCTGCTTAAAAATGTAGATTTGACTATTAAGAGCGCAGCTCGGTGACCAGATATTGTTTATATTAACTAAGAAAACCTTAAATAAGCAGATTGTAAATGTCGATCCGCTTTTTAGAAAGATAGGATATTTTTTCAGTTCGTTCAGGGCTGTGAACGCTTTAACTTGAATAAATAACTATTTAACAATTCGCATTATTAATTTAATTATCCCATTTATAATAGTAGTTAATAAAGATTTAAGTGTGTAAGAAGTCAGCGTTTTATTGGATTCCCTATTAAAATATATAACATTTACAATATGGATGAGTGAATACGTTAACCATTCATATTTTGATAAATGATCATGATTCAAATAACGTTTCACGATTCGATTATTAGAGAGTTGAAGTTGTGCCAAGTACGTAAACGTTAGGAGCCGAATTGACATCTACGCATGCGTATTTGTCTGGAAATAGCGTTTACGTGAAAAATAGGATTGCGTACGTACGTAACCTTGCGTTCTCTCACGGATACCTTAAAAATCTACGTACGTTAACCGAAGATTATACGAGTGACACCGATAAATGGCGAATGTCCGAATTTTGAATTTTGACTTAAAGTAAATTATTCATAGCTTCAAAAAGACTTTCTTTATTTTTTTTTGTTAGATTACATTCAGTTATAATGTAATATAATAATAATATAATATAATATATAATAATAGTTGAGAAATTCCTATAGAAGTAATAATAATAATAATCCTTTAATTTCTCTCTCTCTTTCCACTGGATTAAAACCACTTAGTTGTTAAAAAAGTTTTTTTATTGACAATAAAAAAACTTTTTTAACAACTAAGTGGTTTTAATCCAGTGGAAAGAGAGAGAGAGAGAAATTAAAATACAAACCACTATGAGCTTCCGAAATGAATAATCCTTTAATTTAGCTCTTGGCTAGTATTATTTTTACATTTAGGTTTACAAAAAAAAATAAATAGTTATATACTTATATTCACAACCTACATGTTCTTTTAAAGCTCATTAAATTATTGCAGTTTTTAATAAAATCAGGCAATTCATTGTATTGCTTTAATCTCTTATAAAACAGACTATATTCTGACTATATAACTATAGTGCTTACTCTGTCTAAATAATAATTGTTTCTTGATCTTGTGGAATATTTATGTCTTTAACAAACCTACAATTATTTACAAGTTGAGGCACTATAGTTGATTAATCATTTTATATATAAATAACATGGTATTAAGGGTCACTCAAGAAGTTACTAAATATTCGTTTTTGTTTCATTTGATTTATATAATTTAGGAATTTAAGTGTGATTTAGAAGTTCTCAAAAGAATTTCTTTATTTTTCTGTTATTAGATTACATTCGGTTGAGAAATTCCTGTAGAAGTTACTAAATATTCGCTTATTATGCTTCTAAAGGTTATTTCTCATATTTCAGTAAGATAATAAAAAACTTTCAAGTTAAAATATTTTTTATTATATAAATATTTATTTATTAATCACAATAACAATAACAATAACAAAACAATATTACAGAATATTTATCTCTAAAACTACAAAACAATGAATCTTTACATTTTTAGAAAATATACTCAATAAAATTACATTTACAAAGTGTAGAAATGTTCAACTAAATTTAGTTGATGGCGCTTTTTACATCTTGAAACTAGCAAACAAAATATTGGTAATAAAACAAACATTAAAGTTGTTTTTGCTTGATAAAAGATATGCTACTTTAATATTGCGATACTAACTTTACAAAAATCAATCTAGGTGCATTTACTAAAATTTAATCAGCATGATGGATTTTGAAAATATGTGTGTGCTGAACAGAACATTAAATTTCACAAATATTGTTCCAGTTGTGTGGAGGCTCAATCGCCCATAAAGCTCTGCTCGATTCCCAATAGGATCATCGTTGAATATATGTAGCAAGATTACCTCATCCATTTCATCTTCTTCGAAATCTGAATCCCCAAGTTGTGCTGCATCAAGAATACCTTCCACCTTAAATGAAATAAATAGAGCCTAATTGAACATGTATAAAGACGTGCTTACCATAAAAATGTAACTTCTATTTTAGTAGAATTTCAAGAAATCCAATTCCAATATATATATATATATATATATATATATATATAATATTATGGTATGTGATTTTTCTTTTTATATTTATTAGTAAAGTTTTTATTTAATTTACCTTCTTCCGTAAATTTAGACAGAACGTGTTTTGTAAATCTTGTTATTGTAGTTGGGCGCCATCTGTCTAATTACCTAGGAAATTATAGCCAATATCTATCTCAGGTTCTAGGGTTCTCTAAGAGGTTAGATTTTTATAAAATCATTGACAACGAACGTAATGAAAAATTATAAACATTTATTAAAGGAAAAAAAATTAACGATAACTTTATATGTACATGGACAATTGTTTGGTGTAATACGGTAAGTGTAGTTTTTATAAAATAATATTTGTAAGTGTGATATGAAATTTTCTTAAACTTCTAACCTAACATAATTAAACTTTTATAAGTTTAGATTGTTTTCAATCTAACTTTATATGGCCTTTTATAGTTTAAACTTTTTAAATATCGATATTTAGTAATTAAAATGGTACCTTTTATTCAATTTATGCTTTTCGTTCTTATTTTAGTTGTTCAAAATATATGGGATTTTATAAAATCGTTTTTCCAAATAACACCAAAATCAGGAAACAGGATGGATATTTTTATGCCGAATATAGTTGGATCTGGATACTTTTATACAGGAATACAGCTGGGATTGGAGATGTCCAAACAGGAACACAGGATAGGATGGATAATTTTGGATAAAGCCACCTTTTAAGATTGTTGTTCTTCTTGAATTATAAACAGTTATTAACCTCACTTTTTCTGACAGGTAACAAATTTTTCTTTTTTATCGCGTTGCTTTGGGTTTTTCTTTTGTTTTTATTGTACGGAGCGATGTGAACTCTTCAAAAGATTTTGGTCAAAAAGCCTCTCTTTGACACACGAATTGCTTTTTATAAAGTACAATGTCACAGCTCACTAGATACAAATTTGACACTTTTTAACCTAAATTTTTACAAAATTAAAAAAATTATTGATTTTATTGCAAATTTTGACTAATAACATCTTATTCTATAAATTAAAAGAAAATTTTTGATATACTTTTTATATCATTTCGAATTATATTAACATCTTACAAAGACACTTTTGTTCGTCATCATTGATTCTCTAAATATCATTAAACTTCATTATTGTTGTACTTTTTTGCTATATTTCTTTAATTTTATTAATCCTAAACTCTTTTTCGTTTAATTTAAACTAATTATGTTGAATTTTAAGGTTAACTTTTATAAGTAATATTTTCTTCTTGTCTATGTTATACGTTAAAAAGAGGCTTTATATTCAATACCATTACAATATATATTATTTTGTTTTTCATTTCTATAACTCATTAGTGGCTTTGTACTTCAAATACTCTTCTTAATGGATATAATAAAACCTCTTATTTTATTAAAAATTTTTTTAATTTTGACTTTTCGACTTTCTGCTCACATAAAACAACATAAAACCAAAATACAGACCAATTAATTAAAGGTTGACAGTTGACATCTATTTTACGTACGTACATGAACACTTCAACTCAAATTCCATGCAACTTTATTACATTATATTTCGTACGGTATTTTTTACGTAAAGGGTTACGTACTGTGTTTACTTCAACTCTCTATTTTTATTGTGTTCCGAAAACGGCAACACAAGGTTACGAGGCGGATGCCAAGTATTTTTTATGAAATTGTATTTCTCATAGTCATTCATTGTTCGACCAATTGTTTTACCTATATCGAAAATATGTTCAGTTTCTATATTTTCCTCTGATAGAAAAAGGTTTTCTCGAGATGATGATGACGGTTCTGCCTCGCTTTGGATGCTTTGACATGGTTTTTCAATATTTTCATTTTTTATATTTTCCTCCGATATGAAACTGTTTTCTCGAGATGAAAATGACGGTCCTGCCTCGCTTTGAATACTTTGAGTTGGTTGTTCAATTTTTTGATTTTTTTGAACTGGCAAAAAATAAGAATCAATCTTCCTTTTATTCATCTGAAAAATTAAACAGGCCAACTCAGTTTTCCAAATAAAATAAACCATTTTTTACGTTAAATTCAATTTCACTTATCACTATTTCTATTTCAATAAAAACGATCTATAAACTGAACGACTAAACCTTACTATCTATACTATATTATAACAATAATAACCACACTTACTTGTTTGAAGAACAAGAACAAATGCCAAATGACCCTTTGTTTCAAAAACAATTGGAATATAATCAATTTTTCATTTATGTGCGGTTTCCGACAAAAGACAACGATTTTCTACTTATTCCTTTGTCTTTGATTCTTACCGCTCACCGCCACCGCTCACGACTTATAGTTTTTCCATTTTCAATTGCAGAAACAAAATTCCCAGAAGTTGCTTTGATGGCTTTGGCGGCTTGTAGATATACCGACAAGTGGCTTTGTCGATATTGGCCGCTTGTAGGTATAAAATAGGATCGTTTGGTTCTGCAATTGAAAATAGACAAACTATACCGTTATCTGTTTTGAAGCCCTTTGAATTGCCCGCCTGTTTTTTGCACACATTCGCACTGCTTAGAAGAATATTTCGGTTTCATAATTATATTGGATGATGAACGACTCCTATGAAATTTAAAAACGTGTCGATTTGGGATGTTTGAGTGTTTGAGAAAATATTCAATACAAAGCATAATTTTGGTTTGTATAACGTGTGTTTTCTTCTTGTTGAAAACCAATCAAAGGTTTACTTGCATGTCCAGACTCTAGGTGTTGGACCAATATCAACTATTCAGAACTCTAAGGGCATGGCCCCCCCCCCTCAGATCCGCCAATGGCTGCCATTTGGCCACAGGGAAAAATCAACAAAACCAGGTGAGTTATTCTCAGCGGATGTGTGTGGATCTTTTGCAGAGTCTGTATGAATTTCTTTAAATAAAATTTAAGCACTGATTTTATGATATATATTTAATATAAAAGTTACACACATTAGTAAAAAAACAGTAAAGAAAAATTGACTACAGAACGAACTGACTCGCTCTCGTCTTAACTCGAATCTAAAAAATAGGATAGGAATATGTGATAGTTCAGATTTGTTTATCTTCCCTTCGCCCTGTTATCACCTCGAGCCGAAAGTGTCATATGAAACAGGGCGGTCTTAGTAATAGTTTCTTGAACATGCCCCCCACCTTGAAAGAGTAAGCTTTCAACGAGCACGAACCGAACTTCACAAAACACTTACATTACCCCAACAGTGCCTTGTACTTCTGAAGGTAGTGGGCAGATTGTGACAACCGATCTTCGCATGGGACCCTTGGAAGTGGACAATGTGACCACTCTAGTGATGCCATCCGGTCCAGGATGAAGCTGCTGAACTCTTCCGAGGAGCCAATTCAAGTACAAGAGTACCAACTTGGATGTTGAAACGATTAGTTTTCCACTTTTGTCGTTGCTGCAACTCTGACACATACTCTAAAGACCAACGTCGCCAAAAGTGTTGGCGTAGCTGCTGAAGATGTTGGAATCTTGACAGGCGATTGAGATTAATATCGGAGAGATTGATTTCAGGAATCGAAGTCATCGATCTTCCTATTAAGAAGTGAGAAGGAGTGAGGGGAAGAAGGTCTGAAGGATCTGAGGATAAAGGACTTATAGGGCGCGAATTCAGTATACCTTCGACTTGGACCAATACAGTAGAAAAATCTTCATAGGTTAATTTTGTATCTGACATTATTCGTTTAAGGTGCGACTTCATTGATTTAACCCCCGCCTCCCATATTCCCCCAAAATGAGGCGAGTGAGCAGGTATAAATTGCCAATTTATATCATTTTTTGCACATATATCAAGAATTTCATGCTCATGCGATCTGAGAAAGATGCCTAGATCATTTAGTTCATTTTTACTACCGACAAAATTAGTCCCGTTATCAGACATAACTTGAGCTGGCCTACCTCTTCGGGCAATAAAACGCTTTAAAGCACAAAGAAACGAATCAGAGGTCAGGTCAGTGACTAACTCCAAATGAACTGCCTTAGTAGATAAGCAGATAAACAGACTTACATAACTCTTATAAGTAGAAGGATTTCTCCCTTGTTTGGTTTTGAGGCGAAAAGGACCTGCGTAATCCACCCCGGTAACTGAGAAAGGAAAAGAAGGAGTAACTCTTTGCGAAGGGAGATCTCCCATAATCGGAATAACTTGAACAGGTTTTGCGCGAAAACACTTAATGCAATTACGAACTACTGCCTTAGCGGTAGATCTGCCGGAAATAGGCCAAAATTGTTCGCGTATTACTGACAATAAGTGCTGAGGGCCGGCATGTAGAAGATTCACGTGACTTTCTCGAAACAGCATAACTGTTAGAGGATGACGTGCCGGAAGCAAAACCGGATGTTTCTTATCAAAATTGAACTTAGAGTTGCGCAATCTTCCTCCAACTCTGATAACACCATTTTCATCTAAAAATGGGTTGAGTGCTAAGATTGGGCTTTTCGAAGAAATTGGAAGCTTCTTTTCGAAGCTCTGAATTTCGTGAGAGAATTTTTCTTTCTGAACTGATCTTACCATACATGTTATGGAATTTTTTAATTCAGCAGTAGTAAGTGGACCAGAAGATCGAAGATTTTTATCTAATACTGAGCAATTGTGACGAAAACGCAAACAATAGGCAATAATTCTCTGAACTCTTGAAAAACTAGAGAAATTGCCAAAGGGAAAGGGTTGAACAGGAACTGCAAGCATGGAGCGAGTTTTTTGTTTTAATTCTGGTAACTCTTCTTGAGCTTGAAAAATTTGACATGGCCACGCTTCTATAGGATTCAAAAGAAAAGAGGGCCCATGCCACCAAAATTCAGAAACCTTGAGAATGCTAAGATCAATACCACGGGACAATAGATCAGCTGGATTATCCTTTGTACCCACATGCCTCCAATATTCAACTTCCGAGTTGGATTGAATTTCGGACACTCTATTAGCGACAAAAGTTTTCAGAATATGAGGTGAAGTTCTGATCCACCCCAAAACAATCGTAGAATCTGTCCAGAGAACATTGCATTGGAACCTTATACCAAGGGATGTTGAAACCATTTTAAATAATCTGGATAACAGTAAGGCTGCGCAAAGCTCTAAACGAGGGAGACTTATTTTCTTTAGAGGTACCACCTTCGTTTTGGCACATAAAAGATTAACTGCAGTGTGACCTGATTCATCAGTACTTCTAAGGTAAATAGCAGCTCCGTAGGCCGATTCACTGGCATCAGAAAAGCCATGAATTTCAATGGAAGCTGAATTTTTGAGAAGAACATGCCTAGGAATTTTCAGGTCATTTAGATGAGAAAGCTCATCTTTAAATTTTATCCACTCTGTGTGAATGTATAAGGGAACCGATTGATCCCAATCTAGCTTTTCTAGCCAAAGGTGTTGCATTAAAATTTTCATTTTAATTACAGAAGCACTTAGTAGACCTAAGGGATCGAAAATATGTGCTATACCCGACAGTATAGACCTCTTTGTAGTTACTCTAGAAATAGAATCGGATGATAAAGAATAGAATAGTGTGTCTGATTTTGGACACCACTGCAATCCTAATGTTTTTGCATATTCATCACAACCTAATGAAAAGGCAGAATCGGAAAAAGATGTGGAGTTCTGAATATTGTCCAAAAATGAGGAATCATTGGAGACCCATTTTCTTAAAGGGAAACAACCACTAGACAAAATCTCAGAAGCTTGCTGACAGTGAAGTAGAAGATCAGAAAGAGAATCTGAACCCGTCAGAAAATCATCTACGTAGAAGTCATTGGCTATCATTTTTGATGCTTGAGGCATTGCTTAAGAAAAATCCTCAGATAATTGAAGCAGACACCTAGTAGCCAAAAAACTTGCTGAAGCAGTACCATATGTGACGGTATTTAAGGAGTAGGTATCCAGATGCTCAGAGGGATCCTTTCTCCATAAGATGCATTGTAAATGTCTTTGGGAAGGGCAAACTAGAACTTGCCTGTACATTTTTGCAATGTCGGCGGAAGCGACGTAAGAATGTTGTCTGAATCTTAACAGAATGGATATTAAATCCCTTTGAACTACATGTCCAACCATTTGAATTTGATTAAGAGAGACATTAGAAAGTGTAGAACAGGAAGCGTCGAATACTACCCGAAGCTTGGTTGTGAGACTTTCTTCCTTCAGAACACCATGATGAGGAAGATAACATTTAAACGAAGAGTTTTCAGATACTCTTGACATATGACCCATGGATAAATATTCATCCAAAAAGGAAGTGTATCGCTCCTTTAGGAGAGCATTATTTTGAAGTTTACGCTCAAGACTGTAAAATCTTTTCTCTGCTTGGGGCTTAGATTCGCCAAGCCTATCGATGGAATCTTTAAGAGGAATTTGCACTACGAAGCGACCTTCAGAATTTCTACGATATGTAGACTTGAAGTGTTCTTCGCATTTTAGTTCTTCTTTAGAAAGGGGATGATCAAAAGAACATTCCTCGATTTCCCAAAAACGCGAGAGCTGACTGCTGAGAATAGACATAGAAAAATTGCAAAATGTCTTTTGCGATGATTGAGTCTTGGGCAGTGGACCAGATATAATCCAGCCAAGCTTGGTATTTTGTAGGATGGGCCTTTGATGTCCCAATTTTATTTGACCTACGCACAAAAGGTCCCAAAAAAGATCTGCTCCTATCAGGATATCTATTTCGGAAGGTTGATAAAAATTCGCATCTGATAGACGAATATTAGAAGGAATATTTAATGACGAGCATTTACGTTTTATACTTGAAGCGATTTGAGTAATTCCGAACACAGAAATGTCAGTAGGCTGCATGCGAAGGCCTAATTTACTACCTAAGGATGATGTTATAAAATTTGATTGAGAACCACTATCGAGGAGTGCTCTACAATTGTATGCAACCCCAGAGTTGTCACGTACCTGAATAATCACCGTAGATAGCAAAATAGGATTACTTTGAAAAGTTGAATGCATGACGTTAGTCACTTGAACACTTGACTCGATTTGAGATGAATTTGACGAGCCACTATCGTTATTTGAGTCAATGTGAAGCATTGTGTGATGTTTTTTCGAACATTTTTTACATTTTCCATATTTGCATGCTACACTTAAATGACCACCATGGAGACAATTGATACACAAATGCAATTTCTTTATTTCCTCTATACGCATTTGCACAGAAAGCTGTTCAAATTCTCTACACGCCGATATTTTATGAGGCCCCTTGCAAAGGGCGCACGAGACTCGAGAATATTCACTAGTAAGAAATGATTTGCTACTGTTTGATTTGTGTTTAGAACTATTTGACGTTGGGAATTTGTGTTTTGTATTATCTGACTCGAATTTTTCTAAAACATCCGATCTGTTTCTAAGGAATTCTAAAAGGTCTTCAAGGTTTGGGTCCGAACCGATACAATTCTTTTCCCAATCCTTTGCCGTATCGCTATCAATTTTTTCTACGACTAAATACATTATCAGTGAGTCCCAATGTTTAACTGGCTCACCCAAGGTTTCTAGTGATCTAAGATGGCTGCATAATCCATCGATTAACTGGCGGTAACTATTAGAATCTTCCCTAGTGATGGGTTTTAGAGTAAACATAGCCTTGATATGATTATGACGTAATAAAAGTTTGTTGGCGTATCTATCGCAAAGAAGTTGCCAGGCAACAGCAAAGTTTGATGACGAGACTGGCAGAGAACCGATAATTTTTTCTGCCTTTCCTGTTAAGCAGGCTTTTAGATAATGAAATTTTTGAATGACATTCACATTGTTGTTTTGAATAATCATCGAATCGAATGAGTCATGAAACTCTAGCCAATTTTCAAAATTGCCATTGAATTTAGGTAGTTGAATAGTTGGCAATTTTATACTAGAATTTGAATTGGAATTAGAATTAGAAGTATCAAAGTTATGAGTTATTTTCTCGAAGAGTCTTTTCGCTTTTGCCAGTGATAAAAAATATGAGTCTTCAAAATTGATACGATATTGAATTTCATCGTCATCAATTTCATCAAGCGAAGACTCTATATCTTGTTGAATATTTTCAAAATCTGTAAACGTTAAATTGGCGCGTTCCATTCTGCTCTGCAATTCACTTGATAAAGTGACGGGAGCGACCTGACTATCAGCATCATATTCATCCTGCACCCTATCAACGTATCTTGTGAAAACAGAAAGGCCGGTTTTAACTGAAGCCCTTAATTTACGTAATTTAGCGATATCTGCCATTATAAATTGAAGATATATTTATAATAACTGACGAAGAATAAAACTTGTAACGTAAATGAGAAAAGAAAGTATTTGAAAATAAATGAAGACGAAATACGAAGTGATTATAATTATTTAAATTCAATTGTGTATTTAAATCGACTCATAAACTTAAACTCGTAATGTAAGATACAAAATAATAATCTGCAAAGGGATAAAATAACCCTGTTGTAATATTTAAATACTTAAAATAAATTCAAGGTCAAATAAAGATAAAAAGGGAAATATGAACTCACTCTTTATGCAGAAGGGCTAAAGATGCAATCGCCCATCAAATTGGTGGCTGGCAGAGAATATGCGACTTCGCCTTCCTCGATGACTGGTCGATTGGCACTCGAAAACGCCGAAAATTTATTTTGATGTAAAATAAATTAGTAGAAATGTTTTTTCCGACGATGCTTGGCACTGGAATCCAATATCGTGGCTCGAATGGACCAAAATATGTATGAATTTCTTTAAATAAAATTTAAGCACTGATTTTATGATATATATTTAATATAAAAGTTACACACATTAGTAAAAAAACAGTAAAGAAAAATTGACTACAGAACGAACTGACTCGCTCTCGTCTTAACTCGAATCTAAAAAATAGGATAGGAATATGTGATAGTTCAGATTTGTTTATCTTCCCTTCGCCCTGTTATCACCTCGAGCCGAAAGTGTCATATGAAACAGGGCGGTCTTAGTAATAGTTTCTTGAACAGAGTCATTCGGTAAGAAAAAGTATTTAGTTGTTTTTAAGGACAATTATACAAAGTTTAGATATGGCTACCTGATGTCAGAAAAATCAGAGGTAAAAGAAATGCTTAAAAAGGTACTGCAACACTTAAAAATGTTGGGCCATTCAATCAGAGAGATGATTACTGACAATGGTGGTAAAATGGATAACAAAGAAATCAGAGAGATCCTGAGTGCAGCGGGGGTCACACAGAGGTTGATAGCTCCATACACACCTCAGCAAAACGCAATCTGTGAGCGGGATTTCCGCACCATCATTGAAATGGCGAGGACATTTAAATATTCTAATGATAATTTAATTTTTCCAGAAGAACTTGTAGTAACGTCACTGTACATCCTAAATAGAACTGGGAAGTCATCTGTTGAAGGTGTAAGTCTCTATGAATTATGGATAGGTAAGAAACCAAGAATAAAGCATTTGAGAGTTATTGGTTCAGTGTGCTACGCCCACATTCCTCATCAGAGACGTAAGAAAATGGATAAGAAGGCTGAAAAAGGTTACCTGATAGGCTATGACGGAGATGAGCGTTATCGCATCTGGGAAAAAGAAGAAAATAAAGTTATTCTGAATAGAGATGTCTTGTTTCAAGAAAAATTAAGTCAGTGTGAGTATATAAAGTTGCCATTAAAGGACGTAGAAGTTCAAAATGAGGGAAAGAAAAGTACACAAGAAAAAGATGATGATGATATTATGTCGGAAATAGAAGATCAATCAGAGTCGTCTAAAGAAGAGCACTTTTCAGATAGTGAATTTGAACCTCCAGATGATTTTGAAGCACCGCTCGAGGCCATCTCCAAAAATTTGAGAGATCGCTCTAGTTTAAGAAAGCCACAAATCTATAAGGACTTTGTAATGATAAGTGAAGATATAATGACTGAAACGGAGACTCCGGATTCATATTATGAGGCAGTCAGTGGTAAAAACAGTTACCATTGGAAGAAAGCCATGAATCAAGAGTTGCAGTCGCTGAAAGAGAACGGTACATGGGACATGACAATTCTACCTGAAGATAGTAAAGCGATTCCATGCAAGTGGGTGTATAGGGTAAAAAACCATCCAGACGGTAGCGTTGACAAGTATAAAGCAAGACTTGTCATTAAAGGTTTTAGTCAGCGACAAGGAGTTGACTACTTTGAAACCTTCAGTCCAGTCGCAAAACTGAGTACAATCCGTACGATGCTCAGTATTGCTGCTCAAGAAAATATGTATCTACTTCAGTTTGATGTCTCCACAGCTTTCTTGTATGGTGAACTAGAAGAAACCATATTTATGCAGCAACCTGAAGGGTACGAAGACAGTTCAGGAAGAGTATGCAGGCAGGTTTCAAGGTGAGTGAAGCAGATCCCTGTTTGTACATCAGACAAAAGGGAGATGTAAAATTAATAGTAGCCCTCTACGTAGATGATGGTCTGGTGATGAGTTCGCGCCAGCAAGAAGCTGAACACTTTATAAAGGAGTTGGAAGGAGAATACAAATTCACTGCTAAGAAAGCATCATATTATCTTGGTCTAGAGATTGAACGTTCAGAAGACGGATCAGTCAAGATTTACCAGCAAGCATACGCCAAGAAAGGTTTGGCTTTCAATACTGCAAGCCAGTGTCTACGCCAATGACAAAAGAACCAGAGTCCAGTAAACAAATCAGGGAAAGTGACAAAAAACCAGACTTTCCTTACAGACAGGCGGTGGGCGCGTTAATGTACCTGATTGTTGGAACGAGACCTGATTTGGCTTTCAGCGTAAGTTTCTTTTCCACATCTTTAGACTGTCCTAGTTTCGAGGACATAGGGAGGCTGAAAAGAGTTCTAAGATACATTGCAGGCACAACCGAGCTTGGTATAGTATATCGACCAACCAAAAACAGAAAGTTTGAAAGTTACAGCGATTCAGACTTTGGCGGATGTAGTAGAACTGGGAGGTCCACATCAGGAGTGGTAATCACTCATGCGGGGGGAGCCATTTCTTGGCTGAGCCAAAGGCAAGGAATGACTGCCACATCCACCACAGAGACTGAGCTGGTTGCCGCCAACGATGCAGTTAAAGAAATCATTTGGATTAGCCGACTAAGTATGGGAAGTATCCAAGAGACACCAATCCTGCATGTTGACAATCTGGTTACCGTTAGACTGGCCCAGAACCCAGAATTTCATCGTAGAACAAAGCACATAAAGATCAAATATTTTTTTATTAGAGAAAAGGTGTTAGAAGAAGGCGAAGTTCAAGTTACTCATATAGCGACAAATAAGCAGATCGCGCACGGAAAAAAAATTCACTAACTGATTGCGAACTTTTACTTACCACAAGTAAAAAGTTGTATACTATATGGGACAAGTAAAATGTTTACTTATGGTAAGTAAAACAAGATTTCTGACATTAGTCACTTATGGTTAGTAAACAGTTTAATTAGGATTTAGACGACCTGTGGTTAGTGAACTGTTTACTTGTAGTTAATGATATTTGTTTCTAAGGGTATTAGAGATGCATCCTGCTATTAGTACACATTATACTAGTGACTGGTTTCCGTTGTTCATTTGGCACTAGTTAACTGTTTTCTTGTGATAGTGGGTGCTATAAATGCATTTTACTATTAGTGTATTCTATTTTAACTGTTGGTTTTGGTTGACTTGCTACTAGTTAACCTTTTTCTTGCCATAGGTGATTTTAATTTCAGTTCGTACTAACTATGTATCTTACTACTAGTGACGTGTTTATTGTGATGGGTTTATTGATTCAGGACAAAATACACACATTATTAAAAAAAACAAAACTTTTATTGTAACACTACAAAAATAGGTAATAATTCAGGTACCTATAAACAAAATACAACATAAAAAGGAAATACTTATGAACTAAATTTGAAAACTACATTTTTATTGATTGAAATCTAAAATTAAGATGTATATCTTAAAAATGTGATTTGTAATTTTTCGGTTTGATAACGTTAATATATCATGTGACACCACAAAATAGGTAGAAATGTAGTTTTTAATTCTAAATAACAATTTTCGATTTTGTGAAAAATAAACGTATTTTACTCTTGAGCAAAATTCATATTTTTTGCCAAACCTCGTATACGGCTTGAAAAAAATGGATATCCCATGATTGTATTTTAAGTTTTGGACCATGCATAACTTTTTATAAGAGTCCAACTTATAAGTAGACACACTGTATGATATAAAAAAGATATTAAGTAGCACTATTGTTTAAAAAGTATATCATTAATAATTTCGTTTTATCATAGCGATAGAATAATTAATGACTATTAAAATTCACTCAATTTTAAGGAAAATGTAATTTGTATAGGCTTCTATCTTACGAAAACAAAATAAAGTTAGGAAAACATTGAAAACCAGTTGAGAATGCTCTTCTAGCATTGCCATAGACCGAACAAATTGTAATGACAGAATTATAAATAATAAAATTTTAGATTGACAGTTCTTATTCTAATCAACACAGCCACAGACTACTAGTCCACTCAGTTTTACCAAAATCGTTATTCAATGAATGTCTTCAAAATTTTCATATTTTGGACCCCATTTTGAAAGTGTTTCCGAAGTGGTATGGAGGGGCACATCCTCTGAAAAAAAAAAACAAAATTTTAGGATCTGGTTAGAGTTTTCAATTCAGTGCCAACTATTTATGTACGCCTTCCTTATGTAAGTAGTAAATCAGGAGGGAATTTTCAGAACCGCACACTGCACATGCGCAAGCGCTTTCTATATTATTTTGTGAAAGATTGTGCAATCCACCCTCCAATTTGGGTGTTTAACTAATTCTCAGATTCTATTTAAAACCTTATAAATAACAAGTACTATATGAATAAATAACAATACAATATGTTTTTCTAATTTTAATTCCATACATAATTTTTACCAGCACTTTATTAATTTTTATAATGCGCCTTTTGAATATTGCGCAATTGTTGAAATTACGTCACTGGTTGCGTAACTGAAGTTAGATATAAGCCGAATCGAAAGTTCAACGAATTCACTCGACATCAAAGTTAAAATTGTTAAATGTTACTGTCAATAATGTCATTTCTTTGATTTTTGTTGAAGCGTGGGTTTTTGATTTTGCGTTTATTTGTGATTTATTAATATTTTTTAGTTAGTATTGAGATAAATAATTACCGATGGCGGCGCCACACGTCGATCAGCTGTTCACACGAAACGCGTAATTTTTGGTAAATGGTGCATTAAGTTATACTGAGTGAATGGTTTATTTGTAGTATTTTAAGACTTTTTATGATTGTTTGAGGTTTTTGATTTGGAAATTACCATAATATACCTGTACATGTAAGTATTTAAACTCAACTGAACCTGTTTTTTGTGTCGTTATTCTAAAATTGAGGTTATTTATTTAGCATATCTTACGTTTTTCAGAAATTTATTGTTTACTTCTGTTTCTGTGTGCTTTTTTTGTATTTCAGGATGAATATAGCCAAGAGGTATTATCATCTTCACCTCTACTAATATAGAATGATATTGGAAGGGAGCTAAATCATATGCCAAAGAAACATACAACAGTTTTCTGCTGATAAATTTTATTTCAATTTTTTCAGGATAATAATTGTAATTGTAAAAGTGATTTAAATAAAAAATGATTTCTAAGAACCTACTTTTGATTGATTTATGGTAAAATATATCCTATTCCTTGTTTCAAAATTATTTTTTAAATCAATATCAAATTAAAAAATAAAAAATTAAGAAATTTTTTTCTTGGCTTAAAACACTTCATAGGCCATCAAATGTATGTTGCAAAATTTTTTATTTCGTTTATCTACTTTGTTTTTTTCAAAATAAACACAAAATGTATATTTTTTAATCCTTTATTTTATCATAAGTTCAAAGCTAACTTTGAATTATTCAGTTTTAGTAGTATAATAATTCATTACTAATTGTAACTGTATAATTATTGAAAACAGGTGGTGTACAAGAGGGGAACATAATAATGGTATTTTTAAAATTATGATGTGACAAAGGTTTTATTTTACTGAATATTACCTTTAGAAAAATGATAAGTTGAAATATCAGCAATGATGTGCACATCTAATTAGATTTTAAGTTTACATATATAAAAGTACAACTGTACACAGTTTGTAAGGACAAGTTTACTTAGTTTATAGGCGACACTTTGCTGTCTTCTAACTAACCATCATTCCTTGCACATTTAATGGTTTTAACATCAAGTGGCTTACTGGGCAAATGATGTGATGGCACACACTTTTTGCACTACTTGGGTGCTATTTTGTTTGAAATAATTCCTAAAAACATTTCAGTAGTAATGAAGAAATAATCTCAGAAATGCTAATCTTTATCTTACCTGATTTTGTAATATAATCTTCAGATTAAAATTGATTACACTTTTTCCGGAATTTACGACGATCAACTTCCTCGATGACACCTTTTTTGTTGCTTCTTGGGTGGATCATAATGAAAGTGTAATTCCGGATTTTTAGATTTCCTAGAGGTATACCCATAAACGCAATAGTTATTTTTATTGGGCATTTTTAACGTTTAACTAACAAATAACAGCAAAATACACGAAGCACAAAATCAAAACACACGTTCGACTTGCAGGTAAACAAACAAAATTATGCCTTTCGTGAAGGTTCAAATTAATACCGGTGGTGTCGCTTCAAAGTTGTGCTCGTCTCAATATACAAATTAATGCTCCAACATTAACAATTTTTTTTTATAAAAGGACTTGCAGATAATTTATTGTGGTTACAATGTTGCATTTTGTTCATAGAACGCAGTTTTTTGTGTCGATAACTCATGTATTCTGCAATTGTTTAAACAAATAGATATTGTTTTTAGATGTGCTACTATCTATGGTAAGAAGAGAGTATTGACATTAAATTTTGACTGAATCTAGTCAAGATGTCACACTCTTCTTTTTTATCCCTTTCAGAGATTAATACAAAGTGAGTAAACCAGTAAGGAATTTTAATTTATTTGATTCGACATCCTAAGACCGGTTTCTGCCTTTCGGCTTTATCAGAAACCGGTCTTAGGATGTCGAATCTAATAAATTAAAATTCCTTACTGGTTTACTCACTTTGTATTAATCTCTGAAAGGGATAAAAAAGAAGATAGTGACACTTGACTAGATTCAGTCAAAATTTAATGTCAATACTCTCTTCTTACCATAGATGGTAGCACATCTAAAAATGTTATCTTATAGCGGATATAGCTATTGACTTGTACGAGTTTGGAATTTTATTTATTGGATTCGAAAAGCTTAACTGATGAAGCCGAAAGGCAGAAACCGGTCTTAGGATGTCGAATCTAATAAATTAAAATTCCTTACTGGTTTACTCAAATAGATATTGATAAAAACATTTTGCGTTTGGGGCCGCCAATTATTGCTTCACCTTAAATATTATACATTTATACAGGGTGTTTCATTGGGAGAGGGTAATATTGTAACAGTGTGACTGAGGTGATTCCAAATAACCCATATTTTATGGGTCTACGGTCCCTTATAGCTGAGTGTTTTGTTCATTTTGGTAATTTCTTCATTGCCTCCTGCCTTTTAACCACTCTGTATAATTTTATAATATTTGGTACACATACTCTATGTGTCTTAACAAATTAATTGAGATATTATTAATATTGAAAATACAGGCCCGGCTTCACTAAAAATTGACAGATTCGTTCCACTCATAAACAACACCCTGTATGTTAAATTTTCAAAAATATTTTACCATATCTAAAAAGAGAACAAAAAATTGAATTTAATGATATACATTTTATTTTTGCACATATGATTTTACTACTCATAAATTGTTAGGATCTTTTATATTTTTGGGGCACCAACGTCCTTAATTAATCCTATTAAGTTGTATTTGGCCTAATTAACTATTTGGTTTAATAGTATGTTATTCCAAAATTTTTTATCGTCATCTAGGCCTGTAAAAACAGATTTACATGACCGTACTAGGAACTAAATATCACATTAGATTTAGCTATACATCACGCATTTTATTTATTTTTTTTAACCTTCCTTATGAAAAATTGTGTATTTTAGAGTAGGAGAGTTAAAGAATCTAAAATCTAATTTTTGTAAAGGATAAAAGTACTTGAAAGCGCGTTCTTTATTTAATTAAGTAAGTTTGGTAATAAGCTATCTATGTATTTGGGTGAAATTTAATAGTAATAATATGAAAACATAAAAAATTACAAGATCTAGATGCCCATGGAATTGACAGTTTAGAGTTGTCTGTGTCAATCTATTTTTATTTAAGTTTTCGCAAGGTTTGCATTATTTTTGTAGTTTGTAGTTTGGTTTCGATTATTTTAAAAATGCCACATCAATTTTCTAATGAAGAATATGCTAATATGATATACATATATGAACAATTATTATAATTTTTTAAACTTGTTTTTTTTCTAGTCTTTTAAGTGTTGAGTAATTTTTTAATTTTGTTTATAATTTAATTAGATATTTTTTAACTAAAAATGATTTTTATTTATTTGACTCATGTGGTGTTGACATTTGATTATAGTTTCTTTTACTCTTCTACTCCAAACTACACAATTTTTCAAAAGGAAATAAATAAAATGGGTGTTGAATAAGTAAATCGAATGTGATGTTTAGTTCCTAGTACGGTCCTGTAAATCTGTTTTCATAGGCCTAGATGACGATAAAAATTTTTGGCACTTTGAAACAAAATAGTTAATTAAGCCAAATAATATTGATTACAACTTAATAGGATTAATTAAGCACGTTGGTGCTCCAAAAATATAAAAGATCCTAACAATTTATGAGTAGTAAAATCATATGTGCAAAAATAAAAAGTATATCGTTAAATTCAATTTTTTGTCCTCTTTTTAGATATGGTAAAATATTTTTGAAAATTTAACATACAGGGTGTTGTTTACGAGTGGAACGAATCTGTCAATTTTTAGTGAAGCCGGGCCTGTATTTTCAATATTAATAATATCTCAATTAATTTGATAAGACACATAGAGTATGTGTACCAAATATTATAAAATTATACAGAGTGGTTAAAAGCACAGGAGGCAATGAAGAAATGACCAAAATGAACAAAACACTCTGTATCTCAGCTGTAAGTGACAGTAGACCCATAAAATATATAATTCTCAATTTTCGTATGAATCCATTGATGTTTAAATATTTTTGTTATGTTAGAAATATTATTTTCCGAACTCCATTCCTATCTGATGTATTTAATGGGATTAGTCGCGTGGCAGCGCTATTCATATTAAAATAAACGGATTTATACGAAAATAATTGAAAATTAATTAAATTAATAAAATATAAAATCTATTTTGATGCTAGAAAAAAATAGTAAAGAAAAAAAAGGAAATTTCCTAAAAATAAAAAATAAAATTTCTGTCGTGGCTGAAGCAGGTATCGAACTGATGACAAATGGATTATTAGCGCTCTCTGCGACCCGACTAATCGTGAAAATAAAGAAAATTTATTATCTGAGATTCCAAGTAATATATTATATTTTAATACTAGCAGCTCCACCTAGCATACAGGAGATTCACTGAAGTCTTAAGATATCTATCTCTTTTCATTATTGCAGAAAGACAGTGATATACTGACAAAGTGACTGTCGATTGATGAACGCGAAAGATGGGGATTTTGCAGGGATTTTTGGTGTTTGTAGTTTGGCATACCTGTCGCGAGGCCCCTTTTAACAAAAAGATATGAGATGGGTCTATTGCGGATAATTTTGAAGTTCTTCAAGTGCCATGTTGACCGGTTATGGGGTGCGTTCCAAAACCTTACCTTTTTATACTCCAATTTATTCTAGTCGTTCTAAAACTCACCCTGGGTTTGGTCACTTGCTCGTGACAACCGTTCCAAAATTTACGGAGCTTACGCTAGAGTGTGCCTCAGTGTACCCTACTGAAAAGGAGGGTAGAAAACGTGCTCTGGGGTTTTAGCAAAATAAACGCCGCCATTTCTCAATCAAAAATAGAAATTTGTCCTGTATACTACTTTGACTAATGTGATATTTTGTGTTTTTATATATGTACTATCCTATGACTTATGACTTATTATAAATAGTCTCAAAGGACGAATAAAGTATTTATTTATTTATTATTATTAGACTAAAAACGTTTTTCAATATAGATAAACCCATTTTTAAATTCAAATGAATAAGCGCCTTAGCCAACTATCAAAGTCAAACGTCAAATACACTTACTTCGTTCCTAAACAAAAATTTACTCCGTGTCGCTCCAAGTAAAATAGACAGTACCCTGACATATTCCATTGAGACAAATAATTACCGATGGTGGCGCCACTTTCCTCGATCAGCTGTTCAACGAAACGCGTAATTTTTGATAAATAGTGCATTAAGTTATACTGAGTGAATGGTTTATTTGTAGTATTTTAAGACTTTTTGTGATTGTTTGAGGTTTTTGATTTGGAAATTACCATAATATACCTATACATGTAAGTATTTAGACTCAATTGAACCTGTTTTTTGTGTCGTTATTCTAAAATTGAGGTTATTTATTTAGCATATTTTACGTTTTTCAGAAAGTTATTGTTTACTTCTGTTTCTGTGTGCTTTTTTGTGTTTCAGTATGAATATAGCCTAGAGGTATTATCATCTTCACCTCTACTAATATAGAATGATATTGGAAGGGAGCTATTTCCATTTTTTCAGGATAATAATTGTAATTGTAAAAGTGATTTAAATAAAAAATGATTTCTAAGAACCTACTTTTGACTGATTTATGGTAAAATATATCCTATTCCTTGTTTCAAAATTATTTTTTTAAATCAATATCAAATTAAAATATAAAAAATTAAGAAAGTTTTTTCTTGGCTTAAAACACTTCATAGGCCATCAAATGTATCTGTTGCAAAACTTTTTGTTTTGTTTATCTACTTTGTTTTTTTCAAAATAAACACAAAATGTATATTTTTTAATCCTTTATTTTAACATAAGTTCAAAGCTAACTTTGAATTATTCAGTTTTAGTAGTATTTAACATTTTATTATAATA
The DNA here is from genome assembly GCA_949320105.2 of Crepidodera aurea. Lineage (NCBI taxonomy): Eukaryota > Metazoa > Arthropoda > Insecta > Coleoptera > Chrysomelidae > Crepidodera > Crepidodera aurea. The sequence goes on from OX439477.1 coordinate 1,144,063, forward strand.
ATTAATTACTAATTGTAACTGTATAATTATTGAAAACAGGTGTTGTACAAGAGGGGAACATATAATAATGGTATTTTAGAAAAATGATAAGTTGAAATATCAGCAGTGATGTGCATAGCTAATTAGATTTTAAGTTTACATATATAATAATAATAATAATAATAATAATAAAAAAGTTTATTCACCAAGAAGAAATATAATAACGGTAAAGTAATATAAAAGTACAGTTTCGACAGTTTGTAAGGACAAGTTTACTTAGTTTATAGGCAACACTTTGCTGTCTTCTAACTAACCATCATTCCTTGCACATTTAATGGTTTTAATATCAAGTGGCTTACTGGGCAAATGATGTGATGGCACACACTTTTTGCACTACTTGGGTGCTATTTTGTTTGAAATAATTCCTAAAAACATTTCAGTAGTAATCAAGAAATAATCTCAGAAATGCTAATCTTTATCTTACCTGATTTTGTAATATAATCTTCAGATTTAAAATTGATTACACTTTTCCCGGAATTTACGACGATCAACTTCCTCGATGACACGTTTTTTGTTGCTTCTTTGGTGGATCATAATGGAAGTGTAATTCCGGATTTTTAGATTTCCTAGAGGTATACCCATAAACGCAATAGTTTGTATTATTTTTATTGTCAGTTTGTTTTGGAATTTTGGAAAGTAGAGCTTTTTACAAATAAGATGGAATCTCAAGAAATAGGAATTATTTCTCGATCCCAAATAAAAATTGAACCCGAAGGGGAGGATGAGATAAACATTAAACAACTAGACGGACAGTATCTCAAGATAGAGGAGAATCTTGATGTTAGAAAATATTCTTGTACAGTTCAATATACAGATATGGAAAGAAAATTATTTAGTGATACCAGTTTTAAGATTGAACAAGAAGGGTCACTGCCAATGCTTTCATAAGAAGGTTACTACTAATTAACACAACAATTCTAGTAACCAAAACACAGCAAAAACAAACACAAATATTGGTCATGTTCCGAAATTCCTGAACAGTACTGCCCAGTAAACTTGGTCCTTCCGATTTTACTGAAATTCACTGGCAATGATTTCGCGCCACTTTTCAAGAAACCCTGTTAGAGGCTAAAAACTTCCGATATTCCTGAACAGTACTGCCCAGTAAACTTAGTCGTTCCGATTTTACTGAAATTTACTGGCAATGATTTCGCGCCACTTGTCAAGAAACCCTGTTGGAGGCTAAAAACTTACTGATACTACTGTTACAGAAGTGGTCAGGTAGTTCCAGTATCCCTTCCCCAAATTGAAATAAGTTAAGTTATGTCAAGAGATGTGTTGGTCCTTGCTGCACGATTGTGCACTTTGACGCCGTTTTTCAACTAAGTGCGCACTATGGCTCCATTTTCCTTATTTCCTCCAAAAAATGCACCTTTTCTTTGAAATTGGCTACCAAATTTGAATTTCACAGATTATCATTCGAATACTCGAATGCGAAAATCGGAAGAATTCGAATGACCGATTATTTTTCATTCGAATGATCCCATTACTGAAATAACAACAAGTTTTGTGACTGCAAATTTCTTATTCCTAGTGAAAAATGTTTAGAGTTGTATTGGAAATTTGTAAAGGTAAACAACAAACATATAAATGAGTAACATCTTTTTCAGGACTTGGTAAAATAAAGTTTCTTTGTTTAACTGCAGTACCTCTAGTGTAAAACTACCAAAGTCTAGTCATGAAGTATGATCCCGAAAACAAAAACGTCCTCAGTATAGAACATCTAAGCTGCTGAAATAAGTGTCTCAAAGTTTGAAGTGGATGAAATTTCTTTCTGAAATATTTTATACATTGGTTTTAAACTATTGATAGAATCTTTTTATTTTGTATAATACTTGAATATTGAGACGAGCACAACTTTGAAGCGACACCACCGGTATTAATTTGAACCTTCACGAAAAGCATAATTTTGTTTATTTACCTGCAAGTCGAACGTGTGTTTTGATTTTGTGCTTCGTGTATTTTGCTGTTATTTGTTAGTTAAACGTTAAAAATGCCCAACAAAAATATTACAAACTATTGCGTTTATGGGCACCCAAGTAGTGCAAAAAGTATGTGCTATCACATCATTTGTCCAGTAAGCCACTTGATGTTAAAACCATTAAATGTGCAAGGAATGATGGTTAGTTAGAAGACAGCAGTGTTGCCTATAAACTAAGTAAACTTGTCCTTACAAACTGTCGAAACTGTGTACAGTTGTACTTTTATATATGTAAACTTAAAATCTAATTAGGTGTGCACATTATTGCTGATATTTCAACTTATCATTTTTCTAAAGGTAATATTCAGTAAAATAAAACCTTTGTCACATCATAATTTTAAAAATACCATTATTATGTTCCCCTTTTGTACAACACCTGTTTTCAATAATTACACAGTTACATTTAGTAATGAATTATTATAATAAAATGTTAAATACTACTAAAACTGAGTTAGCTTTGAACTTATGTTAAAATAAAGGATTAAAAAATATACATTTTGTGTTTATTTTGAAAAAAACAAAGTAGATAAACAAAACAAAAAGTTTTGCAACAGATACATTTGATGGCCTATGAAGTGTTTTAAGCCAAGAAAAAATTTTCTTAATTTTTTATATTTTAATTTGATATTGATTTAAAAAAATAATTTTGAAACAACGAATAGGATATATTTTACCATAAATCAATCAAAAGTAGGTTCTTAGAAATCATTTTTTATTTAAATCACTTTTACAATTACAATTATTATCCTGAAAAAATTGAAATAAAATTTATCAGCAGAAAACTGTTGTATGTTTCTTTGGCATATGATTTAGCTCCCTTCCAATATCATTCTATATTAGTAGAGGTGAAGATGATAATTTTTTACTAACTATTGTAACCAATCAAATTACTTAATTTAGAGTCATGTGTCAAATTTCATCCAATCAGCTATGGATTACAGCGATAACACCCTACATGTGGTGTTTTCAGTTTGGTGTTTTCAGCAAGTCAAGTTTTTGATTAAAAATTAATTAAACGTCAAACTGACAACTAGTTTAAAAATGTTTAAATCTACAAAGTAAAAAATTATCTTATCGAATACCCCTCGGGCCTTGATAAATCCTCAAAATTTTGTCATAGAGAATCCTTCAAGCGTGTTGCTTAAGGATAATAGCCCTCGGCCTTCGGCCTCGGGCCATTATCAAGCAACACGCTTTCAGCATTCTCTATGACAAAATTATCTCGGTATTATCAAGGCCCTAGGGGTATTACTACTGATAATACCTCTAGGCTATATTCATCCTGAAACACAAAAAAAGCACACAGAAACAGAAGTAAACAATAAATTTCTGAAAAACGTAAGATATGCTAAATAAATATCCTCAATTTTAGAATAACGACACAAAAAACAGGTTCAATTGAGTCTAAATACTTACATGTACAGGTATATTTAGGGTAATTTCCAAATCAAAAACCTCAAACAATCACAAAAAGTCTTAAAATACTACAAATAAACCATTCACTCAGTATAACTTAATGCACTATTTACCAAAAATTACGCGTTTCGTGTGAACAGTTGATCGACGTGTGGCGCCGCCATCGGTAATTATTTGTCTCAATAATGTTTCTTCTGTTAATCTACCTAATTATTTGTATTAATTGAAAATATGTTTTTGCATTATTATTTGTAATTGAACTGTAACAAAAAGTGAACAGTTAATTTAATGTGTGAATTAAATAATATATTCAATGATTAAAATTTCACTTCTCGGATTGTTTTTTTTTCTGTTTATGAGATAAAAAAATTATTTGTTATACCTCCAGTTCATCAGTGCTTTGAATTTTATACTATGCTCTAATGATTCTTCAAGTGAGATTTAAACAAAAATCTCTATCTGACTGTGTATTCAATTTTTTATCAGTAGATGTAAGTTTATCCTATGTCTGGAAAAGTATCTATTTACTAAGATGTATATATATTTTTCAAGTTTCATTTGTTATTGAGTTACTAATGTAAACTTTTATAGAAAATCTATAAACTGAAACCCTCGATGAAAACCTTTAAGCCATCGTTCGTAGAATATCTTCTATATAAATCGTTTATTAAGTCAAAAAACTAATTACAGTATATATAACAATATAAATGTTAAAAAATTACATATAACAGTTAGCAGTATTAAAAATAGTCATTAAATAATTACAATTAAACTTCACCTTGGTAAAAAAAGTTATTATACAACATATAAAAATGCCACAAATAATACAATAATAACAGAGGTAATTAAAATAATAAATATAAAGAATCACAAAATATAGTACCCCAATAAAAACCTTTTTAATTTTGCTTTAAATATACCTAACGTACCACTGTTTTTTATTTCACAAGGTAACTCTTTGTACTCACTAAATTCTTTAAAAACATTATTGTGGGTTGATATGTCCAGCTTTTAAAACTGCTTGACCCTCATTTATGCATCTAGAAGAAGGCTCAGCATTCAAAAATTCAAATAAACTCTGAATGGTTATTGTAAACTCCATAAAACTAAACAGTTAATTTATGTTTGTTCGACTTTTCACAAATATCACCCATACTTATTTTCCAAAAATATAAATATTAGGGGTGAAAATAGAGTTTTATAACACAAAATATTTAAGCACAATCAAATAAAAAGCATAAGTTTTACAAAATCACACACCAAAAACAACTAAAACAGTAAAATACCACTAAAATAGCAAAGGGCTTATATGGACGATGGTTTGTTTTACCCACTCCGCTAATGACATTGACATTTTGCAGCGCCACCTATCGAATTCTACTTTTCCCTTTTCACTGTTACTGCCCGAACGTTCCGAAAATCATCAGCAGTTTAAAATTACTGTTACTGTAAAGCGTTCCGAAATTACTTACTGTGGCCAGTAATACCAGGAATATCGGAACATGAAGATTGAGTAATAGTCGGAGTGCAAAAAAATGCAAAACAAACACACCCGTACAGTACGGCAACCAACTGATTACTGGTTGGATGGATGGTGGAAAATGACAAAATTATTCTACACATCAAAGGTAAGTAGTAAGTAGGATATTTTACATATCTACTTTATTTTATTAATACATAATGTGTTTGTATAATTTTAGATGAGGATGAGAACCAAAAAGGATGTTTTTCTGATTATTTAGAAATTTGTCCTGTATTGAGACGAGCACAACTTTGAAGCGACACCACCGGTATTAATTTGAACCTTCACGAAAAGCATAATTTTGTTTGTTTACCTGCAAGTCGAACATGTGTTTTGATTTTGTGCTTCGTGTATTTTGCTGTTATATAACAATACAAACTATTGCGTTTATGGGTATACCTCTAGGAAATCTAAAAATCCGGAATTACACTTCCGTTATGATCCACCCAAGAAGCAACAAAAAAGGTGTCACGGAGGAAGTTGATTGTCGTAAATTCCGGGAAAAGTGTAATCAATTTTAAATCTGACGATTATATTACAAAATCAGGTACGATAACGATTAGCATTTCTGAGATTATTTCTTGATTACTACTGAAATATTTTTAGGAATTATTTCAAACAAAATAGCATCCAAGTAGTGCAAAAAGTGTGTGCCATCACAGCATTTGCCCAGTAAGCCACTTGATGTTAAAACCATTAAATGTGCAAAGAATGATGGTTAGTTAGAAGACAGCAAAGTGTTGCCTATAAACTAAGTAAAGTTGTCCTTACAAACTGTCGAAACTGTACAGATGTACTTTTATATATGTAAACTTAAAATCTAGTTAGGTGTGCACATCATTGCTGATATTTCAACTTATCATTTTTCTAAAGTAAAATAAAACCTTTGTCACATCATAATTTTAAAAATACCATTATTATGTTCCCCTCTTGTACAACACCGGTTTTCAATTAGTATACAATTAGTAATGAATTGTTATAATAAAATGTTAAATACTACTAAAACTGAATAATTCAAAGTTAGCTTTGAACTTATGTTAAAATAAAGGATTAAAAAATATACATTTTGTGTTTATTTTGAAAAAAACAAAGTAGATAAACAGAACAAAAAGTTTTGCAACAGATACATTTGATGGCCTATGAAGTGTTTTAAGCCAAGAAAAAATTTTCTTAATTTTTTATATTTTAATTTGAAATTGATTTAAAAAAATAATTTTGAAACAACGAATAGGATATATTTTAGCATAAATCAATCAAAAGTAGGTTCTTAGAAATCATTTTTTATTTAAATCACTTTTACAATTACAATTATTATCCTGAAAAAATTGAAATAAAATTTATCAGCATTTATATCATTCTATATTAGTAGAGGTGAAGATGATAATACCTCTAGGCTATATTCATCCTGAAACACAAAAAAAGCACACAGAAACAGAAGTAAACAATAAATTTCTGAAAAACGTAAGATATGCTAAATAAATATCCTCAATTTTAGAATAACGACACAAAAAACAGGTTCAATTGAGTCTAAATACTTACATGTACAGGTATATTATGGTAATTTCCAAATCAAAAACCTCAAACAATCACAAAAAGTTTTAAAATACTACAAATAAACCATTCACTCAGTATAACTTAAGGGCGCGGTCTTGTACGTCAAATGTCAGCCAAATTATGTCAAATAAGATGCTGCCCGGGAGGTGCTGGTATCTCGTGATAAATGCTTAAATTAAACAAAATAGTTACAGAAACCTTCCTTTGAAATTTTCTCGTTACAGAAATCATTCTAGAAATTCACTGTTTATTATGTTTAATACAAGGGGAGAACAATATTTAGTATCATCAAAATGTATAATCTTAACTTTTTATTTTTCATTTATTTTCTTTGTAGGTATATTTTATTTATACAGAGCCTTTCAATGAAAACGATACTTCCATAAGATCTTTCTTTTAATTCTTAAAATTAAAATAATTTGTTACTGCGGCATTGATAATATCAAAATAACATTTTCTTTTCAGTTATTTGTTCCTCGTTATGAAGTACCTACTTATGTGAGAAACGAAAGAAAAATTAACCACGCGAACGATGAATAATTACGATTTAGGTGAACATGTCAAAGATATTTACAAGTCGGAAACAATTCGAAATAAAATGCCCTTTTCAAATGTATAGATACAGAGTGATGTTATTGCTCATTTCAAAGTTAGTATATAGCTATGATAACTATCGACACGTGTCAAGTTGCATCGGCGCTTCTTTGTAGATCAAAGAGCCACTCTTTAAGTCAAGGCGGCAGGCTTCCTTTGAACTTTGGTTCAGCTCACGGTGGCCCTAGACTCCTAGATAATTGTATCAAAGGAGTAAGCCGCTTTAGCAATATTGTTTCCTCGGTTTTATTGGTTCAAATTTTCTCCCGAATTTTTCTTGAAGACTATTTAAACCCGAGATCCTTGATTTTATCTGATAAAAAGTAAGCTTTATCATCTATTTATATTTTTGTTGTTGAACTATGCTTATTATTTTCTACACCTTTGAAAATGAATATTGACTATAGCTCAATGATTAATTTGTTAATCCTTAACTAAGACCTAAATAGAATTAAAAATGCAAAATCTCGCATCCCACTGTAATAGGTTATGCCGTTGTCTCTATAAAGGTATATACAGACAACACTCGTTATGCTATGGTTTTGTGAACATCTGAATCATGGAAGAATCACAGTACCTATGCAATCTCAAATTTCAAATTATCCGCCAAGCCGGTGTAAGGTCGGAAAAGATTTCGTGAGCAATCGGACGGCGCCGGCGTTATTTAACTCGGGTTACTGAGGCAAATAATACAATACGCTTACCGTATTATAGATATTAACTTTTTACCTTTTTACTAATCCAAAATATTCACGAAGTGATAAATGGCAAAGGTCCGGAATTGCACAAGAGTCCCGCTGCCTGCGCATGCGTGTGTGAACTTGGGATTTGTTTTGATTTCAGTGTGTTTACAGTTTACACTGTTAAATTCTTTTGTTGTTTAGTGTTCTTTGAAGCCTAAAAAAATCTTACTGCTGTATTTCTTGAAAAAAATATTCCATAGAGTGTACAAAGCAGCGTTGATAAAAGTACTATTAAAGATTAAAAAAAATTGTCTGGAAATTAAATTTTAAATCCTATTACATTCGGAAATCAGTCGATTTAACTTTTGGTCTACAATATTATTGTTTCTGCACGGAAGACCGAAAAATATTTTTTTTGTGAAAACGTTCTTTTTTTGTGTTTTAAATAAGCAGCTGTAATTTTTTCAAAGCAAAATATTTATTTTTAGATTTTATACGAATTGAAAATCTATACGAACAATATTTTTTTCATATCATCTTAAAGCCGAGGTTTTACGAAGAAATCGAGCACTCTGATAAAGTTAAACAATTGAAAATTTGTAAACCAACTTTTTCGATTGAAAATTAGGTTTTCTTTTAAATTTTTGCACAATTGGACAAAGTGACGGGTCATATTTTTTAAGATAATCAGATAAAATCAGAACTTCAAACTCTCGATATTTTGCTTCACGTTAGAGATATCGAAAAACATTAGAAAAAGTTGTTCAGAATATTATTTTAACCCCATATACCGATTTTCATGACAAAATTCGCATATTTAATTTTTTCATTATATTGGTCTATACACAAAATTATTACATTTTTTTAATTTGATAAATAAGTGTTCCATGGAAAGTAATAATTTGAAACATTGACAATTTAGTAGTGATTATAACTGATTAAGAAAAATCATGATTCCTACACATACTAACTATTAAAAAGTAAAAATTAATTTATTATGAAAGTCATACAAAATATCATTTATTTTGAATATATTGTAATGATGTAAATGTTGTCAATGTTGTCAATTGTTATTTAGGAATTTAGTTATTTTAAAATTATGTGTAGGGGTATTTAAAATTTGACAGGGTTGCTATGGGATGTTGATTTTTTTTTTTTTGGTTTGGGAAGAGATGTTTGAAAGATGTCAAAGTGGACAAATGGAAAATAAATTTAAAAAAAAAAGTAAAATCGTATAATTTACGGAATTCATCTCAATATAAATTCTTATCGTTTACTTTATAATATTACCTCTAATTCTTTTCTAAAATACTTTATATATTTTTATTCTAATGGATAGATAACATATCGACACAAATAATTTTGAATTATTTTTAAAAATTCCCGCGTTATGACAGTTAAACGACATGCGCAACAAGCATCTCGTGTTCAGAGTAATAAAAAATATACATGCAAATATAAATGCTCTAAAATCTCGTCAACTTTCAGACGAAACGTTAGCTAACCCATGTTGCCAAATGAACAGTTTCAACCAACAGCTGTGAGTTCCCGCGAAAATTTAAATTCATGATATATTATTATATTCGGCGTACTTAGAATGTTCCTTTCTGATTAAAGTTTTTTAAATGTTTGGAGAGCAAAAACTTTACTTTACTTTATTTACAAAGACAATAAATACAATTGCAGCGTTCTTTTTGTGTTTTGAGTGCATGTTTCTTTTATTATGTGCCAACATTGCTATATTCTAAACCATAACAGATAGGAATACGATGAAATGGGAAAAAAATTGAATTTTTGGAAAAAATTAGAGATAAAAAAAATCTACAGTTTATTGATTTTCTTGAGTTGTACAGTAAAACCAAAAATGGCATTTTTATAGTTTGAGATAAAATTTGCTATACGTGACGTTTATAGTTTACAAAATATCAATAATTTATTGTAGAATAATGAAAACAATTCAATGAATAAAATGAAACAGTTAACAAACAAAATATAAAATTAGCAATATAATTTGAAAAGAAACATTTAAGTATATTACATTAAAATAAAATTTAAAGTGAACAAATGTTATCTGAAATATAAATAATAGTAAAATTTTTTGCTGTTTCACGTGGTTGTGCTATTAGTTTTTCGAATTTAGCATACACTTTAGAGCCGCAAAGATTTTTTTATCGTTTTCTACACCTTTTAAAGCGATATCACATTTTATGAGAGGTCAAAGTCTCTCACAACTGGGCTAATTATGGTATCACCCCGCTAAATATCTCAGCTGATGGGTTGGCATCCATTGCAAATTTGATTTGCTTCGGGCACCATCTTTCTTACAGTGTTAAAACCTATATGATCTATATATAATTATATATATATATACTGAATACCTATGGGTAAAGAATTTTTAGACGCCATTGTTTGACCAAACTTTCAAATTAATTTGAAATGACTTCAAAATTTCAAATCGACTGATTTCATAAATTAAAGTATTTTGATGTATTCTGATTAAACCACATTGTAGATAAAGGTCTAACTTAGGTCAAGTTAATGTTTATTTTTCTTATTTTTTCAGAATCGAGGATGTATAGATTGTTAAATGCCACTTTTAAGGTTAAAAAAATTGGATGATTTTGAAGCTGTCGTTTTCATAGAAAATAATAAATTTATCGATTTAGAATAGTAAGACTACCTAAGTTAGACCTTTATCTTTAATTTGTCTGAAAATTATATTTTAAATCCCATTACATTCGGAAATCAGTCGATTTAACTTTTGGTCTGCAGCATAGGATTTTATACACAGGAAGACCGCGCCCTTAATGCACTATTTACCAAAAATTACGCGTTTCGTGTGAACAGCTGATCGACGACTGTGGCGCCGCCATCGGTAATTATTTGTCTCAATACTACTTTGACTAATGTGATATTTTGTGTTTTTACATATGTACCATCCTATGACCTATCCTATACCATTATAAATGGTCTCAAAGGACGAATAAAATATTTATTTATTTATTATTATTAGACTAAAAACGTTTTTCAATATAGTTAAACCAATTTTTAAATTCAAATGAATAAGCGCCTTAGCAAACTATCAAAGTCAAACCTCACATACATGTTGGCAGCATTGGATTACTATTGTCAATTGTCAGTTTGTTTTGGAATTTTGCAAAGTAGAGCTTTTTACAAATAAGATGGAATCTCAAGAAATAGGAATTATTTCTCGATCCCAAATAAAAATTGAACCCGAAGGGGAGGATGAGATAAACATTAAACAACTAGATGGACAGTATCTCAAGATAGAGGAGAATCTTGATGTTAGAAAATATTCTTGTACAGTTCAATATACAGATATGGAAAGAAAATTATTTAGTGATACCAGTTTTAAGATTGAACAAGAAGAAATACATATTAAGGATGAAACTGAACTACTTTTAGAAGAAGTTGATACGAACAGCAAGAATTTTGAAGAGGGTGGTTGCCAACATTGTTTTACTAATGATGAAGAAAAATATAAGGGCAATATTTGTAAACATGCATTTTCCCAAGAAGGCAATCGTGAAAGGCGTTTATTAGTGTTTATAAGTGAAATAATTTATGTGTGCGTCGTTTGCAAAAAAGCATTTACTCAGAAAGTCGATCTAAATAAACATTTGCAGAGTCACTCTAATGTAAAGAAAATCAAGTGTAATGTTTGTGAAAAATCATTTACTCAGAAGGCAAATCTGAAAAAACATTTACTAATTCATTCTGGTGCTAAGAATTTTAAATGCGACGTTTGTAAAAAATCATTTACTCAGAAAGCACATCTGAAAGAACATTTACCAATTCATTCTGGTGCTAAGAATTTTAAATGCGACGTTTGCAAAAAATCATTTACTCAGAAAGCACATCTGAAAGAACATTTACCAATTCATTCTGGTGCTAAGAATTTTAAATGCGACGTTTGTAAAAAATCATTTACTCGGAAGGCACAACTGAAAAAACATTTACCAATTCATTCTGGTGAAAAGAATTTTAAATGCGACGTTTGTGAAAAATCATTTACTTGGCGGACATCTTTGAAATCACATTTACTAATTCATTCTGGTGATAAGAATTTTAAATGCGACGTTTGTGAAAAATCATTTACTCGGCAGTCATCTCTGAAAGGGCATTTACTAATTCATTCTGGTGCTAAGAATTTTAAATGCGACGTTTGCAAAAAATCATTTACTCAGAAAGCACATCTGAAAGAACATTTACCAATTCATTCGGGTGATAAGAATTTTAAATGCGACGTTTGTAAAAAATCATTTACTAGGAAGGCACTACTGAAAAAACATTTACCAATTCATTCTGGTGATAAGAATTTTAAATGCGACATTTGTGAAAAATCATTTATTTGGCGGTCATCTCTGAAAGGACATTTACTAATTCATTCTGGTGATAAGAATTTTAAATGCAACGTTTGTGAAAAATCATTTACTCAGAAGATTAATCTAAATACTCATTTACTAATTCATGCTAGTGATAAGAACTTTAAATGCAATGTTTGTGAAAAATCATTTACTCGGAATTCACATCTGAAATCACATTTACTAATCCATTCTGGTGATAAGAATTTTAAATGCGACGTTTGTGAGAAATCATTTACTCACCAGTCATCTCTGAAAGTGCATTTACTAATTCATTCTGGTGATAAGAATTTTAAATGCAACGTTTGTGAAAAATCATTTACTGGGAAGTTAAATCTGAAACGGCATTTACTAATTCATTCTGGTGATAAGAATTTTAATTGCAACGTTTGTAAAAAATCATTTACTCAGAAGTCAAATCTGAAATCACATTTACTAATTCATTCTGGTGTTAAGAATTTTAATTGCGACGTTTGTAAAAAATCATTTACTCAGAAGGCACATCTGAAATCACATTTACTAATTCATTAAATAATTTCTATCAATCGGAAAATATTTCCTTAGAATGAATGTTGTTTGTTATAATCATTTTCAAATAATTAACTAGTTCCTCAAGGCAAGTTTGTCGATTTTTTATTTAAAATATTTAATAAAATAAATTTTATTTTTCTGCGATTTTGTTTTATTTAATGAAATAAAATTAAATTTTTTCATTCATTAAAAATAGTATTAAAATGTTTTATTTTAAAAATATTTTTATTTTATTTCTGTATTCTGAATACATACTAAAAAACTTAAATAGCCATATTCAGGTGGACGCTGTGTACACTGACTTCAGTAAGGCGTTCGATAAGATAAGTCATAGAATTATGTTGCATAGACTCGCTGAGGTCGGTGTGCACGGTAGTTTACTTAATTGGTTTGAATCATATTTAACAGGGCGACTACAGGCCCTTAGTATTGGCAGTTGTATATCGATATTTCATTTAGTAACTTCTGGGGTAGTACATTAATAATATATCCAAATGTTTTAAATTTGGCAAGTTTTTAATGTACGCTGATGATTTGAAGGTTTATCACTCCATTAAAAGTTTTGAAGACTTCTTCTTCTTCTTAATCTTTTTTTGGGCTATGTCCTGCAGGACAATTTACCCAGCATATACGAGAGGGATGCAGATGTCTTGCTCTAAGCAATATTACACCCCTCAAAATATTCACTTTATTGTAATATATTTAGTTTGTAACTTATTTACTTAATTTATTGGGCTAAGGAGTTAGTATGGTACATCACTACAAAGGTTAAAACTTTTCTCACTTGGGGGCAGCCGCCAAGTTATCACAACCCAGAAATACTGCCAAAGGAGGATAGTAGAAGAACCCAGGTCTAAAAAGAAAGGAAAATTACGAAAATCATAATTTAATTTCATAGTAGGTTAGAAATTTAATCAAAATATTTATTCTATGATCATTTAGGTTAGCTAAAACATATTCTATATTAAATGGAGCCACTAAATTGGTTTTTTGTAGATCTCTATATATGTCACATTGAATTGTATAATTAATAGGACATTCTAATATTATCAAATACTATTAAACGAGCAAGGTTTGTATATATGTATGTATGTGTGTGTGTGTGTGTCCAGAGGATCTCGAAATCCACTCGTCAGAATTCAATGAAACTTTCAGGGTAGACTAATTCCTATCTAAATCGGCAAAAAATGTAGGTCTCATGTCTGTGAAAATCGATCTTCCGAGATATTTACAAGAAAAGTTAAGCTTTTAGTTTTATTTCCTAGCAACGGCAGATATAATAACTCGTTTCTATAGTAATATATACTATAAAGGAGAGATGAGTACAGTAAAAGTGGGGATATAACGTCACATTCCATAGGCGTACTTTGCAAATTAAGTTTCTATAATATAAATAAGGTCACAGTATATAAAATATATATACGCACTTCGTAGATTAAATTTTGAAGTTATATTATTCACAAAAAATAAAAATAAACTTTATGCATCTGACACTTTAACATTGAACGAATTAAATTTAAACAATACTTTTTTTTAATCTCTTGACATTAAAAGTAACGCTTCAGTACTTACCTAAACTCAAAGATTAAAAAAAAGTTAGTTCAAGAACTACTATAGTGTATTTGAAAATCAAGAGAGAGTAAATTCCCAGAAATGTTTTGCAGTTATCAGTGTTAAAGGCAGTAAATCATAGACGTGCGTTTTCAAAATTAAATTAATATGGAAATAGAAATATTTAATTTGTTTTAGTTATTTATACCTAGATTACCAATTTTAGATAGATAAACATAATTCGTAAGTAGTAATTTAATTTGGGTAAAATGAAGAAAAAGTCAATATTATTTTAGGCATTTTGTTTTAGGCATATGTTTATTTACAAAATATGTATATAATATGTACAGATAATTACAATTATTTATAAATTAATATGAGGAGCTAAAAAAACAATTAAGTAGATATATGAGAAAAAAAAAACCAACCGCAAGGATAAAATTTGACGAGCAACATGCAAAAAATACGACAATATTAAATCTTAAAAAATAAAAATCTAAAAATAAAATTAAAGTACATAAATTAATAATTTTAAAGTTATGGTTCCTCGCACTCTGTGTCAGAAGATTCACCATCTGATTCTAGAGAAATTACAATGGGCTCTATAGTAATATCAATTATGTTATCTAGCTCCCACATTTTTTTTTCTATTTCTGTAACGTGTCTAATACATTTTTGCCAATTTTCACTTGTTACTTCAGATATTGCCTTATTGAAGAGATTTTTAACATCTGATAATTTAAAAGTAGTGTTATTTCTGGCAACATAACCTTTAACTTGAGCCCATATTAATTCTATCGGATTCAGCTCACAATGGTAGGGTGGTAAACGAAGGATTTCAATTTCTCGTTTTTTGGCTATCTCCTCAATATTATATTTTTTATAATTTTGCTTATGTTTTTTAGCAATAGTTAACAATTCTGCCCTCAGCATTGTATTGTCAAAGGCTAAATTTTTAGAAGATAACCATTTTGCAATTTCACCCTTTTTCCATTTAGTGGTTGGTAAAGGTTGTTTTTATTTTGAGCTTTAACTTGTTGTATTCTTCTGAGGTACTGTCTTCTCCAACATACAATTTCTTCAGAATCAATTAGCATTGAGTGTCTGCCCATTTTTTCAAATTTAAAGTTTAACTCATGTAACACTTTCCATAGTTTATCCCGGCTTATTGTGGGTAAATCAACATCATTCGTAATGGCTTGCAAAACTTTATCTAAAGTTGGTATTTGCTTGTTTATAAAAAATGAGTGAACAAGCTTACGAATAGCATTTTTAAAAAACTCGTCCACGTTGACTTTTAATAGTTTTGGTCTACCTGATTTCGGCTTTGGTGAGGTTACTCCACCTGATTTTTCCTCCTTTAGAACTCTATATATTGTAGATTTTCCATATCCCATTGCCTTAGATGTTGTTTTGATGTTTAAAATAGTAGTACACATTCACTACAGCACTCTTTTCATTGAGCGATAAATGGTCTAGTTTTAATTTTTTCACTGGCGTATACTCACAAACTGCTTCCATTTTTAGTCACTACTATTTGTCACGTTTATCGAAAATCAAATAACTGCATTTCTAGAAACTATTTAAGTCAAAATATCTGTCATTAGAAGCTGTTGCCATTCGGAGGTCGTTAAATAACAATTATCCCTTTCTATTCTGGTTACGCCTATGACGCACGTTAATCCTCTTAGGCCTACTGTAGTAACAATGAGAGATCATAAAATAATGTGATAGTCCAAGAAATTTAATAAATTTTGTATTGAAATTAACAAAAACAATTTAGAATGCATTACAAATATTGAAGTTTTACCGCACGTACTGTACTATAGTTTTGCATACCGAATTACTTTTTATTATGGGAATTTACTCTCTCTTGATTTTCAAATACAGTATAATGTTGTATTGTTTTGAGAAACATAACCTTTTAATAATTGTGACCAGATCAGTTCAATGGGATTTAACTCTGCATGGTAAGGAGGCAATCTGAGAATTTCAATTCCTTTTTCTTGGGTCATCTCATCTATAATATATTTTTCGAACTTGTTTTTATGTTGCCTTGTTATTACTAATAATTCTACCTTCAAGGATTTAGGAGGACTGTTAATATTTTTAGAATGAAGCCATTTTGAAATATATATTAATACAAAATTCCGAATCTATTAAAATACATACGATACGGCTATGAATAAATAAAGTCTGACTTATCTGTCAGAAAGGTTTATTACAGCAAAAACCATGGAAACAAGATTAAATCTAGACAAAAACTATATTAGGCCGATCAGATGTATTAAAATTTAAATTTTAACTTCAAATAAGCATTGAAGGATGAGGTTAAAATAAAATTTCTACCTCTTGAACCTGTACTACGTTCTGCAAATTAAATACTGCACTCCTTTCTTCTGTATAGTATAGTAGTAAAAAGGTTTGACTTTATTTAATTTCTGGCGTTTCAATCTGAAAGAATTCAATTTTAAATTTGCCGCTTTTTATCTATAATGACCTACAAATTTTGACAACTACTGACACGCACAGCTCTGGTTAAACGTTAAGAAAATGAGACCGGCTGGGATTTTCATGAAATTTTCACAGATGCTATAAAACATGATAAAATCAATATACTTAGCAATAGAAATTTTTTCGCGGAAAAATATTTTTCACATTTTTTTATGCTACAAATGCCCAAGTAGCAATTTATAACCAGAATAAACCTGAAAAGTATAAAAAAGGAAAGGTTCATTTGACGGACATAAATAATTTGCTTGTGAAATGACAGCCATCTCATAAATTCAAAGTTGAAAATACAACGTTGCCAATTGTCCCGGAAATGGGGCCTGTCCGCCGTGACTATTCGCGAAGATCAAGCGTCAGTAGTGAAATCTCCAGAAACTAGGCAACTTTTAATGCATTTAACTAACCTCTGTGACAAGCAGTTGATAAACGTCAACAACAGCTGCAGCCAATTGAAAATTAACACTGACAGCTTTTTTAATTTTCCCGCCTACTTTCAAGCCAATCGCCAATCAACTTTCTATTTATCTACCTTTCAGTAGTTCAAGTAGTTGTTGCCCACTCCGTGATTTTCGCGAATTAATTAATAATTTGTCAGGTTATAAATATACTTAAATTATATATCCATTGGACTGCTTAAAAATGTAGATTTGAATATTAAGAGCGAAGCTCGGTAACCAGATATTATGGTTTAATGTGCCTATTTGTCCGCATTCACAGAATGGGTTATCCGCCACTCCTATACGAAATAAATGTTGAGGGATCAGACAATGGCCTGTCCTCATTCTAATTATGGTTGTCAGATGCCTTCTGTCTTTATATGTAAAATTACTTAACCATGGGGAAGTAGAAAGTCGAGGTTGAATATTGAAATACCTTAAGTCTTTTGGTTTTAATATATATTTATATAAACCTACTTATATACATATTTTTCTGGTAAGTATTAAAGAAAAGTTGACAATTTATTTCACTTAAAAAATTCATAACTTTTTTGTTTAATGAGACCGCAAGCAACTGATTGCAGATTCGTGATCAGCGACCCCAAATTAGTCTAAAAAAAAATATCTCATCATTGGGTTTACTATTGGGGCTGAGCCCCAATAGTAAAGTTTTACCGAATTTTTTGCATAGCCATTCTCTTCTATACTCTAAAGGGAGTTCCCCACATTCTGAAAATAGAGCAGGTATTGGTGTAGACTTCATACATCCGGATATTACTCTTAAACTCTGATACTGTAGTTTATCTAATATCTTGAGGATTCCTTTTGTACCTGACGAAAATACTTGGCACCCATAATCCATAACAGCTTGATAAATTATTTTTAAAATTTTTGGATCACTTCCCCACCAGGTCCCACAGAGAGCTCTCATGACATTCAAACTTTTGTTAATTTTTAGTTCTATATGATCGATATGACATTTCCATTTAAGATTTTTTTGAATGATTATTTTTTTCATCTGTCAAAACAGTTAGAATTTGTGGTTTCAGCCAATAATAACTCAGGATCCTAACCAATCATTGTGTTTTATACTGATAAAACCGCTTCGTCGTTTTTGTTTTTTGATTAAACTGTGTTTACCTATTTGAGATGTCAAATGTAAACATTTATCAATTATTATTATACTAAAATGTATTGCAAATCTATGTTAATAACCAAATTTCAAAATGTATTTGTAAACTAACCTGTTTTTATTAGTTTATTTAAAACGCCTTTAACATTTTTACATACCTCACTTTAACACTAAACTTAAAATTAATTAAATTAAGAAAGACTTCATTTCATTCTTCTTCTTCGCTTTTATTAAGGCGCCGTTTCGCGGGGTAGCCAGTCAGAAAATCGCCTTGGTGGCCCTGTATGTAAAACTATAACAGCTCAGGTTTCAATTTAAATTGGTAAAGAAAATTTTCAATATTTGTGTGTAAAGTGTCTTTTGCATAAATGACTATGTTCTCTGTTTTTAATACAAAATGATTCAAAAAATAATCCTTTCAAATACGACTCGTCCTCTGAAATTTTATAGATTAAATTTTTGATCTTCATACTCAAACGCCTTTATTTTAGGCAAAACCACTCAAACAAACTGATTTAAGATAAAATCACTCGTCCTGCGGACTCGTGATTTTATCAATCAGTTTGTTTTCGTGGTTTTTCCAAATAAAGCCGTTTTCGTGAAAACCAAAAATTTAATCGATAAAATTTGGAGGACTCGTGGTATTACCTTTGATAATTCCCAGGTATTTGACTTTGTCAACCCATGAGATGACTTGTGATTCTAACATAATATTAGGTAATTGTAGTTTTCTAGTTCCCTTGGTAAAGAGAATTGCTGATGATTTTCTTAGAGACAATTTAAAATTATGTATCCAACCATTGTTTCAACTTAATTAAAAATAAATTTATTGAATTGATTATATTCTGAGTATTTTTCCCACTAACCATTATAGCAAAATCGTCTGCATATTGAATCATTTTAAAGTTTTTAGGTAAAATTTTGTACAACCTTAATAACACAGGATCTTGCTGGGATGTCCCGCTAAGGTCCTCAGAATGTCCCAATGTTTCAGACTTAAGTACGACATGCCAGAGATGTTTCATTTGGGACATCCCTGCAATGTTTTTATCAAGAGTTTCTAGAAACATTCTTTTTTATATTTTTTCAACAATTTTTTGTTCATATTACTTCTGTATTTGGTAATTGATTTTTAATCTGGTTAAACAGTTATAAAATTTGATACATTGATAGTTAAAAAATGCAAATAAAAATTATTTTATTTTTCAGATACTATTTATTAGACATTTTCTTATACCTTTTTCCTATATTAAACAATAATTACTGAATATTTACAATAATATTTCCTAGGTACTTTACGTCATTATTTAATAAACAACTATTCGTTAATGTAAAAATGAGTTGCCTAGTGTAATTATTTAAAAACGAAAACTATTGAAATTCCCGCATTTTGCAATTAACGATGATTGCTGATAATATCCGTGGGTCTACGGCTGCGCGCTGCGTATTCGCTTCTCGTCCTAACTGATACGCCCTCTGGTGAAAACTGCGAAAACTGAGCTAAGGAGTAGTTTTGACATTTTGGGTTATTTCTTTAGCGTTGTTAAGTAATTTTCATACTGTTTTTGTCTTGTTTTTACAAATAATTTTGATTTGTTGATCTTTTTTATAATGAGTAATCGTTATTGTTGTGTACCTAAGTGTTCATCATGGGGAAAAAGAAACCCTGAACTAAGTTTTCATTCGTTTCCAAAAGCAGGAACGTCCAAAAGTTTTTTTTGAAACCAAACTTGGCAATAGAGAATTAGTGGATAGGAAAAGATTGTGGATCACAACATTAAAAATTGGCAAGAAAGTTTCAAATACCATGAGAGTGTGTTCTCTACATTTTGCTGAAAGTGATTTTATTCAAAAAGGTATGGTAAAAATATTTAATTATTATTTACCACTTTGCTTTGATTTATTATTTACAGTTAGAGTAAAACTGAGAACATTAAAGCCTCATGCTATTCCTAGCAGAAATTTGCCAGTAACTTCAATTGATCTACCAGGATCATCTTCCAGACCCAAAACATCTAGAAGAATTCAGACAGGTGATGAAACAATTTCAAGTGATATTCAAAATGTCTCTGCCTTGCGAAAATATGCTTGTTGTTGAAGGTCAGAAAGGTAGGGAAGCAGCAGAAACCTTAATTGCCCTACTTAACTTTACAAGAACATAAGAGGTTCTCCACTTTTACAGTGTTAGAAGTAGATAATTTCCCAGTAATTTCATGTGGATTAGATTCCAATGCACTCGTTTGTAAACACAAACCATATATTTCTATCCACTCATAAGTTTCTATGGTCTTTCCCGCTAAAATAAGATGTCCTGCATTCAGGACATTTTCACCTTCAATTACAGATTTAAAATTAGCCGATCCGCCCAAATAGTTCATGTACTCTAAAATGCTTAACTTCATTTCTAAAAAATAATGGAAACAATAATTTGAGACTAAAATGTATTTGAGTAAAACTCGTGATTACTACTCACCTAAATACAACTGTTTATGTATAGTTTATAAAATAAAATGAATGTCACACTAAACACTAGACAAAAACTGTGATGTCTGTCACTCATATGGTGTTGGGCTTAGGTAGGTGAGTTTAGGAACGCACCCTACATACCATGTCATGTGTCAGATACACGCGGCAGAGTAGATATAGTTTTTGTTGTACCCAATGTTTTATATAGAGTTGTAACCATTATTCATCATATGTGGATTAAACAGATATTTTAAAGTGTTGTTTCTTTTAATGAAGTACATGGCCTACTTCATACATACTTGAATACATTACAAAAACAATACACAATTTACACCTAGAAATAATTCAAAAAAACAAAACTGATACCAAATAAACAACTTAAATACACATGAAATATCCCATAAGAAAGCACGAAGTAAACAAACTACTACTCCTTAGCACAGTTCCAATTTCACCGCATGAGCGCTGCAATCTTAATCCGAGTTACCTATAGTTCTGTAGTTCATGTTCATAGTTCGGCCATTTTATTTGTTTTCGAGGCGATAGTGATTTTAGTTTGAAGTAAGTAAAAAATATTTTTATTTTTATGATAGAGTCCCAAAAAAAAGAAAGCTTTTAAATAAGTTCCAGCAACGATTTAAACGGATGAACAAAGCTGAATGATCTAAAATTAACCCAAAACTAAGTGAAGAAGCCTATATAACCTCACATCTCTACATATGTTAGTCTCTGTAGTATGTACGAAAACCACACGGAGGGTTATAGGCTTGTACCTATATCAAGTGACTTTAGTTATTAATAGTTATATTTTTGAAATTGAAGGTTCAGTTTTTTGCCCAGCTTGGTGGAAATACTACTTATGAATTGATTAGACGCTGCATTGCACCAGTAATTGAGGACTCGTTATAGCAGAGCAGTTTTCCTTTCTGGGAAAAATACCTTTGGGACGACCCTTTATTCAATAGCAGTAATTGGTAAATATAAAACTTTTTATAAATATAGTAATTTAAAATTATTCTAATTCTAAAATTACAGTGATTTACATTATGAAAAATAAAAAAAGTTCTAATTGTTTATAACGTACATCACTGTAACTTTTTCAAGACAAATTCTTAACACACTTCATGTTTAAAGTCATCCTTTCAATAAGCTATCCTCTGACACTATAGATTTAACTAAAAGTTAAATAGTGTGTTAAATGTAAAAAAACATGATTTTTCACATCACTAGTTTATGAATAATTATTTTAGAAGCTGCATAGAAATCAGGTCATGCTTCCAACAACAAGGAAACCGAGCTAAGAATTGACGATTGGCTGAGAAGAGCAAAAGAACGCAATTTTAGAATGCAAATGAAAAAAAATAAACTTAATGGTAATTCAATTGTTTTTTGAATAAATTTTTGTTTAAATCATTTTTGTTTAATTTTTTAGTATTTACACTCCTAGGAGTGTAAATATGTGGTAAAGGGGAAAATATTATTTGTTCTTATTATCCCAAGAATGTTTCATTTAAGTGCCCTGAATGTTTGTAGTACGTCCCGGGTCATCCTACAAACATCCCGACGGGATGTTTGTACGACATCGCAAATGAGGACACGGCTGTTGCCAGAAACATCCCAGGAACATCGCGAGGTAAATAGGGATGTCTCAGAGATGTTTCTATTGTCCCATATGTATGTTTCTAAGATGTCTTACAGATGTTTCTATGTTATTAGGGAATGATAAGGTGTAAAGGTTAAATAATATAGGGCTGAGTGGCGAACCCTGGGGGAGGCCTTAATTAGATATTTGTGGACCCTGAATTTGACCTGAATCGTCCTTTACGTATATGTGTCTGTGAATCAGAAAAGCATGGATCAGATTAGCTAGATCATGTGGAATTTCAACCTCTAACAGAACCGAATAGAGTATAGACAAATTGACGTAATCATATGCAGATGAAATATCTAAGAATATACCCACAGTAAATTCGTCTTGCATAAAGCCCATCTTCACTTTAGTAACCAGATTCGTT
This sequence comes from Crepidodera aurea, assembly GCA_949320105.2. Lineage (NCBI taxonomy): Eukaryota > Metazoa > Arthropoda > Insecta > Coleoptera > Chrysomelidae > Crepidodera > Crepidodera aurea. The sequence continues at coordinate 1,166,880 of OX439477.1, forward strand.
ATACAGTCTGTATACATCCTCGTCCTCTCCTGAAACCTAGCTGTAATGGATTTAAAATTTTTTTATTTTCGATAAACCATTCTAAACGATTTTTAATTAAGGATTCGAGAACTTTACCTACACAAGAACTAAGTGCTATTGGTCTGAAGTTTGTAGAAATTAATTTATCTTTGAGTAAACCAGTAAGGAATTTTAATTTATTAGATTCGACATCCTCAGACCGGTTTCTGTCTTTCGACTTCATCAGTTAGGCTTTTCGAATCCAATAAATAAAATTCCAAACTCGTACAAGTCAATAGCTATATCCGCTATAAGATAACATTTTTAGATGTGCTACCATCTATGGTAAGAAGAGAGTATTGACATTAAATTTTGACTGAATCTAGTCAAGATGTCACTCTCTTCTTTTTTATCCCTTTCAGAGATTACTACAAAGTGAGTAAACCAGTAAGCAATTTTAATTTATTAGATTCGACATCCTAAGTACGGTTTCTGTCTTTCTTTTACTCACTTTGTATTAATCTCTGAAAGGGATAAAAAAGAAGAGAGTGACATCTTGACTAGATTCAGTCAAAATTTAATGTCAATACTCTCTTCTTACCATAGATGGTAGCAAATCTAAAAATGTTATCTTATAGCGGATATAGCTATTGACTTGTACGAGTTTGGAATTTTATTTATTGGATTCGAAAAGCCTAACTGATGAAGTCGAAAGACAGAAACCGGTCTTAGGATGTCGAATCTAATAAATTAAAATTCCTTACTGGTTTACTCACTTTGTATTAATCTCTGAAAGGGATAAAAAAGAAGAGAGTGACATCTTGACTAGATTCAGTCAAAATTTAATGTCAATACTCTCTTCTTACCATAGATGGTAGCACATCTAAAAATAATTTATCTTTGTTTGTTTTGATTATAGGTAGAATTAAAATGTTTTTCTACTGATTAGGGATATTGCCAGTATTTAAGCAATTATTATATATTTGTAGTAGACGGAGAGAAGCTGATTGGGGTAAATTTTTTAACATTGAGTAAGATATTTGATCTAACCCTGGAGAGGAATCTTTTTTCTGAGATAGAACACTTAAAAATTCGTGATAGGAAAAAGGTACTTCGTTATTTTGTGGTAGGATTATTTGAGTATTTGTTATTAAAGCTGGGGAAAATTGATTTAGGATCTCTTGTGCTATATTTGGGGAGGGGCATCAGTTGGGAAATATTTGTTTTTATTCCAGAGACACTATTGATTTTTTTCCAGAGAGTACCCATAGGAGATGTTGAGGGTTCTGGAATAAACCCTATGTTGTGCCAGTTTCCAAGGACGGCCAACACTGTGTTACCGCCTTTTTAAACCGCATCGTTGTATTCGTAAAATGGACTGTATTTTTTAGATTGAATATATGTGTACTGTAGTAGGTTTGTCTTCTCAACTTCATCCAACAAAAACAATGAACACTTTTATTTAACCATTTATTAAACTTGTTAAATAAATAAATGAATAAAACAACAACGTAACAAAGATTACATTAAACTAGTAATCATGAACAAAGTATTATAATTAATATGTGCTTAACAAGCACTAACACATATTAATGAAAAATGAATTAAAAAGAAATGATCGCATCATTCAGAAAATATTATTTTGCGTGTGTTCTGCGTGAGTGATGAAAAGACACTGGAGGGTCCTAGCCTGATTCGCAGCTAGCGACACACTGTTTAAATTCGACGAAGTTTTGTCGGTTTCAGATTTATCCCTTCCGTATTGCGCAATTGTTCTAGAAAGTTCGTTAGCGTGGGTTTTTTTATATTGTCTAGACGAAATGGTTAGAACCGCGTTTGTAGATTATGGCTTGATATAGAGTAAAAAAATTATCTTTGACGATACCGCTTCCTGGTTTGAACGCCGTTCGCAAATGTATCTTGGTGCGGCGTTGCCGGTTGAACGAATATGAGTTTACATGTTTAATTATCTGAAAATTAAACAGGAGAATTGCCTAAAGCTGTCTTTTCTTTTTGATTTTAAAAATTTCCTGGTGAGAGCAACATTTCTTTCAACTTCTATATAATTTTCTACAGAGGGTGACTCTTTAAAGATTTTAATAGCCGAGATCCTATTATTTATTACATTTGCACATGAATTATCCCACAAATCAATATAGAATTGGGGATTTTTAGTAGGTTTATAAAAGGGGATTGTGGTGTCTGCCGCGTGGTTAATTATCTGTTCAAATTGGTCGTAATTTTCATTGTAAGAAGAGGAGAGGGCTTCATCTATTTTTTGGTTGAATAATCTCCAGTCAGCTTTCTTGTAATTTCTTCTGTTTAAAATATTGGGATTAATATTAGGAGAAATACCAATTTTGCAGACAGTGGGGTAGTGGTCACTGGATCCTGGGTCAGGGATGACTTCCCATATACATCTTGTTGCAATTTCAGATGAGACAATGGTTAAGTCAACTACGGATTTACTTCCACCTGGGGGCGATATGCGTGTGGGGGTTCCGTCATTTAAATAAACCAATTGTAGTTCTTCCATCAATGCAATTATATTTTTACCATTGTAACTATCAGATGAACTTCCCCAGGCTTTATGATTACTATTCAAATCTCCCATGATTATCATTGGTTGATTTATGGATTTGATAAAGTTAACCCAATTGGTTTTAGATATTAAGGGCGCGGTCTTGTACATCAAATGTCGAGCTCATAATAATAATAACGTAAAGAACAAAATTAGGGTTCATAATTACATAAAAATAATAACAATTATTCTAGAATTGTAGATTAAAATTAGATATTACAATTAAAAATATATATATATATATATATATATATATATATATATATATATTCATAAAAATGGAAAGAAAGAAAGAATGTGAGAGAGAAAGGTTTAAGGTTGTTAAACCGTTGATAATGTAAAATGCTCGCTCATAGGTAGATCTGGGGGGAAAAATTGGAAGAAGGGAAAATTGATACACATTAGGCGTTTTAAAATTTTTGGAAAAGGAATTGATTCTATTTTTGCGATCGAAACAATTGAGTCTGGTAAAATCTTTCAAACCGCCGTCATCGAATTCCAAGCTGCAAAAACGTAGATACTTACTGATAACGTTTTTCAATATTTTGATTTTATTTTTCACCGTATATTCCGTAGTTGTTTTGAGACTAAAAGAATCGTTTTATTTTACACGGTAAAGAACGCGTTTAATTATTTTGATTTTATGTATCGACAAACATTAGGGAAAATTAAATTTCACTTTAGTTTTTTTTTTATCCGACCGATAATAAATAATAGTTATCACTTTAATATTCACTTCCGTGTTAATTTTGATAAATCATTTATTTATTTTATGTATTCTTTCAATAACAAAAAGTTATTTTGAGAAATTAACTTTTTGACATCTGATAAACTAGTCTGAGATCAACAAGATCCCTGGAATTTCCGTATCTCCGTCTGAAGCTACCTGTGCCTCTAAGACGCCATTTCTAAGGGTTGTGGAGTAAACAACATTAAATAATCTGGCGCCCGAGCGTTTTCCGATATAAGGCGTCACGCATAAGGCATAATTTTTCTTTGAGGCAAGAAAAAGCTTTACATGGATCTTATGGTGTAAAAATTCTCGAAATCCGATTAAATTATTCTTTTGTTTAATTTCATTGTGAATTAAATATCTTTTAACTCGTTCTATGAAATGGTTATTGGGTCATTCCATGTGAAAAGCATATCAAATGTCACTCGACCCTCCGCAATCGCGCTGCTTTTTTGACACCATAAACTTACCATGGAAATAAGTGATTTTCCAAATTTTCAGCCTAAAATACCACAAGGAAATCTTTTAGGTTGAATTTTAAATTTGGTCAAAATGGCAACGAGAAAAAAAATAAAATGCGCGTTTCCTTCGTATTTCTCATTAAGGGCGCGGTCTTGTACGTCAAATGTCAGCGAAATTATGTCAAATAAGGTGCTGTCCGGGAGGTGCTGGTATCTTGTGATAAATGCTTAAATTAAACAAAATAGTTACAGAAACCTTCCTTTGAAATTTTCTTGTTACAGAAACTATTCGAGAAATTCATTGTCTGCTATATTTATTACAAGGGGAGAACAATATTTAGTATTACCAAAATGTATAATCTTAACTTTTTATTATTCATTTACTGGCAGAAGGACCTCGGTCGATAGCTCTTTGTAAGTGGTTAGCTAACAATAAAGAACATAATGATAAATAATTATTAATTTATTTTCTTTGTAGGTATATATTATTTATACAGAGCCTTTCAATGAAAACTATTCATCCATAAAATCTTTCTTTTAATTCTTAAAATTAAAATAATTTGTTACTGGGGCATTGATAATATCAAAATAACATTTTCTTTTCAGTTATTTATATGAAGTGATTTTGTTCCTCGTTATGAAGTATATGAGAAACGAAAGAAAAATTTACCACGCAAACGATTTATTTATTTATTTATTACGATAAATTACGATTTAGGTAAACATGTCAAAGATATTTACAAGTAGGAAACAATTTTTTACTAGGGTATAATTGGTATTAAATTTTCGAAATAAAATGCCCCTTTCAAATGTATACAGAGTGATGTTATTGCTCATTTCAAAGTTAGTATATAGCTATGACAACTATTCCAGAATCGACACGTGTCAAGTTGCGTCGGCGCTTCTTTGTAGATCAAAGAATCGTTTTTTTAAGTCAAGGCGGGCAGGCATCCAGTGATGGTTCTAGAAATTAAGGGCGGGGGGGGGGGCACATACAAGTTTTTTTAATGATCTGATTCCATGCTTAATATTGCCAAATCGTTCAACATTTGTTCAACTGTTGTGGATCTAAGATAAGTTTTTATATTAGAAAACGAGTAAGGAATTTAATTTATCAGATTCGACATCCTAAGACCGGTTTCTGCCTTTCGGCTTCGTCAGTTAGGCTTTTCGAATCCAATAAATAAAATTCCAAACTCGTACAAGTCAGTAGCTATATCCGCTATAAGATAAAATTTTTAGATGTGCTGCCATCTATGATTAGAAGAGAGTATTGACAATTATTAAAAGCAAAAAATTCCCGGTGTATTGGGGTTGCATACACAATTTGCATTGTGTGTTGCAAAGCTTTTATTTGACTGATTCTAGTCAAAATGTCACTCTCTTCTTTCGTATCCCTTTCAGAGATTAATACAAAGTTAGAAACCGGTCTTAGGATGTCGAATCTGATAAATTAAATTCCTTACTCGTTTTCTAACTTTGTATTAATCTCTGAAAAGGATACGAAAGAAGAGAGTGACATTTTGACTAGAATCAGTCAAATAAAAGCTTTGCAACACACAATGCAAATTGTGTATGCAACCCCAATACACCGGGAATTTTTTGCTTTTAATAATTGTCAATACTCTCTTCTAATCATAGATGGCAGCACATCTAAAAAGTTTTTATATGTTTTAATCTACTAAAAGTGCGTTCAGCAGTTGCACTATTAGTGGAGTTGTAGTATAGAATTTTATATGGATATAAGAGCTAAGTCAATTTTTTTTCATTTTTTCGATTTTATACATAAAGAGAAGCTTGTAAAAACATTTTCAATAAATTTGGGCTGGAGATTCGCGAGATATGTGCCAAAAACGGCATTTTTAGTATTTTTCTACTGGATTGCTTCACTATTTTTTAAATATCTCCGGCTCTAAGAGTCGTGGAAAAATAAAAAAAAATTAAAATGGCCATAATGAAGTACAGTATCGACCCGTATAGTAGATTTTTTAAAAATGCATCCTAACCTCAAAAAATGAATTCGCGCACATTATTTTTGACTGAATTGGCAATAAATAACCAAAGAATCCTCGAATATTCTTAACAATTGGAGAAAATATGTATTTTTGGAGGAGTTTGTGTGTATTTTTGTGTAAGAAAATCCAACATTTTATATGTTTATTTAAAGAGCCCAATTTAGGGAATAATAAAAAAATTCGATTTTCATTTTTATATTGATTGATATAGATTCGTTCCCTCACAAAACCTGAAATATTTTTTTTATTTTTTTACCATTTTTTGGACTGAAATACAGTTTTTCTAAGAGAATTAAGCATAAATATCGCGATAAAAAATTGGAAAAAAATGAAAATTGAATTTTTATTTTTTTATTATTCCTTAAATTGGCCATTTTAAATAAAGAAATAAAATGTTGGATTTTCTTAGACAAAAGTTCTCTACCATTGTTTTTCCGAAAATAGCGGCCAATTCAATTTTTTTTCGAAAAATGCTGATTTTGGGTGGACAAATAATTTTTTTTTTTAATTTTTACCATGTCTTGCCGACATAACAATATGTACATATTTTGTCCAATTCCTTCTTTACTTCTTAAAAATTATTCATATCAAGATATTTTTCATTTACTATCTAAAAAGACAATTTCTATTTTACAATTTTAAATTAAATTTTTTATATTTTTCAGGTAATTTTGGTAATAATGGCCTCAAACACAAAACAAAGTATAGATAATAAAAATTGCATATTTTGCAAAAATTTTATTTTACCTGGTCAAAAATTACAAACAGTAAAAAAAAGTGGACTTAGGCAAAAGTACACGCAAAATCCTTCTTTTTAAGATAAAAATTTTTTCTATACTATTGTTTTTCCAAAAATGGCAGCCAATTTAATTTTTTTCGAAAAATGCCGATTTTGGCTGTACAAATACATTTTTTTTATTTAAATTTTTACCATGTCTTCCCGATATGAAAATACATATTTTCTCCAATTTTTAAGAAAATTCTAGGATTCTTTGGTTATTTATTGCCAATTCAGTAAAAAAAAATAATGTGCGCGAATTCGTTTTTTGAGGTTAGGATACATTTTTAGAAAACCCTACTATACGGATCGATACTCTACTTAATTACAGTCATTTTTTTTTATTTTTCTACGACTCTTAGAGCCGGAGATATTTAAAAAATAGTGAAGCAATCCACTCGAAAAATACCAAAAATGCGGTTTTTGGCACATATATCGCGAAGCTCCAGCCAAAATTTATGGAAAACTTTTTTACAAGCTTCTCTTTATTTATATAAAATCGAAAAAATTTAAAAAATTTGACTTAGCTCTTACATCCATTTTCAGAATAATTTCGTCTAATTTCACTCGACTATATGGTGATAAATATTCGGTACAATTTGGCTAGATTCGGAAATGCATTTTCAAGATCATTTGAAATGATATATGGTAATATTTCTTCAGTTGTTACATTAATTTCATTATCTTTAAGTTCTCTAAATAATAAACTAAAAGCCTGGTATTCAGCAATTACATCATAAAATCGAAGGGGGCGCCAAAAACGACATTTTGTAAAGGGCGGGGGGGGGGGCATACTGCCCCCCTTTGCCCCCTGTTTGAACTTTGGTTCAGCTCACGGTGGCCCTAGACTCCTAGACAATTGCATCAAAGGAGTAAGCCGCTTTAGCAATTTTTTTTCACCGAACTTTTCTTGAAGACTATTTAAACCCGAGATCCTTGATTTTATATAATAAAAAGTGCGTTTTATGATCTACTTATATTTTTGTGTTTTGAAGAAATATTAATTTTAAAATTATAGCAATTCTATTTGTATTTTTAGTTTTATTAAAATGCTTAACTATAAAAACCAAGAATTAAAGTACAAACTGTAAAAAATTAAAAAATGCCAAATCTCCAATTAAATCACGGTAATAGGTTATGTCGAAAGAGATTTCGCGAACAATCGGACGGCGCCGGCGTTATTTAACTCGGGTCGCTAAGGCAAATGCAATACGCGTATAGTTCGTGTGATACATAAAGTTGTACTAAAAAAATTATATGTTTTATCAATGAATTGGTTTATTAATAAATTCTTAAACAGATAAATGAATAATTTTAAAATAAATTTATAAATATATACTTTATAATATTTTTTCTTGATTTTTCAATAAGGTTGGGATCCAGAAATTAGGAGAATAAGAAATAGTTGATGATTTTATGGATTAAAGCTAGAAAAGTACCATTTGGGGAAGAATTTTTTTTTTATTTTTGTGCCACCTCATTATCGAAACATCTAGATTTAAGTCAAGTTAATAAGTAAAAAAGTTGTAATATATTTAGTCTTACTTATTTTTTTCTGCTCTTTCCAAATAAAATTTTAAAATATTAATATACTGGGTATTGTTTCGATTCGAAACCTACTCATTAACTTTTTAAGGCCGGACTTGGAATATGTTAATCGACACCACTGTAGACAAAGAACATACGAACCAAATATTACAAAAACGTATAGGGTCGTTCATAAGTTATGATTAATTGAAAAAATGGGGAAAATTAATAAATCACCCTGTATCTTGGTTATAAAGAACGATAGACCCATAGGTTATTTAGAAGCACCTCGGTGTTCTCCATCTACCCTTTCTGTATGCGCATTTCTCAATGAATTACTCCGTATAAAGTTATTTTGTTCTTCGTTATGAAGTGTGAGAAACGAAAGAAAAATTAACCGCGCGAACGATGAATTACGATTTAGGTGAACATTTCAAAGATATTTAGAAGTACCAAACAATTTGTTATAGTTTTTCCATTTTCAATTGCAGAAATATAAAAACAAGTTCCTTTGTCGGCATTACCGTATTGTAGATATTAACTTTTTACTAAGCCAAACTATTCGACTCCAAAGCAATCACAACAAACATTGTACAACAGGTTTATTACTATTTACCAGTGAAACTCGGAGAGGATTATCTAGCAAAATTCAGTTTCATGATTCCGACACATACTAACTATTAAAAAGTAAAAATTAATTTATTATGAAAGTCATACAACATATCAGTTATTTTGAATATATTCTTATCTTTTATTTTATAATATTCCCTAATTCTTTTCTAAAATACTTTCTATATTTTTATTCTAATGCATAACATATCTACACAAATAATTTTGAATTCTTTTTAAAAATTCCCGCGTTATGCGGACGACATGCGCAAAAAGCATCTCGTCCTCGAGTAATAAAAAATATATCTATAAATACTCTAAAATCTCGTCAACTTTCAGACAAAACGTTGCCTAACCACTGATTCGACGTTGCCAAATGAACTGTTATCAACAACAGCTGTGAGTTCCTGCGAAAATTTAAATTCATGATATATTATTATATTCGGCGTACTTAGAATGTTCATTTCTGATTAAAGTTTTTTAAATGTTTGGAGAGCAAAAACTTTACTTTACTTTATTTACAAAGACAATAAATACAATTGCAGCGTTCTTTTTGTGTTTTGAGTGCATGTTTCTTTTATTATGTGCCAACATTGCTATATTCTAAACCATAACAGATAGGAATACGATGAAATGGGAAAAAAATTGAATTTTTGGAAAAAATTAGAGATAAAAAAAATCTACAGAGTTTATTGATTTTCTTGAGTTGTACAGTAAAACCAAAAATGGCATTTTTATAGTTTAAGATAAAATTTGCTATAAGTGACGTTTATAGTTTACAAAATATCAATAATTTATTGTAGAATAGTGAAAACAATTCAATGAATAAAATGAAACAGTTAACAAACAAAATATAAAATTAGCAATATAATTTGAAAAGAAACATTAAAATAAAATTTAAAGTGAACAAATGTTATCTGAAATATAAATAATAGTAAAATTTTTTGCTCTTTCACGTGGTTGTGCTATTAGTTTTTCGAATTTAGCATACACTTTAGAGCCGCAAAGATTTTTTTATCGTTTTCTACACCTTTTAAAGCGATATCACATTTTATGAGAGGTCAAAGTCTCTCACAACTGGGCTAATTATGGTATCACCCCGCTAAATATCTCAGCTGATGGGTTGGCATCCATTGCAAATTTGATTTGCTTCGGGCACCATCTTTCTTACAGTGTTAAAACCTATATGATCTATATATAATTATATATTTTTAGACGCCATTGTTTGACCAAACTTTCAAATTAATTTGAAATGACTTCACTATTTCAAATCGACTGATTTCATAAATTAAAGTATTTTGATGTATTCTGATTAAACCACATTGTAGATAAAGGTTTAACTTAGGTCAAGTTAATGTTTATTTTTCTTATTTTTTCAGAATCGAGGATATATAGATTGTTAAATGCCACTTTTATGGTTAAAAAAATTGGATGATTTTAAAGCTGTCGTTTTCATAGAAAATAATAAATTTATCGATTTAAAATAGTAAGACTACCTAAGTTAGACCTTTATCTTTAATTTGTCTGAAAATTATATTTTAAATCCCATTACATTCGGAAATCAGTCGATTTAACTTTTGGTCTGCAGCATAGGATTTTATACACAGGAAGACCGCGCCCTTAAAGTTATGTCGGTGATCTACGTTCTGACCGCAATTCAGGTGATCATCGTACTTAAAAAAAATTTCATAACTTTTTTGTTTGATGAGACCGCACGAAACTGATTGCAGATTCGTGATCAGCGACCCAAAATTAGTCTAAAAAAAATATTTTATCAAAATTTGGGCTGTGACCGCAAACTAGATTTTTTCCAAATATTTTTAAATTAAAACATTTTAATACTATTTTTAATGAATGAAAAAATTTAATTTTATTTCATTAAATAAAACAAAATCGCAAAAAAATAAAATTTAATTACATTCGTTTTTTCTTACAATGTTTTTAATCGCCTTGAGGAACTAGTTTATTATTTGAAAATGGTTATAACAAACAACATTCATTCTAAGGGAATATTTTCCGATTGATAGAAATTATTTAGTGAATTAGTAAATGTTTTTTCAGATGTGACTTCTGAGTAAATGATTTTTTACAAACGTTGCAATTAAAATTCTTAACACCAGAATGAATTAGTAAATGCACATTCAGAGATGACTGCTGAGTAAATGATTTTTCACAAACGTTGCATTTAAAATTCTTATCCACCAGAATGAATCAGTAAATGCCTTTTCAGAGATGACGGCCGAGTAAATGATTTTTCACAAACGTCGCATTTAAAATTCTTATCACCATAATGAATTAGTAAATGTGATTTCAGATGTGACTTTCGAGTAAATGATTTTTCACAAACGTTGCATTTAAAGTTCTTATCACTAGCATGAATTAGTAAATGTGTATTTAGATTAGTCTTCTGAGTAAATGATTTTTCACAAACGTCGCATTTAAAATTCTTATCACCAGAATGAATTAGTAAATGCCCTTTCAGAGATGACGGCTGAGTAAATGATTTTTCACAAACATTGCATTTAAAATTCTTATCATCAGAATGAATTAGTAGATGTGATTTCAAAGATGACCGCCAAGTAAATGATTTTTCACAAACGTCGCATTTAAAATTTTTATCACCAGAATGAATTGGTAAATGTTCTGTCAGCTGTGTCTTCCGAGTAAATGATTTTTTACAAACGTCGCATTCAAAATTCTTAGCACCAGAATGAATTAGTAAATGTTCTTTCAGATTTGTCTTCTGAGTAAATGATTTTTTACAAACGTCGCATTTAAAATTCTTAGCACCAGAATGAATTAGTAAATGTTTTTTCAGATTTGCCTTCTGAGTAAATGATTTTTTACAAACGTCGCATTTAAAATTCTTAGCACCAGAATGAATTAGTAAATGTTCTTTCAGACGTGCCTTCTGAGTAAATGATTTTTCACAAACATTACACTTGATTTTCTTTACATTAGAGTGACTCTGCAAATGTTTATTTAGATCGACTTTCTGAGTAAATGCTTTTTTGCAAACGATGCACACATAAATTATTTCACTTATAAACACTAATAAACGCTTTTCACGATTGCCTTCTTGAGAAAATGTATGTTTACAAATATTGCCCTTATATTTTTCTTCATTAGTAAAACAATGTTGGCAACCACCCTCTTCAAAATTCTTGCTGTTCTTATCAACTTCTTCTAAAAGTAGTTCAGTTTCATCCTTAATATGTATTTCTTCTTGTTCAATCTTAAAACTGGTATCACTAAATAATTTTCTTTCCATATCTGTATATTGAACTGTACAAGAATATTTTCTAACATCAAGATTCTCCTCTATCTTGAGATACTGTCCGTCTAGTTGTTTAATATTTATCTCATCCTCCCCTTCGGGTTCAATTTTTATTTGGGATCGAGAAATAATTCCTATTTCTTGAGATTCCATCTTATTTGTAAAAAGCTCTACTATCCAAAATTCCAAAACAAACTGACAATTGACAATAGTGACAATCCAGTGCTGCCAACATAACCGGTCAACATGGCACTTGAAGAACTTCAAAATTATCCGCTAAAAATATTTTTAAAATAAAACATTGCACGGTATTGCACTTGAGCTCAGCTTAGCGTCGATGCAAAATATATAGGAGTACCGCACTATTAACTGCACTTCAGCGAAACGGAGCGAAATATTGTTTATATTTTAGGTTAGTTTTCTTTACATTTGACATAGAGTAGTGCTGGTACCAGAAATCAGTTAGTCAAAATCATATTTGATATATTTTAAAGTAAATTATTAGTAGAGAGTTATTGCAAACTGGCAGAATGTATACCGTATACGTTATACCTTAGCGCTACGACGATGTAAGGTATGCGTAAAATAGTGAGTTATTGGTCATGTTCCGAAATTCCTGAACAGTACTGCCCAGTAAACTTGGTCCTTCCGATTTTACTGAAATTCACTAGCAATGATTTCGCGCCACTTTTCAAGAAACCCTGTTAGAGGCTAAAAACTTCCGATATTCCTGAACAGTACTGCCCAGTAAACTTAGTCGTTCCGATTTTACTGAAATTTACTGGCAATGATTTCGCGCCACTTGTCAAGAAACCCTGTTAGAGGCTAAAAACTTACTGATACTACTGTTACAGAAGTGGTCAGATAGTTCCAGTATCCCTTCCCCAAATTGAAATAAGTTAAGTTATGTCAAGAGATGTGTTGGTCCTGGCTGCACGATTGTGCACTTTGACGCCGTTTTTCAACTAAGTGCGCACTATGGCACCATTTTCCTTATTTCCTCCAAAAAGTGCACCTTTTCTTTGAAATTGGCTACCAAATTTGAATTTCACAGATTATCATTCGAATACTCGAATGCGAAAATCGGAAGAATTCGAATGACCGATTATTTTTCATTCGAATGATCCCATTACTGAAATAACAACAAGTTTTGTGACTGGAAATTTCCTATTCCTAGTGAAAAATGTTTAGAGTTGTATTGGAAATTTGTAAAGGTAAACAACAAACATATAAATGAGTAACATCTTTTTCAGGACTTGGTAAAATAAAGTTTCTTTGTTTAACTGCAGTACCTCTAGTGCAAAACTACCAAAGTCTAGTCATGAAGTATGATCCCGAAAACAAAAACGCCCTAAGCATAGAACATCTAAGCTGCTGAAATAAGTGTCTCAAAGTTTGAAGTGGATGAAATTTCTTTCTGAAATATTTTATACATTCGTTTTAAACTATTGATAGAATCTTTTTATTTTGTATAATACTTGAATATATTAGAGAGTTATTGCACACTGGCAGAATGTATACCGTATACGTTATACCTTAGCGCTATGACGATGTAAGGTATGCGTAAAATAGTGAGTTATTGCAGTTGCTTTTCTCAAGGTAGTGACGTTTGACATGCTAATAGTGGGGTGTCAATGGTGTCGAAATATAAATATTGGATATTGTGCTCGAGTTGATGGTAGAAAAGTATTAACGAAATTACGGAAGAACTTTTGAATATTTTTGTTGAGGAAGAACATGAAGATGAACACATAGATGAAGCCATATTATTTCACCTTATCAATAATAGGAAAGGTCGAGGAAGAAATATCAATGATCGCCTCAATTTAGAGTTAATGTTAACCCATTACATAAAATCAAATTTCCGATTTGAAAGAGAACACATTGTATTCTTAGCAGAACGTCTTATGTTACCAGCTGTAATTAGAACAAGAAGAAGTAATGTTAAATCAGGTATAAACTATTGACTTTCTCCTAATGAAAGTAAAAACCTATTACCCCTAATTTTGTGTTGCAGAACTTAAAGGATTGTGCATTTTGCTTAGAAGATTAGATTATACGAATAGGTTGAAGGGTTTTGATGAAATTTCAACAATCAAAACCGGGAACCAGGAAGTTCATACAAGAAAAGACTCTTAAGATCCATCGGAGCAAAAAACAAAGCAAGAAATAGAAATATGTTGTAGAATTAAGTTTAAATTACTTTGAAATAAAATATTTTTAACTTTCTTACCTTTATTAAGCAATAAATTAAGACTGATAGTTTTTTAGTTTTATTTAAAACCTAAAATGCAAATATCAGATATCAAAACTAATGGAAAATTTCATTTTTTGTATTTTAAATAATTAACATCTTTTCAATAATATATATTTAAATACATTACAATTAAGCACAGAATTTTGGAAAATGATTCTTTAATCCCCAGCCAGCAGTTAAATTTACATTATAACGATTGGATTATAGGTTTTTCCCAATCTGTTGTAATCCAAACAGACTAAGTTCCTTGAAATAATGCAATAATTTATTTTTCAAAATACTCATAAACTAATTCATCTAACAAACCCTTTTATGGTACCGAAGCCCTATGTTTTGAGGGTTGAATATTGGATTTTTAGAATTTGTAGCTGAAATATATGGTAAACAGTTTAATATAAATGTTGTAGATAATTAAAACTTTTGTATTAATTTGTATTACTTTTCAACATAAACTCAAAATTATCGAGAATAATCGTTTTTATTAAAGTCTACTGTTCAGTCGAAAAATTTTGTTTACAAATTTTCAATTTTGTAACTTTATTTACGTTAACCATTCAATACGGTTTAACATTGCTCTTCTTCTGTTATTCAATTCTAAAATCGATCGCGAAAAAGCCGCTTTTTGGTTTTAGAACATCAAATATGCATAAGGTTTAAGGCTCTCCTTATGCCTTAGATATAGCGCACGACGTTATACCTTAAAAATGGTTGTTTACTGTTGCGCACGCGTAACTGTCACTGTAAGGCATACCGTATACCCCAAATGATGTGCAATAACTCTCTAATGTTTCTTCTGTTAATCTACCTAACTATTTGTATTAATTGAAAATGTGTTTTTGTATTATTATTATTTGTAATTGAACTGTAACAAAAAATGAACAGTTAAATTAAGTTAATTTAATGTCTGAATTAAATAATATATTCAATGATTAAAATTTCACTTCTCGGATTTTTTTTTTCTGTTTATGAGATAAAAAAATTATTTGTTATACCTCCAGTTCATCAGTGCTTTGAATTTTATACTATGCTCTAATGATTCTTCAAGTGAGATTTAAACAAAAACCTCTATCTGACTGTATTCAATTTTTTATCAGTAGATGCAAGTTTATCCTATGACTGGAAAAGTATCTATTTACTAAGATGTATATATATATATTCTTCAAGTTTCATTTGTTATTGAGTTACTAATGTAAACTTTTATAGAAATTATATAAACTGAAACCCTCAATGAAAGCCTTTAATCCATGGTTCGTAGAATATCTTCTATATAAATCGTTTATTAAGTCAAAAAACTAATTACAGTATATATAACAATATAAATGTTAAAAAATTACATATAACAGTTAGCAGTATTAAAAATAATCATTAAATAATTACAATTAAAACTTCACCTTGGTAAAAAAGTTCTTATACAACATATAAAAATGCCACAAGTAATACAATAATAACAGGTAATTAAAATAATAAATATAAAGAATCACAAAATATAGTACCCCAATAAAAACCTTTTTAATTTTGCTTTAAATATACCTAACGTAGCACTGTTTTTTATTTCACAAGGTAACTCTTTGTACTCACTAAATTATTTAAAAATATTATTGTGGGTTGATATGTCCAGCTTTTAAAACTGCTTGACCCTCATTTATGCATCTAGAAGAACGCTCAGCATTCAAAAATTCAAATAAACTCTGAATGGTTATTGTAAACTCCATAAAACTAAACAGTTATTTTATGTTTGTTTGACTTTTCACAAATATCACCCATACTTATTTTCCAAAAATATAAATATTAGGGGTTAAAATAGAGTTTTATAACACAAAATATTTAAGCACAATCAAATAAAAAGCATAAGTTTTACAAAATCACACACCAAAAACAACTAAAACAGTAAAATAACACCACAAAAATAGCAAAGGGCTTATATGGACGATGGTTTGTTTTACTCACCCCGCTAATGACATTGACATTTTGCAGCGCCACCTATCGAATTCTACTTTTCCCAATCGGTTATGTTTTATTTGGTTTCCTTTTCACTGTTACTGCCCGAACGTTCCGAAAATCATCAGCAGTTTAAAATTACTGTTACTGTAAAGCGTTCCGAAATTACTTACTGTGGCCAGTAATACCAGGAATATCGGAACATGAAGATTGCAGTTGCTTTTCTCAAGGTAGTGACGTTTGACATGCTAATAGTGGGGTGTCAATGGTGTCGAAATATAAATATTGGATATTGTGATTGAGTTGATGGTAGAAAAGTATTAACGAAATTACGGAAGAACTTTTGAATATTTTTGTTGAGGAAGAACATGAAGATGAACACATAGATGAAGCCATATTATTTCACCTTATCAATAATAGGGAAGGTCGAGGAAGAAATATCAATGATCGCCTCAATTTAGAGTTAATGTTAACCCATTACATAAAATCAAATTTCCGATTTGAAAGAGAACACATTGTATTCTTAGCAGAACGTCTTATGTTACCAGCTGTAATTAGAACAAGAAGAAGTAATGTTAAATCAGGTATATAAACTATTGACTTTCTCCTAATGAAAGTAAAAACCTATTACCCCTAATTTTGTGTTACAGGACTTGAAGGATTGTGCATTTTGCTTAGAAGATTAGATTATACGAATAGGTTGAAGGGTTTTGATGAAATTTCAACAATCAAAACCGGGAACCAGGAAGTTCATACAAGAAAAGACTCTTAAGATCCATCGGAGCAAAAAACAAACCAAGAAATAGAAATATGTTGTAGAATTAAGTTTAAATTACTTTGAAATAAAATATTTTTAACTTTCTTACCTTTATTAAGCAATAAATTAAGACAGATAGTTTTTTAGTTTTATTTAAAACCTAAAATGCAAATACCAGATATCAAAACTAATGGAAAATGTCATTTTTTGTATTTTAAATAATTAACATCTTTTCAATAATATATATTTAAATACATATAGAGAAAACATTACAATTAAGCACAGAATTTTGGAAAATGATTTCTTTAATCCCCAGCCAGCAGTTAAATTTACATTATAACGATTGGATTATAGGTTTTTCCCAATCTGTTGTAATCCAAACAGACTAAGTTCCTTGAAATAATGCAATAATTTATTTTTCAAAATACTCATAAACTAATTCATCTAACAAACCCTTTTATGGTACCGAAGCCCTATGTTTTGAGGGTTGGATATTGGATTTTTAGAATTTGTAGCTGAAATATATCGTAAACAGTTTAATATAAATGTAGATAATTAAAACTTTTGTATTAATTTGTATTACTTTTCAACATAAACTCAAAATTATCGAGAATAATAGTTTTTATTAAAGTCTAATGGTCAGTCGAAAAATTTTGTTTACAAATTTTCAATTTTTTAACTTTATTTACGTTAACCATTGAATACGGTTTAACATTGCTCTTCTTCTGTTATTTAATTCTAAAATCGATCGCAAAAAAGCCGCTTTTTGGTTTTAGAACATCAAATATGCATAAGGTATAAGGTTTAAGGCTCTCCTTATGCCTTAGATATAGCGTACGACGTTATACCTTAAAAATGGTTGTTTACTGTTGCGCACGCGTAACTGTCACTGTAAGGCATACCGTATACCCCAAATGATGTGCAATAACTCTCTAATGTATTTTTTTAACGCAATAAAGATACTTTTTTGTGCTTGTTGTTGTCTATCAACATTAAATTTTTGTTGAACAGTTATATAAGGTGTCTTTTGAGAAAGATGGCTGATTTCAGGATATTCTCTAATTAAATAATTAATTTTTCTTCATCCATCACCATCTTAACAGCAACAAATCTTAACAACAAATAAGTTTTTCCCCCAACATGAATGACAAATGAAGTATTGTGTCGCGCTGCTGCCATTTGCTATACCGCACTAGCACCAGCGTATCTGAACTGAGATGGTCAGCGATGCAGAGTTGGTAGAAAAGTCAACTTTGCATCGCAGGTGTTTGACGCGAGTCTAGTGCGGGTTAGGTCATATAAGGTCTGTTCCCACATAACTCAAAACCAGTTTGTGTACTGTCGGGATTCCGCGTAGTGATGGGGGACTCGGATACCAAGAATCGACAAGTATTCGATTCCGAAAAGTATCGGTGTATTCGAATACCCGAACCGAGTACTCGGTGTGTTCGAATACTGTCAGAATCAAAGCGGTGGCGCGATATATTCATATTCCAAATCCGTGATTCTTTCTCTTTCTCGATGCGCGATGTATGGGTATCGGTAAACTAACTACTAACTTTTAACTTTTGAAAACTAACGAAAATACAAAAAAGAAAAACAAAAGTAAATCTAGCCCCGCCCATCCTATCACTTTCTCCTTCTTAACCTATTCAAGTCCATGTACCCAATCCCTTCCCATTCGCATTACGCTTACGGAAATAGACGACCGAAAAAGTCCGATTGTGAAAGAATTCGAATACCCGGTACTCGGATTAGTATTCGATTCTGAAAAGAATTCGAGTACCGAGTATTCGATTCTTAAAAGTATTCGATTCTGCCCATCACTAATTCCGCGCAGTCTCGATTTAGTCACACCAAATCTAGTCTGCGCAGAATCCCGACAGTACAGAAACTGGTTTTGAGTTATGTGGGAACAGACCTATAGATTCCATTAAAGAATATTTTGCATTGACGCACGGCTCCACTCCGTTCAGTCTAGTGCGGTCTTACTTACTATTTTTAATTTGGCTTATTCAAACAACAATGGGTATCAGGATTCCTCAATGTGGAAAAGTTGGCGTATTCAGCACACCTTCCACTAAATGATTAATATGTTTTTTATTATTCCTTAAAATTTGTTGAAAAATGGAGATGTCCTATAACGGGTAAAAATATTTCCACAAACAAGAATTCCGTTCTCGAGAGAGGCTGTTCAAAAAATCTTCAATTTTTATGCATATTCGAAGGAGGTCCTCAATGTGACAACATTAGTGATTAGTAATATGGAAAATGTGCAATTTAATTATATAACAGTTTTTTGTGATTTTTTGTGTTTTTTCATAGTGTATTGTTTTGTTTTTGTTTTAGTGAATATCTGTAATTAGGTACTTTTAAATAAAGAAATAATTATTAATTATTTAATTTATTTTCTTACAAAAATGATTTTATAATATTTAATTCTTTACAATAAAGTTAACATTAAAACAAATGTTATACAATAAAATAGTTAAGAATATTTCTAAATATGAACAATACTTTTTTTAAGAAATGAATTTATGATTAATAAATGCAAGTAGGTACTCAAACTAAAAATCTGAAATAAATTTATGATTAATAAATGTAAGTACTAGAACTAAGAATCTGAAATAAATTTATGATTAATAAATGCATCTACTAGAAGGGTAAGGGCACCGACATAACCTTAAGGTTATGTCGGTGGGTAAGGGTCACAATTACTATTAATCTTTAATGGGCTTCCAACTTCAATTTTATAGACTGCATTCTAAAAGATAAGAATTAAAATAAACTATTTTCAATTCTAATGTACCTACCTACTTACTTAGGTATGTAAGGGTCACAATTACTATTAATATTTAATGGGCTTGCTATTATTTATATTTCAATGAGCTTTTCAAACATTAATTTTGGATACTGCACTCTAAAAGATAAAAAACATAAATATACTGCAATTTTTAATTCGGGTAAAGACTTATATACTTATCACAATTAGCATTATTTTGTTTTCTTTACTGTTATGTACTTTTGTATTGTTCTTTGATTATATGAAAATAATAGAAACTATGGTAGAAATATTATTTGCAGAGAAATTTATTCTCTGAGATTTCAAATAATATATTATATTTTACTACTAGCAGCGCCACCTAGCATACAGGAGATTCACTGAAGTCTTAAGATATCTATCTCTTTTAATTATTGCAGAAAGACAGTGATATACTGACAAAGTGATGAACGCGAAGAATGGGGGTTTCGCAGGGATTTTTGGTGTTTGTAGTTTGGCATACCTGTTGCGAGGCCCCTCTTAACAGTACAGATTATTCTACTGTTTTGCTTAGTTGATAAATTAAATAGCATTGTTGAGCTAATCTTTTAGAAAGATATTCGATATGAGTAGACCATGTACAATTTTCCGATATATTAATTCCGAGAAATTTAGTGGTTGGAACTTGTTTAAGAGATTTAGAATTACTATTTTTGTAATCTTTCTTTAAACCAAAAGACTCAACCTAAAGGGGGGGCTGCAGACTCTACAGCCCCCCCATGGATCCGCCAATGCACAGAAGTCACATTTAGAAGTACATTTACTAATTTATTAAAAAATTTCTATTAAATGGAAAATATTCGGTTAGAATGAATCATGTTTGTTTATAATAATGTCGATTGTTATTTAAAATATTTAATTAAAGAAATTATAAGAAAAACCGAAAAATAATCGTTCCGCGCTGTCTCGAGAGTGGGGACCAATGGCGGGTAATTGTCACTAATGACAATGACTCATATGAAATAAAGAATTTGATGGTTCACAAACAAACATACACTTGTAGAATCGAGGTTAGGTACATTTAATGATTCAGTTGATTTTATAAAGTAGATCTTATTCATTCAGTAAATACATAAAATTAATTATTTAAGAATATGTAAATATACAGGGTGGCTACTTTTTAATAGGGACAGTATTGCTATCTCGTAAAAGGTAGATACTAGAAAGTAAAAAATGAAGTTTACTACAATGAAACCCAAAATATTAATGAATTACGAGACAGAATAACTGAAGCGTTTAATAAGATGACGCCTACTATGATTGCTGCAGCAACACGATCAATGTGTAGTAGAACTGAAATTTTTATCCTAATTTGTTAATCTATTTCCCATAATAAACAATTTTGATAAATACTTATAGACCAGTGCAGATAGCTTTGAAAATGGTAAAAAGTGAAATAAAATAATAGTAGGATGAAACCCATTGGAAAAGGAAGAGAATGTAATAAACATGAAACGAAAACTAATTTACAGGCGTTCTGGGGTCGGGAAGTGGAAGAGGGGGGGGGGCTTTTAAGGGTAGAAAACTGTTTATCTTGATTTCCGGCAAAACTACAAGTTCTATGGAAAAAAGTTGAATAGCAAAGCTGTAGGTAATAAAAAGATCTACAACTTTTGTATTTACACTTTTTTCACATAACCTCAAAATTTATGTGAAAAATTCAAATAACCAAGTTTTTGGTTTTTTATTTTTATCTTTTACAAAAAAATTTTTTTTTTCACGAAATTTGGTGTAAACTTACCTTTTTATGTCCCAAACACTCTGTAATTTTTTTGTTTTAAAATATTTATTTTTTTAACCTTATTTTGACTTAATATCGAAAAAGCAGCTAATTTTCAATCGAAAATTCTCACGTCAAAATATCTGCTTTTTGTTCGTTGAAATCTCTACTTCTTGATGGTGTAAAAAAAATATACATTACTATGGTAAATGTTCTCAGAAAATGCAAATAAGAAACGAAGAAAACTTCGAATTTCTTTTTTTTTTATTCATCATGTACAATTTTGAGCTATTTATTTAAATTTATACTTTAATTACTTTTTGTTTATCAATGTAACACGGAATCTTACGTTTTTCGAGTAATTAAAGTATAAATTTAAATAAATAGCACAAAATTGTACATGATTTAAAAAAAAAGAAATTCGGAGTTTTCTTCGTTTCTTATTTGCATTTTTTGAGAACATTTACCGCAGTAATGTATATTTTTTTACACCATCAAAAAGTAGAGATTTCAACGAACAAAAAGCCCACCGAGTTTTTTAAAAAAGCAGATATTTTGACGTGAGAATTTTCGATTGAAAATTAGACTGCTTTTTCGCTATTAAGTCAAAATAAGGTTAAAAAAATAAATATTTTAAAACAAAAAAATTACAGAGTGTTTGGGACATAAAAAGGTAAGTTTATACCAAATTTCGTGAAAAAAAATTTTTTTTTTGTAAAAGAAAAATAAAAAACCAAAAACTTGGTTATTTGAATTTTTCACATAAATTTTGAGGTTATGTGAAAAAAGTGTAAATACAAAAGTTGTAGATCTTTTTATTACCTACAACTTTGCCATTTAACTTTTTTCCATAGGACTTGTAGTTTTGTCGGAAATCGAGATAAACAGTTTTCTACCCTTATAAACTCCCCCCCTTTCACTTCCCAATCCCAGAGCGCCTGTAAATTATTTTTCCTATAATTTTTGTCATATTCTCTTCCTTTTCCAATGAGTTTCATCAGACTATTATTTTATTTGGTTTCAAAAATTATCTCCACTGGTCTATTAGTAATGTCTTTTATTGAATCACTGCTCGACCAAACGTCACAGAATCATCAAGTGTGACATAATCGTTGAATGTAGTATTAAAAACAATTTAATAATATTAAATAAAATTGACAGGTCCGTATATTTAAAAAAATTAATTTGATGGTGGCCCCAAAGAGACAAAACGTCGTATTTCAAATTTAACTATGGCAGTTTATAACGATTTTCGAATACAACAAAAAGTTCAAATAAAGTTATCCAAAATTTTATATAATAACGGAGCTATGGCAAAAAAAGGATTTTCGATAAATTCGGATTTTATCGTGTTTCTTCGGAATCAATAGGAATATTTTAGATTTCATTAATTCATTTTATGTTTTTACATTTCGCTCAATTTTCCCCATTTAACCGTCTTTCTAGTGTATCGTTTACGAGATAGCAATACTGTCCCTATCAAAAAGTAGCCACCCTGTATATTCCTCGATACATTTTTTTTCATTTAGGTATAAATGGAAAAAATCAATCAAATGTTGCTAAATCAATGTGGTTGTTTATTTTCAGGAAAAATATTTAATTTCAGCCCTATCCTGTGTTTGTAGAAAAACAGGTTCCCTTCTAGTTTCTTCAAAAAGATTTTAAATGATTACATTAAATAGAATTGTTAAAAGCTTTTTTCTTCAAGCAAATAATAAAGCGAGGCATTTCACGACAAATTGTGGTCGCATTGTTTTATAATGTATAATGGTTGTTTGACGCTCTGGGGTCGGGAAGTGGAAGAGGGGGTTTTTAAGGTTAGAAAACTGTTTATCTCGATTTCCGGCAAAACTACAAGTCCTATGGAAAAAAGTTAAATAGCAAAGTTGTAGGTAATAAAAGGATCTACAACTTTTGTATTTACACTTTTTTCACATAACCTCAAAATTTATGTGAAAAATTCAAATAACCAAGTTTTTGGTTTTTTACTTTTATCTTTTACAAAGAAAAAATTTTTTTTCACGAAATTTGGTGTAAACTTACCTTTTTATATCCCAAACACTCTGTAATTTTTTTGTTTTAAAATATTTATTTTTTTAACCTTATTTTGACTTAATATCGAAAAAGCAGCTAATTTTCAATCGAAAATTCTCACGTCAAAATATCTGCTTTTTGTTCGTTGAAATCTCTACTTCTTGATGGTGTAAAAAAAATATACATTACTGTGGTAAATGTTCTCAAAAAATGCAAATAAGAAACGAAGAAAACTCCACATTTCTTTTATTTTAAATCATCATATAGAATTTTGAGCTATTTATTTAAATTTATACTTTAATTACTCTATTTTTTTATCAATGTAACACGGAATCTTACGTTTTTTGAGTAATTAAAGTATAAATTTAAATAAATAGCTCAAAATTGTAAAGGGTGTCCCAAATTGTTGTGATAGAAGAAAAGCAGTTAAGATGTTATGACTTCTTTTTTTGTTAAAGTAACGATATCCTAATTAAATCTTTAGTAACTCCCTGCAGTTGGAAGATACAGGGCGATTATTGAAAACTGTCGAAAACTACAAGGTACTATAACTTCTTAATTAAGAAAAATATTAAAAAACGTTATAAAAACTTTTGATAGATGTAATATTAAAGAGTTCAGTGGCGCACATATTTTTTTTAGGGGGCTCACTAAGGAAATATAATGCAAACTTATGTTTTTTTAAATGGGACACCCTGTATATTTTGACGTTTTTCGTTTCCTTTTTTAATTCTCATTCACCTGATATGACATATTATATATCTATTTTCAATGGTTGGAGCTACAGTGCAAATAAACCATTTATGGACGTTATCAGGTGAAGCACCCTTAAAAAATTGAACACTCAGTAACGAAATTTAACATTTTATTATAAGGATACTGATGTGTGACAATTTTATTTATCAAAATTATAATTAATAAAAAATAAAACCAGATTAAAAAAATAAAAACAATAAATTAGTTATAGGTAGATTAGTTGTTACAATGTTTCTTGTTGTTTCATAAGTTTATTGTTTTTATTTTTTTAATCTGGTTTTACTTTTTAATAATTATAATTTTGATAAATAAAATTGTCACACATCAGTATCATTATAATAAAATGTTAAATTTCGTTACTGAGTGTTCAATTATTTAAGGGTGTTTCACCTGATAACATCCATAAATGGTTTATTTGCACTGTAGCTCCAACCATTGAAAATAGATATATAATATGTCATATCAGGTGAATGAGAATTAAAAAAGGAAACGAAAAACGTCAAAATATACAGGGTGTCCCATTTAAAAAAACATAAGTTTGCATTATATTTCCTTAGTAAAAAAAAATCTGTGCGCCACTGAACTCTTTAATATTATATCTATCAAAAGTTTTTATAACGTTTTTTTTATATTTTTCTTAATTAAGAAGTTATAGTACCTTGTAGTTTTCGACAGTTTTCAATAATCGCCCTGTATCTTCCAACTGCAGGGAGTTACTAAAGATTTAATTAAGCTATCGTTACTTTAACAAAAAAAGAAGTCATAACATCTTAACTGCTTTTCTTCTATCTCTTCTAGTTTACGAGATACCCTGCAAAACACACCAATTTGGGACACCCTGTACATGATGATTTAAAAAAAAAAAGAAATTCGGAGTTTTCTTCTTTTCTTATTTGCATTTTTTGAGAACATTTACCACAATAATGTATATTTTTTTTACACCATCAAAAAGTAGCGATTTCAACGAACAAAAAGCCCAGAGTTTTTTAAAAAAGCAGATATTTTGACGTGAGAATTTTCGATTGAAAATTAGACTGCTTTTTCGATATTAAGTCAAAATAAGGTTAAAAAAATAAATATTTTAAAACAAAAAAATTACAGTGTTTGGGACATAAAAAAGGTAAGTTTACACCAAATTTCGTGAAAAAAATTTTTTTTTTTTGTAAAAGAAAAATAAAAAACCAAAAACTTGGATATTTGAATTTTTCACATAAATTTTGAGGTTATGTGAAAAAAGTGTAAATACCAAAGTTGTAGATCTTTTTATTACCTACAACTTTGCCATTTAACTTTTTTCCATAGGACTTTTAGTTTTGCCGGAAATCGAGATAAACAGTTTTCTACCCTTAAAAACTCCCCCTCTTCCACTTCCCGACCCCAGAACGCCTGTAAATTATTTTACCTACGGCCACTACAGAAAACAGGCAAAAACACACGACATACAGCCTCAGTATATAGCTCGGTAAACACAAAACCGTGCGATTTGTTTACCGTAAACAAAACGCACAGTTTTTACGTATAGTTGCCTTCAAAATAAGTTAGACAAATTGTTTTGATCGTTTTAACTTACTGGCCTATTCCTTGAAAAAGAAAGTGTTTTTATAAATCGTTATCTTATCTGTAGAAAAATAATGTATAAAAAAATATATATGAATGGCATTTCTTTAGAAATAAAAAGATAAAATGGTCAAAACAATTTGTCCAACTTATTTAGAAAGGCAACTATAAGTAGGTAGTAATCGCGTAACCGCCCGTCATCAGCGTTTCCATAGCGACTGTCAAAATCAAAATAATAGAAACAAGATATGAATATGTCAAGTGATAGTGAAATCGAAAATTTAACTCCTCCCAACGTGATGGAAATGGCAACGAATAATTTACTGCCAAGTAAATCCCGTAAATTGTTACAGTGGATTCATGGACTGGAGACTAAAAAATAAGGTGAATTTTTTCTCCGAAAATGTTTTGGGATGGATTTAAAGAGACATGGTGGCTGGCAATCGTCTTCAGTAGCGGAAGGATATGTTGACGATTCATTAAAAAACAAAGAACTTACTTCATCTCGAATATCCTCCGCTATTTTACATAATACAACCTCAACACATAAAAATTTTACAATGACATATGATTCAACAAATCGAAATACTTCCAATATATTTTTAATAGGTATGTAACAATTTGTTAATCTACCAAACAGTTGTTGGTAAGTTTCAATGTTAATAAATAGAACGAATTATGTTATATCCTCTATAATTTTGTAAAATTGTTCGAAATAAAATTGTTAAAAAAATCTAAAGATGCAATAACTAAGTCCAGACTTTTGGCACACTGTATATGGCCGTAGGTAAAGTATAGTAAATAATGCGTGTTGTAAAGCAATTTTTCCATTCGTACGTAAAATGCTATTTACAACACATATTACGTAATATACTATTTCCTAGATGTGCTACCATCTATGGTAAGAAGAGAGTATTGACATTAAATTTTGACTGAATCTAGTCAAGATGTCACTCTCTTCTTTTTTATCCCTTTCAGAGATTAATACAAAGTGAGTAAACCAGTAAGGAATTTTAATTTATTAGATTCGACATCCTAAGACCGGTTTCTGTCTTTCGACTTCATCAGTTAGGCTTTTCGAATCCAATAAATAAAATTCCAAACTCGTACAAGTCAATAGCTATATCCGCTATAAGATAACATTTTTAGATGTGCTACCATCTAGAAGAGAGTATTGACATTAAATTTTGACTGAATCAAGATGTCACTCTCTTCTTTTTCTGAAAGGGATAAAAAAGAAGAGAGTGACATCTTGACTAGATTCAGTCAAAATTTAATGTCAATACTCTCTTCTTGCCATAGATGGTAGCACATCTAAAAATGTTATCTTATAGCGGATATAGCTATTGACTTGTACGAGTTTGGAATTTTATTTATTGGATTCGATGAAGTCAAAAGACAGAAACCGGTCTTAGGATGTCGAATCTAATAAATTAAAATTCCTTACTGGTTTACTCACTTTGTATTAATCTCTGAAAGGGATAAAAAAGAAGAGAGTGACATCTTGACTAGATTCAGTCAAAATTTAATGTCAATACTCTCTTCTTACCATAGATGGTAGCACATCTAAAAATGTTATCTTATAGCGGATATAGCTATTGACTTGTACGAGTTTGGAATTTTATTTATTGGATTCGAAAAGCCTAACTGATGAAGTCGAAAGACAGAAACCGGTCTTAGGATGTCGAATCTAATAAATTAAAATTCCTTACTGGTTTACATACTATTTCCTATCATTTTTGTCATATTCTCTTCCTTTTCCAATGAGTTTTATCCTACTATTATTTTATTTGGTTTCAAAAATTATCTGCACTGGTCTATGTCCCCAAAATAGCAATAACATTTTTTTTAAAATAATTAAATTAAAGCATGAAAGGAAAAAGTAAGTATTTATAGAAATAGCAATTTATGAGAAAAATAAAGGTAAATTTTTGCCAAAAAGTTTTTTTACCATTTTTCATGCTTTTTGATGTTGTATACATTGAACTTTAAAAATGTGATTTATTATATTCAAAAGCCCAACCGAAAAAGCCGAAAGGCAGAAACCGGTCTTAGGATGTCGAATCGAATACATTAAAATTCCTAACTCGTTTGCTTACTTTGTATTTTTCCCTTAAAGGGTTATGAAGAAGAAACTGATATATTGACCAGAATCGATCAAAAAATTTTAGAACCTCCAATAAAACAATTTAAAACTTAAAAAGTAATTTATTTACTGAAAAAAGTAAGTACACATTTTATTGCATACTTTTTCTTCTTCCAATGTCTGATGAAAACTGGAATTAGAAGTTCCTGAAACAAAGAAATGAAAAATACAATAATCTGTTTTTTTCTCCACAGTTTTGAGGTTATATTAAAAGATTTTTTCATAATTTACAGTTAGCGTATCTTCATTTACCTATGGAACACCCTGTATAATTAGAGCGAAGTTTTAAGAAGTTTTTAAGTAGTCGATTATATTGTTTAAACAATGTTTTCGATAATTCAAAACCATTAACAGTTAATTGAATGTAAATGACATTATATTACATGAAAATTAATCCTTTTCAAAAAATTGTCTAGATTAACTGAAAAATCGATTATGAAAAAGACGTTTTTTGGTTTTCTGCATTTTTCACGATATTTTTCAATACGAACAAAATATTTTTCTTTTTTCTTAAAGTCGAGGTTTCAACAAAGAAAATGAGCACTGATAAAATTAAAAAATTGGTTAGTGGACTTTTTCGATTGAAAATTGGGCTTTTTTTTTTATTTAAATTCGTATAAAAAAATAAATATTTTGTATTGAAAAAATTACAGCTTATTTAAAACACAAAAAAGAGTATTTGAGTGAAGAGGGCGTTGGATATACACGCACCGACTTCGTCACTTTCAGTGGCTATAAGTACCCGGTGTTTCCAATGTTTTCTTCAGACACTGCTTAGAGACGTGGTGTCGAGGTTGTCTAGTTCCTACTGATGAGGTACAAAAATACCGAAACTAGTCTAGGAATGACAAACTCTTCAAATATCAAAATCAAAGTGTTGGTTTGGTTAATAGCTGTCCAACTCGCGTCTAAATCGTTTTAATTCTACACCTGTGGGGGCTTTTGTGCCAGGAGTAGTTATTTTCGATTTGGACGTGATTGCATTTTCTGTATAATTTTATTATTTAATTTTATTATACTTTGTTGGTACCGACTTTGAGATTTTTCGAATTTTTCGTTTTTTACAAAAAAGAATGTTTTCACCAAGTTTCATAAAAAAAAATAGAATAGGGTGTTTAACTAAGTTTCAGATTCTATTTAAAACCTTATAAATAACTAGTACTATATGAATAAATAACAACATAATATGTTTTTTTAATTCTAATTGCATTCATAATTATTACCAGAAATTTGTTATTTTTTATAATGTGCCTTTTGAATATTGCGCCATTGTCGAAATTACGTCACTGGTTACGTATCTGAAGTTAGATATAAGCCGAATCGAAAGTACAACGAATTCACTCGACTTCAAAGTTAAAATTGTTAAATGTCACACTGTCAAATGTCAACATTGTCAACAATACAACAATAGCATTTCTTTAATTATTGTTAAGCGTGGGTTTTTGGTTTTGCAGTTATTTTTGATTTATTAATATTTCTTAGTTAGTATATATAGTATTTTCTTTGTTTATAAGTGTATTTGTGTTTTCTGGACTTTTAGTTAGTATATAGTATTTTCTTTATAAGCGTATTTGTGTTTTCTGGACTTTAAAATCGATATGGCGGAGTATGTTAAAGCTAATTCGAATAATTTGCCGAGCTTAGATATATTCATGGTGCATGAATTCATTAAAAGGGACGATAGATTTAATTTATCAGAAATTAAAGGAACAAAAGCCTCGCAGTAAGTATTCAGTTTAATTTAAATATTTTCAAAGCATAAATTAATCACTGTATGATCTGTGTTTTGACACAGAACTTATGGAGGTAAGGCGTGATCATGACATGTTTCATGCTAATACACTTTTCTTTTTTTTAAATGCTTTTCAAGTTTGCTTTTGTTGCCTGGCCTTAACCATGTTTACTTTGATTTCTAGTTCAATGCGAGAGGAATATGGCGACAATGCCATTGGATATGTGGAAGTAAAAAGAGATGGTAACATATGCCATGTAAGAGGGAAGGTTTGTCCAGAACACAGCGTAAAAAAACCGGATTATACTGTGGAACTGGTAGTTGATGAAGATGATGAACTTCTGAAAGATGTTCTTTGCAATTCATGTGCAGCTGCTGCAGGTAAGATATAAAAAATTTTTACAGTCATAGTTTCATTAAAAATCACTTTTGTAGTTTGATATCTTGTTTGTGGTCTAATTCTTAATTTGGTTAAATTTAATTCGCACTCATAGTTACTACTTAGGCAAGATACCATAAAATTATGAATTCAGTAAAACATTTCATAACATATATTATTTTTAGGTGGATGCAAGCATGCACTGGCTTTTTTAATGTGGGCTCACAGAAGAAGCGAAGAGCCATCTCCAACAGATGTTGTTAGCTACTGGCAAAAACCGGTGATGTCAAAAATCGGCAGTTCGATAAAATTTATTAAGGTGTCTGAGTTTCCATCTTCAAGAAAACTTAAAATCCCGGATGTAGGAAACATGCAAGATTTTTTTAATCAAGTGATTTTGGAGGGGCAAAAACAAAATATAGATTGCCAGCTAATGCGATACCAACCTCCAGGACAGAAATATGATCTGCTGAGTATACATAAGTTGATTCATTCCTTTAAACTCAATGACCAAACTAGTTTTGAGGATTTTATTAAATTTGCAAAAGTGCATATAAAAGAAAAATATTTAGATGCAGAAAGTGAAACAAGGAGCCAAAGCAAGTCTGGTTTAAGGTTTGAATTAAGATATGGAAGAATTACAGCTTCAAAGGTGTATGAAGTTTCCAGATGCAAAACTTCAGGTATTATAGGAGCCTATAAAAATAAACCCACAAAGGCCATGGTGAGAGGAATTAAATTGGAAGAGAGGGTACTGAGGGCAGCAGAAAAAAAGCTTTCTGTCACATTTGAAAAAAGTGGTGTTTATTTAATTCCTGAACACCCAGTATTTGGAGCAACGCCTGATGCGATTACAAACGAATATGTTGTGGAGGTAAAATGCCCATCAACGCAAAAGAGTTATCAAACATATATCAAAAATAATGTAATAATGGAAAAATATAAAGCTCAAGTACATTTGCAAATGATGGCAACAAAGAAAAAAAGGCACTTTTCATTGTAGCCAAACCCGATTTTGAAGAATCAAATGATTTTGAAAACTTGTGGATTTAATACGACGAAGAATATATTAAAAAAATTGTAGAACAGTGTACATTATTTTATAAAAATAATATATTTAATAAATTGTTAGATGCTTGATTAAAGTCTTTTTTTTCTGGATTTACCAAAAAAAAAAATGTGGAAAAATTAGAAATATTTTTATATTAAAAAACCTAAGGAACGCTGATGAGTATACCTTAGATTGAAGTCTCAAACTCTATTAGATTAAGTTAGAATTAAATTGCTCATTGGTCACTGTTGACCAGATTGTAATACACTAAATGCCTTTATCCGTGTTTAATAATAATAAAAAAATATTAAAAAAACAAATCAAAATAAAAATTGCTTTATTGTTCGAAGAAAATGTCATTCCTAGAGCGCTTTGACACTTGACACGACATGGAGTGGGGATGAATTTACATTGAAATCGATTTCAATGTAAATTCATCCCCACTCCATGTCGTGTCGACAAGTGTCAAAGCCCCCAAAATTCACAAAGCTTTGCACACAATATACTATACAAAAAAATTATTAATAATAACTAGACATTTGTAGTAACTAATTTATTTTATTAATGGTGATTGTAAGTTTGCTAAGGCACATGCTATACGAATAATAAAGTTGTGGTCAACAACAGAATGAGGTTTTAAAAAAGCAAATTCTCTTAACCTTCGAATCAGTCTTTCAACATGTATCCGCAGACTAGCAATTCTTTTAGTTTCCAAAACCTCTTCTTTTGTTGGTTTTAGAGTGTTGCTTACACTGGGTGGTCTTAATAATTTGCAGTTGTGCCTTTGAAGAATTTGTGAAACTTCTTTAAAACCACGGTCTGCCATGACTACAGGTCCCTCTGGTAACACCTTTAAATATTCACTTTCCTGAATCAGCACCGTATCACTGATTCGTCCACTGTAACCTTTTGAAATAAAATTAATGAACCCATCAGGTGTACAAGAAACTAAATATTTGATGGTGTTACACTTTTTATATTGTGACCACGATAAAGCTTGATGCACAGGATTTGTGGGTTTTTCAATTTCTATTTCCAAACAATCAATAATAGACTGCACATCATTATATGAAGCCCTAAATGGTATTGGTAAATTTTTTTTAATTTCTTCTTTCTCAGGCCAGTATATAAAAGTACTTAAATAACTATCTAGTTTGTACACATTATTCAAAAAAATTTTTGATGCTCCTCCAATAGTCACCGCAAACTGGTCTGATAATCTTGCAAAAGAATCGTTTAACTTTATTTTCATAAGACATAGTAATATATGTTCTTTTTTTAAATGTCCTTTATCACACAATAGTTTAATTATTATTCGATACCAAACATTTGGAATACCAACATATCTCTTTGGATATTTTTCTATATTATTTAAAACACATTTGCAGAGCTCATTTTTAATAGTTTTCTTCATTTCGCTATTGTCGCTTGGTGGAACATAATCACTGCTGGATGGAATGCTTTCACTATCTTCCTCAACAATCTCGTCTACATGAATTTTTCTCTTCTTTTTGGGTGGTGATGTAGCAATATCTGATTTAAATATTAAACTAGATGTGTCTAGTTTAACATGACGGTTTGGTTTTATGTCACAAGATACCAAAACATTCTTTGTTTTTATCTCAGTTTGTTGAGAAATAGATAAAATAATAAGTGAAACTACAGAATTTCTATTATTCAAATTTCAATCCTTTCCACACACAAGTATTTTATTTACCTCAACATGATCTTCACAGCAGAAATAATTGCCAGTGTTTGAGAAGTCTGAAATTCTTCTAGCTGCTTCAAACCATCTTTTTCTCCGGACCACATTTTTAGGGACAGTAATGAAAATTTTATCTGGTGTAGTTACTGTAGTGTTAGTTTGGGAGTTAGAAGTTAATAACTATTCTTCTTACTTCGCCACAACAAATCCAAATCATACAAGGACGTCATTTGCTGATATCTGGCAAATTGAATTCTCTAATATGACGGATGATGTAATTATTAAAACAAAATTGGGATTCCTACTAAAAACTAACAATGAGGAAAGAAAAATAACTGAAACGTTTGAAAAACTGAAGAAAAATACGATCATTGTTAACTACAAAAAGACCCAACACAGTCAATCCACTCCAAAACAATCACCACAAGTATCTTATTCTGTAGTCATATCAAATGTTGAGCTTGAAATTGATGACTCAAACATTAGTGCATTTCTCACAGCAAACAATTTTGATCATCGGTACTGCAAACGAATAACATCCAAAAGCACGGGCAAACCCACACAACTAATAAGAATTATTACTTCAAACCAACAAACCTCTGAAAAACTTCTCAGCAATGGCCTATTCTACAAACTATGCCACCTATCCCATGTAGTAAATGCCATTCCTATTTACACACTACAGAAAACTGCAATCAACCACATAAATGCAACAAATGCTATGGAAGCCATCCTGCTCATAAATGTACTTCAACGCTTGATCCAAAATGCCTATCCTGTGGTGCAACAGATCATCAAGCCTGGTCTTTCCGATGTCCTAAACGACCAACTCAACCTATAGATGGTATACCTAATATACCAGTTAAGTCGCTAAACAAAAAATCAGCCAAACTACCTAAAGAAACTCAAAAATCCAGAATACACTCTTCGATAACAGTACATGACTTTATAATCAACAGCTATAACAACACCTTAAACGAAACCAATTATATAAACGAAAATCGGATGCAACTCATTCAGAAGTTGAGAAAAAGGTTTGTGAGCAACTTCAATATTGATACGCAAGTATTGTTCTCAGGTAATCTTGATGTTTGACCTAGAAGCACCAGAAAAAGACTCCCCTACTAAACCAATTGATGACGACACAACATTTCAATATATTCAAAATGTCTCTTAAAATAGTGTACTCCAACATAAATAGCTACTGTAAAAGAAGACATCTAATTAATAATTTCATTGAAAAAAATCAGATAAACTGTGCCTTATTTGTGGAAGCTCTAATAGATAGAAACTCCAACACCACCTTCAAAAACTGGAATACTCTTTCTCAAATAGGCAACTTAATTACCAATAAAACCAGAGGTGGTAGTTTAATTCAAGTAGATCCTATGATTAAAATTAAAAGGAACAGCCATAAATAACCTATTAAATGAGACTCTCCATATCTCTTTTCCATTTAAAGATGAACAATATTCACCAAAGCATCTTTGTACAAATACTGTATTATAATTGGAGACTTTAATGTCAACAAGTACAAAAAGAAACAAATAAACAGCTTTAAACAAAACACAAACTGTTCGAAATCGAACATTTTTAACTACGCCCATGGCAGCAGAGAAATAAAATAACCGAACCTCGCGCATAGTAACAGTGTAAGCACACATAGTAAATCAAGGCCAGAGCACAGCTAAGAACCCGGAAGTAATTAATAGTCCATATAAACATCAATAGTTAAAAACCGCCTTATCGGCTGCCGCCTTTAGATGCTCCACGGCCAGGGGCAAGATTGGCAGTTGCATAAAAAAAAGGATATCAATAGCGCCGAAAACACGTACCCGTGATTGGCCAAGGAAGAATATCGGCGGACCACACGCGACTAGAATAAATTAAATCAAATCAGTAGAACTTCTATCTCCGGGGAAACAGGTCGTAATAAATCCGTAATAAATCCCTCAATCTCAACTTATATAAATTACATACTACTATATACGCACTTGCGTTTCACAGTTCATAAATTTTTGAGCAATTGCAAACCTAGTTTTGAGTTTGTTATATTCTTTGTTTTTTCTTTGTAAAGTGTTTTTGTTTTACGTTATCGTTAATACACAAAATCCAAGTACTCAGAGTATAATTTCACTACAACCTAAATACGTATACAGTCCACATCAAAACTCTCTGCCAACTTACTCTACAATAAGTTGGGACAGGCACATCTACAGGGTGTGGCCTAATAAGTTTGGGTCTCCAAATTTGACATTATTTGGAACTAAGAGAGATAATGGCAAAGATTCCACTCCAGACATACTTTTAAAAAAGTGGAAGTTATACCAGACCTAGGTTCAAACCACCTAGCACTGTTAATAGAATTTGATACTAATATGGATGTTGCACCAGTTGAGCCAGAAGTTAGTTTCAATCTTGCCAAATGCAATATGGAACAAGTGAACCAAACAATGATTAACCATATCCAAAATCACGAATTGATAAATAAAGCAAATATATCAGCTTTTAATAACACACTTACAGAAACTATTATCCAAAACACTCCCAAGATACAAAATAAGTTTTACACAAAAGAACTACCACCTTTTATTTTAAGATTAATAAAGGAAAAAAGAAAGCTATATAGAGAGTACAGACTTCAAGGGGACTCTATTCTTAAAGCAGGAATTAACAGACTAAACAAGCATATACAAAAACTTATATGGGAATATAGAACACACAAATGGTTAGAAACCTGTGAAGAAATAAATAATAAAAAAGGCAAAACGTATTGGAAGGAAGTTAAAAAACTAAGCAGGTACAAAAAGGAAACAGTGTGAATTCCATTTTAATAGAAAACAACATTCAGTATGTGACAGTGGACGAAAAACTTCAAGCATTTGCTAAACATCTGGAAGAAACATACAAGGAGACGAACAAAATAAGTTTTGATCAACAACATTATGATACTGTACAAAACTGGATGGAAGAATACAAAAACTCTACAATAGATCATCCAGAACAAGAAATAAATGAAGAAGCTTATTTTGAAATCCTTAACAAAGGAAAAAACACAGCACCTGGTTACGACTATATCACAAAAACAATATTGAGAAAACTAGACTACCAAATACACGAACACATCATTAAAATGTATGAATTCTGCCTTACTAAACCCTATTATCCTGAATGCTGGAAGATGGGAAGTGTTATCACAATACCGAAAAGGAACACAGACCAATCAAAAGTTCAAAATTATCGTCCAATTACATTGCTAAGCAACTTGGGAAAAAACCTGGAGAAGATCATCATTAAAAGACTGCTAGAGGAAACTGGAACAAAGATTCCAAATTATCAATTCGGGTTTAAACCAAAAAACTCCACCACTCACCCACTCAGTATTCTCACAAACAACATTCAAACGACGACACTGGAAGGGGGAAAAATCGCAGCATTATTCCTAGACATCAAGAAAGCCTTCGATAGTGTATGGCAAAATGGCTTAATTTATAAACTTTACAAAATGAACATTTCAAAATATCTTATTCGGATCATCATGGACAACATCACCAAACGCAAAATTAGAATTAAAATTCGTCACAAGCACTCCCAAGAATTTACTGCACAACAAGGATTACCCCAGGGTTCACCACTCTCACCCATACTCTACAACATATACTGTGCAGACATCTATAATAGAGACCCAGAGTACTTCGACAAAGAAAGTTATATCCTTCAATATTCAGGCGACACTGCTCTAATCTGCCAAGCCAGACCTATTCGGAAGTTTCCTGAATCAACCCTATGGGAAATTATTCAACAAAGGAGAAACCATTAATTTACAGTGCTATTTATTTACTTATAAATATATTTATTGTATTTATTTTACATTTTGAAGTTATGATAACAAACAAATTTATAATTTTTATCTATGGGCAGAAGGACCTCGGTCGATAGCCCTTTGTAAGTGGTTAGCTTACTGTTGAGGGTTCTGGAATAAACCCTATGTTGTGCCAGTTTCCCAGGACGGTCAACAATGTGTTACCGCCTTTTTAAACTGCATCGTAGTTCGAATTTCTAGTGGACTGTAATTTTAGATTGAAGATATGTGTACTGTAGTAGGTTTATCTTCTCAACTTCATCCAACAAAAACAATGAACACTTTTATTTAACCATTTATTAAACTTGTTAAATAAATAAATGAATAAAACAACAACGTAACAAAGATTACATTAAACTAGTAATCATGAACAAAGTATTATAATTAATTAAAAGAAATGATCACATCATTCAGAAAATATTATTTTGCGTGCATTCTGCGTGAGTGATGAAAAGACACTGGAGGGTCCTAGCCTGATTGCAGCTAGAGACGCACTGATATGAACTGATTTGAGAAACGATATGTATTTACGTTGTGTTGGACAACGGAGGGTTCTAGCCTGATTCGCAGCTAGATACACACTGAGTTTAAAATCGGCGAAGTTTATCGGTTTCAGATATTCAGATATATCCCTTCCCCGGCTGGCAATTG
Source organism: Crepidodera aurea (assembly GCA_949320105.2). Lineage (NCBI taxonomy): Eukaryota > Metazoa > Arthropoda > Insecta > Coleoptera > Chrysomelidae > Crepidodera > Crepidodera aurea. The sequence goes on from OX439477.1 coordinate 1,204,227, forward strand.
TTCTAGAAAGTTCGTTAGCGTGAACCGCGTAAACAAGCATGTAAAATTTTTTCTATTGTCTAGACGAGACGGTTAGATTTATGGCTTGATATAGAGTAAAAAAATTATCATTTGACGATACCGCTTCCTGGTTTGAACGCCGTTTGCAAATGTATTTTGGTGCGGCGTTGCCGGTTGAACGAATATGAGTTTACATGTTTAATTATCTGAAAATTAAACACTTACAATAAAGAACATAATAAAAATTTTCACACACGTCAGCCTTAGTAGCTGCCATGTTGCCGAGTTGCTTTTTATGAAAATGGCAATTTCCGAATTGTTTTGACACTTCGAAAGTGACAAATACCATACGAGTCCAGTTAAGTTAAAAAGAAGAAATATATCACACAGTCGTGTGATATATTTTACTTTCGCGCACGACATCAGTCAAAGTGTTGTCAATGGTTATGAATAATTAGTAGTGAAAATGGAAAGGGATGAATTTTTGATCGAATTTACTCCACTAGAAATATCTGCGGCGGTTAAAATTACCAGCTTAAAGCCGCTGACCCAAAAATCAAAAGAAAGGTAGGTACTCCTATTCATACAACTAATTCATGGACTGAAGAAATATAAAAGGCATTAAAGCTTCTTTTTCTGAATTTTTATTAAGTTAATAAAAAAAAGCACAATAACAGATTATTTTTAAAATTTTATTTTAAATCCTAAAATTCCTAATATACCCAATGATTAATATTAAAAAAAAACAAAATTAGAATATTAAAGATGTTGGGGTCGTAGGAAAAATAGTGTACATAACTCTTTGGAAAGTGCATTTCTTGCACTCGTTACGTTTCCGCACTCGCCGCTAAGCGGCTCGTGCTAAACGCTACTCGTGCGTAATTGGTCACTTTCCACACTTGTTACGTAATATACTATTTCCTACGACCACCTATGAAAATGGCAATTTCCGAATTGTTTTGACACTTCGAAAGTGACAAATACCATACGAGTCCAGTTAAGTTAAAAAGAAGATTGAGTATGTGTGTACTGTAGTAGGTTTGTCTTCTCAACTCCATTCAACAAAAACAATGGACACTTTTATTTAACCATTTATTAAACTGTTAAATAAATAAATGAATAAAACAACAATGTAACAAAAAATTACATTAAACTAGTAATCAATGAATAAGTATTATAATTAATATGTGCTTAACAAGCACTAACACATATTAATGAAAAATGAATTAAAAGAAATGATCACATCATTCAGAAAATATTATTTTGCGTGTGTTCTGCGTGAGTGATAATTAGACACTGGAGGGTCCTAGCCTGATTCGCAGCTAGAGACACACTGATTTTAGATTTGAATATAAAATGAACAATAAAGTGGACCGCCTGATACGCAGCTAAGTACCACTGTGTAAAACGAAATATTTTTACGTTGAGCTGGTGTCAACGGAGGGTCTAACCTGTTTCGCAGTTAGAGACGCACTGTTTAAATTCTCGAAGCACTGAGTTAAGCTCGACGAAGTTTTGTCGGTTTCAGATTTATCCCTTCCGGATTGCGCAATTGTTCTAGAAAGTTCGTTAGCGTGGGTTTTTTTATATTGTCTAGACGAAACGGTTAGAACCGCGCCACAGACTATGGCGTGATATTTTATTGTGAAATAGAGTAAAAAAAATTATCTTTTGATGAAACCGCTTCCTGGTTTGAACGCCGTTCGCAAATGTATTTTGGTGCGGCGTTGCCGGTTGAACGAATATGAGTTTACATGTTTAATTATCTGAAAATTAAACAAACTTCGATGTTTATTTTAATAGAAAAAAAAAAACAGTTTCATGAAAAAATATGTTTTTCGTTTGTCGCAAGAGGTTGCAAATTACAGTACTTCTCAAGAACATTATTTTAGTTATTTTTTTTTCAAATTTGCAGAACTTTTGGAATTTTCTTCGAAAAATTGGGATGAACAACAATTTATTTTCGATAAAAGAAATCTTTCCGTATTGTTTGAATGGTTGCAAATTTAACAGAGGATGTAAAATGCTATTTTACAAAACTTCGAAAGTTTTCAGAACTTTTGAAATTTTTTTCGCGCTATTAATGCGAAAATGCATTAAATCGTGATTTTCAATATCTTCCGTTCAGAAAAAAAGGTTGCAAAATCAGACACAATATCATTTGAACTAACTCTTCATTCAACTGAAGTTTTAAAACTTTTGTAATTATTGTTAAATTTTGTAAAAATCATGGCCTAATCTTGATATTTCTAAAAATCAAAGCATTTACAAGAAAACCAATAACTTGGAGACCTATGGATTCAGCCTAATCCAATTTTAACTGAAATTGAAAGCAATAATGTATTTACAATTGTTTAAAATTATACAGGGCGTCTAAAATGGGGCGATTCTCTAATGACATATTCAAACGACAATATCGTTCTTATTTTAAATGGGACATCCTGTATTTTATAATCCTATTATGAAGCAAATTACATTACCTTTTAAAAATGGTAAAGGTCTACTATGCCTAAATCTATTAATTTTTGTTAAATTTTACATTATTTTGCCATCGTAATGCCTAAAATATAACACCCTGTAGTTGATCAGCTTAGACTATGATCCGAAAAAATTACAGATGAATCCAATTTTCATAAAAATGAATTAGTTAACCGTTATAACTTTCATTATTATGATACTCAAAACCAGCATTTGTTCCGCACAATAGATCATCAGAACCGGTGGAACATTAATGTATACGATGGAATTATAGGCGACCAAGTAATTGGCACATATTTCTTTGATGGTCATTTAAATGGGGGGAAATTTTAAGAAAAAGTTTCTGGGAACTGTTGGAAAATGTATCATTAGATATTAGACAAAAATTGATGTTGCAATAGTCTAAGCTGATCAAATACAGGGTGTTATATTTAGGCATTAGGATTGACAAATAATATAAAATTTAGCAAAAATAACTCCAAAATTAATAGATTTATTACTAAAAATAAATACGAATAAAACTAAAATTTCATAACAAGTAATTATCAGATAAGTATTAATGGTGAAAATATTGAGGTTCAGAAAAAAATTAAATACTTGGGTGTGATAATTGTTTTAAAGAACACGCAAATTTTATAATTAAAACAATTTCTTTTAAAATTAATTATTTGTATCGCTCAACCCTACATTTAAGTAAATGGACAAAAAATTTATTATATAATGCATTAGTTTTACCTCATTTTACATACTGTGCTACCGTTCTTTATCTGTTGAACCAGAATGAAACAAATCGCCTGCAAAAGCTTCAAAATCGAGCCATGCGAATCATCCTTTCATATGATAGAAGAACTTCTATAAATCGGATGTTAACTACATTAGACTGGTTAAGTGTAAAACAGTATTTTAGTTACCTAACATTAACATTTATATATATATAAAATTAAGAATAATTTATCACCAATAAAATGCATTACAACTCTCAAGTCCACCAATATCCTACGAGACAGAGGCATAATTTTCATATTACACACGTTACTCGAAGTGATAAGCAAAATTCTGTATTTGTGAATGGATTGGTTGAATTCAATACATTGCCTCAAAATATTAAACAAGCTACATCCGTAGGAAATTTTAAAATTCAATTAAAGGCATACTTTTTGGGCTAAAAACTTTTATAATTTCTGTTCTTATATTTTAAATGTATGTAGTGTTATTATTTTAATCTGTATTGTCATTATGTATTTTATAAATTTAACTAACCAATGTATTTATGTGTACGCTAAAATTAGCTGTATTTGTGCTAAATAAAGGATTTATATTTAGGCATAGTAGACCTTTATAATTTTTAAAAGGTAATGGAATTTGCTACATAATAGGATTATAAAATTCAGGATGTCCTATTTAAAATAATAACGATATTGTCGTTTGAATACGTCATTAGAGAATCGCCCCATTTTGGACGCCCTGTATAATTTTAAACAACTGTAAATACATTTTCCTATGACCACATAGGAAAGTAGATATCGCACTCTCTACTCTGACAGACGATGGTACTTTTCACACTAACTTTCCGCACGTTTGTTTTATTATCAGATTTTTAATCAGAGTAGTTTTGCCATCATCTAATGTGTCATCGAAAAAATCACCCAGTATAAATTTTGTCATTTTTGTAAAAAAAATAAAGTCCGGAATCGAACCAAGGTCTTCTCGAACATTGTAGCGCATCTACAAATAGTGACAGACACTATAACCACTGCGCTAATACGGCATTAAAAATTAAAAAGTGTCTTGTGGTCTTTTAAGTAATTTTGCACTAGAAACTGATTAATTATTAAAACTAAAGAAGTCCCTTGAAATGATTCGCATCAGCCTCTTTTCGATTTGATTTCTTGCATACATGTCAAATAAAACATCGATATTTCTTCTATTTTCAGTAGTAATACTATAAGTACTTCAAAATAATCGTGTTATGCATCGATAACTTGTTGCATAATTACAAAGAGTGTCAGTTTGACAGTTTAAATAATCCGACCGCGACCGTTATTGTTTTGTTTTCAAATAAACGTTAATTATCAATATTTGTATTTATTCTACTACAAAAGTGATTGTAAATAAAACAGCATTATTTCTTATATAAACTAAATACACAAATAAAACTATCACATTTCACAATATTTGGTAAAATTATCAGATAGAGTCATAGGAAAAATAGTGTATATTAGTAGATGTGCTACCATCTATGGTAAGAAGAGAGTATTGACATTAAATTTTGACTGAATCTAGTCAAGATGTCACTCTCTTCTTTTTTATCCCTTTCAGAGATTAATACAAAGTGAGTAAACCAGTAAGGAATTTTAATTTATTAGATTCGACATCCTAAGACCAGTTTCTGTCTTTCGACTTCATCAGTTAGGCTTTTCGAATCCAATAAATAAAATTCCAAACTCGTACAAGTCAATAGCTATATCCGCTATAAGATAACATTTGTAGATGTGCTACCATCTATGGTAAGAAGAGAGTATTGTTATCTTATAGCGGATATAGCTATTGACTTGTACGAGTTTGGAATTTTATTTATTGTATTCAAAAAGCCTAACTGATGAAGTCGAAAGACAGCAACCGGTCTTAGGATGTCGAATCTAATAAATTAAAATTCCTTACTGGTTTACTAGTGTACATTACTTGTGCGAAAGTGATTTTTCACACTCGTGTGAAAAGTGTCACTTTCCGCACTCTTTATGTAATATACTATATTGCTTTCAATTATTAGTCTAATTTTTTAGTTAAATTGGATTTGGCTGATTCCATAGGTTTACAAGTTATTGGTTTTCATGTAAGTGCATTTTTAGAAATATCAAAATATCTCGAAAAGTAAAAAGCTTAGGTATAGGGAAGCTATTTTTATTTTTTTTGTATTGCTTAACAGTTTTCAAGTAAAAAACGAATAACCTTTACTTACTGAAAATCTTGTGGTTCTTAAGATATTTAATGTTTTTATGAAGTCTGTAAGACCTTTTATTAATGAAATAACCAACAATATTTTTCTTGGATTTCTTTAATAATTTTTTCTCAATTTTTTATAACCACTAGACTTTTGTATAGTGTCTTGTATCTAGTGGTTATTAAAAAGTAAGACAAAAATTATTAAAGAAATCCAAGAAAAATATTGTTGGTTATTTCGTTAATAAAAATCTTAGACTTCATAAAAACATTAAATATCTTAAAAACCACAAGATTTTCGGTATGTAAAGGTTATTCATTTTTTACTTGAAAACTGTTAAGCAATACAAAAAAAATAAAAATAGCTTCAAATACCATGGGCCTAGAAAATGGTTGTGAAAAGGGGATATACTCTTCTAACTGCACGCCACTGGATCTAGATATGAAACATGTTTTTTTTACTGAAATATGTCTTTTTACATTTAAAAACGTTTAAAAACATTTATTTATTTTTTAACTTTAACGCCCTGTATTTCAAAAAGTAATCGAGTTGGACCCCTCATTCCTTATATCATTTTGTCCCATTTTACGAGAGGTATCTACAGCCAGACGTTGTGTCATTTAGAAACACCCTGTATACAATTGTGAGCTATTTATTTAAATTTATACTTTAATTACTCTTTTGTTTATCAATGTAACACGGAATCTTACGTTTTTCGAGTAATTAAAGTATAAATTTAAATAAATAGCTCAAAACTGTACATGATTTAAAAAAAAAGAAATTCGTAGTTTTCTTCGTTTCTTATTTGCATTTTTTTGAGAACATTTACCATAGTAATGTATATTTTTTTTACACCATCAAAAAGTAGAGTTTTCAACAAATAAAAAGCTCACCGAGTTTTTTAAAAAAGCAGATATTTTGACGTGAGAATTTTCGATGGAAAATTAGACAGCTTTTTCGATATTAAGTCAAAATAAGGTTAAAAAAATAAATATTTTAAAACAAAAAAATTACAGTGTTTGGGACATAAAAAGGTAAGTTTACACCAAATTTCGTGAAAAAAAAAATGTTTGTAAAGTAAAAATAATAAACCAAAAACTTGGTTATTTGAATTTTTCACATAAATTTTGAGGTTATGTGAAAAAAGTGTAAATACAAAAGTTGTAGATCTTTTTATTACCTACAACTTTGCCATTTAACTTTTTTCCATAGGACTTGTATTTTTTCCTGGAAATCGAGATAAACAGTTTTCTACCCTTAAAAACTCCGCCCTTCCACTTCCCGATCCCAGAGCGCCTGTAAATTATTTTTCCTATCATTTTTGTCATATTCTCTTCCTTTTCCAATGAGTTTTATCTGACCTGACTCACCCTGTATAGATGGTCTGGGTTAAATTAAATCATTAATCTTTTAAATTAATATGAAAGTTCTTATACCATTTTTTTAAAATGTACAATGAAAATCAAATGCATAAAACTTACTTGGCTAGGATTCCATCTTTCTTCGTCAACCTGACGATACAATCATCTGATTCACCCATTCGCCTGATAGCTCCACAGAGAGCATAACTTTTAGAATTTTCAGTCATTCTACCGGTAGCGGGGTCTACATCGGCGATGCTAAGTTGGATACTTGCATGATCCTTCGCATGTATGATTCTGTTGCTAGCAGAGCTAAAAAATAGTTGAGACATAAATAACTCATATCATTTTCATGAAGAAAAAAAAAATATAATAGTGCTAAAATATAAATGTGGTAATTGTATTTCAAAAAATTTATGGTAAAAACACGTGTATACATAACCTCACCATTTTCTGGGGCAGTATAAGTCAACAGTTTCTCCTGCGTCGTTTTCCATGTTTTATGTCTACAAAATAAATTCCTCGTTAATGAATTTTTAAAATGAAATAATTTTAAAGCAAAATTCTGAATTTAAACTTACTTTTATTTTAGTCGATAAACGAAGAAAATGGACGAACGTCAAAAGAACGAAAAGCAAAAAGTCAAAAATCATTGTTGCCAACTTTAAACTCTTTTAATGATGAGTACGTTTTGTTGAATCACTATCTTATTTCCGATATAATAAATTTTGACCACATATTCTTATTTGTCAATTTCAGGTTATTAATTTACTAGATTTTATTTTTATTTAAGCTTCGAATTTCTATATTATTTTTATTCGAATCGACATTTTGGGACATGTACAAAGAAGCATATTCAGCCAACAGAGATGTCAAATTCAAATGTATTGCCATCTAGAAGATAGTAGCACAATCTTAAAAGAGTAAAATACGGAAGCCATCTAAAGTCCATCAATACAAGAAATTTTCGATAAAGAAACGCAAGCGCATAAGGTGTTTAAAATAAGCGCGGCGACTTTCAGTTCAATACGCACAATGCATTTTCACATTCACAACACGATTTTGTTCCACTACTACGCTAAATTACTATCCTCATTCACCAGTTTACATAGGTCAAAACAAAAATCACGTTAATCTTAAATCTCACTTCTGAGTATTCGTTGCGTAAGATATAAACGAAGAAACTGTAAAAGCTGAAAGTCTATTTATAATAAATTCGTGTTAGTTGTTGGCAAAAGCACCATCTGCTGATTTCCAAGACATGTTTTGCTGAAGGTATAACTGGGTCACAGATATTTTTTAAGAAAATGTCTCTAAAGGTGAGTTACATTTGTGAATTTATTTTAAATTTTAGAATATTTTATCATCGATACCAATCTATCAAGTGGTTTTCTATGGGACTCCGTATTTTTAAATTTAGATTATTGTGAGTATGAACGACCGCGCGGTTGTTGGTGCATTTTTTTATTAGAAAATGTGACAATTAAATATAATGTTTCATCCACTAGATAGACACACTTTTTTTTCTCTTTTTATTAAATCTTTTCATAAACGAAAACTCAAAATTTAAACCTTTAAAAAAACATTTTTTTTATTTTGTAGGTATGTTTACATTTTCTATTATTAAATTATATGCTGGTTTATTAAAAGTATATGACGTACAAAATATAGTTTTATAGTACAAGTTTCTATTTTATATATAGATTCTTGTTTACTTACATTATACATATTCAAATAATTTTTATGATACCTAGTTTTGTATAGGAATATTAACCATTAATAAATTAACATCAAAACTGAATTTGCTAGTGTTTAAGTATACTATTTTAAGTTAATATTCACCTTGAGTTTGTTAGAACTAGATTTTTCTATTTTTACCGATATTTTCGTATAATTCTAATAAATAAACGTACTTGGTAAACGCAGTAGCGGCGCCACGGGGGGCAAAGGGGTAAAAAGTGAGTTTTTTAGGATATAAATGGACCTAGAATCTACAAAAAAATTCAAAACAATTAAAATTTAGTTTATGCAGAATGGCAATGTCAAAATTACCGCAAAAAAATGTTTGTGCCATTTTTCGAGGAAAAAAAAATGAGTTTTTTGGGATATAAATGCACCTAGAATCTACAAAAAAATTCAAAAAAATTAAAATTTGTTTTACGCAGAATAAATTTTGTATAAGAAACGATTGGCAATGTCAAAACTACCGAAAAAAAATGTTTGAGCCATTTTTGAGGGAAAAAGTGAGTTTTACAGACCTTAGAATCTACAAAAAAAAAATCAAAAAAATTAAAATTTGGTTTACGCAGAATGAATTTTGCATAAGAAACGATTGACAATGCCAAAATTACCGAAAAAAAAATTTTTGGGTCACTTTTCGGGCGAAAAGGAGGTTTTTAAGATATAAATGGACCTTAGAATCTACAAAAAAAAATCAAAAAAATTAAAATTTGGTTTACGCAGAATGAATTTTGTATAAGAAACGATTGGCAATGTCAAAATTACCGAAAAAAAATGTTTAGGTCATTTTTGAAGGAAAAAGTGAGTTTTTTAGGATATAAATGGATCTAGAATCTACAAAAAAAATTCAAAAAAATTAAAATTTGGTTTACGCAGATATGAGAAATATCCTCTCATTGCTTAGATTTTCTGTCGTACTGGACGAGTTTAAAAATATTAAAACAAGGCGTTTACTACTGTAAATAATAACATATATTCTATTATTTATTTTTTTTTTGTGATAAATACAGTATTACTTTAAATACATATGCGGCGCCTAGTGATGTGTGCTCCCGCCCCCGCCCTTAATTTCTAGAACCGCCACTGGGTAAACGCATATCCTATTCCCCAGGTAGAATTTTTTTGTTATATCCATGACCAATGTGACGTAATATAGCAGTAAAAATGACCTCAGTTGAATGCGTTAATATTATATGACGTCCCACCCCGCGGTATTTAATTGAAGGCCTAATGACTGGGTTAGGGAATAAAAATAATCCATTTAAAAAAATTTAAGTTCTTATATATTTAAAAACCAGTCATACCTACATAAATTTTAAAAATAGTTGGTATTAAAAAATATAAGTATATACATATGACACAGTAGTTTTTTTCTTATACAGGGTGTTCCGTTGGTAAACGGAGATATTTGTAAGTTAGGTAGAGGTCACAATGGATATCCCATGGATATCCATTGGCAACCAACTTGGACGTCCAATGGATGTCCATTATTTATTTAATATGAACATATTTTGGACGTGAATTGTACCAAAATGGACAATAATTGGATCTTCGATGGACATTTCATGGATGTTATCTGGACCTCTGATGGAGGTTTATTGGACTTATAAATGGACATATTTTGGACGTGAGTTGTACAGGGTGGCCCATTAGGCGAGGTAACCGGCTGTATTTTGGAAAGTATTTGTCCCAGGTTGTGGGGAAAAAAAATATCGATTAGTAAAAGTGGCCAAGAGAAATTGCTGGAAATTACTTTTAAGATCTAAATGTCGCCCCTAGGGGGCGTTACTGCTATGTGCAAATCTAAAATTACTATTATCTCAGAAAATCGCAGAATGAGCTATTACATTGATATCATCATTTGAAAGCTCATTTAATATTAGATAATTTTTTCTAGTGACATTTCATTGTATCTGTCATAATAAGCGAGAAGGAAGACCATCTATTTTTCATTTTTTAAATTTTAATATTTCGTTAACTATTCAACCTAACCGACTGTTTCTGGACTCATATGAAAGAGAATTGTGTGGACTTTGAAGACCGTTTATATACCTTATCGATTACTTTGAAACAGATAAACTAGAGGTCGCTTTAGGCAGCAATTACTTATTTTTACGATTTTATTAAAAAAATTAAATGAAACGTTACTATTTTAGTAAAATATTTTGAAGCAGCTTTAAATTTCTTATATTTTAGTGAAAACCCCATCTCGATTCGTTTTTGACTTATCGTAAGAAATGTGAAAAACTATAATGTAAATGTAAAAGATCAAAATTAACAAATTAGCTAATCATAATCAGGCTTTGGAATATTTCGTATGTTTTTAATGACAGTATTACAAAGAAGCGTCAAATTATTTATTTTGCCTTTTACAAATGATGAAGCCGTCGATATGATTCAAGTTTACTTTGAGTGCGTGGAAAGAATCTGCTCCTGAAATGACGGCGATTTGGATACCTCATCGCGTACTCTCTTGCAGTTATTGTAGCATTCTGAAAGCACTCAAAGTAAACTTGAATCATATCGACGGTCTCATCATTTCTAAAAGGCAAAGGCATTTTGAATGCTTAACCAAGACAAAATAAATAATTTGACGCTTCTTAGTAATACTGTCATTAAAAACATACGATATATTCCAAAGCCTGCTTATGATTATAGCTAATTTGCTAATTTTTATCTTTTACATTTACATTATAGTTTTTCACATTTCTTACGATAAGTCAAAAACGAATAGGGATATCGAGATGCGGTTTTCACTAAAATATAAGAAATTTAAAGCTGCTTCAAAATATTTTACTAAAATAGTAACGTTTCATTTAATTTTTTTAATAAAATCGTAAAAATAAGTAATCGCTTCATAAAGCGACCTCTAGTTTATCTGTTTCAAAGTAATCGATAAGGTATATGAACGGTCTTCAAAGCCCACACAATTCTCTTTCATATGAGTCCAGAAACAGTCGGTTAGGTTGAATAGTTAACAAAATATTAAAATTTAAAAAATGAAAAATAGATGGTCTTCCTTCTCGCTTATTATGACAGATACAATGAAATGTCACTAGAAAAAATTATCTAATATTAAATGAGCTTTCAAATGATGATATCAATGTAATAGCTCATTCTGCGATTTTCTGAGATAATAGTAATTTTAGATTTGCACATAGCAGTAACGCCCCCTAGGGGCGACATTTAGATCTTAAAAGTAATTTCCAGCAATTTCTCTTGGCCACTTTTTCCCCACAACCTGGGACAAATACTTTCCAAAATACAGCCGGTTACCTCGCTTAATGGGCCACCCTGTACATTACCTGGACCAGTGATGGACATCTTATGGACTTCAGTTCCTAGTTTTTGAGAAATGCCTTTCTATCAAAAAAATAATGTAATGCATTAGATTTTCCTAGACGTCTAGCATTATTACTACAATCTACATATAGATAGATCAATCAGCACCATTTTCAGTGTATGAACTCATGTACGGAATAAAAATCGATTCATATAAATAACAATATATATTTAAATATGAAAATGTTTTAAACAACATACAGAACATGAAATAAAAATATTCTAAAATAAATAATTAATTTAAAAATAAAACTGAAATAAACGTACATTTCTGATGACGATGAGTCAGCTTCACTACTATTATATTTTATGAGACTGAACATTACCACTTTTAGGATATTTGTTGACTGTTGAACTCAATCTTTACTACTTTCCCTAGAATTACTATTATTGAAATCACATATATTGGGATCAGACTGAAAGCTCGAAGCAGGTGGTGAAACAAAAGCAGAACTTGATGGAAGGAATTGTGCGTCACTGGTAGAAGATAAGTTTTCTCTGTTTGAGTTCTCTTTGTTTAAGTACTTCTTTCGTATGACGTTTTTCTCCATTCTTTCCTGGCGATCAAAACACAAATCTCTTTTCTTTTTTGAAGAACTTATTAACATTATTAACAATATTCTAAATCCATTACAACATGGAACCAAATAAATAACCTGTCAATTGTCAGTTGTGAAGTTGAAATTATCCATCAGGAATGTCAACAGTAACAATGCTACCAATTGGTTAAATTTATTTCGAAGTTATTTGGTCCATCAGAGGTCCATAATTGATCCATAAGAACATGGACTGGAAAAGGATATCCATTGGATGTCCATGAACGACGTCCACTAGACATCCATTGGACGTCCTTTTCTGGTCCATGTGCATATGGACCAATTATGGACTTTTGATGGATGTCCATCCGATATCCTGTGTTTACTGGGTGGTATACAACCTGACGTAGGATCTGGTCAGTCGAGGTGTAACTTGTGGCACGAGGTCCTTGGAGAGGTCCCACTGCTACAATCCAACACAGATTCGATTGCACCAAGATATTCCTTTCATAGGCCCTACAAGGTAATAATAAAAAACGTACATGAGGCTACATTGGCAGCAGGTGCCTTGCGCATCTACACCGATGGGTCTAAAACAAATGAGGGGTCAGGCTGTGGAATCACCGACATAACCTTAAACTAGACGGCTAATGCCATATGATAAAAATTGATCAATTACGAGGATATTGACTTACCTATTAAACATAACACCTTTGGGATGGTTTGTTGAACGGTTCTTAAAGCAAAGTACAAAACAGTTCATTTTTACAATAAATTCACTATTTCTCTATCGAATATCGGTTAAGCACCAAACAGAACAGTGGACGCCTATGAACAGAAAACAATATGTCTCGTCTCCTCGAATCGGCGAAGCTCGAGAACCGAAACCCAGATATTAGACGTACTGGTGTCCATTGCCACAGTAGATACAGTAGTTCGGCACCTTTGATATTGGTGTCCTGGGACCCGATGTTTGAATTGTGTGAGTACAACTCGCCTGCGAGAATGTACCACGTGACCATCTCGAAATCGTGTCAACGTTGCCAAATTTAAATTTGGACAGTTCAACAAAAAGTAGAGCAAAACATATATTTTAGTTCACTTAAAACTTTCGTACAAGAAGAAATAGAAGAAGTGATTAGGACAGACAGCCAAATTATTAGATTCAGACCAATTATAAGCTCTTTAGATCCGTTATAGAAATATTAATTCAAAATATAAAACATTTTTCAGAAAAATATTTATTTTTTACAGTTATACGAATTTAAATTAAGAAAAAGCTTAATTTTCAATCGAAAAAATTAGTTTATACATTTTCAATTTATAATTTTATCCAGAGCTCATTTGTTAATTATCTAATGGTATATGTCTACATAACTGCCTATCCTTAAAAATCAAATAACTCACTTATTTTTCATATAAACTTCAACATATTATACATTTTCGGAAAGGGAAGGAGTTCACCTTTCAGATAGAATAAAAATATATAGGGTGTGTCGTTAAAAAAATCGACGTTATTTGCATTTTAAAAAGACCGCTTCTTTAAAACACCCTATATAAGATTTTACTAAATAAACATTTATACTGAAAAAAACTTTATATAAAAAAAGAAACTGTTCAGTGAAAACCGCACCTTCCTATCGTTTCTGAGATATTTGCAGTTAAAATGGGTCAGAAACTTCTGGGACACCCGGTATTTCAAAAATAAAGGTACTTTATTCCTGAGTAAATTTCATATTTTTTGGCAAATCTCGTATACGACTGAAAAAATTTGATGAGATAGTTGCTTTGTAGGTTTTTAAATAAAAAACTGTTAGTTATAAAAGTCTTTTTAATATAATAATAATATAAGAGTATTTTTTTGTATGAACTTTCTGGTTACCGGTTTTGATATCTGAAATTTCATCAGAATTGATCATAAAAGTATATTACAGGAAATCTTTGAATATGTTGGCAATAAAGTACATTCAAATCTGTTTAGGATTATAATAAATAGGACCTTTTGAAATTTGTTTTAGGGTAAATCGGCATTAGTCTAGGCTTAATATGGCTTATCTGTATACAAGGAAATTAGTATAATAAAAATAGTCCTGGTTTCCCCTACTTTAAGGGAAAGAAATCTGTAAATTCTCATTTCCAATAAATATTTTATTTATTCCTAAAACAAATAGTGTTTAGTGAAGTTCGCAGCCAATATAAATATATTTTTTTGTGTTTACCAATATTTTTCCAGTTTTGTAGATTCAGTCTGGTAAGTTTTAATATATTTTTTATTTGGTGTTTGTTTTTCAAATAGAACTTTTTCATTTTATAGATTTTATTAATTTTAAATATTAATTAATATTTTCAAACAACAATCAGCAAATCAGCAAAATAAACAGCTAATGATTGAAACGAGTCCTAACGAAATATACACAAACACTCTAAACAGAAAACTATAAATCACATACCAAACTATTAATATCAAAGATATAGGTTATAATTAAATTAAATTTGACTTGACAGTTTCGACACTTAACCAGCGTTGCCAAACTTCGGGGAATCTCAAGAAGATTGGGGATTTATTGGGGATTGGCATTATGCGGGGATTTTGAAATCTCATCGTTAAACAATATAATAAATAATTAGCAGGAATTAAAATAAAAAAACAGTTCAGATTGGGCATAGAACTCAAGACCATTTGCACAGCAGCAAATCATTTGTCCATTGTACCTACTTTTGTTATAATAAATCATATTATAATCGGGTAAGTTCGTTTATCTCCGCGCGGTGCGAACGCGGACACATAGAGAAAACCTTTCTGTGATTCCCTTAGTTTTAGACGTTTCTAATTTGCTAGCTTTGCTTTAGATAAGTTAATTTTGTATTCTGTCGCGAAATAACGATACGATTTTGTGCAAATATGGATAAATGTAAGGTACTTAACCTATTGAGGGGAATTTTTGGGGAATCAGCAAATTTTTGTCCCCAAATTTTGGGAATTTGACTTGGGATATTGGGGAATATAATAAATTGGCATCGGCAACACTGCACTTAACGCCTTCACGGCACTATTGCGCATGTTTCCTCTCTTACTAAACTCAACTCTACTGGTACAACCCAGTAGAGCACTTCTGTGCGAACTTGTAGATGATTTCTCTTGGTTTCAAACATACCGATTTTGTGACGCTGAGAGAGTGAGGAGTGATCACGTGGTAGATTCTCGCACACGAATTGAAAATTTATAACTTTTTCGATTGAAAATTAGGCTTGTTCTTAATTTAAATTCGTATAAATTTGAAAATTAAATATTTTGCTTTGAAAAAATTACTACTTTAATACACAAAAAAGAACGTTTTCACCAGAGGTTTCATAAAAAAATTATTTTTGCAAGAGATAAAAATTAAAAACGAAAAACATGGTTTTATCGTATTTGTATTTTATCTTCTAAAGGCTGATGTTTTAAAACAAATTGTTATTGATGTTTTTTATTAGTACATCAAGAAACGGTAATTTTTTTATATTTTCAATTTCAATTATAATTTTAATGTTATAACTTGTCTACTTTTTTCTCATAAGATTAAGAGACTTATTTATCGACAGCAACATTTGGAAATTTCTTTTTTGTGTTTTAAATAACCTGTAATTTTGCCAAGACAAAACATTGAATTTTCGATTTTATATTAAAAAAAATATAATTATTATACTTTTTTTAAACAATATATATTGTTAATTATTAATTATTATTTAATTAAATTTTTAATTATTATAAACTAACTTTTTTTTCGATTGAAAATTAGGCTTTTTCTTCGTATAACTGAAAAATAGATATTTTGCTTTGAAAAATTGTCATTTTAATTTTTGATAATTTTTCTAAAAAATGTTTTGTATTTTTAATAAAAGAATTAATATTTCCATAACGGATCTAAAGAGCTTATAATTGGTCTGAATCCAATAATTTGGCTGTCTGTCTTAATCACTTCTTCTATTTCTTCTTGTACGAAGGTTTCAAGTGAACTAAAATATATGTTTTGCTCTACTTTTTGTTGAACTGTCTAAATTTAAATTTGGCAACGTTGACCGATTTCGAGATGGTCACGTGGTACATTCTCGCAGACGAGTTGTACTCACATATTTCAAACATCGGGGCCCAGCAGTTTCATTTTTTATATTCGCACTGGTATTGACACTATTGACAGTAATGACATTTCTCCCCGCCACGATCCCTAACAATGCTCATATATACACTGCTCGATATATCAATTATTGATATAAACTGCTCGCTAAAATTCAGTCTATGCAAATAAGGTTGGAAACATGGAAAAGTAGTAAAAATTAATTATGCAGTTGTCAATGAGATAAAATTCATTTAATCGGATGCACCCGAGATAATAAAAAACGTTTGGTGATTCTTACGTATTTTTGTCTCCTGAACACGAATTTGAAGTCAAAAAGCAGAGGTCTCGAATGCTTTTTGAGATATAGGTCCGAAAAGTATGAAAACTTGTTTCTAATCTCACGATTATCTTATATTAACTTCATCTATACGTTTATTAGTACAAATTTGAACCATTTCTAGTCGAGTTGAGATTTGGCATATATTTTTATATGAACAAAAAATGAGTTTTATGATTATGGGTCGATGCTATTCAAACGTGGTTTAAAGGAGTTTTTGGGAATGGAGTTTCTGCCAAAATTCAATATGGCAAATACAAAATTGTGGTTGAGTTGCGTGCTTATATAGTTTGATTCTGTTTAAAAAAGTTAATACAG